>JAQPZY010001653.1:3100000-3825000 GCA_029931535.1 Margaritifera margaritifera | reverse complement strand
TCTGATACTAGTACTTTGATTCAATCTAGATATTCACTAATCCGTCAGGCCATTTTTTTCTTGCTCAAAGAAGAAAGTCCATCCCGTTGGCTCTTTTTTGTCCGCCAATAGAATTAATTTCATTGGCTGGCAATGCCCGCCAATACTCAACAGTACCTGCGCCATAGTTATATTTACCTTTGTAAGCGACCAACACAGCAGCTAATGTACCTTAGCATATACTGTTATGCTCTTTCGGGTCGGTATTGATACATTATTCATTTTTGCTTTTGATGTATCTCCAGTCATCCTATAGTGGAATCTTGAAATTGTTGCAGATGATAGTACAATGTTTTAAGTCAGTGTTGTTATTCGATTTTAATGCATCGTCATCAGGCAGATGTAGAGGCTTTCTCATCATCTGGAAATAAAGTTGCAATTTTCATACTGATGTAGCCAACTCTGTACTGACTCTGGCAGACTTCTCCTCAGGAGACGGAACATTTTTGTCTATCAAATGCCAGTATGAAACACCGCAACCAGATGTTGCCAATCCACATTGCCCAGTTGAGTTGATCCTACCAAAATGTCGGGTCACACTGTGATATATATCTTTTCATTGATTCATCGCCGTCAAATTTTAGAACGTATTTTTAAAAAAAATGTTCAGTGGCTTGCATGTGATAAATTGAATTCCAGTGTTGTAAATTTGTATCCCTTTAAATATTTGCGAAATATCCTGGTTCGCTGGACAGTTAAGCTGAGTTGCAGGAAAGGGGTCAGGTGCTGTACTGGTAAAATTTTGTTGTTTGCTTGTTTGTGTTTGTTTTTGTTATTTTTAATTTTTTTTAATTTTTATTTTTATTTTTATTTTTTAAATCAGACGTCCATTTATCTACGGTAACGTGTTGAGCATTGCCAATTGTGTACGAAACTGGCTTTTTTTGTGCAAATACTATAAAAAGTATACTGGATTTTACTTCATCGTGTGAAACCTCTTCCCAAAGGTTTTATGGATGTGCTACAATTGTTAATGGTAAAACATTTATCCAGGAAAATTGCATATTTGATAGAGTACTTGTGTGGCTCGCTGCTATGTTTTTTGACTGAAGTTTGAGCGAAGTTTAAATATATTTATGATTGTATCAGCCTTTATTCGAATTTCATTTCCTTTTAATCTTGTTCAAAATCTCACGTTATATTAGTTTTTCAGCCTCTTTGGAATGTAATTTGAATCTCTAATGTCGTCTCTTTTCATTTCTTCTGTTATTTTATTTATTACCTTGCACTGACATGACTCATCTATGTAATGTGCTTCTACCATTTATGTTAATAGAATAATGTTTTCCGCTGGCTACCAACTGTAAAATGATTCATCATCCCTTCCATTTGAAGAGTACATACTTTTTATCTTTCATTGACATGATCTTCAACGTTATATACGTCATCCGCTTTATCATATAATGATAACTTTTCCAACTTGTAAACTACCTGATCGCCTATTATGACTTGCCTATTGTATAGTATACTTCTCCGGTGAAGTTAGGAAGGTAGCGCTTTCCAAAAAGTGTTTTGTATTTTTGGAAATTCTAACCGTTTCCCAAATTTAGAATTTTTGAAGTTCAGTTATCAAATCCATACTTTTTATCTATTGTTTTCCTCGCTCGCTTCAACTGGAACCGTATCTATCGATGTATGATGAGTGTTATTGTAATCCTCAATTAGCTCTGCCAAAAGGCCAACTCATTGTCTTGTTTCGTTTTGAGTGAAATACTTCCACATTCTAGTCTTCAGAGTACTGTTAAACGTTTGAACGGCTAATGCTTTTATCTCAGAATATGTTGAAAAGCAATCAATGCTTTCATTGTTCAGCAAATCCTTGACTTTCATGTCGTAAAACTATCCCTTTATCAAATTCTATATTGTAAAGTTTACTTTTTTGAAGATGTCTGTGAAATCGTCGTGTATGTCATCTTTTTGGTGTTTTTTGTTACTACATTGGGCCATATTGTTACGACTCTATGGTCTAAGAAAAATGTAACAGAAAGAAAGTGAAACCAACAAATCAAGTAAAAAATCAACAAGCAATTTATTACTAGATAATTCAAATGAAAAATCAAAAAGTCACTTACAGTAATGTGTTTTGAAATCCTAATAATCCAATAAGAATGATTGTTCTAATCACAAGTCCTAAATATAGAATGTTTAGAATTCACGGCTGTGTCCTTGAATGTTATTATGTGCCAATGGTCTCCAAAGTCCTGATGTACTAGAAATCTTGATGTGCTGATGTCAAAATGAAGTATTCCAAAATCTTTGAATAAGTTCACATAAATTCCAAAATCATCAATTAAATATCCAAAATCCAAAAGTTTGTGAGCACTGTTATAATCCAATGAATATTTAAAATAATTCCTCTCTTAGAATTTGGAATGAATTTTCACAACTGTAATAGCTCTTTACAAGACTGATGGTAATGTCAAAACTGAATAAATGTCCACCAAACATGGTATATATAAAGATTGGTCACATGACAGAATGTTCTAGAATGTGTGTCATCTTAATGGAATTTTACTTGTAAACAAAAATTCAACCTTGACCTTCAAATTGAGAAAACATATTGATCAAAACAACCTAATTCAAGGACACTAGTTTAACATGTTTTTCCTGATAACATTAAGATTTAAGCAAATATTAAAGTGAAGAAACATTTATAATTTCCTAAAATATTTATAATATTATATAAACATCATACATAACAAAATGTATTTTAAACAAACGTATAACACCATTAAGCATTCTACGATTCCATCGTTTTATGTTTGATATGTTTGCATATCAACAATATCTGCTTGCCACTAGTCATCCAAGTGAATAGCATAGATCCTTTTTAGGGGAATTATTTTTCTCGCTTGCTTGTGTAATGTGTAGGCAGATTGTTTAGTGAACCATTCTTTTAATTCAGCATCTTTTATTTTATTTTCGTCACGTTTAATTTTTACCTACAATTGATTGATGTTTGTTTGAACAACTGGACTATTAAGATATTAGTATATACATTTTAAATACTGTTCATGGTCAGTCATTTAAAATGGTATAACGACATCCAGATAGTGCTTTTATATTCTACAATCCTTTCTAACGTATGAATTATTCCATATCGATGTAAAATTTTGCATTCCAACATTCTTTTCCACAAACTCTATCTCAGTTTCTGACGAATTGTTATATATTGACCTTTGTAAAGTTGATGAGATCTTCGAGTTGTGCCATAAATTTAGCGTAATGTAAATTTATGTATTTATCCACATCAAATGTGTAATTTAATCCTTCTCATACCACACAGTTTGATTAGCTTGCTATCATGGCGATTACTGCTTATCTCAATGTTTTCATCATTGAATGCAATCTGTAAATCAGCATCTTACCTGAAACATTGCACTACATCTTTTTAAATTTGAAATAGGCAAACAAACGTTTGGATACTCTTGAAGGTTGTTTTGTATCACAACTAACTTTAACAACATTTTAATCCTGTCCAAGCGTGTAAACAAGTACAGGTTATGTTTTGTTATCGACTTTGTTGCTTTTACGTTGAATTTATTAGTAATGTTTCAATATAGTACGAGGGTCTTAAGGCAATACTTCACTAATTAAGTTCCATATATATTTTCATTATTTTTTACCCTTATTTATGAAATCCAGTGCAATAGTTATACGTTTACATGCACCGAGGCTATGTAAATTATGTTAAGCACTAACTTGAATATATCATATTCAAAAACCAGCATAGGCTATGTTGTATATTCTGGAAATAGTCATTTGAAAGAAATAACTGGAACTTTTATTGCAAAGTGACCTTAACCGGCCGAATTCTCTTCAGGCCTTATTGCTGCTTTCTCTTTGAATGCAAGTAACATTCGTTACTGCAAGCAAATGTCCATGAAAAATCAGAGAAAAAATATTAATGATTTTCTTAGGAACTACCGTAGGATGCAATAACAGCTGATTGACTCAATTTATGTAGTGATATGACAAAAGATGCACCTATTTAATACATTTGTTTTTTCTGTATCTGTAGAAACACAAAAGCATGATTGTGAAGTTTGGTTGCATTTGCGCCAGTGTGATTTGCTACAGAGTTTAATTTATCTTACAAGACAACGGTTTAAACTGAGATTGTGTGCCATAGGTTACAAATGTAAGGTTCAAACACAAGGACTCACTTCCCATACTCATCACATAATGAAGCTTCTTTGATATGTTTCCGCTAGTTATAAAACATTTCTACAAATTATTTCTTTTGTAAAGACCCTTTGTTTTCTTACATTTTGGTATATTTTAATATTTTGAAATTTGTTCAAATTATAAAATGTCACAATTTTTCACCACAAATCTCCACTTAAGTTGTTGTTTTGGAAGTAACATGCACCTAAAATGATTAAATGGAACTATTAATCTATCAGCAACTGGATCTGGAGAAAGTGTATAACTTGTATGCACCTCAATCAATCCATCTTTATTTCCTCCTTTAGGAGATTAATAACAACATAAAGAAATGGTACAGACACGAGAATGACATGGACATGACGTACAATTACATATATAAATCACCAACTCATGCATATGTACACAAGAATACACATTCGTATGATCCCCCGTACCAAACCAGCATCACCTGATAAGGAATAGTTCAGGCCATTTGGCGATCGCTACATTCTCCAATTGTAGAGAGAAAGGCGATATGGTCATTCCCTACCGGGTAAGTGCTCTTACTAAGTACATTCCAATGGATCAAATTATGCAATCAATTAGAATGCATTAAGCACAAATTTTAAGGTCGAGATTTTTTCCATTCTATGTGCGAAATGCTGACACGTGTTATATCATCCTAATCTTGATGGCGTTATCTACAGATTAATCAGTCATTCATATATTCTCCAACTCAGCATACATATGAGGTACAAAGTAAAATTTTCAAGGTTGAGAACTTGGATAAATATTGCATCAAAAGTATGAACAATTATATAACGACACAATCAATACGATGAAGTCTAGTTATTTGTGAGGTAACCCATCAGGATAATTTTGAGTTGATTCATTCGTTTTCATCGTTTCTTTAGTTAGCCTTTTCTGAAATTTTAAGGGAACAAACAAAAAAAAAAAAAAAAACCAAACAAACATAACATTATTTGTGCCTATTTTTCCAATTGTCAAGAAGGTATTTACGCTGCTGAGAATGGCGAATTGTAGAATTTAATGCCTTCAGAGGCAAAGAATTACGATATGCCCCACAATAAACCAAACCAGGAGCCTCGATGTATTTATCATCATAACTCTATTTGTCACCCTGAACAGACAAATCAAACTCTTTTCCATTGAAAATGGTTAACAAATGTCCGAGTTCATGATTTTATTCGAAACTGACTGAGCATCACTTCAGTTTGATATCATTGCCTGAATAAATTCTCATGGTCCCATACAATTGAAAAAAAAAAAAAGAACCATCCTCATGGAACCCATTCACAGTGTCGCCGTAACTCCAAGAGTGCAGAAAACCAATTGGATTTAACAAACTTGCAATAAAGTTTTGTTTGCATCTAACTGAAGTTTTAAATAAATCAAACAATTTACTTATTTCATTATCTAGTACACACAATTTAGCTATGAATACATATAAGATACATAATTATCAAAACTAATGGATTTTTCTCTTTGTTATGTTCATGGTATCACTACACTAACTAAGTCCCAATTACACCATATTCAAGTCGACACGATAGCAAACATTCTAGCACCCACTTTTATTCAGAACAGCCTAATCAGCAACTTGGTCGTGCACACGTGTCTCGCGCTGCAACTCGCGCCACAATTCATAGCGACATACGATCGCAGTCTTCAGTCCCATGTCGAAGGCAATCTAGTCAACCGCAAAGCACGGACAGGATTTCTAACGGCGCTAACAATATAACACCTGACCAGTCAGCTGTAAGTGATAATACAACCGTTGACACTCATTGTACTTCCCAGCAATATATATATAGCCATGCGCACGAGGAATTACAGGGTACATGTACTCTTTCACTTGATGATTAGTGTTACACGGAGAAGGTGGCACTGCGATGTGCATTACTAAATGTACAAGGTTTATTTACGAAAAGGACAAATAAACTGAAAAGTATTGAACGTAATGAAATATTCAAAAACACGTGACATTTTACTATTTACTGAAACATGAACTCATTCATTTTTCCTATTTAAAGGTAGAAAATTTTGAACATTTTGTTTTGCACAGAGGTGAAAAAAAAAACAACAAAAAACACAAAAGTAATTCAGGTGGCATTGTTTTGTACGGAAACAATCAACGTTACTTAAAAAACCTATGTATTTCATATAAAGGATAATATGGATAAAATTGATGGTAAGAGTTAAAAATTTAATGCTGATCTGTTTATTGGTTTTTGCTATGTTATGTCAGACGAAAGCAGTAGTCAGTCAATGATTGAAACGAATATTTTGACAGGCTTATTGTCTAGATAGTGTAAATCGATTGTAAACATGTATCATATGATTGTTATTACGTGTTGTGTGGCGATTTTAACGCTGGCTTCTCTACTAACACTGATTTTGTTATAGATGGTTGTACTATCCAAATGCCTCAGTCACCGCATGATTATCTACCTTATGCAGAATTGCTCACATATTCAGAAGATCATGGTCACATGAATGCAGGGCCGGATTAAGACCTTTAGAGGCCTTAAGCACTGAAAAGATTATGGTGCTCCTCCCCCCCCCCCATGTAATTTAAAATAAAAAAAAACAAAAAAAAAAACAACGTAATTTCTCACTTTTTGTTGTTGGGGCCCCTGCTTTGCTGGTGCCCTAAGCGCGTGCTTAGTCTGCCTATTGGGTTATCCAGCACTGCATGAATGATAACAGTACCCTATCGTGAGATTTATGTAAACAGACATGTGTTCGTATAATACATGGGCGTATTGGGCGTGATATAGGGAGGTATACATTTGTAGGTCAAAGAGGATCAAGTGTAGCTTTCTATGTTTTAGCGTCTCAGAATATGTTTTTACTATGCAAATGACTTTCCTGTACATCAACCAATATTTTGTCTGATCACTGTCTAATTTCTTTTTCTTTTTAATTTGGTTAGTTAGAGAATGACAACGTTAGTATTGATGATGATATAAGTGATATGTAAAACTATAAAAATGTTAAATAAAAATATACCTGGAAAAATTAACTTGCAGTACATTATGTTGAGTCTATTAAATCGGACGATTTTCTGGTGAAATTGTCTGTCGAGCAAGAAAATGCACGAAGCTGTACTACAGGCAATGAGGTAATAGTTGTATTAATAGTTGTACTATAGGCAATGACGTTAATTATTGTATTAATAGTTGTACAACATATAGGCAATGACGTTAATTATTGTATTAATAGTTGTACAACATATAGGCAATGACGTTAATTATTGTATTAATAGTTGTACTACATAAAGGCAATGACGTTAATAGTTGTATTAATATTTGTACTACATACAGGCAATGACGTTAATTCTTGTATTAATACTTGTACTACATACAGGCAATGACGTTAATAGTTGTACTACATACAGGCAATGACGTTAATAGTTGTATTACTAGTTGTACTACATACAGGCAATGACGTTAATAGTTGTACTACATACAGGCAATGACGTTAATAGTTGTATTACTAGTTGTACTACATACAGGCAATGACGTTAATAGTTGTATTATTAATTGTACTACATACAGGCAATGACGTTAATTCTTGTATTAATAGTTGTACTACATACAGGCAATGACGTTAATAGTTGTACTACATACAGGCAATGACGTTAATAGTTGTATTAATAATTGTACTACATAAAGGCAATGACGTTAATAGTTGTATTAATATTTGTACTATATACAGGCAATGACGTTAATAGTTGTATTAATATTTGTACTACATACAGGCAACGACGTTAATAGTTGTATTAATAGTTGTACTACAGCCAATGACGTTAATAGTTTTATTAATAATTTTAATAATATGATTGATGGTGTAGCTTCACCGTTATTTACGCGCAAGGTGCGTGATAAAAAAAAGTTGTGATTTTAATAACTGCACAAAATAAATAGTTTAATGGAGAACGTTATGAGAGTAAGCGTTGTTTCATGAATATGCAGAATGAATACAGCCAGAATAAATCCGATGCAGATAGGATTAACTTAGTACGTGCTCAGTCAAATTATAAGTCAGCTATAGGTAGATGTAAAGCAAGTCATGACAAAGAATTCTGCTAAATTTGTTAATGTTCGTTTTAAAAATGCTAGATTGTATTGGAATTTATTAAAGTATGTATCTGGTATAAAACCCAGCAATATCAACTTTCATCATTTGAAACAATCCAAATGACTATTTGTTCAACCCAGATGATGATATTTTGCATTTCATTAAAATGCATGAGAGATACGAATTGAATATCATGTTTGAGGAGTTGAATGATGCTTTCACAGAAAAAGAAATATTAAAATTAAGTAATATTTTAAAGTCAGGTCGATCAGCAGGCTCAGATGTATTGATAAATGAATGTTTCGTACATGGTAAAGAAATTTAAGTACCAACATAATATGCATTTTTTAACAAAAGTTTTGAAATTGGATACTTTCCAGAGAAATGGTCTGAGGTATATGTTATTTGACTGTATAAGAAAGGCAGTATTAACTCAGTTGATAATTATAGAGATATTATATAGCTGAGCTGTATTGGAAAACCTTTTTTTAAATGCATTTGTATTTTTCAATTTCAGCCTTTTTTTACTGTACAAAAGTTTGTGCATGCTTTGGCACAATTTAGAGTGTCATCACATAGATTAGAAATTAAAGTTGAAAGATGGGCTAAGCCAAATTAGTTTAAACATATTTTATTCTCGCAATACAATGGGATTGGGCACACATTCTAATAACTTAAATTACCCCTTTCCCCAATGATACATGTATTGCAACATATTTCAACATTGCAACAATGTAGCAAAAGTAATAATGAAAAATGATTGTAGAGAGAGAGAGAGGGGGGGGGGCACAATGACAGCATTCGCGAGTTGAATAAGTTATTGAAATTATCCGGTATCAGTTATATATTTGCATACACGTTGTAGAATTCTATATTTTTCATTTGCATCGCCCTTTCCCAAAGCAATAAATCCAAGCTAACAGCTGGATATGGCACTGAGAGTAAGTTTCTCGTCAACCCAGTTCGTTGCTGACTATACCTCGGACAGAACACGAAGAAATCCATGGTGGTTTCTATCCCACCGCAAAAACAAAAAGGAGTGTCAACAAGTTGAACGTGGTAAAGATTAGCTTTTAATGAGCTTTTAATGACACATTATATTGCAATCTAGTATGGATATTACCTAGGGCTCGATGACTAAAACTAGTCATTTTACTGGATTCGATATTTGGACATAAACACTTTTCAAAGCACTGTAAGACATGCTACATTGCGTATCCTGTTCAAGATTGTTCCACAAGGGCACTGTTGAGGGTATAAAAGATGATTTAGTAGAATTTAGCCTGAACTTGCAAGTGACTATATTATTTGAACGTCGAAGGTTATAATTTGTTTGTTTGGACACAGGGAAGGGAGTAATTCAATAATATAGTCCGGAGTTTGGCTCGTTTTAATTCTATAGAGTGTTAATAATTTTTTTCTCTTTCGTCTAGATTGAAGACATTCCCACCCAGTTTCAATATAGAGAGATTGCCTACTCGTGTGTTTTGGAAATCCTGTAACAATTCTTGCCGCTTCGAGCTGTAGTTTTTCAAGTTTTTCTTAATCTATCAACGAACATCCATCCAAGACAACACTGGCATATTCCAAGATGGGCCTGATCTAACTTATATATGGTTTTGATACAATTTTCCTGCTAAGTTTGTATTTTAGTTTTCGAAGATTGTCTATTCGAGCTGATGTGGTTTTAAAATGCTATCAATATGACAAGTCCATTTGATATTTGATGAAAGTAGTAATCCAAGATGACGATGAGAATCCACATATTTAAGATCAGTATTTTCAAAAACAAGTTCAGGAATATTTGTTAGTTTCTTGTTCGTGAAAAATATAGCCGCTGGGGATGGGGGGGGGGGGGGGTTGTTGGGGTTTTTTCTGGGTTAAACTTTTTGAGCCATTTCTTGGACCATTTATGCAGTTTTATTAGATCATTATTCATGACTATTTCTGTATCAGCGCAATAAGGGGATACATAATGCAGAGATCTGCCATCTACAAAGAGACGGGTGAGATAGCTCATACCATCGGCAATATCGTTTACGTACATTAGAAACAAGAGAGGCCCAAGTACGGATCCTTGTGGCGCACCAGCATTTATACTCATTTCTCGTGAATAAGTATAATGCAAAGGACCATTTGCTTTCTATTACTTAGAAAATTTTCAAACCATTTCGTCAGTTTACCTGAATCACCGTACTCGCTCAGTTTAAATAATAAGCCTCTGTGCCAGACCCGATCAAAAGCTTTTGATAGATGGCAAAATACAATACAAGAATGTTGATATTGTTCCAGTGACTGACATATATTATGATACATTTCAATAAGTTGAAAAACAGTGGAGTGACCGGGTAGGAATCCTGATTGATGTTTGTAAAAAAGACAGTTTTTATGAAAATAATTATACATGTGTTTAAATATGCATCTTTCATTTTTTTTTTTTTTTTTTTTTTTTTTTTTTTTGCGACACAGCTAAGTAGAGACATTGGTCGATAATTGGAAACTTCGTGTAAATCACCCTTTTTAGGAAAGGGAAGAATATGCGCAAGTTTACATTTATTTGTTTTCCTTCAACGACAGATTAAAAAGAATTTGTATGGTGCTCATATCATTTCACTGACGCCTTTAAGAATATCTGTGATTTTTTTTTCAGAGATTGTAATTTCGTTCTGGGTATCAAAGCATCTTTTTGAAAAATAGCGAGGGAAATATTACCATCATCAATAGTTGAAATCGATGTAAATTACTCATTTAATAAGCTAGCTTTTTCTTTTCATTATCAATGCATAAAGAAACATTATTTCATGTAACTTTGAGTGGTGGGATAGAATTTGAAGGGTTTGTTTCTTTCAAAAGTGATTTTGTAATTTTCCAAAATGTTTTTTTTTTTTTTCTTCTCAGAATCTGAAAGATGTGCATCAATAGTTTCCATATATTGCTCTTAGCATACTTCCTCATGTTGTTTATTTTACTCCAGATTTTTTTTTATTCCAATCGATTGGCCTACCATAATTGAGGGCAAATTTGCGTGTTCTGTCCCTTTTCCTTATCATTACTCTTAATTGGGAATCAAACCACGGTTTATCAGTTGGGCGAATTGTTACAGTTTTAGAAGGAATACACAAAGTTGAGAATTCTGATAATTTGGTGGTGAATATATCAGTTGTAGCATCAATATCTCTTGGAACTGGCAACATATCTGTCCAGTTAGTTCCTGCTATCAGAGCGTTGAATTTGTTGAAAACAGCTTTGCTATAAATCCAAACACGGCGCTTATAGGCCGCTTGGAGGTGCACGTTAACACTGATTGCTATATTAGGAGCATCATGGCCTCTAAATTCTCTATAAATTTTTAAAATGTCATTGTGAAGTATTGTTATACCACTACTTACGAATATTGGATCAAGCAAGGTTTTGGTAGTAGAAGTACTTCGTGTAGGTTTTAGAATATGTTTATACGTCACTTATGGAATCAATCGAAGTTTCAAAACTTTCAAAGAAATTAGTAGGAAAATAGTTTGATCTACCCCTACGGCTACTTTATACCAGGGTAACGTAATCTCAATCCACATAAGTTCAATGTCACGACACCCACAGTTCGAATCGTTTCGACGTTTGCTAATTAGTTTATCGTAAACGTATACCATGATTCCGCTTCCGTGACAGTTTCTATCTTTTCTAAAACGTTGTTTAAAACCATCGAGTTTTAAGTCAAATAGTGTACAAATTAAAGAGAGAAAATGCAGATTTGTAATATTATAGAAGATGAATACCATTTTGTTTTAAGTTAAGTTTGTGTAACTTATATTCTAATGAAACAAAAGTGTACATTGATATATATTATTGGAAGAGACCAAATATGTTCAAGTTTTCAGAGCTCATTTATTGTACAAATGTTACTACCGTAAGAAATTGTCGACATACATATCAAAGACATTTGCAATTAGAAATCAGAATATGTACATGTGTGTACGCATATGTGTAGGCATCTTTGTATGTATGTATGTATGTATGTATGTATGTATGTATGTATGTATGTATGTATGTATGTATGTATGTATGTATGTATGTATGTATGTATGTATGTATGTATGTATGTATGTATGTATGTATGTATGTATGTATGTATGTATGTATGTATGTATGTATGTATGTACGCATCTGTGTAGGCATCTTTGTATGTATGTATGTATGTATGTATGTATGTATGTATGTATGTATGTATGTATGTATGTATGTATGTATGTATGTATATATATATATATATATATATATATATATATATATATATATATATATATAAGATAAGTTGATTGTTTCCTTTTTGTATGAAGTATTAATATATCATGTTCGCTAAACTGTCCTGTTTTAATAAAATTTGTATCTTCACGGGTATTAGTGCCCATTGGAATAGGAATTAAAACTAAAACTATCCAACTATCAAAACTATATTTCCATCATTTTTCGACATTTTCTATGAATCCAGTGCCATAGCTATAGGTTGGGATGCACCAAGGCTATCAGAATTAGATTAGGCATCAACTGGAACATAATTTATTCAACAATCATAATAAGTTATGAAACATAATCTATTCAACAATCATGATAAGTTATGAACATAATCTATTTAACAATCTTGATAAGTTATGAACCTAATCTATTCAACAATCATGATAAGTTATGAACATAATCTATTCAACAATCATAATAAGTTATGAACATAATCTATTCAACAATCATAATAAGTTATGAACATAATCTATTCAACAATCATAATAAGTTATGAACATAATCTATTCAACAATCATGATAAGTTATGAACATAATCTATTCAACAATCATAATAAGTTATGAACATAATTTATTCAACAATCATAATAAGTTATGAAACATAATCTATTGAACAATCATAATAAGTTATGAACATAATCTATTCAACAATCATAATAAGTTATGAACATAATCTATTCAACAATCATAATAAGTAATGAACATAATCTATTCAACAATCATAATAAGTAATGAACATAATCTATTCAACAATCATGATAGGTTATGGAACATAATCTATTCAACAGTCATGATAAGTTATGAAACATAATCTAACAATCATAGTAAGTTATGGAACATAATCTATTCAACAATCATAATAAGTTATGGAACATAATCTATCCAGCAATCATAATAAGTTATGGAACATAATCTATCCAACAGTCATGATAAGTTATGAAACATAATCTAACAATCATAATAGTGATATATATAATAGTGTAGTGATAACTTTCAGAAGTAAAGTTATAAGGGGGGAGGGGTATACAGTACTAACTAAAGAGCACCAGCTATGAGGGTTTTTATTTCATGAAGTAGTAAGGAAAGTGCGCCAGCTAGAGTACATGTTTTTAGGCAGTAGTTAATAGTTTTGTGCCAGTAGTAAGGTGTAAGTAGTACTATAGTGGGTGCACTGGATTTGGGGGCTAATGAGAGCTATTGCATTTGAATTCAGTATTCAGTAATGTTTGTTTTATTTTGATAGTTTATTACGTTAGTTATCTCCAAAGGAGATGTGTACTTCGGTACATCATTTAAATGGTATAAAATATCTAGAGAATACTTTATGCTTGATGATTTGTCTTTAGGTGTTATCAACAAGCAAATATAAGATCAATCTACAAGTGGTTCTTTTATTTGCAACATGTCTTCAATCCTTTGAAAAATAAAAAATGATTTCCTATTTTGTTATACATATGGTTGAATCCAAAACACCTGCTTCATATACTAAATCACCTGGTGCTGTTTTAAATCTAACTTTGTTCTCAATAGCTTACCGTATATTCTCACGTATAAACCAGGTCCAAATGCAAACAACATAGACCCTGATCTGCCGTCGGATAATGCGCCGGCAGATCAGGGTGTCTATGTTCTTTGTTCTACTGATTAGTCCTTATAAACTGCATAGACCCAGATCTGCCGGCGCATTATGGGTCTATGCAGTTTGCAGTTGGTATCGGGTTATACCCGAGTATATATATATATATATATATATATATATATATATATATATATATATATATATATATATATATATATATATATATATGTAATATATATATTACCGTATATTACCGTATATATATATATTATATTATATTATATTATATTATATTATATTATATTATATTTGTTCGATCATTCTGTATTGATTTATGAAGTTTGCTAGATCTTAAAGTTGTATTGTAAATTTACCCGAATACAAACATGTGTAGTTGCATTAATTACATAATTTGTTCTTTTCTCATAGCGTACTGTTTTCACCATCTTGCTATTAGTACTTATGATCATCATGTAAATGTTATAATGACAATCTAATATTTGAACCAACATCTTTTCTAAACATTGCATGAAATATTTTTGATGTTTGAAATCAACATTTTATTATGTTCTATGTTCTTTTCTAACACAGATAACTTTGACCACACTTTTATCCCATCCAAACTTGTAAATAAATACACATTATCTCTTGATACCGACATTGTTGCTTTCATGTTAAACTCATTAAACATATACATCACCTATCTGAAAAATGTTGAATTCAATACAATGTAGCTTTGTGTAATTATTTATTTTTTTAGAAAAAAAATTGAATTTATTGTGTTGCTGATTTTGTGCTTTTCTGTTTTCATAACCTGTACAAATTAATGAATACCAAAGTCCAGGGATATTTTTGTGAGTTGTCTAGAAAAGTTCTCGTATAGAGATATGAGATTGAAAATTACGAAATAATGACTGCCTTGTTTAATTTGGTTTAATGTGGTTGACTTGTTATCTATGTCAATATGTAAGACAGCACCAATGTATACTACAGCCCTGGGGTTACGGAGTATTTTAAAAACTGTGAATGGTCCAGAAATGTTCTCGCATAGGGATTCGGGATTTAAAATTGCACCGAAAATTATTGGTCCATCACTCTCAATTTGTATATTGCTCATGCCTTTTATGGCGTCTGCAAGAATTTGTACGATATCACAATTCTCAAAATACATTTTAGATACATTAGGGAAGCTAAGGTATAATATTGTGTTTAGGTCACGTGACTCCTGTTTATTGTCATGGCCAAAAGTACTTCATAATTGCACTTGTATTCATCTTAGCAATACGTGTTTGTTTTTCGTAATTTTTAATAACGGTACTGTGGCCTAGACTACTACGTAAAGTTTACGTTCTGTTCTGTTCTTAAAATTCTAAAACATTGTAATCGACAGACACACACACACACATATATATATATATATATATATATATATATATATATATATATATATATATATATATATATATTGTTATGTATGATGTTTATATAATATTATAAATATTTTAGGAAATTATAAATGTTTCTTCACTTTAATATTTGCTTAAATCTTAATGTTATCAGGAAAAACATGTTAAACTAGTGTCCTTGAATTAGGTTGTTTTGATCAATATGTTTTCTCAATTTGAAGGTCAAGGTTGATTGTTTTTTACAAGTAAAATTCCATTAAGATGACACATGTTCTAGAACATTCTGTCATGTGACCAATCTTTATATATACCATGTTTGGTGGACATTTTTTCAGTTTTGACATTACCATCAGTCTTGTAAAGAGCTATTACAGTTGTGAAAATTCATTCCAAATTCTAAGAGAGGAATTATTTTAGATATTCATTGGATTATAACAGTGCTCATAAACTTTTGGATTTTGGATTTTTAATTGATGATTTTGGAATTTATGTGAACTTATATTCAGATATTTTGGAATACTTCATTTTGACATCAGCACATCAAAGATTACTAGTACATTAGGACTTTGGAGACCATTAGCACATCATAACATTCAAGGACACAGCCGTGAATTCGGAACATTCTATATTTAGGACTTGTGATTAGAACAATCATTCTTATTGGATTATTAGGATTTCAAAACACATTACTGTAAGTGACTTTTTGATTTTTCATTTGAATTATCTAGTAATAAATTGCTTGTTGATTTTTTTACTTGATTTGTTGGTTTCACTTTCTTTCTGTTACATTTTTCTTAGACCATAGAGTCGTAACAGAAATTGGGGGCTCGTCTTCTGGGATCTGAATTTCTTTAAAGCATATTAGAGATATTAAATTTATCTTTGAAATTCATATTGATTTTGCCTCTGAATTTTTTTTGTCTTTGGCAAAGATTTTTTAATAGAGAAATTTTCTTTGTGTGAAACCAACAAGCATTTACAATGGCATCTAATGTTCAGAATTTCATTTCAAAACCTACCCATGAGGGGTTAGAGTGCATGAGAAAGGATGAGTTGCTCGAGCTTGCCAGAAAATACAGTCTATCTGAGGCAAAAGTATCATTGACAAAACAGGAGATAAAGATTATTTTGATTCAGTATTTAGTAGGAAAGGGAATTTTTGAAAATAGTGCTTTAAGTTTGAAGAGAAAGCCTGTATCTGGTTCTGACAGGAAATTAAGGGAATTAGAGTTAAAGAACCAGATGGATTTAGAATTGGCAAAGCTTCAGATTCAGAGAGAGAGAGAAAAAGAAGAGAGGCAGATGGAGAGAGAAAAAGAAGAGAGGCAGATGGAGAGAGAGAAAGGAGAGAGGCAAATGCAGATGGAGAGAGAGAAAGAAGAGAGGCAAATGCAGATGGAGAGAGAGAGAGAAAGAAGATAGACAAATACAAATGCAGATGCAAAGAGAAGAAAGGGAAATGCAATTTAAGTTAAGAGAATTAGAACTGGCAAACAGAGCACACTCCACTCCTTTAAACACAAGTCCAGGTTTTGATGTTACTAGATATATTAGGTTAGTACCCCCTTTTCAGGAAAAAGAAGTAGATAAATACTTTCTTCATTTTGAGAAAATAGCTGAAAACTTGAAATGGCCCAGAGAGCATTGGACTTTGTTATTACAAAGTGTACTTATTGGCAAAGCTCGTGAAGTCTACACTTCACTGTCAGTACAACAAAGCACTGATTATGATGTGGTTAAGGAGTACATCTTGAAAGCTTATGAGTTGGTACCAGAGGCATATCGACAAAGGTTTAGGAATTGTAGAAAAGAAACTGGACAAACTCATGTCGAATTTGCAAGGGATAAAGAACAACTATTTGATAGGTGGTGCTCAGCCAAGAAAGTTGATCAAGCTTATGATAACCTCAGACAGCTCGTATTAATTGAAGAGTTCAAAAGGTGCATCCATAGTGATGTTAAAACCTATCTTGACGAGCAGAATGTGGAAACTTTGGAAAATGCTGCTCGTATGGCTGATGATTATTCCTTGACTCACAAAATTTCATTTGGTAATAAATCGTCCTCTCAGCAGTTTTCTGGTAAAAAACCATTTCAATCTCATTCGAGTACTTCCAAATTTCACAACAGCACAACTGTTAGGAATCAAACATCTGATAAGACTGATCAGAAATCCTTATCTCTTCCTACGTGCACTTATTGTAAAAAGAAAGGGCACGTTATTTCTGATTGCTTCAAGTTGAAAAATAAGCAACAGAGAAAAGACAGAGCTTTTCCAAATGCTCTTATTTCTACGAGGTCAAGGTCACGGTCTTGTATTGAAAGCAATACATTTGTTGGGTCAAACAAACCCCAGTCTGATTCTATTTTAGAGGCTTATGAACCATTCATGTCAGAAGGTTCTATATCACTTATTGGTGATTCTGCCAAACCTATCCCAATTAAAATATTAAGGTACACTGGAGCTTCTCAGAGTCTTTTATTATCAGGTACTTTGCCTTTGTCTGAGGAGTCTTCTTCAAGTGAAAGTGTTCTTGTTCAGGGAGTAGAGTGCGGCTTTGTAAATGTTCCTCTTCATTGTGTAAATTTGGCATCAGACTTAGTTTCTGGACCTGTGACTGTTGGGGCAGTGACTTCTTTACCCATAGAGGGTGTTCATTTATTACTAGGCAATGACCTAGCTGGAGATAAGGTTGTGGTTAATCCACTTGTAACTGACAAGCATTGTTTGGATCAGAAAGTTGATCCTGTCGAAACTGAAATCCCTGATTTGTACCCTGCTTGTGCAGTTACTAGAGCTATGGCAAAAAGAGCTCTTGAGAGTGATGTTGATCAGGATATTATTCCTTTAGCTGACACATGTATTGGTCAGTCTTTTGATGAGGTCACTTTTTCCTCAGGTATTGATCAATCAAATGGTATTGATCACAGTGATCCTCTTTTGGCAACTCATTCTCTTTGTTCTAATCAGGATGACAAACGACAATCCCTTGTCGTTGAACAGGAGCAAGATCCCGAGATATCTTGTTTGTTTCAGAGGGCTATTAGTGAAACTGAAGCCACACAAGTTCCAGTGTGTTACTTTGTGAAAAATGGGGGTCCTTATGAGGAAATGGAGACCACCTGATGTACCCGCTGGTGACGAGTGGTCAGTGAGCTATCAAATTGTTGTTCCTAAGTCATATCGACAGGAAATTCTTAATTTAGCCCATGAAACTCCTTTGGCTGGTCATTTAGGAGTCCGTAAGACTTATCACAAGATCTTGAATCATTTTTATTGGCCGAAACTCAAAAGTGATGTTTCTAAATACTGCAGATCTTGTCACACTTGTCAAATGGTAGGAAAACCCAATCAGAAGATACCTAAGGCTCATCTGCAACCTATTCCTGCATTTGATGAACCATTTAGTAGAATAATAGTAGACTGTGTTGGTCCTTTACCTAAAACCAAGTCAGGCAACCAATACTTGTTGACCATCATGTGTACATCTACAAGATTTCCAGAGGCAATTCCTCTGAGAAATATAAAAACTAAAACTATTGTGAAAGCTTTGGTGAAGTTTTTTACACTTGTTGGCCTTCCCAAATCTGTCCAGTCGGATCAAGGGTCAAATTTTATGTCTGGAATTTTCCAACAAGTTATGCATGAATTAGGCATCCAACAGTTTAAATCTTCTGCCTATCACCCTGAAAGTCAAGGTGCTTTGGAAAGATTTCATCAAACTTTGAAGAATATGATTCGATCATATTGCTTTGATACAGAAAAGGATTGGGATGAGGGTGTTCATTTGTTGTTGTTTGCTGTTAGGGAATCAGTTCAAGAGTCGTTGGGTTTTAGTCCCTTTGAACTAGTTTTTGGTCATACTGTCCGTGGACCACTGAAATTATTGAAAGAGAAACTTCTTTCAAATGAAGATTCAAAGATTAATCTTCTTGATTATGTTTCTGATTTCAAATACAAGTTGTCAAAGGCCTGTGAAGTAGCAAGAACTAATCTTCACACTACCCAGTCAAAAATGAAATTAAGGTATGACAGAAATTCACAGGAAAGGAGTTTTAAACCTGGTGACAAAGTTCTGGCTCTCTTTCCCATACCTCAGAATCCTCCTCAGGCTAAATTTTATGGTCCTTATACCGTTGAAAAGAAAGTAAATGACTTAAATTATATCATTAACACTCCTGGGAGACGGAAACAGAAACAACTTTGTCATATAAATATGTTAAAGGAATATTTTGACAGAGATAGCTCAGCTAATTATTCTGTTAATTTAGTTGTACCTGTCCCACACAGTGAAGATATCAACGATGGAATACGATCAGACTATAGTGACTCTGGTATAACCAATCTTCGGAATTCAGAAATATTGAACAACCTAGACCAGAAACTTTCACATCTACAACATCAAGAAAGAAATGAACTAAAACAGCTATTACATGAATATGAGCACTTGTTTCCTGATGTTCCAACACGAACAAGTAAAATTTATCATGACGTTGACATTGTAGATTCTGCGCCTGTGAAACAGCATCCTTATAGGATGAATCCTCTCAAACAGAACTATCTGAAGAAAGAAATTCAGTATTTACTGGAGAATGATTTCATAGAACCAAGTAAAAGTAACTGGAGTTCACCATGTATTCTTGTTCCCAAGCCAGATAATACATTCCGTATGTGTACTGACTATAGAAAAGTCAACAGTGTCACCAAAACTGATTCATTTCCAATCCCAAGAATGGACGATTGCATTGATAAAATTGGAAATGCGGAATATGTCACCAAGTTTGACCTTTTAAAAGGATTCTGGCAAATTCCACTGACGGAAAGGGCAAAAGAACTTTCAGTATTTGTAACTCCAGATGGACTTTATCAATATAAAGTCATGCCGTTTGGAATGAAAAATTCGCCTGCAACGTTTCAACGTCTGATGAACATGATAACATTTGGTCTTGATAATTGTGACGCTTATATCGATGACGTCATTATCTACAACAACACCTGGGAAGATCATTTGGAAACCATTCGAAAATTCTTCGATCGACTCAGTGATGCGAATCTGACAATTAATTTGAGCAAAAGTGAGTTTTGCCATGCTAGTGTCACATTTTTAGGACATATAGTGGGACAAGGTCAAGTTAAACCTATAGAAGCTAAGGTCAAAGCTATCTCTGAATTTCAAGTTCCAATTTGTAAAAAGCAACTGATGCGATTTCTAGGTATGGCTGGATATTATCGGAAATTTTGTTCCAATTTTTCCAAAATTGCTGAACCTTTGACAAATTTATTGAGTAAGAAAGCTAAATTTTATTGTCTGACAAATGTCAGGAATCTTTTGACAAGTTAAAGGCCATGCTTAAGAATGCACCAGTTCTTTCTGCACCAAATTTTAGCCAATCATTTAAATTATCTGTTGATGCAAGTGATGTAGGGGTTGGTGGAGTATTGATTCAGGAAGACAAAAGTGGTGTGGATCACCCTGTGTGTTATTTTTCTAAAAAACTAAACAAGCACCAGAAAAATTATTCCACAATTGAGAAGGAATGTTTGGCTTTGATATTGGCTTTACAGCATTTTGAAATGTATGTTACCTCAGCTCTTTCTCCAATTATTGTGTACAGTGATCACAATCCCCTTACTTTCATCAACAAAATGAAAGATAAAAATCGGAGATTGTTGAGATGGAGTTTGATATTGCAAGAATATAACATTGACATTAGACACATCAGGGGAAAAGACAATGTGATTGCAGATGCACTCTCACGTGCCTAGAAATGTAATATTGCTTGATGTAATTAAGTCCAGTATCATAAAACATGTTCTTATGTAATTTTGGTTATTATAGTATTAGATATATATTCAAAAGAAAGCTTTATTATATAAATCTTTCTTTTTCTTTATGAGGGGAGGTGTTATGTATGATGTTTATATAATATTATAAATATTTTAGGAAATTATAAATGCTTCTTCACTTTAATATTTGCTTAAATCTTAATGTTATCAGGAAAAACATGTTAAACTAGTGTCCTTGAATTAGGTTGTTTTGATCAATATGTTTTCTCAATTTGAAGGTCAAGGTTGATTGTTTTTTACAAGTAAAATTCCATTAAGATGACACATGTTCTAGAACATTCTGTCATGTGACCAATCTTTATATATACCATGTTTGGTGGACATTTTTTCAGTTTTGACATTACCATCAGTCTTGTAAAGAGCTATTACAGTTGTGAAAATTCATTCCAAATTCTAAGAGAGGAATTATTTTAGATATTCATTGGATTATAACAGTGCTCATAAACTTTTGGATTTTGGATTTTTAATTGATGATTTTGGAATTTATGTGAACTTATATTCAGATATTTTGGAATACTTCATTTTGACATCAGCACATCAAAGATTACTAGTACATCAGGACTTTGGAGACCATTAGCACATCATAACATTCAAGGACACAGCCGTGAATTCGGAACATTCTATATTTAGGACTTGTGATTAGAACAATCATTCTTATTGGATTATTAGGATTTCAAAACACATTACTGTAAGTGACTTTTTGATTTTTCATTTGAATTATCTAGTAATAAATTGCTTGTTGATTTTTTTACTTGATTTGTTGGTTTCACTTTCTTTCTGTTACATTTTTCTTAGACCATAGAGTCGTAACAATATATATATATATATATATATATATATATATATAGATATATATATATATATATATATATATATATAGATATAGATATATATATATATATATATATATATGTGTGTATATATATATATATATATATATATATATATATATATATATATATATATATATATATATATATATAAATGTATGTTGATGAAAGCATGATTTGTTACTAGAATGAAGCTGAGAATCCGCTGGTAGACATTATTCCGGAGCTTTAACTCCTGTCATTGTGTTATCCTTTAGCCTTACTTGACGGTATGCGTATATTAGAGCTTTGACTCCTGTCATTGTGTTATCCTTTAGCCTTACTTGACGGTATGCGTATATTAGAGCTTTGACTCCTGTCATTGTATTATCCTTTAGCCTTACTTGACGGTATGCGTGTAGTAAATCTTTGACTCCTGCCATTGTGTTATCCTTTAGCATTACATGACGGTATGCGTATATTAGAGCTTCTCGAAAAATATGATTTTTTTTCTCCACAATTTTCAGATATTTTGGGCTCGATGATTAGGGACTTTGTAATACTTTTCTGCTAAAACACTTCTTCGAAATTTTAGAAATATAAGCATGGTAACCCAACGCCTTTTGAACAACTTTATTATTATTATTATTATTATTAGTAGTAGTAGTAGTAGTAGTATTTTTTTTCTTCATTTATTTTTTTGTAGTTCTAACCACATTACCACACATTACTTTGTCGAGCAATAATTAATACTTCATATGTGAAATGAATTGCAAAGGCTTTTATTTTTGTATCTGATTATTTAGTATATTAATCAATTACATAATAGGTAATACAAAAACAACTTAAAATATATAGAATGAAAGTATGATATATTTGGTCGTATACAACTTGTCTCGTGAAAGCAAACAAGATTTTGAAAGTCATCTACACAAACAATGCCAATATATACAACTTGTGGTTTGTATTTGTGTAAGCGTTGTTGGTAAATCATATTGCTTTTCTTATAGAAAATCAATTTCTTCATCACGACCTAATCGTTTAATGTTAAAGTGTATTTATTTTTATAATTTCATATGCAATAACTAGTTGTAAAAAGTAGCTTTGGTTTTACATGAGATCACTTACAGCAAAAGTAAATTACGGAAAATAATTCACTGGCGAATTATCCGTCAAGTGACGGCTAAAATTTGCTAAGAATGTTCTGTCGAGAACTATTTGAAGTATGCGAAGGGCTTTTTGAAACATGTGGTCTACATCAATCATAAAACTGTTTCGCATGACATCACAATGCGGGACTTTTGACATGTGTTATGTTTTTAGGTCATGGTTCATTCATAGAGGATCATACACAAGTGTTCATTTGGTATGAAATTTATTCAACGAGTTCATTAGTATTATAGGATACCATCTGCTTGCATAGAGTTACTTGTTGTATTATTCAACAAAGCTCGTACATTTCATGTCAAATAAGCAAGAGTTTAAGACTCCAGTTGTCATATAAAGTTACTGACTTTGCATTATTTAGTGACATTGCAAATTGGCATTGCTAAGTGATACGCCACAGTGTGTCGAACGATTTTATGACTTGACGTCATGACGCTAACACAGGTGAACGATATGCGATAAACAGAGGATCTCAAATGCGTTATGATTTAATATTTAATTTATAAAAGGAGTTGAATAATTTCCAGTTTTTGCGAGCCTAGGCCAATTAGTGTTTCTCATAACGTATATTATAAATGAAATAATATATGTTATTACATCACTTCTGTCAGAGATTTCTTTGATTGGAAGACCTGAAGTCGTGTCATACGCGATATGTCTACATATCGTATGATCATTACGTTATTGACTAGTGCGTGACATCATAACTTCATATTCGTGGCTTGATGCAGCTAAAATAATATGTTTACTTACTTCGTAAAAACAAATTAAACTGCATATTTATTTATTTTTGCTTTTTTAAACAACAGGGCGTAGACTTTTGTTTTGATAAATATGAAGTTTTATGAACCAGTAAATCCATCATATTGACCTCCGCTTTTTATCGGTCAATATAAGGTTTAATGATTCACAAAAGTTCATATTCACCGCAACAAAAGGTCAATAATTGTATATTAGCAAAAGCGACTACATTGAACAATTCACTCACGTATATGATCAAGGAACTCACTCGTGACTTCGTGATCTGGGGCACTTGTGAATTATTCTACACAATCGCTATTTGCAAACATGTCCTCTGCTGAATTATTCCATTTTCGAATACATATTTTAAAAGAAGTAGATAAGCTGAAATTCCCTCACAGAGTTGTAGCTGAACTCAAGTGATATCAACGTATACTTAAATATTTTGTACGGTTACCTAGCAGTGTTTATACAGTGTTTTCAATATGTACTTGTTGGGACCCCTCAACATATATTATGTATTTGTAAAACAACTTTTAATTTGTACAACTTGTTACCAATTACAATGAATCAAAGGGTTGTCTGGTTAGACCGCTTTAGTAAAGTCCTCGCTATCTTTGTTGTAATTCAACCTAAGTGGCACCCTTAGTGACTTGGGTATGCTCTATCAATTTAATCTAGTGAAATTATTATTCCGTCGTCGTTTGGATCATCGTTGTCAGCCCCCCGCAGTGCTAATACCAGGGTTATTGATTGAATGTTCCCTCAAAGCCATACATGAATGGTTCAGATTTGACTATCTTATTAATTTGGATAGGTTTGATATATCCATTCTTATTAATCCCATGGCTCTCCGATCATCTTATCAAACACCAACCATGGATTTTTCCCATGTGATAGTGCATTCAACTCTCACAATCTCTGCTTACAAAATATGCGATATTTGTGACCAGTGCAAAATATTCCGCAAATGAAATAGTTGCGTTCATGCAAGGAGATATCCCAAAAACGTAACATTTGCTACCAGATCTAAGACTCTATTTTTTAATTTCTCTAAATATTTTCCATGCTACCCATATTCCAAACATGGAATATTTGCGTTCGTCCAACAAACTTTAAAAAAAAGAGAAATAAAAATCCAAAAATTGAATATCTCTTTTAGCGGTGAGCACGGATATTCCTTTTTTAGAATATTACATAATTATTTTCATGCATGTAATTGCTAGAAGATATCACTAGTCGTTGAACAATAGATGACCTCAGGTACAAATATTCCATATTAGGAAACTCTGCGACCACAGCAAACAGTCCTCCTTCTCATTAATGCTATATAAAGGCTACTATTCTGTTCGAATATCATAGCTTTTGAATATCTGCGGACGTCGGCAATACTAGATCCTCCGAAGAACACGAGAATCTTACCTAAAACAATTTTTAAAAAAAATTATATTGTCCGTTTCTTAATATTTAAGAATTGCGCAAAAATTTATATTTTGAAATATTGCGCTAAACATTTTTATATGAGATACACTAGAACTTTGATATTCTACTTTTGAAATATCTGCAACTGCTGGAATTATTCCACGCTGTCAGCTTGAGCAAATATTCTGTATTTGAATATCGGCGACTATTCCTCATATGGGCTATTGCGACTATTCCTCATATGGGCTATTGCAAAAGTATTTTCTATATAGAATATACTATTTGGCTTGAATATTTCTTTTTGCAATATACATATGAACGTCGCCAATACTCTGATTTGGGAAGATTAACAGAAGCTTTCTCAATTACAAAAAAAAAACTATCTTTCAAAAGTCCTTTCTATAAATATTTGCCGCCAGCGGAATAGTAACGAATTCCTCAAATATTCCATTTTTGAGAATATCTTCGGATGTTGATAATACCCCACTTCAGAAGATTAGGATAAACTTTCCTAATAAAAAAATATAACAAAAAAACTGCTATCAGTGCAAGAAGACTTAATTATTCTACTATTGAATATCCGAGACCGCTGCAAATATTGCACTTTTGGCAACCCGATCAACTATTTCATGTTTGACATATCTTCCACCAGCGATAATATTTCATGTTAGGATTAATATGCTAATCTTTACTATATAGAATATAGCTTGAATATTCCATTTTGGAATATACTCGACCGGTGCCAATTCTCTGCCTTTGGATGATTAGAAAAATTGGTATAAAATCAACAATTTTCTTTTAATATCTGTTTTCTTCAATGTTTGCAATCAGCGCAAAATATCTTTACCCGGGATATTTCATTCAAGTTTCCAATGAAAGATACCTAAAACTTTAAAATACCATTGTTGGAATATTTGGAATACTTTTTCTTTTTATGTTTTTTTTTTTTTGGTTGCAAAACCTTAATAGAGACAAAAATTCTGCTCTTTAAACGTGAACTTCATCTACAGTACTTTAACCCACGACAGACTCGGGAGTTATCATATAACTGATGCACGCCGAACGTAGCTGACGTCGTTGGTACCAACTCTTTTACCGCAATCTGTTTTTGCTATAACGGGGGTCAGCATGGTTCAAATGTATAGCACTGAATTATTCCAAATGACAAATAAGAGATATAAAAGTGTACGCATTTGATAAGAAATTATAGCCTGCAAATTTCAAAAAAATACTTGCTCGCTTTTAAACAATGATCTTTAATGTTTTCGTTTATTTACTTTCAATAAAAGTTTTCACCCCATGTAAATGATATAAAGAACGTTTGAAAAGATGTTTCGCCATTTATGTGATAAACGAAAGTTGCAAAGACTGCTGTTTCTTTATGTCAGTAATTTTTTTAATGAAGAATCGCGTTCTCAATGACAAATAAGACTTGGTTGGTCAGGATAAACGTTGTAACGTTGTTTATTGTGGAGAAAGAGCGAGAGAGAGAGAGAGAGAGGGAGGGGGGCATTTATGAAAAATTATTTTCAAATAAGACATGATGAGATTCTGTAATTATCTATTTACATGTTTTTTTTCAAGAAAAAATTGTCTGCGATTTTTTTCACAAAGGAAGTATCAGTTTAATTAAGGTCTTACTGACACCTGATTAGTTCTGAATTGGTTTTATTTAGACGCTTTAAATTATCTAATTAATTTAGTTATCGATTTCACAAGTCATCCTTGAAATTAATATAAATAAATTAAAAAAAGAAATATGCAAACAAATGAACGAACAAACATAACAGCAGAATGAGAGAGTAAGTATAATGAATGAATGAATGAGTAAATGAATGAATGAATGAACGAATGGACGAATACGAAAGAGACAAAGAGGAGAATTACGAAATATATAAAGGCACAAAAACAAATGAGAATAAACATGAGGCTAAAGAAATTAACATTATAAGAGTGCTAGATTATAAGATCAAATAAAAAACTTACTAGTTTTCATTCACAAAGTGACACTTCGTTTCGCAAGTGAACATTTAAAAAAAGACATTTTGAGATTTTATGATTCCCTGGGAATGTGTTTTTACGAAAAATTCTTTATTTCGTTATGTGGAATATTGTATGAACGTAAATATTCCATGTTGTCATATTTGCCTTGGGCAAAATATTCCAAATTGTGAAGCGTATTACATGCCTCAATCAGCCTACTGGGGAAGTCCATACTTTGATTGGTTGTTACTATCGTCAATCAGTTTCTATCACCAAGTGTGAAGTTTTATCTAAGTGGTCTGCTCCAAATTGTTAACCGTCAGCTATAGGCGACGTTCCGATCCCTGTACAAAGTGGATGAACAATAGAATTTAACCATTATAAAACAGTCGTATAGTGTACAATTGCTTAAAAATATTCTCATTAATTCCGTATTTATGCCTGAGACTTTTAATTTTTTTTTAGACTCTTCTGAATGATATTTTAATCTACAATTTCTGCATAACTAACATATTTTCTATCAAACCGATGTACTTATGTTCGGGCCTAGTGCTGGATTACCCAATAGGCAGACTGAGCACGTGCTTAGGGCACCAGCAAAGCAGGGGCACCAAAAAAAAAAAAGAAAAGATCAATTACGGGTTTTTCTTTTTGAATTACATATGGGGTGGGGCATCATCATTTTTTCAGTGCTTAGGGCCTCTAAAGATCTTAATCCGGCCCTGTTGGGGCCCCTCTGACTGAATATAAGAAAACTATTTATAATGTGGTGCTAGTTTCCATTAAAAGGTTTGAAACTAAATAATTGATTCCCCTATAGTATCCACTTTGTAAAATAATATTGACTAGTACTAGCTGCATGAGCTTTATACGAAAAGAATAAAATTTCAAGAATCCAGACAATATTCACACGGAGCACCAACTCCTTTTATTTAATGAAACGTTTACTGAAATGAACTGCTGTGCGTGGCAAGACGCGTACATTGTCTTATACATAGTGCAGTTGTACGAAACTTAATATCGGCGCAGTTATTTGATAAAAGAAGAAAATGACTTATTCATTCGGTTATATATGTATGGGCAATGAAGAAAATCCGTGTTCTATTCTACGCTTTAAAAACTTGTACAACTTGTTGGGTTTTTTTTATTCATCTTCTTCTTGCATTATATTACATTATTCTCAGAAGATTATGACATTGTATATAGTTTTACTTGTGTATTTGTGAAGTTTATATCTATAATGGTCAAATATTGAAGAAATATATATGTATGTACTCCTTGAACATAAGAGCCCTCTTCCCCATTTGGCATCGCGAAAGTTAAATGGTTAATGAATTAACATATAAAGGTCATATCAATTAAGAATACGATTAGACAATTTGCTTCCATTTCGCTCATAATTAATGTTAAAGAGTGTTTTTGTAAGAAAGGGCACATAGACAAGAGTTTCAATTTATTCTAATGAGACTATATACACACCTGTTAAATCTTCTGGGTCAATAATTGAAATGATTCAGATGTATTAGGTCAATAAATCTTGTAATCGCCTGAATCACAAAGAGATTTAAATGTTACTTTACATGACTACTTTGTACACCAGAATTTTTTTTCTTCTTTTTTCAGTTGATGTTACATAAGTCTAGAAATCTTTCCATGACATGTTTGAATAATCCATAGAAATGAGCTTTTGAGATTAGAAGGAAATCTTCTGTTGGTATGTACGGTATATATCCGTCGTTCACAATCCGTGTTAACTGGTGTACGCCACTACGGTCAATATTATTTAATATACTAGAATATACTCCACACATGACTTTGAAGCTCATTTGGTAATCGATAGGAAAGTTGCTTCGGGATTTATAAGATGTGTATATGAATCATTTTCCAATTGTATGATATATAACATAGAAAATGTAATATTATCTGGATTAGTGTGATAGGTGTACTCTTCTACAATTATTTAATAGTTAACACATATTACCAAATTTTGGACATAAACTTACAGCCGTCCTATTTGAACACCAGCTTCTACGGATATAAGAAATGAAATCGGATCATTTGTTGACAAGGTGATTTGTACATGACAGAAGTTTGACCAACGTTACAAGTGTTGCACAACTAATCGAGGGACTGTACAGGTTTGTGATACGCTGTACTTAGGTTATTAAATTTGCTAGATCTATCTATCTATATCTTTCACCTGCGGGTTCAGCGATGTAGAACAGATCCGAAGCGTCCTCCTGTATGTCGTAAGAGGCTGTTCTGGGAGACAGGAGCTGCGGTAGCGCAGTTGTTAGCCTGCCGAATTTGTGACTCCTAACACCGGATCAGCCCGGGTCGGCGACGGTGGTGTCTCCTTAGCAAGGCACTTTACTCCTAATGCCTTGATAATAAATAACCTACTTGTGGTGATGTGCCATAAAACACCAAACCAAACCGTATCTATATATCTATCTATTATAAACAGTTTTGAGCTAATATTATTTAATCCGCTGAAAATAGATTTGTCAATGATATAGATAAGCTTTGCTAAAATCTATTTTAAAACAGCATTTCAGGAATACCTATTTTCAGCTTTAAATAAAACATTAATCTATTATTCATTTTAATATACTTTCAGAATGGGATATTGTAAGGCAGGACTTTTCATGATTCTATGTTGCCTTGCGTCAAAGACGTGTTTCTGTGAATTAGGACAATTTAATGGAGGTTCCTTAAGCTTTATGGTCGTAAATGGAACAAATGGTTTCGAGGTGTTCTCTCTCTCTCTCTCTCTCTCTCTCTCTCTCTCTCTCTCTCTCTCTCTCTCTCTCCAGACACATACATACAAACATACGAAAACGCACACACGAGAGAGAGAGAGAGAGAGACAGAAAAATACATTTGTTATTTGCCAACAGTCATAACCACGCTATAACTTGTTATTATCAATTTATATCCGTTTTGAGCCTTCGCGTTTTTTTTCTTTCTTTTTTTCTTAGGAATATTAATCTCTGTGAGTTCGTGCTTCTATTAATGTTCTAGAAGAATTTTCTATGCTAACTAAAAAATAAATAAATGCATAAATAAATAAACATTATCTTTAGTCGTATTTTGTTTCCAGAAAGCACATAATAGTGTAGAATTCATAAAAACTCTATTGTAGATTTTTCTGTTCTGTTCTGGATGGTAAAGTCAACTATATTGGAGTGAAGTAAATATCTGGAAACTAATAATTGTCTATCTAGCCAAGTTGTCTGTTTTTCCATTTGAAGATTCAGCTGGATGTGATCAGCGGATGGGTTTTGGGTCTGGGACCATGTGGTTTCAACTGTTCCAGGGCGTCCATAAATTCAGATACCAGACAAACCAGAGAGGAAGTTATGCGAAAAGAGAACTCTCGGTACTTTGGAAACTGGAAGATGGAGTACAAACTTAATGGTGATACTAAAACGACCCACAATAATGACATAAACGATCATGTTTATAACACAATGGTACAAAAGGTCATCGACGTGAGCGAGAAGGGTAAATGGGAACAAGATTGGATGGTTGTCCGTATTTCAATGATTTCGAGGGCAACGTACGTCGATATAAGGTAAGACACCAAATTGAATATAAATAATGAAAAAAATAAAAATAAAAAATAAAATAAAATAAAAAGAACAGAAGATAAAAAGAAAATTTACAACCCCACCCCACTCCCTCCTCCGACCGCCACCTCTATACTATCTGCGTTATCATAGATCGATGATATATGAATACAGATTCTTCGACTTAATTATTTCTATGGCCCTTTGGAATAAGGTATAACCGTTGTTACATATTCTATATTTTTATTGACTTTCGATTATAGGCTCAATTCACTACTTCCATTTTCCTACAAGTTAGTCGTATATTTTGGCACATGACGCTCATTCAAAAGTTAATATCATGTCTCTTCACCTTTTCTGAGATATAGAAATTTTTAATAATTTTAATCCAACTTGAATATGGAAAGTTTTGTTGTAGGTAAACTTGGAGCAATTAGGTTTAAATAATTTTCTTCAAATGCAAATCTTTCATAAATGCAGAAATGGAAACAAAATAGTTTGATTGTCAAAAATATAGCCACCAGCAAGCAAATAGCTGGAATTGGTGTCCCTCGTTCTTCGTTGGATGTAGGGAGACACACTAGTGATGGAGTATACACTGAGAATTGAAACCAGGTGAGGTCTTACCAATATAAAGCTGTATACAAAATTTCCGTGAAATCAATACATGATTAAAGGCAGTTATTGTATAAATGCATGGGAGTTCAGTATCCAGAGGCCTTAACTCCAATAAATGATAATGCAGAAAGCTAACAATCACATTCAGCTCAGGTTATATTAATATCAAGCTTCATACAAAGTGTTTTCAAATTGTGTGGTCAACAATCAGGGTCCATAACTCCGCCTAATAAGAATGCAAATACTGAAACTCATTCTCAGCCAGGGTGTCATCAACATAAAGTTGCATTCCAAATAAGGTTTAAATCGAATTAAAGGGGGGAATCCATGTTACATTTTATTTATTACGTATATTATGTAGGCTACATGTTTTATATAATCTCAAGGCAAGAATGGATTTCATTTCTTTTTGTAAGAGATCAATCGTTTGAAAGTACAGTATTATCCCTGTCACTGTCTGCCGACATTAGAGACTGCCCGTGGCGTCACAATGTCGGTATGTTTACAGTTTTTACATGTACTACGCAGTTGAAACTCGATTACAGTACATCCGTGCTGAATATAATAAACTACTTACTAACTAGTCAGACATTTATGATGCTAAGGCTAAAACAGGAACCGATGCTTTTAATTGTCCGCACAGATAAAGCTTAATTTATCTATTTTGAAGTGATAGTTCCAGCGATCACAAAATTGTATGTTAACTTTCACTCGAGTTGGAAATCGTCACATATTAAGGTTCTCTTTGGCAAGAAAAGACACGGTTGAGTTAAAAGGAAACCGAGCTCGGGGTTGAGTTTGGTTAAATTTTTCATCTAGTGAAACTATTTCACTCGTACAACATTCACCTATGTAGTGCGTATAGCACCCCTGTAAACGCAAACCGACCTCGTGACGCAAACCAACCATTCGGAGATCCTCTGATGTTTTCGTATCAATCATACATTTTACGCCTGCAACAAGTCAGTGCCGAACACAGTAGATATGCTAGATTTTTAAATGTTTGAATTAAAATGTTCCATTAGCATGATTTGTTTTTCTCCAAACTTTATTTGCCATTGTTTATGAAGTTAATATGAAAGAATAAAGAGTGAAACTTTTCATAGACCGTCCCTTTAAATGAAGCTATTACGCCGGTAAAAAAGTAAGTGAATCAGAAAATCAGTAGCCTGAACTCCTTTAAAAGATGATGTTTGTAGCATACAAACGTCGAATTCTTGACCACTTGGTAATTGTAAAATGGTAAGATTTTTAGAAAGTGGATTTATTACTCACACTGGGATCAAATTTCTCTTGGCTACTTGTAAATTTTATGAAAAAGCAACTCTATGCGCGGGTGCTTGGAATTTTTTTATTTTTTTATTTTTTTTTTTAATCACACGTGATTGGTTGCTGTAACACTAACGTACCTCTGCATGAAAACAAAATTACCATCTTATGTAGGGGTTCATGAGTGGTTACTGAAAACCTGAGTACTACTGTGTGAAAAAAAATTACCAAATAATGTAGGGAATCAGCTCACTAGCTGAATTATTGAAATAGTGTTCATTGGCACAAATACCGCACGTATGTGAACATTGCCTGGGCCACTTCAATACCACTTTGTGAAAACAACAGAAGACACTCGAATCCCTGGGCCATATTGATATTTCAGTGCTGGGCCACTTGTAGCACAATGAACGGGAAAGCACATGGACGCAGTCCATGAAAAGCATGATGATACAGTCCATGCAAAACATGATGAATCAGTCCATGCTACCCCATTCCTGTCCTCCAAAATATTATGGAAACCCATAGGCCACCAGTCCAGGTTTTTTAAAAATAATATATGAAGTCCACTGGTCCATAATTTTTTCATACATTTGGAAGGGCACTGTCCCAACATTTTCTCATAAATATTTGAGGACTTATAGCCTTGCGTTTTTCGTAAATTTTGTAGGACTACTGGCTCAACTTTTTATTATAAATTTTGAAGACTACAGGTCCAGCGTTTTTCCCATAAATTTTCAAGATGACTGCACCAGCGTTTCTTTCATAAATTTTTGAGGATTAGTGGCCAACAATTTTTAAAAATAAATTCTTCAAGACCAATGACCAAGTTTTTTTTTTTTTGGTTCACTGGACAGTTAATTGTGTTCAATGGATAGTTAACTGGATGATCATAACACACACACACACACACACACACACACACACACACACACACACACACACACACACACACACACACACACGCACACACACACACACACACACACACTTCTAGTGCACAAATTTATATGACTTATAATTTAAAATATACCTCTATTAAATAATTGAAACATTATGGATTCTTTATTAACTTAAAATTCAGACTATCAAATGAAGTCCAGAAAAGCAGAAACCAGTCTTGAAGTCCTAAATATTCGGTGAATAGAATACGTATTACATATGTTAGCTATAAAACATTTTATATCAATAAATCGTGTACTTATTAAAATAAAACAACAACAGTTTAACACATTAGATTTGGTAAGTCGGGTGATTATAGTTAATATATAACATGAATTTAACGAGATAAAAGTATGTTACACAGAAAGGGACTATTTTATGTAAAAACCACTAGACATTTTTAATAGTTGCACTTTAAAGGTTGATAATGATGATTCAATGAATAGATAGGGGGCACAGTGTAATATGAAATTGTGGTAAAAACAGTGAAATTCGGCAGTATGGACGGCAACATTAGGACGTAGATTTTTGTGTTGGCTTTTATCAAATAAAGATATACCAGAGTTAGTAAGGTTTCATATGTATGTCAGATACGAAAACTGTTGTCTGAATGCTTAATAACATTAGCAGATGATGAAGCATTTATTGCAACAAACAACAAGAGAGATATAAAACAATTTATCATAATTTGTAACAACTTTAATATTCCTCCTAATAGTGACTGGATATATATTGGAGTAAAAATAAGTATATTATTGATAATGAGCCTATAGAACATAAAACTGTAAGCCAAGGATTCGGAGATCAGATACCACCTGATGTGTTGAGTACTAACAAACGAAAAATTAATTACGACGTAGGAACAGCTGAATACTGGAGAAAAACTCCAGATGAAGAAATGAATAAAATGCAATCACGCAACGAAAAAACAGGATGAACTTTTTTCTTTATACAAGAAAACGAAGGACTAACAGATGAATGAATATCGCGCTTAAATCAGAGATCGTATATGATATGCATTTCAGGTTCCCATGTACAAAATGGAACAATTATTACACAATCTGTTTCTACTATTCAAGACACAGCAACAAACAAATTGTTTGAATAATTAATTTTAGCTCAGCAGCAATATGTTTCTGACTCAAAAGTTAGGCTAAACTATGCAGTTGGCGGTGATGGTATCTTCCTTTTATCTAATGATATGGTGATGACTATATATAGTATAGTAGATTACAATATTAATTTATGAACATCATTAGATTTATTTGGACTGGGAGTAAATCTACTGTAAATACAGAATTAAAAAAGGAACTAACGAAATCGATGAAAAGTCTTTAAAAAAAATCTTCAAATGGCAGAAAACGGGAAGCAACGCGAATAAAAATTGTGGCAGTCTAACTAGTGAAAGTGGAGAAAAGGAAGATAGTAGAAAACGGGATGATGCAAGAAAAAAGTCCTGATTGGAGAGATGACGATACGAATGATAGAAATTGTAGTAGTCTAACCAACGATAATGATCATGAGACAAATAAACAAGGGTTTATACTTATGTCTGTAATTACAGGAGCTGGTGTAATTTACTTTTTCTGGTTAGTTCTTCATTCTTTTGGTTCATAGAAATTAACATTTGAATAGAATTGCAAAAAAAAAAAAAAAAGGAAAAAAAAAAAAAAAGGATAATTAGTGCAAGAATGAACAAAATGGGATTATCGGCTATTTTTAAGAAAAATGTTCTTTTTCCGGCCAATGTTAAAAGGCCGCTTGTTACCATGACATTGATAGCAGGCAATATTGCTGCTGCTTTTCTAACTGAATGAAACAAATATTTAGCAATATGTTTACAAACCTTTTTTGAATTTATCAATAACTGCCCTATCGCCGCTGCCACCGCCACCGCCGCCGCTGTCACATCCACATCCTCCGCCACCGATTGTTAATCCATTTGCAAAATTTGCTATGGTTAGGCCAAGACTTGTTGCTATAATATCAATAGCTGCAGAAACGGTAGCAATTCTCACACCTTTTTCTGTGCATAGCCGTTTTATCCATTCCCTAATGGTAACCTAATGTTTGACTCAATGTTCTTAATATTTTCTTTTAAAAGTTATTTTGTATTTCTTTTAAATGATCAACTATTTATGCTCTTTGACGTTCATAATTGTGTAGTAAATCAATTAATTTAGCTTTTTTAGTGGAGTCTTTTTCTTTAATAATATAATCTTTTGTTTATTTATATGGTCGTCAATCAAGTCAAGGTCTGTTTTCATTGCTAATATTTTTGAATTTACAACATCACTAACACTCGTATATACTCCTAATTCTCTTTCTTCTTGATTAGTATACAATCTACGAACATTTTCTTCTCTGGTTATAGATTTTTCAAGGTCATGTTTCATTTATTATTTTTTTAAAAATTTTATTCATAGAATCAATATTTTCCTTATTTAAATTCTCATGTATTACAGCTATAACATCTAAAGATTCTGACTTTTTTAAAATTATTCAGCAACATTATTTTGTATCTGTTTTTTAATTATATTATCTTTAAATTAAGTAATTTCTAATGTTGGTATTTCTTCTGACTTAGTCCATACATTTCCTATTTTTTTCTTCAACCTATTGATTCCAAAATCACACTTAAGCCGCTTTTACTGGCTATAGAGTTAAATGGTAAAATTTTGTTTGGGCTGTCAACCTTAGAAAGTTGAACAGCTGGTTTACCACGTTATTCGTAAAACAATGTTTTTTGTTAAAACTTTCAAATGCGGTTTATATAAGCTATACTCTTCTTTGCGTATCTTAAAATTATGTTTGATAATTCTTTGTATTATTGATTAATAGACTGTTGCTGAACTACTGTAGTAAGACCAGTAGTATCACGAGTAGGATCAAGTTCTTTAGGAAGTGTTTCAACCATGTAACTAAACTTACGTGCTGCCATTTTAAATATTTAAATTAATCAAAATCAAGTTGAAAATTAGGTATTTTAGAATCTAAACAAGACATACGGACTTCTTTGCAGGACTGAGGTTTTAATGACTGCTGCATATGAAGGTGAAATAACAGAAGACTACAAACAGGAATTAAAAATTAGTATAGTAAATGGAATATACAAGGCAAACACTTAACCAACAAGGAGTTGGATCAAATGGATTCAAAAAAAATAAAGAAAGCAAATGAAACTGTTGTAAATGCTAGATCAGCTAAAATATCAAAGTTCTTGTCAGATGTAAAAATTGAATTGTATGAAAAGACTAAGGCAACTTTTTAACCATGGAACAAAATGTTGCTTCCTGTAGCAACTGAACACATCTCAATAATATATCAATATCAAGTCTTGCAGTCTACCATCGTATGATCGTAAGTTTCTGTCACTGCTTGAAACGAATTATAACTCTGTAACCTTAATGATCATGCGCGTGCCTGTGCTTATTTATGTATGTATTTATTAAGTTTTGAAGGTCAGTCGTGGAGAAGTCTGTCATTGCAAGGTGAAAACAAAGGATGGCATTTGCAAGTGAAGGTTAAACCAGACTTGCGTAGCGATACAGGAAAACCTAACAACAGCCCACAGGCTTTTAGCAAGCCTATCTACAGGTAAGGACAATGCATGTCATCAAAGACAATCCTATGGTGTATTATTCTGTCTATTTGTCTTTATGTCTGAATGTATCTGTCTGTTTGTTTGTATGTATGTACGCATTAGACTTTCCAATATTTAACGAGCAACTTTCAACAGTTCGCTGAATAAACTGTAACCCTGTACCGTATATAAACCTCCCGGGCGCCAGAGGTCTTGGAGCGCCAAAACAGCTGATACAAATTCGGGCCTCGTATTCTGGCTCTTTGTGCCATCATCGTCGCCCCGGGCGCCATTTACCCTTAGTACGAAACTGGGTATAATACCTGAACAATGGCTTTCAGGTTGCATAATATTTATATATAAAAGGAAAGGAGATATAAGACATCCAGATCAATATCGAGCTATTACTTTCTCGAACGAACTGTTTGGACAAAGTTTCACTTCCATTTTAAGTACTAGATTAATATAATATGAGAGTGAACTTATAACTAGCAGACTACTAGCAAACGATAATATTTTAATTTTGCATATTCTGATCGACTTTCTTCTCTCTCAAAATAAGAAAATGTTCTGTGCATTTATTGATTTTCTGAAGCTTTTGATGCTTTTTGGAGGCAAGGACGTTGGTATGAACTTATTCTAAATATTTAAATATTTATAGTAAATGTCCGAATGCAATAGTGCAGGCTAATCAAGTGATGTGTGAAAACTTGGACACAGACGATCAGATTTTTTTCATGTGTAAAGTTGGTGTCCGACAAGGGAGAACACTTTCCCCCATTATTATTTGCTGTATGTCTCAATGATTTTTAATCTTTTCTCGAAAAGAATAATGTACCTGTTGTCCAATATTTAAATGATAAGCTTTGTCAAGAGTTGAATATATAGGTTACATTGTTCATATTATTGTATGCCAATGACAATATTCTCTTAGTAGACTCCTCTACAGGCTTACAAAATGAATTATACTATTTATACCAATATTCCGAATCTTGAACTAAATGTAGCAAAGACGAAAACATTAATATTTAGTAGAAGAAGATTTGAAATATCTAAACCATTTGAATATAATGGTTAGCCTTTGGAAACTGGTTTTGTTTTCATACTGTTATCTTGGAATTCTTTTTAGTTATAATCGAAGTTTTTCCAGAGTGGGAAACATCTATTTGAACAAATTATGTTTGAAATGAACTTAAAAATTCGGAGTTTATTAATTCAAATTGACTGACAGCTGAAGTTATTTTGATAAGCTAATATAACAAATGCTGACATATGGATGTGAAAGCATGGTGTTTTGAAAGTATAAAGTTATTGGAAGCAACACATTTAAAATTTTAAAGTTTTGTCTGTTCGCCGACCAACAACAAATTGGGGTAATTGAGAGAATTGTCTAGATTTAAATAAAAACTCGGGCTATATCTTCTTTGGACAAAAATATTCCACAAGTGCATGCATTGCAGTAAGTGGATCGATTTAACCCCCAAAATACTTGAATAAATAGGTCTTGCATATATTTGGGACGAATAACAAAAAAAAAAAAAATTTCACGTACGGGTAGATAACGAAGGTTAGAGACAATTAAAGGATTAATTCATTCAAACATGGCATACTTAATTAAATAATTTACCCCAAGCCCTAATTATATTATATTTAGAACTGAATTCTTATTAGAACATGATCTTTTCTGTTTGCCTGATAAGTACTGAACAATCCTTACAAAACGTTTTAAAAATGTAATCATACTTTACCCATTGAATCAAGCCTTTCCCAAACAATTCCTTGAATTTAACGAATGTGTAATTTAGCCAAAACCAACAATAATAGGACGAATTCCACTTTATATTTGAATGTCCTTTTTTCAGCGAATAGTGTTGCGGTAGAACAAATAGAAAATACACAACTAGATCTAATACATTCAATTAAAAGGAACTGTTTCAGTCAAAATGTTAAAAGTAACTGCTTAACCAAAGTATGTTTATAAATATTTGTCATTTTTTTTGGCCTCAATTAGGGCAGCCTTAACTTATTTGTGCTGCAGTCTACCATATGTGTTAGTCTGTTAAATGTAATGGAGGGGTTTTTTTTCTCATATTTTTGGAGACACGGTTGTTCGGTGGTTAGCGTGCCGGACTTGCAACCGAAACAGTGCGGGGTTGAACTCTACCTTCGGATTAGCCCAGGTCGGCTACATTGGTGTGTCCTTGGACAAGGCACTTTACTCCAATTTCCTGGTCACTAAATAACCTACTGGTGCTGATGTGTCGTAAAGCACCAAACCAAACGAAACCCCTCATATTGTATATCCTAAAGAAATATTATTTACTGGTGAAACTAATACTCAGAGTGTGTTTGCGGTTAAATGTGTGAGAATATGTACCACTTGATATTATGTTGAATTCATCTTTTGTATGCTAATCCGAATATATTTCATTTTGTTTATATTACTTATGTGTTACCACCCCTCTCGACTCATATTGCTGACGTAATGTGTCACGTAAGTGGCTTTGAGTGAAAGATTTCTTGAATCTTGAATGTCGAATCAGTATGTTTTTTTTTTTATTAAATATTGTTTTTACTCATCATTTCACTTCGTGTTTGGACTTTTAATATGCGGACAAACATTAGAATCAACTTGATTTGTTATGCTTATCTGCTACTTTATGGACAATAAAAAGTGTCAATCAGAGAAATGGGTATATCATTTTTTATCTATGAGACAAAATGCTACATTTCAAAATTGGACCACCTTGGAACTCAAGTTTTGAAGGGATGATGAAGTTAATTGTGCATATGGGTTTAGTGATTTGACTAAGATGCAACCCTAGTCATTTTAAAATTAAAAAGTCCGTCAAAATAACAATAGGCAACATATAAACAGTCCTTAATATTCACAATGCAGGCATTTAACAGAGTAGTAATGAGATGGCGAGTTCTAGAGAAGTCACAATTGTGTTTCAGTCATTTTTATTTCTTCATTTTGAGTTATAATCGAATCATTTATACGTTGCTTTTATATTTTATTGTATGAAATTAGGCTGCTGCTTCAACATCTTTTAAATTTTACATTCACTCAAAAATCAATAGCGACTACGACATTGTCTCAAAATAGTTAAGTAAGAGGTTGTGATGGATTCAGAGACGTCCCCTACTTAACTGCCTCCCCTGTCACCCTCCAACACTTCAGCTGTTTCTATATTATATGACCCATCTCCAAATGTCTTTAAAGCGGCACATGAGATCATTCTTAGACCATATATAGGGCTCTTAGAGCTAGAATTGGTTCAACTAGCGTTGATATGTCAAACTCTTCTCGATTCTCCACCAATAACCACAGGTGACCGGCTTAAACTGAAAGTTCCTGTATATGGGCTTGAAAACCTTTACAATTCGAGAAATTTACCGTGTCCATGCTCGGCTCCGTCATGTGTCATCTTGTGTAACATGTCTTTAACCGTTAAACAGTCCGATATCCAGACCAGTGTGAAAATATTATTCATATTATGTAATTATCCTGTCCTCTGGGGGGGGGGCAGGGGAGAGAGAGAGAGAGAGAGAGAGAGAGAGAGAGAGAGAGAGAGAGAGAGAGAGAGAGAGAGAGAGAGAGAGAGAGAGAGAAAGCGACACGTATGTTGACACAACTTGTATTATGTCAAAACAATCAGATCATTCTTCAAGCAGATCGAAATTCCATGTAAGTATTGCTTAAGGTGTTTATAGTAAATTTAAAAAAAACCAAAAAAAACAAAAACAAAAAAAAATCATTTGTATTAGTCAGGTGTCAGTTTTGAACAAAGCAAGATAGAGTATCCTTTCGTTGTTAGCGATTTTCGATTTCTCTTATTTTTACCTTAAAGAGTTCTTCTAGAACAGGAAAAACATATCCGAGTGGCGACCTTAGATCCAGACGGCGACTTTGTCACTTGTAAACTCGCTGAATATGTTGAAGCCGGGTATTTCTCAACCCATCGACTTCCAAATTTGACAGTTACAGAGGTACGTGTAATTCACAATTCTCATGCTGTTTTAAAGTGTTTATTATTACACTTTAGATATAGATATTTCTTATAATTTATCCTTGTGTTCATATGACTCCAGGTCATTCAATCGAAAACGAGGCTAATCAATACGTAACGAAGCAAACCCGTGACGAATATTGATGTGTTCCGTTGTATAATGCTAGTATCGATAAAGACTTGAGCTTTCAACGTAGTCCATATCTTAACTGGAATGAGTTACAAAAGCAATGGATTATTGCTATATATGATGATTGGGGACTGCACTTCAAGGTAAGGAACGAATCAAGCAGCCATTTCCTTAAAAGATGTCAACATCAAACTTTATTTGTGGTATTTTTCATATAATAATGAACAATCCATTCAAGAGCAGCCAACATGAATTTCAAATACTCGCTCCTAACTTGTTTATATTCCCATCATGGTAAATTTTATAAATTCACACCCCCATCCACCTTTATAAAAGCATCTCGATAACCAAGATTACGATGAGAAGTGAAAAATTTAAGTAATCTATGAATTTTATGTTGGTGTCAATTACCTTATCAGGGTTACCTAATAATAATAATAATAATAATAATAATCATCATCATCATCATCATCATCATCAACATCGTCATCGTCGTTGTCGTCGTCATAACATAATTACTGAAGTTATCATATTTAGTACGTATTCATCCGTGTTAATTCAAAGCAAAATGTAAGAAACACACAGTTAAAGTTTAACGGAAAATAAACAATACCAATGTCATGAACAGTTAATGCACATACAGTACATTCACAGATAGGAACATATATGATAAACGATTTGAGTAAGATGACAAGCAAGCATATACAATTAGATGAATATATGCTGAAAATCGGTTTTAGGACAGCTTATGCAAGCTACTTCATCCCAATGCTTCTTTGTTTTTCTCTCTTTTTCATGTAAGTCTGAGTGGCGATACTTTGACAGCCTGGTCCTACTTAATTTTAGTGAATAGTGTTGTTTTATTGCTTGTTTGTTGAAATGACTAGCTGAGCCCCGTTTCCGTGATACATCATAGATGAATATTAACGAGGATCTTATTAAGAACGCTCTGTACAGATTTTGTAGTAGAGTTAACACTTTGTTTGACACATACATGTATCTTCAACAATCTCTTTACTTTTCAATACTGAGATTATATCTGCGGAGTTCAAGATGCTTCCTTTGCACTCGTGTGAATATGTATCGCTTGTCTACATAAGTTTAATCATGGAAATATTTTTTGTAGCAAGTATTACTTATATTTACTACATGAATGATCCGGCAATATGTATTTTTTACGCAGGATTGTATAATAACGGTCCTATCTAAGAGAAGCTTGGGCTATCGTAATGGTAGCTGGGGTGCCATCGCTGTTACAATCCGTGACTGGAAGGATACATCGGCGCTTTCAGCTATTGGTCTACAGGTACAATGCAATATTGCATCTTAGGCAGTACTGAGAAGGATATTTAGTTTTTTATTTGCCAGAACGTGCACCCCTCATCATTTGTAGGCTGTCTACGTGATATTCCCTCTGTCAATATGGGCTGATCCAGAAGGGGAAAAGAGTAGGGGAGAGGAGCTGTTTACGCTCCCCCTAAACGATATTTCTGGATCCGCCCCAGGTCTATCAACCGCAATAAATTCTTCTTTTGCCCCTTCAGGTGAAAGCAACGACAGTCCTCGATAGACAAATATTTTAAGGTTATAAAGCATCTGGGCATTGTATGAAATCGGAGTTAATGATCACACAAAAAACGCAACATTGTTCAGTACATATATATAAAAAAAAAAAACTGCCGTCGGATTATCGGTAAGTGGTCTTAATATTGGCCATATACATTACTTTAATGATGTACTTTTTTATTGCCATTAAACGTTTTGTTTCTCAGCTGTAAGAACTACAAAAAATGTAGTAAAGTATGACAGTATTGGCTGGTTCTGGTTCACTTAACATTTGACCTTAGCCCCAGCCTTTGACCTTTACTCACGAGCCTTTGTCATTTACCATTAACCTCTGACCTTCACCATAGACCACTGTCCCAGTTTTTCTTCATAATATTTTAAGACCGGTCCTGGCTCACTTGACCTTTGACCTTTACGTCATAACCTCTGACCTTTACCCCTAACATCTAACCTTGACCCTAGACCACTGGTCCAGTTATATGTTCTTATAATAACTATTATGGCGACCATTGACCCAGGTTTTTTTCATACAAATTTTGAATGTCGGTTCTGGTTCACTGGACCTTTGACCTTTACTTCCTGACCTCTGACCTTCACTCTAGAACACTGGTCCTGAACATTCTACTAGAAACCCGGGCCACCTAGGCCATTGGCCTTCAAAATAATTGTTTCAACGATAAAAACACTAGGTCACCGGCCTTCACATTTGTTATGAGAAAAAAGCCTGGCTGAATGGTCATCAATTTTTTTTAAATGAGAGAAACCTGGCTGATTGATATTTATTTAAAAAAAAGTTTTGATGAGCAAAACCTGGTTTACTGGTCGTCAATTTTTTTTATGACCTGGCTAAATTGTGGAGAAATTAGTAGTTATAGCAACACACAAAATAATAAACGGTCACAGTGATCTTCAAAATAGTTATAACAACAGGGCCGCCGGCCCATGACCACCCATACCCAAACATATATGATTAAAAGCTAGCGCGTATCCCCTATTTGATTAATTTGGCTACGGATATAAATTAACTATGATTTTTTTTTTTTTTTTTTTTTTGCAAGAGGCCCACTCTAGCATAGATAACTTTTCCCCGCAGATATAAGATAAAAAAGAAAGCGGTTATCACCCACAGGGAGAGCCCGCATCTATTTTGCAGATCTTTTTAGTGTATCGAAATGTTGTGCTTCTATTTTGCATACACGAGATTCTGTGTCATGCTTCATCATACTTTGACAATATGATTCTTATGTTTATTTTTGAATTTATTTACATCTGGAGCTTTCTTTATTTCTGAGTATATATCTTGAGTTTCTTTTTGATGCGGCTAGCTTTCGGTTCTGAGGTCTTCCCCAATAATATATATTCAATATATTTTAGACGGAAACCTGGGTTCGAATCCTGAATCTTTAGTTTACACGCGTGACGCTTGCTGCGATTGTCCCATCATACTCAATTATTAATACTATAATTTCTAGCCTATATGAGGATTGAATATTCTTCCCGACTGTTAGCTACCTGAGATAAATACAAATTTTATTAATAATATCTACAGCGAAGTAGTCCCGTCCCATACTAACAGAACAAAATCTAGGTCTATAACAATTCTTAGACAAATACACGTTTAACTTTTCATTCAGAGAAAAAGCCATGTAAACTGAAGGCCCCAGTCCAGGCCATTTAAGAAATTAACTATCTTCATACATTTATACTGTTTAATTATCGCCTAGACATATATATTTACTATATATATAGACTAGAATGTAGAAGTATTTTAATAAGAATGAAACCAGAAAATGGGTAGATATATTACAAACCCTTATCAATGGATATAAGCAATTATACCATCGAGCTGTAGACATGTTGCCAATTGAAGTAAGCAAGGAAGAAAATATATCTGAAGCATGGGTTAACTTATTTCACTATCTTACGGCATATAGCTTTGGAACACGCAAATATAAAATGGATGAGAGTCAGGATTCCAAAATACAAGTCTGTTTGTACTAAAGGCTATTTTCCTAATTTCAGTGAAGAAATTTTTATAATTAGAGAAGTGATTAAGAAGACCATGTAGTATATAAATTAGAAGACTTAAAGGGAGATAATATTGAGGGAATATTTATGAGGAAGAGTTATCGCTAATACGACAAGCAGGATGAAATCTTCAAGATTGCGAAAAATAAAAAAAGCAAAAAAATAAAAATAAATAAATAAAAATAAAAAACATACATGGCAACAAATATGTTCTGATAAAATATAAAGAATATAATAAATCTTTTAATAGTTGGGATCCGGAATTAAATGTTTCACTAAAGTAGGCGCTAGTCCAAAGTTCGTTTTAAAACATTGTACTTATACGGAAAAAGTTGTATTATATAAAATGGAACCCATTATATTCACTATTTGTTATGTGTTACGACTCTATGGTCTAAGAAAAATGTAACAGAAAGAAAGTGAAACCAACAACTCAAGTAAAAATCAACAAGCAATTTATTTTAGATAATTAAAATGACAAATCAAAAAGACACTTACAGTAATGTGTATTAAAATCCAAAATATCCAATAAGAATTAGTGTCCTAATCACAAGTCCTAATATAGAATGTTCCGAATGCACGGGTATCCTTGAATGTTGTGATATGCCAATGGTCTTTAACGTCCTGATGTACTAGTAGTCTTTAATGTGCTGATGTCAAAATGAAGTACTCCAAAATATCTCTGAATAAGTTCACATAATTCCAAAATCATCAATGAAAAATCCAAAATCCAAAAGTCTATGAGCACTGTTATAATCCAATGAATATTTTAATAATTCCTCTCTTAGAATTTTGAATTACTTTCCACAACTGTAATAGCTTTTTACAAGACTGATAGTAATGTCGAAACTCAAAAACTGTCCACTAAACATGGTATATATAAAGATTGGTCACATGACAGAATGTTCTAGAATATGTGTCATCTTAATGGAATTTTACTTGTCTGGACATGTCTTTTTACACATAACTCTAATGATTTTCCAGTTTTATCTGTAAACTAAATCAACCTTGACCTTAAATTGAGAAAACATTATGTTTATCAAAACTAGCCTTTAGCTCAAATCTGAAGTAATCAACCTAATTCAAGGACTCTAGTTAAACATATTTTTCCTGATAAACATTAAGATTTAAGCAAATATTAAAGTCAAGAAACATTTGTAATTTCCTAAAATATCTATAATATTATATAAACATCATACATAACATATGAAATTAAATACATCGATGAAATGAAACGTCAAAATAGAAATGATAAAGGATGAAAATATATTGAATTCTTACTGGTATAATAGAGGAGAATGCAACCAAGCAAAAATTACCTGCGAATGTGGAAAAACTCTAACTAGAGCCGTAATTTTCAATCATAAAAATGTAAATTTAACACTAGTTTTATTGATACAAACTAATACTAAAAATATGATTTTTTTTTTGCTGAAATAATGTACTGCTATGTCAATTTCACAGAGTTTGCTTATTTCAAAAATACCAAAATTTGAAAGAAGGAAATTACAGCGTTCCCTCACTCGTTTTCCAACTAGAAGAGAAAAAAAGAATCGCGAATGAAACAAAACAAGACTTGTCGCAAGAAAGCGACAGACTCGTTAAAAAAATACAAAATAAAATTAACACAGATTTTAAGTTTGAAAAGAAACTAACCAGAATTGTTATTTTGTTTTAATTTTAAAAAAAAAAAGAAGTTAAACCATATGTATGGAAAATAATAGGTAGAAAAATTAGACATTTAGGTTCAGTAAAAGTCCAGCTAGATTTTTCGATTCAACTTGTAAGAAACGAAATAAATGAAGATGGAGTACGTCATCGTCATTATGTAGATTGGTATAATAGAAGACCAGCTATAAACATACTAAGTAAGAATAAAATTGAAAGCAAAGTTGTAGAACTCATTGATGTAGAAGATACAAAATTTGACCAGGAAATAAGTATAGATACACATTGATTTTTTTTTACTAAGATACATTGTCTAACTTGACGTATTTGATAAATTTAGGCCAATAGCAGGAAAGTCATACACAAAGTTTTCCACATTCGATAAAACATATGAAAAACCTGTCTTAATGATCAAAAAACTTATCAGACCAGATAGAAAAAAGGAAAGAGAAAGAGACAGACATGTAGATCTTTTAATCATATTTTTCAAAGAGACTATTATTATTATTAGTAGTAGTAGTATTATTATTTATTTAAAGGATTTATCAAAATTGATTTCATCTCATATTAACAAACGTGAAAAGGAAAAGTTCTCAATTAATAAAGTTTGATTTGTTTTAAAATTCTGTAGTAAAATTACAAGAACACAAAAAGTATACAACCAAACATCAAACACGATAGTTATCCTGCCAAAAGATGGTTCTATTGTTAAATTTAAAAACTACAAAATCAACTGAAGGTTCCTTTGTTATATATTATGATTTTAAAAGTATCGTTGAGTCAATGACTAATGCAAGCATTACTCAGGACTCAGCTTATAGTACTGACATTGAAATTATCTCATGGACAATACAAACAGCAAAACATATAACATGCCAGCAGGATTTTGCCTATCTTAAATCAACTCTCAATGAGTATGAACCAATAGTTTAGAGAGGAGAAGACTGTATTGTTAAATTTTATGAATATTTAGGATCGATTGCAAAATCTGTTTATGAAGAACTAGGACCAAGTAAGGCTGCTGTGATGATATTAACTAATAAATATAAAAAGCGTTATCATTTTACCAATATGTGTAATGATCGTGAAAAATGCTTTGCCGTTGACAAAGAAAACTAGAAAGTAAGATTTTGTGACCACTTAACTGGAAAATAATTAGGTCCAGTACATCAACAGTGTAATTTAAATTGGAAATATCCAAAATATAGTCCCCAATTTATTCATAATTTGGCGGGGCGAGAGAGGGACGGGGCAATTGCCTTGTTCTCCAGGCGTAGTGGGGCGCAATCGGGGGCTATTTTTTGTGTTCTTTTTCAGCTGAAATTCTCATTGTATTTCACCGTCACCTTTGTGTAACGGGGGAAATTCTTCACAAAACTTATATTTTCGAGGGGTGGGGTGGGTGTAACTGACATAACAATTGTTCTCTGTAACAAAGTAGGGGCGTCACTAAAGAAAACTCACCCCCCTCAAATCCTCGCGCCGCCACTGTGGATATGATTCTTATCTCATTATTAAAGCCTGTAGAAAAAATCAGATCAAGAAGCAATAATAATACCAAATAATGATGAAACATATATATCGTTTAGTAATGATTTTATAGTTGAGAGATTGGAAGAAGAAGAAATGCGGATTGCCGTTATAGCATTAGAAAGTTTTTGTTGAAAGAACAATACAATTTTTAAATAGTTATAGGTTTATGGATCAAGCACGACAGTAACTTGCTAAATATCTAACGGATGATAACTTCTCAGAAACAATACAAACATTTATCTTTTCCAAAAAGGCACAGCGAAGACGGCGAAGCCTACTCACGTGATAAAGACAGAAGTATGAAACCTAGATTTTTGAGAAAAGATATTTATTCATACGAATACGAAAATATGGATTGATTTGAAAGATTTAATGAAACTGAACCGTCACAAATCGAAAAAGTTTATTTAAAGCTAGCCAGATCAGGAATTACCGTAGATGATTGCCAGTATGTAAAAATGTTATGAAACATTCCAAGTTAAATTTGCTTAGCGATCTTCACGACTTTTACGTAAAGAAAGATATTTTAATACTGTGTTATAGTTTTGAAGAATTTAGATCCGTGTGTATGAATAATTACAAATTAGCCCGTACATTATTTTAGTGCAACAAGAGTATCTACGATGCTAGTTTGAAAATAAGTAGAATTGTTAACAGATTATAATGATTTTAATTATTGAATCTGGAATCAGAGGAGGGATAAGTATGATTTCAAGTAGATATGGAAAAGCAAATCTGAATATCAGTGCAAAGTTAACGAAAACAAAATAAGAAATAATGGAGAATACGATACATCAAGGCCAAAGCCATATAGTATGCACCAAGCCAAAACAAGTATCGCTCGGCCATGTGCCAACCCATACCGGTTAAATACTTTAAATGGCCAAACAAAGACAAAATTAAAGAAATGGAGGAAAATTTGATGTCCTGGAATGATGATAATAAAACTGTAGGAATTATCGAAGTAGATTTAGAATTACCAACAGTCTTGCACAACTATTTTAAAGATTATCTTTTGGTACCAAAATAACTAATTCCAAGTGAGGATGATTTATCTCTATTACAAAGGAAATTGAAAGAAGATAAAAAGGATACAAAACCTTCAGCAACAAAATAATTGATTAGTTTCAAAAACAAAGAAAAACAAAGATGTATACACGTAGCAGTCATATTCAATCAAGATCCGTGGCTAAAATCATATATATAACTTAATGCATCTTTAGCGCAAACTTCAACTAAGGATTGTGAAGAAGAGGGGTTTTTTTAAGTTAATGTATAATGTTTGGAAAACAAATGGAAAAATTAAAAAGAGAAATAATGTAAAAATATGTGCCGATGAAAAGAAATATTTTAAACTTCAAAAGGGTATTTGTTGTTGTTGTTGTTGTTGTTGTTGTAAGAAGAACAAGACCGTATGAATATTGGTGGACAAAAGGGTATTTTATTTGTAGGAAGAACAAGACCATATGAATATTGGTATTACCTAGCTTAAAGAACAAGCAAATACAATTCGTATAATTTTTCATTTATTTCATCACGTGTGTTTGCTCTATTTGTATTTAACGCAATAGTTTCTGTCTAGATATCCCGAAGTGTGTTGTGCTGCTTCTGCCATTGAATTATAGTAAATTGTTATACTGTCTCCAATTGTATAAAACAAGTCCAAAAATACGATTGTTATCTTTAGATCCTTTAACTGTAATACGTAAAAAAATTCTAAATAATATATTTTTTTTTTCTTTATTTCTGGGTATCTATTTTCTTTTGTATATTTATTAAGGCATAAAGAGATTTATTATCTACCAAAAATAAAGTAAAAAAGTTCGATATCTAATTTATATGATATTCGCAAGTTTAAGTTTAATACAATTGGATATAAACCAGATTGAATTATAAACGTCTCTAACTCATACGTACCCATTTTTTAATGGGTATTCAGCAAAAAATTATGTTTTTTCAAAGTATTAATTATTGTTTATGCCGATGTGAAAAGAGTGAATATATCAAGAAAAACTAATAATAATTTCTTTTCACCATATCTTCTTAATGAATATGGGGCAGTATCTCTTAAGGTAAAATTTTTCTCTTTGTACTGTATTATGAAATTCATCTAGCAATATATTTACAATTACGTCATCAACATCACATTTATATAACCGTTTATTATAAGCATCAATCACTTTATTATTATTATTATTCATTTCAAACTTTAAGATGCTTAATAGTGACTCTAATTGTTTAGAACTTGTATTTAATTCAAAATATTATTTTGTTTCGTTCATGATCTGATAAAACATTTTCGGTTTTGTCATTAAATATCTTAGCATCGTCAAATCCATAAGGTGTAGCTGCTGTTTGTGGTGTTGTGTAACCAGTGAATATCTCCAAAACAAAATTTGAAATTTTATATTTTACCTTCTTTATATCTAGTATAAGATTATGGTTCGTTTGTTTTACTAACTAGAATAACACCTTTTAGTGTATAAAAAACATAATAAATATACTTCCAGGTAGTTAGTCATCTAATTTATCTTACCTTGTAGTATGATCATTCAACCTTGTATCATTGTCATTTAACCTTTAATTAATATCATTATTTGACACAGTCTTTAGTCCCATATCTATGTTCAATTTAGTTCATGATTTCTCTATTTCTGATTTAAATGTATCAATTGTTTTACTTCATGCTAAAGTATTTTTATCTAATTCATTGTTAATTTCATTTTTAATTTCACCTGTTTCTTTTATAATTTCGTCTGTTTCTTTGTTCTTGTTTGTGTTCTATATCATTAAAGTCTCTTAATAGTTTCACCTTTTTTCTAATTCGTCAATACTACCTTGTACCATACAAATATTATTCAGAAGTTCCTTATATGTATATGTTCCTATTGCAGCACATTGATCATCTTTGAGAGTTTGTAAGCCCTCTACTCTTGTACGCCCTATTTTATTACTGAAACCTGAATGAGATGAATCATGGGTCGCTTTCATCGATATAATCGTAATTCCATTCACATTAACCTTATTATTTAAGTCCTCTATCTTTCTATTGATTTCCTCAAAGGCATTCTACTTCTCTAATTGTGAAAGACTATTATTAACAGCTGTTGGCCTATCTCCCAACTTTCACACCAACTATAAAGTCATTAAATAACTTTTTAATATCTTCGTCATTATCTTTCTTTTCATCATTTAGTTCTTTCTGCAACTATATAAGTTGTGATTGTAATGTATTATAATTTTTTAGAGACTTCTTTATTTCCTCCACGTTACTCTCTAAGACCGAAATTTCAGCATTTAATCTTTGTTAAATTGGTTTTAATAATTTATGTATCTTTTCTGTATGCCCTATGTTTGATTCCTTTCTAACAGTTCGTAAAGCTTGTAAAACAGTAGACACAACTCTTAATCTCTCAGTAAATAAATCCTGAGTATCTGAAACTTTATTTTATGTTATCTTTTATTTGCTTTGGCAGTTCTGGGAGTTTGGTACATTTTTTCTGTGATACTCTGATCCACAGCTGTTAATTTTGATATTAGCTTCTTCTCTATATGTTTTTATATCTCTCTAATTATTATCCATGAAAGGCTTATGTAATTGGGCGTCAACACTTTTTGTATAAAACATGTATTAGCTGCATCAGAATTTTCTATTGGATCTGCTAAATTTGTAATGCGGTTCTTGTTCAAGTTCAAGTCACTAATTAGTGATTGACTTAGTGTTTCATCTTTTTCAACTTTCTCTACAAATTTAAAGCTAAAACTATGGCCTTTTAAATATATTTCTTTCATTAATTTCATTGAGATATTCTAAATATGGATGTAAATGGCATACCATTAAAATCTATTACTTTCGAGTCTTCATCTGTAATATTGATATTCAATCTGTTTATAGTACTTCTTTTTGCATATTTATGCTGACTATTAACATCGTATGTAATGAAATCACCATGAAATTAATTTTTAAATAGGTAGGGACTATAATTGATTATAGAGATGGAGCCTTTAAGTAACTCATTGCACTATTTAGTTGAGCAAGGGTAATAGATAACTTTTGAGGCTTTATAAATCCACAAACTGTATCTGATTTGGTAGATGTATCTATATATCTCACACTATTGAATCCTTGCAATTTAGAGTTGTGGTTTGGTATATTCATTGTATAACTATTACTCGGGGTTATTTAAGGGTTGAGCATTTATTTTTTTACGTTTATTGAAGTATGAACCGAAAAAACGCTGTGCAAACTGTATGATCCGCGAATCATACCTAAGTTTGCACTGCGTTTTTTCGGTTCATACTTCAATGAACGTAAAAAAAATAAACTGGTCAATCCTTATAATTAAATTTTACATCTAGTAAAGACAAAATAATTACAATTCTTTTAAAAAGTATATTAAATAGATAATTCTAACCTTGTTTAGGCGTGCATGAATACATACAAAATAGTTATCAGCAGCCGTAATTTGCATACAGCCAATCAGAATACAGCAACCAGTTCTCGACAAAATTACACAAACTGACACTTGGTCATTAAATGATTATATGTGCAGCCTCCATTGAATTTTATAGTCCAAGTACCCAAAGTGAAATCCATGGTGGAAAATACGCATATTATTAAATGCAACATTAATTTCGATTTCCTTAATTACTTTTTCCCTTATTTCCCGATGTCGAAATTTGGGAGAGGCGACGACTTGTCCTATCAAGTGTATACTATTCACTATTAAAAGAAAAAGGTTTCATTACTTAGCTTTTGCAATATTGTCTATAGTTTACCGGAAATGACAAATATGTATTTTTAACAAGATCTTTTTTTCATCAATGCACGAAGTGATGAAAACACTCAATATTAAATCAATTCGGGTTGACACGAGACATGATAGCTAATCTTTTTTTAAAGCTTAAGCGGATGGGGTGGGGTGGAGAGGGCTGCTTGTGAATAGTATCAGTGAAGAATCGTTTCTTAAAAAAAAAACGAAGCACTTGTTGTTTATGCTGTTTCAAACAAACTATCCTCGATAAATGACAAATTAAAGGGCCGCATACACATTAGACGTATGTATTTTTTATCGACAGATCTATGGATATGTGCATTTGTATGTATGTAACCTAGAGTGTGTATGTGTGTGTGAGTGTGTCTGTGTGTGTGTGTGTGTGTGAGAGAGAGAGAGAGAGAGAGAGAGAGAGAGAGAGAGAGAGAGAGAGAGAGAGAGAGAGATAGAGAGAGAGAGATTGCAAGGCTGCATACTAGAACATAGCATGACTTTAACTTATGTTTTTAAACATCTGGTCGACAACTCATCAATTCGATTCACCCAGTTTAGTTTTTACTTGTCTGCTGTATCAGGGTCTATCCATATTAAATTCCTTTGAGAAACATGCTTACCATCTTTATAAATCCCAACACTAGCTTCGGTTTCAGCTGATTCCCCTCCCCAACTTTTTTCTACGACAGTCAAGGACAGCTTCACTGTTTTCATGGGTGAATAAGCTAATGACATAACTATTGAAATCTACAATGAGTTATTTATTTAAATTCGAACTACTACTGAAGAGAATGCTAACTTCTTTCAGGCTGTAATTTTATTCAAAACATGAAAATAATACAATAGGCCTAATCCAGACAGCCATAGCATGTATGTCTTAATCGAGAGGCAAAATCAGCCAATTAGTCCAGCCCGAATAATCGACTCGTCTTGGTCTTACATGAAACAATATTACAAAGTACATGTCAGAATGTAACTTGGACGAACGTTTGGAATGTCAGGGCCTGCGACTCTCTCTCTCTCTCTCTCTCTCTCTCTCAACTTTGAGCTCTATATTTTCAGAGTGTTATAAATTCGAATTTGTTTATTTTTGTTTATTTTTTCATTCACAGCATTATTTTATATACATGATATGATCACATTGCCCTTATTGTTGATGTAAACCAACATTACGTCAATGCAGCTTGCAAATATTTTACAAAGATTAAATTACAATGCGAATGTGGGAAAAAGTAGTGCCAGTGGGCGGGGCAATTTTTTTTTTCCTTTTTCGGTTCATACAGGTATAAACCCAATAAATTCAAAAGGGCCTGGCCAATAAGATTGCTGGAAATCATAATGACGAAAGAAACATTTAATTATTAAAGCTTTAGAGTTATGTTTCTGACATTCAGTATATATGCTTTCTTCATTGTCATCATTAGCAATCATTCCTTATTTTTACTTTTTCATGTACACTTCAAGATTATAGAAACCATCATGTACTGATATGGTCTTGATTTCATTCTTGTCTGTTACATAGTAGAATTTATTTATTTATTTTCATCATTTGAAATATTATAATAACCAACTACAGAATCTATTCTCTTTAATGACATGTGCAGTTTACCACTTCTGTTACCAATGGAATTTAAAAAATATAGTTTTTTCTCAGGATGTCCTTCAACAGTAATGTAACTAGACTTTGTCGTGAGATAGTATTTCATTTAAGTAACAAGAATCATTGTGAAACACAGTTAATGAAACTGTCTTAGCGAAGCAGTCCTGACCTCACTTTACATCCCCACCATTTGTTGCATTTACTAATTATCAATTAAATTCATCGTGACTTATTTCATTATCGTTTATTACTCAATCAATAGTAATAAATTTAGTTATATCAGAAGTTAAAATATCATCTTGTTTTAAAACTGTATCGTATACTAGCTTGTTTTTAGAAGCTATTGCAACAAATCCGAATAAAGTTGCGTCAAACCCTGTAAAGGTTAGAGGCATATTAGGTCCTATGCCACAGGCCCCTCCCCCCTCCCCCCAGGCAACTCCTAAACTAGCAGCTGCAACACCCATTCCACTGGGAGCAATGTAATTGAAACACCAACTTCTATAAAGTTAAAAAGTGTATATGCTGTTTTATACATTTTTCTTAAACCTCTATAATGCTATATATCTTTCACTAAATAATTCCAAAATTTCATTAATTTTCATCTCATTAAAATTAATTGAAGACTGTTAGGTAATTACCTACCATTTAATCGCTTAATTATCTTGTTTGTTAGTACTCCTTGTGCTATTACATGGTCAATCGTACACTGACACAAAGAAATTGAGGTAACCAGTTTTGGTACTTCATCCATACCCACATTAGTTGCAGAATCTATTTTAATATTAAATATCCTCTTCAAAAGTATCTGTAAGTTACTGTAAGAGTTGCATTTAATGATGCATGGTTGATAGTGTTAATTCAATGTCATTAAATTTACTCATGACTCCATTATTAACTGTATATTTAATGTACAACATTTCTGGAAATGGATTTACTTTATTTAACTCTTTTGATGATATGTATGTAGTCTCCGCCGTCACCTGTTCCTCTTTTTATTTATTTATTTTTTTTTTTTGTATATTTTTATTTGCTTGTATCAAGTGCACAACGGATATATTTCATCTAGTGGGTAAAAATACTTGAGTCTTTCACCCACGAGATGAAATGTGTTATTCACTCGGCGCAAGAAAATGTTCTTTTTATTTTATTATCAAACGAGTTGGCTGGCTTAAGTGTACACATAGATCGCAGATTTCTTACGGTAATGTCAGCTGTTTTACTGTTTATGTTCTGCTGTGTTTTGTGTACATTTGCACAGAAAATATGAGTAGTGACATAATTTTCTTCCCCAAATCAAGGTGAGAAAGCACATACTTGGAAAATAATTTTAAATTTGTTAAAAAAGGTTCAGTTCAAAGTGGGACTCAAACGTGGTTCTCTTGCATGACATGTCAACATGCCACCCGTGCACCAAGCAAATGACAACATAGTGGATGAAATTCTTTGGTTATAATGTTATCGATGTCTGTGGAAAAAGTTTTGAGTTGGAAATAAATATTGATAATCCACTCAAGCGAATTATCACAATTAATTTTCTTTGGAAATCCACTCATTCACAGACTAGCATACAGTAAATAACACATACTTATGTAGTAACAACCACGCCTGCTAGCAGTAAATAATGTAGGCTATTTTAACACCATGTACTTCAGTTATTTCAGTAGCTATAATATTATTTTTATTTGTTTCTGCTTTGACCTTTTTAAATTCAAGTTGTTTTCCAGCTTCAGTTTTAAGAGACTCTTTAATCTTTTGTGAAGCTACTTTCTCTGTTGATTTAGGCTACGTTTTAAATTTCTTCCGTTTTACTGTCACCACTTCCATTTATTTTCCAACGAAATTGAAGTTTTCCGAAACAGTTATTGAAGTTACCTTCGAGTTATTTTCAAATTACAAATATCTTAAATAGTATTTATAGTTACTGACTTTTTAACATAATTACCTGCTGTTTTTCTAAAACTTGTGCTCTTTATCGCTTTCATTTTTCAAATTAATGTGCTCACAAGTTATGAAGCTAGCACTTAGTAAAATGGGAATATGCGCTGGCTGTTTATCCTATTGTTTTTTTTTTTGTTTTTTTTTGTTGTTTTGTTTTTTAGTGTGCTGTGTGGGTGGTCCTGGACCGGTGGCTCTGTTGTTATAATAACTGTTTGGAATGTCACTTGTGCCGGTGACCCTGTTCTTATAACAATTATTTTGAAGACAACCATGCCAGTTTTATTGTTACTATAACAACTAATTTGACGACCAATGAACATATTTCTTCTCATAAACAAATTTGACGACCACTAAGCCAGGTTTTCCTTATGAAAAATGTGCCTGGACCCGGCTTTTTGTTGTTATAATAACTAATTTAAGGGTCAGTTAACTAGGTTTTTTGTTGTTATGAGAACTATTTTGAAGACCACTGGCCTAGGTAACCCAGATTTTTAGTAGAATTTTGAGAATAAGTGTTCTACGGTGAAAGTCAGAAATTAGGGGTAAAGGTCAAAGGTTAAGTGAGATAGAACCGGCCTTCACATTTTTTTAGAGAAACACTTGGGCCAGTTGTAACCAAAATAGTTGTTGTAACAACTATAAACCTGGGTATAGGGGTGAAGGTAATTTTAGTGACAAAGGTCAAAGGTTAGGGATATCTATATATAAATTGAGGAGAAGTACCTGAGAAGATTTACAGGAGTTTGCAATCCGACTTTACATTTCTTACTACTTTATCAGGTTTAATTTTAAATGATATAATAGTTGATTTATCAGTCTTTATTTTAAATCTTTTGTCAGTTTCTAGTCCAATTCCTGGATGATTTTAATGAACCCAAATTCATATACCAGACGCCAGAGGACAACCATAGGTTCAACATATATTCTGGTACAACATGGAAAATTGACTTATTTGCGGAACCCATCTCACCGGCGTAAGTGGTGTTTTTTTTTTTTTTTTTTTTTGTTGTTGTTGCTTGCTTTATAAATAATGCTGTTGCATTAAAAGACTACATAAATTTCGAACAAGTTTGGCAACTTGTGTCTATCTGCATCTTAGGTGGTGCATCATTATACATTTTCTAGGCAAAGGAGAACAAATAGGAATATCAAAATATTTTCACGCTTTACAAAGCCTGCAAGACTGAGTCTAGTTTGTTCGTCTATGCCAAAAGGAATCAACAGAATGTTTAATTGATTTGCATTGCTCCTTTGTGATCAGAATATATGTGATGAAAATTAAATCTACGACTGACGTTGTAACATTCGATTAATGACCAAGCTATTTTATATTCGTAGCCTCATCGATCATTTTTCCTATGTTGGACGTCAGCGTGAAAATCTGACATTTATTGATGTGAAGAACACATTTGTCCCAAACCACGCAAATGTGAAGAAGGCGACCCTGATGTGGACACCCCTTGAAAGTGAAATTGGAGGACATATAGTGTGTGTTAATGTAGAGGACTCAGTCGGGTAAGCTTTTTTTTTAAAATAAAGATTGAATCCGAAATACAATAGAATCACGAGGTCAGTAGTTCGAGTCAATCGGAACATCCTCGGCCTTTTGCGTCAATTCCAGAAAGAAACTTTGGATGTAAGTCGTCGCCATTGAGAACTCTATTCTGAAGCACTTTTGTTCGCATGGAACAATATGGCGGCAGAAGGAGACAAAGAAGTATGATAAATTCTATTGCATCATGATCTGGTCAGGGTCTTTAAAATTTCCAAAAGAAGAATCCATTAAAGCAGTACCCTGTAAATGTGCAAATATAATATCTGCGACAAGAGACTGTGTAAAAGTTGTTAAGACTAATAATGACGTAATAATTGAATCAGATGATTGGAAGAGAAATATGGTTTAGAACCATACAGAGTCCATGGAACGTTTCAACCTGCAACCAGACCTCCTTATTCTTCAGTTGATAATTAACCAAAGAACATGCGTAATCAAGAATTTTTTTTTATTTCGAGCAAACCCAATTTAATTCTATACAATTTAAAACTAATTTGTAAACATTCCTGCAATGAACAGAGAAGTACAAACTACGATATAGTAGGCTCAACATATCTCAGTTCATGTACTTTTTTTTCTCACGTAATATACATACACGAAAATAAAAATGCCTGTGATAACATATCACGCCAGCCATAGCACAAAGCAAACGAAACTTCGAGGAGCAAATATAATGTTTCTTAGTCTATTCCATAAATATAATACATACAGCCTCGAACAAGCACTTTTCGTGCACTTAACGTGAATTTTAACGCGTTCGTTATAATATTGTGAGAATCTATTCAAAAAACCGTAGAAAGTATTTAACTATATCTACTTCATTTAATCATCGGTAAAAAAAATTTGGCATTCATGTAGTTCAGAATTACTGTTTTCCGAGCTTGTGTAATTTTGCTTATTTCCGGAAGTGGCATCCATGGTTCGTGACTCAAACTAAAAAGTCACATGGCATATGACCGGAATGTGCCAGTTAGGTCAAAGTATGGATATTATTAGTTCATAGCGTCTCCATGTTTTCGAAATAAAAAAATAAAATTTAAATATGAACATTTTTTTCCCGTTAATTCTATATACAGTTTGTGCACTTACATTACTGCTTGCTTGTTCTTTACCATATAAATACATGACTCAATAGACTGAGAGAGAGAGACAGAGAGAGACAGAGAGACAGACAGACAGACAGAGGGAGAGAGAAATTTAAAAATAGACACTGGTGAATGGATACACATTTTATTATAATAGATTCTATTTCTTTTGATGTAGAATATATGTTCATTATGAAATAATACTGAAACGAAAAAGTCCGTAGTTAATATATATTTCGAGTGTAAATTTTTCTTACGTTGTATAAGAACCCCACATGATTAAAACCAAATATTTACATTTGCTATCCCGTTGAACAAATTCCCAAATTGGGCTTTCATGTTCAAGATATGTAAACAAAGCCATCATGTGATCGGCGGCACTATCTTTAGCATATAATAGAAAAGTCAAGGCCAAAATGTCTAAAACAAATAAGGCATTAATGAAAATATAGATTTTCATTATGATTTTTTTTTTAATTACATGAAATTACATGTTTAAATCTCATTTTGTCTGATTTTACTGTTTAATTCGTTCCGGTCACTCTTCAAGAACGCTGGTGACACAGTTGATGACGTCATTATCTCTAAACAAGCGCGTTAGGTAGCGAGAAACATGGCTCACGATTGAAGGAGGCATACGACATCAGGTGGTTGGACGATATATTATTATCACAGTAATGCGATTTTGATTGCTAGATCACGTCGAGTTGTCAGCATTAGAAAATCCAGATCGTTACGAGACGAGAAGGGTCGAGTCATGATCCGGATTTTTTATGCTGACAATGAAACGTGATCTAGCAATCAAAATCGCATTACTGTGATAATTATATTTTTGTTATATACCTATCATATTTCAGATAATTTAATAAAATCACTATATGTAGCTGAAAAACACAAAAGTTGCTAAGCATTTCAACCTCTTTAATACGAACTTCATCTTAAAGCATAAACCGAATTACTTTTTGAAAAGCTGACATGCGCATGAATATTTTTTTATGAATGAAGCTTATGAAACAACGCTCACTCAGTTTGACTAACATCACTCTCAATACCACTGTTTCTTGGAAGACGTTGTTAGAGGCTCCAATTCTTCTACGCTTGGGTGCAGCACACTCATGTATAGTATATGCTAGAAGTATAGCTTGAGGAATTCTAATGAATTCAAAGAGTAAGTCACAGAAAGAGCCAATATGCAGTGTAGACATTTCTTGTTTCTCTTGCAGCATGGATTCCTCTGATCAGCGATGCTACTTGATATTAGTTAAACGTGAGTACATACATACATACATACATACATACATACATACATACATACATACATACATACATACATACATACATACATACATACATAACTTTTAGTTCCAACCTTTGATAGATGAGTATGTAGACAAGTCAACAAAGTCGCGTAGCTTTGCTTAAGATTCGATTTCAGGGGGAAGCAAATATTAATTTTCAAAACTGATTGATGACATCCTTTGTGTAAATTCACTTTGTAACTTATTCGTCTGTAGCATCCATGACTAGGTCCTTTCTTGTCAATTTGGTGCATGATTGTAACCGCAACAGTTATTAGATGTATCTTTTTATCTTTAAATAGGCAAATCGCTGAAGCACAGATGGTAGATGATGGTTAATTATCGAAATAATGTGTAGGTCTTAAATAAAGAGTGCTTCTATTCCGGCAACGTATCGTCGTTTCAAAAGGGATTATGTGCTTACTACAATGAACAGAGAGGCCTGTGTGTGTGTGTGTGTGTGTGTGTGTGTGTGTGTGTGTGTGTGTGTGTGTGTGTGTACGTACGGGATAGATGACAGATTACACCAATCAACGTAGGTTCGATTCCTATTTAGGGACAAATTGACTTATTTTATTATAACATTTTATAAACACCTGCGTACGGGATAAACACGTTCTAGGGTCGCCTCCAGAGACAATTAAAGTGAAAATATTACATCCATAAAGCAAATGTATGAATATATAATCTGAGAAGAAACTCGCAATACAACTAAGAATAGACATGTTTAAAAGCGAAATGCGCAACTATACACAAATTATTCATTGTACATACAAATTATTTTTTTAAAAAAAAAGGCAAAAAAAAAAAAGAGAAAAAAGAAACAAAAACAAACCGAGAAGAGGAAGAAATTAGATTTTTTTTTACAAGAAATTCTTTGCAGTCTACTTAGTAATGCAAATTAACAGTATTACAGTGTGATGCGTAGCAAATTAAAAAATAAACTAAAACAGTGATTAATGACTGAATCGAGAAAGTCAACAGTCTTTATTGAAGAAACTCTGGTCCGTTGGATTGACATATAAAAGAGGTATTTTCTAGCATTTTAACATCTAACTCTTTTGTCTCTGAATACAACTTATGGAGAGAAACAGCTATATAGAACAATACATTTCTCTTTTGAGGTCGAATATCACAAGGATCAAAGCTTGATATTACATTTTATATATTTCATAATGAGATATTGAAATAAATCAGTGGGATAAAAAGTATATCGCCAAAGTGACGATACCACTTTTATCGCCACAGTGGCGATATCACTTTTGGAACTACTTTCTGTTCCCATTTAGGAAATATATCAGTTCTTATGTATGTTATTCAAATCTGTATTTCCATATTTAAGCTTATTTCGTTTTTCTTTCTTTCTTCTTCTGCTCTCTCTCTCTCTCTCTCTCTCTCTCTCTCTCTCTCTCTCTCTCTCTCTCTCTCCATCAGGATGAACATATTTTTAAATGTGTAAAGACTGTAGACCCTCAGTATACATTTATTTAAGCACTATGGAGGGGCCATAAAAAAAATGCCTAGAAACGAACTCCAAAAAACAAAACGTTGGCTTCAAGTATTACCTTTTTTAATTAGTTTTCCAAATGAATCATGGAAATTATTAGTGACTGAACTTACATGAACTGTTGCTATTGAACATTCTGTCACCTATACAGTGTGCCTTTTACACTCTACGACGAACGGATACACTTTTAGGAAAACTCTTGGTTAAATATAGTAATAAAATTGTTTAAGTAGCAATTTCAACTCTCAACACAACCATAATCTTGTCTGAAAACGATGGAGAAAGCGGGCAATGATGAGTGTTGACTGCAAACCGAAATTATGTGATGATCGAAATTTGGGTGCAGCGTCAGTTACCGAACATGAATGCAAGGTTGCCAAGGCCAAAAATTCACGTTTTAATGCAGAAATGCACAAATTAAAGAACCAAAATCCATACAAGTAAACTCACAAGCAATAAAATCTTTTATTTAAAGATGTTACTCTCTAAAATCTGTCGGATGTGACCGCTCTGTAATATTTCTATTCAGAGTTCTATCCCAACAATGTTTGCTGTAGTAATCCGCGCGAGAAACGTGTTAACTAACATAAAAATCTCTTCACTTTTGTTTAAAAACAGTCATTATTGTTGACAAAATGCACAATTCAAAGCATTATTTGTACAAGATAAATTTGTAAAAGGTCGCTGTCCTAAAATTATTGTAAATTTCCGAACTTCTTTTTATCGATGTAGTAATGCAGCCGTTAATGGCATTGGCAATGCAGCCGTTAATCGCATTGGCACAGAATGGAGAAGAAATCCGGTTTTTGCCTTAAAAATATATAATAAAAAGGAAATCTACGTTTTTTTGAGTAGATATAAAGAAATATTTCACTCGTTAAGTGGAAACATTCTGTACTGTCACTCGTTCCTTCGCCACTGGTGACAATACAATGTATCTCACTTCACTCGTGAAATATTCCTCATATCTACTAAAAAAACGTAGATATCCTCTCTCTCTCCCTCCCTCCCCCACCCCTTTCTCTCTCTCTCATCTCATTTCTTCAGGTCCATCTTATTAATGTCTTATAATCACACTTTCAACAGAGTGGAAATTGCAGTCCCAAGAGCCTACAGGAGGATGTGTGACAATATAAAGTGAAATTACATGAAGAAACAATAGTATCATAGTTTAGAGAATTACAATTCGTCCCTACCGAGAATCGAACTCAATTACGCGAGTTACAACACCATTGCCTGCTCTCACTAACCCCCATACCCTGCCGACTTGAAGGATGGAACTTTGTCGTGAATACAGAGAGAGAGAGAGAGAGAGAGAGAGAGAGAGAGAGAGCAATACAATTAGTCTTATATATATATATATATATATATATATATATATATATATATATATATATATATATAATGCGTGTTGTATTGTAAATTATGATAGCATCATGCATTATTAATATAATTTATTGTTGTTGTTTTATTTTCTGGACAAATGTATATACTTTGATGTTCTTCATTTCACGGTATTTTGAGGCGTAACGATACATTTATATTACAGCTTCCTACAATGTGACTCAGCCCACGAACATTCCAACCGTAAGTAATTTTTAAAAAAATGTTTTGTTATTGTCTTCCCCGCCTGTCTTTGAATTGTTTTCACTAAGTCATTGAGGTATTGCAAAAATATTAAAGAAAATATCTTCTTTTGAAAGAATCCTTTATTATTTTGATGTATAACTGTAAAAATTGTTTTTGTTTAAGAATCACAATGAAAACTCTGAAGACCATTAACATGAGAACTTGAATGGTTTCATCCAGCCTTTTTCTTTACCATTTGAAAACAATAAATAATTACCGTATTTGACGGCCTATAAGTCGATACTTTTTGACCTGGAAGTCTGGGCTTCGTCTTATACTCCGAATCGACTTATGTATGGATTATGTAATTGAAATTGCTTTACCGTATGTTAGTGAAATTTTTCGTACGTGAAAAAAAAAATTCAAAGTACGAAAAGTATAGTGTAAAAAAATAATTATCATTTTGGGGAAGAGATCGTGTGCGAACAAATATTGGACCCGAAGTATTTACGTGATTGTCAGTATTAAATTCACGTTCATCAGACGTAATTGCGCTAAAGCAGCATGCACTAGTAATATATGTTGTTTAAATTTGCTTACATATGTGTGTATTAGAATAGACAAATTAGAAAACGGATAACCATGACATGGACATGGGTATTCCATTGCACATTTTTCTTATTGCATCTTGTGATCGAAATAAAATATGCCCTTGTTATGAGAAAGAGAGAGAGAGAGAGAGACTTCAGCCCTTCTTCATGCTCTTTTGCTTAATGTACCTTACTGACCCCTTTTAGCTGAAGCTTTTGTGAAAGAGAGAAAACAGTAATAAAATAGTCAATGGAAACTAAAACAATACATACCATACTCCTTCAGTTTCAAAGATATATAATTTATATTTAAATATTCACAATATTTATATCCATATAGACTCCATTTAGTTTAAATCCCAAGATGACTATTTAGCATGCTGTGTTGTTTTCTTTGCAAATACAATGAACTCTATATTCCCACGAAATAAAATTAACCTTTATCAGTAAGTGCATGTACACTTCCTGTAGTTAGGCGGCATTTTGGTTTGATCTTTGCTGATGAATTCAAAGCTCTGACGCTTCTGTCGGCGAGATCAAAAGATGTCACTGGTTGAGAAACTTACATGAGCAAGCACCTGACATTACAGGTCATTACACAGTACTGCATACATTAACATGCTTTACAGAATCGATTACAGTACCCTATGTAGCCTCATTTCCTTATTGGTAGCCTCACTAACTTGATCACCTCTACTGCAGGTGTCAACTGGAATGACCTGGCCAAAGCTGTAGGCATATTTAATTAGAATGTAAATAACACTGCAAAGCCATTTGGTTCTTTCTGATAATGGATATAAAAACAAGAATGAACTGTTTATTCAGAGGTATTAATTGATAATGGAATACAGTAATGCTCCTGTACATGAGTAAGATCCACAATCATCAGGTCACTCAACAATACATATTACAATCGTCCTGTAATCTCTCTCTCTATCTCTCTCTCTCTCTCCAAAAGTTACAAGTAAAATCTACTCTGAATGCATATGTTCTTACACATTGATATAGCATTGTTTCATCTCTCTCTCTCTCTCTCTCTCTCTCTCTCACACACACACACACACACACACACACACACACACACACACACACACACACACACAGAGACACATACATACACGCATTCACTAAAAACAACAAGTCTTAATCGAGTTCTTTTATTTTTTATTTTACATATAATTGTATAATGAGGTTACTGTTGCTGTAAGAATACAAGTTGCACTTATTTTTTGACAACAGGAGTTCATATCGTTGCGTACAATGTACCAATAAATAATACCTATAAATAATACATGTACAGACCATCTTAATCATTTTCCCAATTAATCAGGAATAGTTTATTGATACCATTAATATTCATGAAACCGGAAGTTACTAACGAAAGTGACGAAGCCAAGGTGTTGATCTGGCTTCGTCTTATAGTCCGCATCGACTTGTATATGGATGAAGGATTGAAAATTGACGAAATTAGCGAATTCGACTTGTACTCCGCATCTCCTTATAGGCCGGCAAATACGGTATATGGTTGCTGTCAATGCGCTTAGATTATAGGCCGTTGTTCTCAGTGTTTACTTGTGTACATATTGTTTTCATGAAATTAAAGTATCTAAATTTTTCACAATGGACCATGTCTATCTAAATAAAACACAATAGACCACGTATATCTAAATAAAACACAATGGACCATGTCTATCTAAATAAAACACAATAGACCACGTATATCTAAATAAAATACAATGGACCATGTCTATGTAGATAAAATACAATGGACAGTGTCTATTTAGATAAAATACAATGAACCATGTCTATCTAGATAAAACACAATGGACCATGTCTGTTTAAATAAAACACTATGGACCATATCTATCTAAATAAAACACAATGGACCATGTATATCTTAACAAAACACAATGGACCATGTCTATCTAAATAAAACACAATGGAACATGTCTATCTCAATAAAACACAATGGGCCATGTTTATCTAAATCAAACACAATGGACCATGTCTGTCTAAATAAAACAATCTCTGCTTCATACTTTATTAGATCAAGATTGAAACTACAACAATAACAATGCAACAAATACAATTTGTAAAAAATTTAACAAATAAGCATATGTTGTGTCATGTTGGAATATGAAGTAAATGAATAATTGCTCAGAACGCAAACAACTACATGTCAATTACATAGTGGTGTCATATTAGTTGTCAACCAACAAAAACTAATTGATTTCTAAATGTCATCAACAAACTCATGCTATCTTCGGTATCTTGACAACTTTTCAAAATCGGGTGTTTTCTTTATAATTTTTTTTTACATGCAATTTAATTAAATTTGAATGTTTACTTTGAGTTATAACTATAAGATACAACCGAAGATCTGTTGGGCAATACAAATTTTCATTTTATCAAAATCTTCCATTACAAAGATATCACTACAGCATTAGACATTCCTTGGATTCATTCCTGCGAAAATGTCTTATATCAACTTTGAATTTTCAGCTTATGCTTTATATGTTATTTTTTGTTGTTGTAAGAAACAAAATAAAAAATAAAAACAACAGAATGTGTCCATTTTAATATCTCTCAACCTGCAAAAATTGTGTCCATTCTTGCGAATTGAAAGAAGACTACTGTATGCTATAGCTGGGTTAAATTTTCTTTTTCACTTTTTAAATGGTGGCTAGTACCAACATAAAAGACATAGCTTCTCAATCCAGTCAAGCCTTTGTGTATTATCTAGTTTAATTGTTGAGAGACATTTTTTTGTTTCCATTAAAATATATTTTATGTAACTTATACTGGGTTCTAGTGAAAGTCAAAATGCAACTTTTGAAGGATATTTCTTTTTTCTGCTGTGTCAGCAACAAAACTGTACAATCGACTTGTTTTCTATGTTTACAGGATAAACCATACTTTATCAATGTTCCTGATAAGGACGTCCTTTGGTGCGATGTCAATGCTACATGCGTATTCCCTGTGTATGCAAAGACGCCAAACCCTGGGTAATCTATACGAAAAATCACGTAGCAGCTAGATCTATTATATATTTCGATGGAAATATCACTAAACTAATTGATTGGCAAATTGTTCACAATTAAACGATAAACTTGCAAAACATGAAGTAGATAGATGGATAAGATGAACGTATCGGTAGGTTGGTAGGTGGGTTAATGGGTAGTTCGGTAAAAAATATGATGACATGATAGGATTTAATGAAAGAAAGACTTACAATTGTATGCGAATAAAGGTATACAATATTGTATGTTTATTTGACAGGATCCGATCAAAGAAACATTTCCACTCAGTCCAAGGCCTGTTTAATACCACTTTAATGAGGCTTGCACGTCACGTGCATATAGTAACCTCTTTTAGTACATTTATTGTGCAGTGTTTTCGTCTATATGCAAGCTTGTTATCATTTCAGTATTCAGCTCATATCTTGTGTTAGTATTTTTTGCTTTCTTTGCATCTTAAATAATATTATTGACAAAAGTAAGCAATACATTTGTAGTGAACTTATGGAAGCCTTGTAAGTTTATTATATCTAAAAGACGCATTATTTTATTCTGGTAATTTTTACAAATGCCGCCACAAGAGAATTATAACATTATGTGCTGCAGCGATTCATCATCAGTAGTTTTTGTAATGAAACAATCTGCTTGTCATGCTGAGTCTTGATGGCTGTCCTACCAGACAGTCATTAAAACTTGGCTGTCCTACCAGACAGTCATTAAGACTCGGCTGTCCTACCAGACAGTCATTAAGACTTGGCTGTCCTACCAGACAATCATTAAAACTTGGCTATCCTACCAGACAGTCATTAAGACTCGGCTGTCCTACCAGACAGTCATTAAGACTCGGCTGTCCTACCAGACAGTCATTAAAACTTGGCTGTCCTACCAGACAGTCATTAAGACTCGGCTGTCCTACCAGACAGTCATTAAGACTCGGCTGTCCTACCAGACAGTTATTAAGACTTGGCTGTCCTACCAGACAGTCACTAAGACTTGGCTGTCCTACCAGACAGTCACTAAGACTTGGCTGTCCTACCAGACAGTCATTAAGACTCGGCTGTCCTACCAGACAGTCATTAAGACTCGGCTGTCCTACCAGACAGTCATTAAGACTCGGCTGTCCTACCAGACAGTCATTAAAACTTGGCTGTCCTACCAGACAGCCATTAAGACTCGGCTGTCCTACCAGACAGTCATTAAGACTCGGCTGTCCTACCAGACAGTTATTAAGACTTGGCTGTCCTACCAGACAGTCACTAAGACTTGGCTGTCCTACCAGACAGTCACTAAGACTTGGCTGTCCTACCAGACAGTCATTAAGACTCGGCTGTCCTACCAGACAGTCATTAAGACTTGGCTGTCCTACCAGACAGTCATTAAAACTTGGCTGTCCTACCAGACAGTCATTAAGACTCGGCTGTCCTACCAGACAGTCATTAAGACTCGGCTGTCCTACCAGACAGTTATTAAGACTTGGCTGTCCTACCAGACAGTCATTAAGACTTGGCTGTCCTACCAGACAGTCACTAAGACTCAGCTTGACAAGCAGAATATTACATGTATCGCTGTCTGTAGTTTCGTCGCCTAGAGTCAACCCTTCAGAGTTTAGACTGAGGTGAAATCTCCAGGAGAAATAAACTTGACGAGGCTATTTTGTCTCTTTGCTTTATTTTGTATCCTTGATTTGTTTGGTTTGCTTTGATGTTTTACGGCACAGCAACATGTGAAAATTATTTAGTTCCGGGGCAATTTGAGTCAAGTGCCTTAACCAGAGACCCACCATGGTAGCACACTCGGATGGATCCGATGGTAGAATTAAATGTCGTACCCTTACGGAGGTCCAGAGACACACTACGGTAGCACACTCAGATGGATCCGATGGAAGAATAAAATGTCGTACCCTTACGGATACCCAGAGACACACTACGGTAGCACACTCGGACTGATCCGATGGTATAATTAAATGTCGTACCCTTACGGACGCGAGTCAGACACGTTAACCAGCGATATTACTTATAACGTTGACAATGGGATAAATCCAAGAATTTATATGCATACTAAAATGAAACATGTTTTCCTATCAGTAGCTGTATGCTAAGCACAGTACGTGTTAGTTATACTTTTTATTAATAGTTTTTGCACATGCACGATTTACAAATCAGTTAAGTGTCACTGCTAGTACTTGACTTAAATCACCCTTAATTATATGGCAGTAGAAAATAGTCTGTAGTCTTTAACTGTTTGGGGGGAGGGGGTAGTGCAAGTGAATATATTTGCACTTTGATAAAATTATTGACGTACCCAATGTATTGCACGAAATCATAAATGTTTAATGGGTGGTCAAATGCATATTAAATACTATGCAAGGGATATTAAAAACTTACATGTCCATTTTAAGTAACATGAAAGGGATATTAAAAGTTCTACAATGCTTGGTGAATCATATCTCCATCTTAAGTACTCTGCAAGGGATATGAAAAGCTTTGCAATGCTCGGTGAGTTTTATCTCCATTTGAGGAGGGCATTTGCAGCAATGATGTATTTGATGAAACAAACTACTTGGAGATTTGTTTCAAGACAAATACGAGCTTCCATCATTCTACTTAGACGATCCACTTGATGTGTTGCTGTGCCACGAAATACCCAGAACAAACATAAATAATTCGATTATTATATGAATATCCTAGTTTAAAAGGTTTCTCTAATCAGAGATATAGAGGTGGGGGTGAATCATATCACACACACACACACACACACACACACACACACACACACACACACACACATATATATATATATATATATATATATATATATATATATATATATATATATATATATATATATATATATATATATATATATATATATATGGAATATTTCCTGTAAGAAGAAAATTAGAGAAAGAGAGCGAGAAAATTATACAAATTATAGATATTACATTTTTTTCGCAGGGCAAAAATTACATCCATCTGGATAGGGAAATATTTTCTAGATTCAGCAGAGAATGACACCAAAATAGAAACCAATGACACTGGTATAGGTAAAATGGACATACATGTCAGACATGCATCTGATGGTTCTCCAAGCTTGTGTTTATATGCAAAGGACTCAACTGGGTAAGTGGTAGTGCAGTATACGTATATTCTGTGTATCAGCCTATATATGTACCACGTAGCATACCATACTGACACAAAATATCAAGTCGATATATAGAGAGGATGTCAAATAGGTACTGATTTAATATTGACTTTTGAAACGAGTTGAATAAGGTCTAGTTTTTGCGAGTCTTGGCGAGCAAAAGATGGAAATTATTCAACGAGTTTCATAAATTTAATATTAAATCATTACCCATTTGAGTTTCTGTTTATCACATAGTTTTTCTTTGAGTGGAAAGAGTTTAGATAGAAAGAAGAACATATAATTTGTAACATTTCATAAAAGTCTGGCTCAGACGCTGCACCTTTCAACTCTTGCTCGTGAAAAAATAGTCCCAGATGCGAGTTGAATCAATAATGCATAATTCGACAAGCAGTAACATTTAAAAGTAGATTTTTTTTACAAATTATAATTCAAGGAGCAACTGTCCTTCCAAATCAATAGAACAATTGACTGGGACAACATAATTTTTCAACACCGTATCTCAGATGGAAATAACTGTGTGATGTTACATGGTTCACTCGGGTCAGGTCAGCCGGAGCAGTTGACGTGCCATATACATGGATTTTGATGAGACTGTTTACAGCTATTTTCATTTTCTGCTGTCGCTGCACAGGTACTTCTGGATCTAAATGAGGATAACTCACCGGGACGGATTTTTATAGCTATCTGCAAGGGAACGTTTCTCAAAAACGAACCCTGCAGCATATAATTTGTTTTTCATCGTTTTAAAAGTTTCACCTTTGATATGTAGATCATAGGATGTAAGCGGAAATTTTATTCTTTCCCTCGCCACATGCGAGAAATGTCACAGGACATATACTATCTCCAAAGAATAATTAAAAAATTCCTGCTTGGGAAAAAGCCACATTTATAAAAAAGTGTCCTACACACCTCGCTAAAAAAAACAACTTTCTAACCAATTGCAAATATGCAAATACACACATTTTTACATGTGCAACTATACTCAAACTGTGCGAATTTTGCGTATGTGAAGCATTTAATATGGAGATTAATCTGTTTCCATGAGTAACTGAGTAATCCATTGGCTAGGGAATAATGTTAGATGATTCCGACGGTCCTTGTTTTGTTATAATACATCTTCATTCATTGATTTGTCAGTACCATCACTCAAAGAGCAGCCTACAGAATCAATCCTTAATTGTGGTGTTATTTGCTTTACATTTGAAGCCTCTCACAGTTTTATTCTTTTGCAGTGCTGTAAGCAACGAAACATGTATCAACCCCAGAATGATGCCTCCAGGTACTGTCACAAATATTGTATTTCTGTATTTATAAAACCATTCACATTCATTGCATTTTCACAAGGTACTTATTTTCCCTTCGTTTGCTTTTTCAGTCTGTATAGAGATTTTATTGATAAAAAAAAGCGCATTATATAAACGTGGTCAACTGCTTTACAAACGTAGCTTTGACAGAAGACTGTCAGTATTGGCAATATGTTATTAAAAATAAATTTCACTCAGTCTGTTTTCATTAGAATGCATATTACCAAACCTTCAACCAGTTTCAAATATATTTATGGCATTGAATTTTTCACCTTTCATAAAAAGAGTGCTTGTGTAGATTCACAGGTAGTTGATAATTTGAAAACAAATAAGTTTAAGTTCATATCTGTAGAAATATTTAAACGTGTATAGGAATTGAAGTGTTAAGAAAATGACATAATCGTTTATTTGAATATCATTAACAACAGAAGGTATAAATTAAAGGCTCACGAGCGTTACTTGTACACATTAGTCATCGATTTGTTTTTTAACAGTCATGGAATACGTCTCCCGATTCAAAATAATCTAATATAATCAGCTAGCAATGGGGTTCTGTTTTTCAATAGGCTTTGGAATTTTCTCCTTTCCCACTGCTGGCATTTTCTGAAACGTCCAGTAGGGAAACGCCGGCAATATAAAACAAGTGATTTTTACGCGACGCTAAATCAATAACCGTCCGTGCTTGAGTTAGCCCCACCAGACTAATATCAGTCAAATGGCACTAGTTCATGACTTTTTGCATAGTAGCAGCACATCTCTTATTTAGACACATGTTTACACTCATGAGAATTTATTACAACAGCTTTGGACGAAAAGTGATTTATTTAGATACAGAGAGAGAGAGAGAGAGAGAGAGAGAGAGAGAGAGAGAGAGAGAGAGAGAGAGAGAGAGAGAGAGAGAGAGAGAGAGAGAGAGAGAGAGATTTCACGAGCTATTGTCAGCTTTTGTATAACTTTGTATCGTATTGCAGTTCATTGGTTTGACAGTTCTTTCCTTCTGCGTCCGTTCGGGCCATCTCTTAGGTCACTGTGTTTACCGATCATACCATTTTGTTTCAGCGACAACATCCATTAATGCCAGTTATATCAATACAATTGTTACATACATACCCACCAACCCATCTATATATGGTTATAATTTCAATGAAAACCAAGCTTACAACGATGTAAATAGGATGCTATTAAGCTACTTATATCAACAAACCTGTGTGAAAGTGCTTCAATTTGAACAGATCATCATTACACAGATCCCATTTACTTTCAAACCCGTGTGTACTCTGGCTGACTTCAAAGATTGTAAAAAGGGTATTTGAAAAGTTCTGACTGATATCCAGGCCGACTTGGATAAAGTTTACGGATGTAATTCTTTGTCAGATCCTATTGTTTTGAGGTGCTTTCATTATTTTAAAGATGGTCGCGAATCCATGGAAGATTACCTACGTTCTGGAAGACCATTGTCTGCAATTGGAGAGCGGGAATTGGTCGATGTGAAGAGGACAATTGATAAAGATGCTCGATACACAGGGGACGATATTTCTATTATCAGGAATATTAATTTGTCAGCTGTTTTTAATATACTAGTATTGAGGAATCATTTGAAGCTCAGATAGGTCTGTGCAAGATCGGTCCAGCATTTGTTGACGGCTGATCTGAAACAGTCTTGGGTTTAAATCATCAAACAGCTACTCGCCAAATATGAAAAGAGTCACCATATGTGTGAATGAGATCGTCACAGGTGATGAAATACGGATTATTTTTTTAACCCGACTCAAGAGAAAATAATAAAGCTTGGATCGGAGAAAGCGAGCAGAGACCACAAATCACTCGACGTTGTCGGACTGTCAAAAGAGTTTTATACGCATTGTTTTACGATGCAGAAAGCCCGGTCGTCCTGCTACCTGTACCTTAGTCTGCTTGTGTCATTTGTATGCCTCAACAGAGTTGCCACAAACTGTGAAACACTACCGAACCACCCATCCACTCACCGTTACCCGAGGTATCCATCTACTACATGACAACGTACAGGCGCATACATCCACCGTCGTGACAGACTTTCTGAGCACAGCATTCAAACTTTGCCGCATCATGTATACAGCTCAGATTGAGCTCCAAGTGATTCCTGTTATCACAGATTCGCTGAGGCGGAGGCGATTTGAAAGCCGCCATGCGGTTGAAAGTGCAGTATTCCGGTGTATGAACAACATACCAAAAAACTAATACAAAATGGCATTTAATAATTGGATAATCAGATTGAGAAATCATGTAGAGGTGCATGGTGAGTACTTTGAGGGGATGCACTGATGTACTGTTCACTAATAAAGAACTTTGTTGTGCAGCACACTAATATTTAGAACTTTTGAAACATCCCTCCGTATATTCGACTCAGGTCAAATTCTGTTTCAGCAGCATTGATGACGCTAGTGGAACAGAACTACACAGTAAATTTATTTTCATAAGTAGTCAGGACCTAATACCTGATGCAGCGGTTACAGTTTTATTGATTCCTAATTATATTATAAATAAATTGAAATGATGTCACTATTCTTTATGTATAAAGTGTTCAATTACGAACAAATTTGTGGAACAAAGAATGCCATGGAAAAGTGAAATAAGAAATAATTATAACATCATGTCCTTCCCTCCCTGTTATTACAATGGATTTTACACTAATATTCAAATACATATACGTTGCTTTTCTTTTATGCACGCAATTCCATCAGCACGCGACTTAGAGAGTCCTGCAAATTTGATTTACACGTTATTCTTTTTGTTTTTATTGTCCTCGGCCTCTTCGTCTTCACTAATTCCATTCGCGTAATAATATAACTTGCGTTTCGTTGAGTATATAATTTTACATCATCAATTTATATGCTATGTACAGTGTCTCGAAATAACTTGTTGCTACCCTGATCTTATTTAGTGTATCTGATGCGAAAGAAGACATACATCTGTTGAAAAGGTTGCAAGTGTTCTGTATAGTATAATTGAGAAAAGCGCCGTTGAAACTCTCAAGGACAATTCATCCTCTCAAAATTACTATTTCTAATTCTATATGCTCCTCTTGGACCCAATTTATCATGGTTCAAATTTTGCAGCAAAGATCTGGAAACAGATTAATATGGGTGTATTGTCACTATGATCACTAGAAGATACCAAAGTTTGAAAACCATCATAGCTCTCTGTTTAGAAGTCATCAAAAACATGGTAAGGCAGAAGCGTGTTCTTTCAGCAAGATGAATAATTACTGCTTTCATTCAGAAGTGTCATACATATCCGTCTGAAGACTAGATCTCATATGACAGTTGATTTATACAAGGGATTCTTGCAAACGACGTTGCATGTACATGCCATTGTATGCACCTTTTTAAAGCCAATATCCACCTTAATCTTCATCGATAATGCTTCAAGAAGATAACATTTTATTTTTTTCAAACATTCAGGACATTGGAAATATCAGAATATAACATTTGTATTTAACATGAACACCTTCTAGACGCTTTATACAAGTTGTAAGGTGAGGATGCATGTCTGCCATACAACCATAAATTTATCGAAAGCCATTGATGTTCTAGGTGTGATAGGACGATAGAATATATTTCGTTTGACAAAGATTGCAAAACGAAAGTACATCAAAATATAAGCAAGAGAGATAGCATAAAAATACTATTGAGAATTAAAAGAATGAACATATGAAACAGAGAGATAAATAAGGCAAGGAGATATTACGTGAACGAATGGAAGAGGAAAATAAACAGACAAGCAAGAGAGCAAATTAGTTATTGCTTATTATTTGGTTGAGGTATAACATTTTTTTAACAATTAAATAATGGAGTTCAGCTTTAACAGATTTCCTGCAAATCATTTTAATGATTCAATTAATAAACGCATTACACAAATATTTCAAGAGATAAGAATCTGCGCAGGAAATAACTCTCACATACAAGCCATTAATTCGACAAATACACTTTAACTTTGCAACGATGATTCAATGAGCAGTTTGGACGCCAACAGTACGATGATCTTTTTTTTTTTGGGGGGGGGGGGTTAGCGGCAGTCTTCACACTTTATTGGTTATATCGAAGCTAAGTGCCTTTCCCAAGGACACATTGAGGCAGCTAATCCTGGTATACAGGTTTCATGCTTACTTTCAGATGTAAAAATTGTTGTCTTAATGCTCAATACTATTACTCGATGATCAAGCTTTTAATCCAGCAAACAATAATATAAATCTAAAACCATATAACATAATCTGCAATAACTTTAACAATCCGCCAAATCATGACTGGACGGAAACAAGTATTTTATTGATAATGGGCCCAAAGAACATACGATTGTACATTAGAGTTTTGGAGAACCTGCGCCAGCTGATGTTCTAAGTGCTTACAAACTAAAATATAATTATAGCGTTGGAACAGTTAAAATAAAATTATAAGTATAGCGTTGGAACAGTTAAACTCTTGAGAAAGAAGCTAGCTGCTGAAATTTTTAAAAAAGCGCTTACAAGTGATGGAAAATGTGGTGCGCATACTTTTTATACAGGATAGAAGAAGGAATATCTAAATTAAATTAAAGTATTAGGTCTTCTGTGATATGCAGTTTAGGTGAACATGTACAATATATAGCATATATTAAGCTGTTTATTTCTACAGTAAAAAAAATTGCTTGGAAAAATATTTTGGAGTGAGCAAGGATATAACTCAGATGAAAACATAACAATAACAATTCAGCAACATATTTTAAAATAAAGAGTTTGGCGTAATTATCTTATTAGAGTTGATGGTATATTTTTGTTACCTAGTGATATGTTGATGAGAACAGGTAGCATTATTGGATAAAACAACAATTTAAAAAACAAAGTCATTATCTAGATTTAATCTTGGCAAAGAATATAATACCATCAGCTGATAATCAGTCTATAACAATTCGACACAAGATTATATAGACAACAAGAACAAAAATGGTAAAAGTCTTGTAATCACAACGGCACGTCCTACAATTGAAACAGCTCATGATTTTAAAGACATAGATAAATAAACAAATGAGCAAGCGTTTATAGTTATGTATATAGTTACATGAGCTGACTTAATGTACTTTTTGAAATAGGTTATTATTTCTTTGACTCTTATTCCCTTTTTTCTTATTATTCTTGTTGCTTTCAGATGCAAACCTTTGTTTACAACTGCACACAACAAGGTAATTAATGCTAAAATAAGCAAAATGTTATAATTAGCTCATAAAGAAACATATCGTGCAGCTGATTGGAAAAGCTAGCTTATTACACTGTCAATGATGCTGTGTTTTCTGTCTTTTTTTATTTTTTATAGCTAATTCAAACAAATAGTTGGCAATATTTTTCCATCCTTGTTTAAATTTGTCAACGAATAAGCTACCTTTATCATCACCACAACTACCACTTGTTCCATCTACTTCAACTCTTGTCAAACCGTTTGAAAAATTGCTATGGCTAAACCAAGAGTTGCTATCATGTGTATAGCTGTAACAATTGTAGCATTTGTAGCACCTTTCTCTTCGATTTAACCTTTTGCTTAATGGTAACTTTTCGTTAACTTTGAGAGTTATGTTATAAAGATTTTCTCTAAATTTTATTTATAAATCTTTTCAATGCCCAAATAAGTGTAGTCCGTTACTTCTAACATTTTGCAACTCTTCTTGCAGTTTAGCTTGTTTGTTGCATTTGCTCTTTGCTGAAAACTTTCCTTATGTCCTTTATATCTTTGCTATGCAGTGCAACGTCTGATTTCATATGATCTAATTTTGATTTGTATATTTCAACAGCATTCACATAACCTTTTAATTCTCTTTCTTCTTGCAGCATTCACAGCTAAACATGTTCCTGGTATTTATCTATTATAGTCTCTGATTCTCTTTCTTGCTGATCAAATGGTTAAGTTGAATTAATTACTTGCATTTATATTTCCTTGGAAATTCTTATTGGCTTGTCTTTGTTCAACAGTAGAATCTAATGGATCTTTCGACGTTGTTTTCTCTGTTGTCTGTAGTTGTATTCAGCACAAAAATGGATATATGGTGCCAACTAAAGGTAAACTTCGAAAAATGAAAAAAAATGAAGAATTGCATACAAACTTTAGGAAGATAAAGCCTCCAAATAAATGTAAACATGAATTGCAACAAGATAAAATATGAAACGTAGAGATGATACAGTATTGTAAAATGTATATAATATAAAAAATAGAAGTAACACATGTAAAATCCTGAAAACATATGGTAAACATTTTTTTATATAAACCGCATTCCTTGAAAAAGTTCAGGATTTCTTTTCAGGTGGTATATTATCATGCAATTTCTTGGTCGAATTAGCACCACAAGACTTCTGTCTCACTGTCAAAAGACTTCTGTCTCACTGGGTCGAAGTCGCCACACTCGACAAGAATGTGTTCCACTGTCAGTGGATACTTGCATTGTATTCATTATGGTCGAGATTAACCCTTCATGAGGCATGCATGAGTCAGGTATGTGTGGCCAATACGCGATCGGCACAATTCCACCTCATCTCCACGATTTGTTCAATACAAGGGATAACCCCCTTCAATAGTGTGTTTGATGTTCTGAAGTTGGATTGTGGAATTTACATTCCATATATTTTGTCAAGTATGACGAACGAGCTGATTTAGGCAATATTTGAAGTCAGTACATGAAATCTTCCAATCGGAAACGGTTGATGTTTGCAGGGCAGCTTTGGCTGCTTTATTTACCGTTTCATTATGTGAGTAGGCAGCCAACAGTACATAACACTTTCCCCAGATTGTATAAGCACATCATGTTTCTGTAGTGTCTGGGATATTAACGAATTGTCAGAGTTAAGATTTTTCTTAAGGCTTTGTGGAAGGGGAATTCGAAAATATAATGAAAACCGTTTTTTGAGAGGTCTCAGTGAAGTTCAAAACTTTGAGTATGGCTGTTGTTTCTGCAGTAAACATTGAGGCTTTATCCGGTAAACAGCTCGAGATGTTGCCATGAGATGTTGCCATGAGATGTTGCCATGAGATGTTGCAATAGCAGCTCCAACTTTGTCTCCATCTTTCCAACCGTCCGCATAAGAGGACGTATGGTTACGATAAGAGGCCTAGAGTTCATTGAATTTACTTTGAAAAAGGAGGGGATTTGTTGAGGACTTTTTTAATTCACAAAGGTAAAATATTATTTTCGGAGATTTTGGAAACCACGGTGGTGATTTGGGAATACAGATTTTGCAATATTTGCAACACTGATTTTTGATGCTTCTAGGTGAGGACGAATTTATGTACCACAAGGTGGAATGAAATTTGCTTTATGAGTGTACAAGGTTTGGAATTTGGCCTAAAGACGATATCATATGTGGTGCATTAGAAGATAATTTGGTGGTATACTGAAGAAACAATTTAGTTCGTCTGAGATAACGATACGGTTTTTTTCCCTCAACAGAGCGGTTTTTTGAAATGGAAGTTCTAAATGTACCTAGACAAAGTCTAAGTTTCTGATTGTGCATCGAATCAACCATCTGCAGGTAAGATTTACAAGCAAGTATGGCTTGACATCGTAAAAAGAAAAATAACAATCCTTATCATTTCCGCCCTCAAATTTGTATTCATTTAAAGTCCCGTTAAACGAATCCTGGAACCTTCTGCTCATAATTCTATTCCTATTTCATATCATAATTATGTTTATTTCCCATCTTGTATGGAGTCTAAATAAAATTATCTGTGATTTTCTTCTTTCAGATATTGGTATTTTTAATCAAATATTCAGACCATTTAGTATAGGGCAATTTTTCTTTAGAATTTAAATTGTATCTAATTTCCTTTTCCTGTGATTGTATATTGATCGCTTTGTCACAAGTTTTTCAAGAAATTATTTTCTAATTATCTTCTCTGATCTTATTATTTCCTCTGTTACCTACACCAGTTTGAGTTCATCAACAAAACTCACTGCTTGCACCTTTTACTATTGGTACTCTGGTCGACAGGCTTTTTTTTACCAACATCGAAAACATGTAATATTATTTTCATGTATTGTTTACATATGTATCTGACCCCGTGATTGCTGTCTAAAATTATTTGTTCCATACACAGCATTTAAAGTTTTTAGGTCGTCAGTTAATATATTTTTGTCTGTTCAGACACATTAAAAAATAAACTGGTAAGATACTATAAAACTTTATTTATATATTAATTTAATTTTTTTTTGTGGGGGGGGGGGGAGGGTCTGGTGGGGACAGTATTTATAATGTTCATTTCCAAGCCTATCATTATCTGCTTGCAATCGTACACTGTTAGAAGAGTCGAAATCAAGAGTTTATACCCCCCCCCCCCCCTTTAGACCATTACTCAGTTAAAGGCCTTCCTTAAAAATACATTATGAAGTTTCATTTGGAAACTAAACTATTTTATATAATTTGTTACAAATATTTTTATGTTAGGTAAATACTAATGTTATAAAATTATGCAGTTTAGTTATTTTAATTCTGTACTTTTTAAATGTCCAAGCCTAAAACCTGTTCATAAACATATTGTCGGTTTATTTTAACGTATATATCCTAATGAAAGGCATAACTGGGCGCAAAGACAAGTAATTTTCAGATCACCTTCATCATTAATGGCTTTCGTTATAAAATAATAAGGCACATTATATTATACACTTTTATGTTTGTTTTCGGATTGTTTACAACTACTGTAAGCAGTCCAGTCTTGCGTTTTTACACCTCTTCTACTTTCTTCTGTCTTTCGCAACTATTGGATTTTAAAAAAAATGTTATATGTATGTGCTGAACTCAATTTGCAATAGCCGAATAAGGAGAAATAGTAGAAAAGATGAGTGATAGTTCTCGGTCACTTCGGTATATGGTCTTCATTATAAAGTATGCCCTAGACGGTAGGTGGGTAGGAGTAAATCAATAATAGCCAAATGTGGCGGCCAGATACACAAACTCATCTTACTAGAACATACTCTTGTTGACTTATCTATAATCTAAATTTCTGTTTTAAAGATGATAACTTTTGTGACTTTTGCTTGTTATGTATATTGAATTTATAATATGTGTCCATGATTGTAAGTTCTACTTTAGTCAGATTATGGTCATTTTGTAAACAACATGTTTACATATCATTTGAGTTCAAGGCCGGTTTTGTTAGCAGCTGGACTGTTATTTCCATGTCTTGTTGTGACAAAAGTCAGGTACACAAAGTAATTTTCCATAAAATTACTCATATTCTGATGTGAGAATTGTCAGGTAGGCCAGTATTTTTTCCATTAGAATTACTCCTATTGTGATGTGATATAGGTCATGCAGGCATGTGTATTTATATACAAATTTTGGTAAACAAATGCATTCCTATTCTATAATTTCGATTCTAAAAGATCAGTCTGTAAGGAATCTATTTTAGTTGTGTTGTTGAAATCAGATATAGTTTGAGAGGAAATATTTATTAAAAATATTAATTGGAAATACTAAAGTGCTCATAGATTTTAGGACTTTTGGGGATTTATGTGAATTCATTCAAAACAATTGGGATTACATCATTGTGGTACATCAGAACATTCAAGACTTGTGGTACATCAAGACACTCAAGGCTATTGGAATTCATTCGGAACATTCTTTATTTCTGGACTTGTGATTAAGACACTTAGGATTATTTGGACTTTAATTCACGTTATTGTAGGTGTCTTTTGAGTTTTCACTTTAATTGTCTAGAAATAAATAGCTTGTTGATTTTACTTGATTTTGTTGGTTTCGCTTTCTTTTTGTTACATATTTTTGGACCATAGAAGCGTAACATACTAGTTATTTTATTTTTCTTGTTGTCCGATACAAATCGCGTGTAATGCTTGAAAATATCAGCAAAAAGATGCTGTTTCATTGTCAAAGAAAAGCGAGAGTTTTTATAGCAAAATTACAACCTGCAAAACATAATTAATTAAATATCCATTACATTCACAATTTTGCATGATTCCAGGTGGAGTTTAGAACTGACTACCGTACCCTGAAAACGAAGCGTAGAAAAGTGATATTTAAAAACACTTGCATGGATGTTGTCGTAAATTATCTTTCTTACATTGACGTGATGGCTATATTGGTGAAAATAAAAGTCTACAATGAATTGCACTAAATTTAGGTTTTGCTTACTTAGGACACTCTTATGACGAGATACAGAGTGGCATCTTATAGTTCCATACTGATGACAATTTGGAAAAAAAAAATGAAAGTATGCTGTTGCTTCTATTAATATAAGCAACCAACGACAGCCGTGAGATTTTTAACCCTTGACTTTTTAACTAATTGATTTTTCAAAGTAATCTAGCAAGGAACGCTTCTGCATTTTAACAATCGAAAGTACCTCTCATACCACTTTTTTATACTTTATGATGAAATGTTGGCATTTTCTGAGGAATCGGGATTTAGAATATCGTTCACTGCACAAACACTTTGATTTATTCTTCAGGGCAGAAATTCAAACCCTGCATATTTGATAATAATAAAAAGATGTACTGTTTTTGTCTGCGCTCTTTTACATAAATTTATGTTTTTGTACCAGTCGTTGTTCACTATAACAATTCAAGTTTTTGACATGGGTAAAGACCATTCAGTGTCCTAAAGCCATTTAATGGTTACTTTGTATAATAGAAAGCACAATGAAAATCAATTTTAAATGTGTGTACGGTAAAAGCATGAGTAAGTACAATACTTTTAATATAATTTTTTGTGTGTGCCTAACTTGCTAATGTTCTATGTATGAATTTTCAGATCCATGCCTAAAAAGACCTTGCGTGTATGGTACTTGCAAACGGAATACCGACGATTTGAGCCAGTTTTATTGCCAATGTTTAAGCGACCATTATTATGGCAAACTTTGTGAGAAAGGTATTTGCTGCAATCACTTTCACAAAGTTTGCACAAAGCTAAGCTTCAGTTTCAATTGAATGTTTGAAAAATAATAACTTACCACATCTTGCTTCAGAGCATATATTATATGTTTTTATATTCCTATTTTTATCCATCCTGTAGCGGAGAATATTCAGTTGTCTAAATTATTCATCCACCAATCAAGTCATATCCTGACTTATCAATCTACGTGTGTACCCACATCCCTATCTCTCTTTATTTATCTACGATTATGTTTACCTTTCTGTTTTCAAAATAGTTATCGTCTTCGGATGAATGATAGAAACTGAATTTAAATATAAGAGCATGGTATTCATTTACAAAATATGCTATATTTTGGGAGTAAAATCAATAGTTAAAAGGAATTTAATATTTTATGCGCGGATTAAATTCTTAGTTAGCAAAGTATTCTATCAACACACACACGCACGCTCACACACACAGATATATATATATATATATATATATATATATATATATATATATATATATATATATATATATATATATATATATATATATATATATATTGATATTTAAGAGAAAGATGATTGTCATCCAAATCGATGCCTGCATGGTCGGTGCAGAGATCGTCCTGGAGATTGGTTTCAGTGCATTTGCGAGCCTGGTTGGACCGGACAGCTCTGTGACAACCGTAAGTTCAATATTGATAGAGTCTTGAATGATCTCAATTGAGCAGAAAATATAAATTATGACACTTTTACACTGCTTAACAACGATTCCAACTTCATGTACGAAAAGACAATCTAAGGCACAGCGTTCAAAACAATGCAAAAGTGTTTATTACTAAATGTTCACGGTGTGGAAAAAGACAGAGTAGACAAAATCAAAAACAAAAACAAGCAACGAAAAATCACAGCTTGTATATCTTTGTGTCTAAATGAAGATATTACTTAAAAACGAAATTTTTTATTTATGTTGTTTGTCATATGGTTGGAAATAGAATGTAGATCAGGTATGAATACATTTATGACACATTACTGATGCGAAAGAAAAACAAGACCTTTTTATAGATATTCTTGGGTATTTTCTTCGACAATTTTCCCATTTTGGTCATGTTTCCCAGAAGTGAAATTCAGGTATTTAATTAATAGTTGGAAACTATCAAGACTGTTACATTTTGTACAGTTACAGTGTATTTCATTTTTCGACAATGACTTTATGACACAGAAAAAAAAAATGTCTAGGATAAATTTTGTTCTAAACGACTACTGCCAATTCCTCAGAAATATTTCCTCTTGATAGAACGTAAAATATCTTTAGACGATGAACTAAAAGTACACGAAGTCTGTGTTGTTGTTGTTGTTGTTGTTGTGTTTGTTGTTTTGTAACCGCACTATATAAGAATTTCTGAAATGGTTATGTATTGTCTTGTAAAGAAAATGAATCGTAAGCTGCTGAGAAAAACGATTTCCTCACCCATGAAATAAGCCAATAAAATGAATGATGACCTTCGATAACCGCACTACATGAAAACATCGATCAATTATATGCACGATGCTCTAAATTAATTACATGGTGGAATTTCAATGAAATTGGAAATAAGTGAGTTTTTATCTCGTGGTCATTATAATACTCTCAATTAAAATGAAGTCTTATTGAATAAACTTTGTTGTAGATTTTTGACACAATTTAATGTTCTCACGTGTAAAATCTATATAGTCATGAATAAAACTCGTACAGAGAAAATTCGATCGATTTATACCTGTTTTACCTTAAAAGTATTTTGAAATATTTCCAAGCACTCGTCCCTGGGACGTGTAAGATGCAACAGAGATTCGTCCCTGTCATCACTCTACTCAACACAGTACACTTATCCACTACACTGCTTAAGATCTTTTTAAACAAACACAGGCACGAGAGGGTAAGCTTGATACTGCAATGGGTCCAAACCGTGAAAATATTATGTTATGAGTGAAGACAGCGAATTTAAAGCCTTTCTAATATATGGCCCCTGAGATAAATATATAATAAGAGACAAGGTTTTGTAACTGGAAAAGTTGCAGTTTCACACCTAGCCTTCGAGTTCTTAACGGTCTCGGGTTGACAGTGACACGTTTCAGTAATCTAGGTGTCATTTTAATGTGGAGAAGTTTTGCATTTCAACGAGCTATCACACATCTTTATGAAAGAGATATGTCGGTAGTTAAAGAGACAGAAAATATCAGATTTTTTTATATTATTCGTCTGGTCAGACAAACAGTCTACGTTTACCCCAGTCACTGGTATTTTCAAGCCGGTGCAGCTTTATAGCTATATTGTCACGCCAAAGTGGAGATGCCAGTAGATATTTCTATAAGTATACTATAACTTTTCATACGAAAAATGTCGCTAATTTAAATTTGAAACAAGGATGACAAACATCTTCGCAATTTCCACCAACTTTCAATTTCTAGACAACTTCTCAAGGACGCCTGTCAAAGAAAGATTGCTGATTGGCCAAAAGAATTGAAAGATTATTACGTCATTACCCCATTTAAATTACGATCAATCAACTGTTGTCTCGACATTATGTGCTTTATAAATAGATTACAATGGTACATATTGCGTAAAAGTTGTTGGGAATCGGCAGAGACACTTAAAATAGTTCTTCGAATGTAACTTAGCAACTTTTTTCTTGCAAAAAGTAATTACATACTTTTGGAAATATCTACTGGCATCTTCGCTTTGGCAAGACAATATATACAAAAAGCGGCACATGTTTTGAAAATAATTGTGGCATGGGGCAAACGTAACAATGTCTGATCAGACGGAATATATTTATACATGGGACCATGTATCAGAAGGGTTTTAAACCCGCAGTCTTCACTCCAAACATAATAAAGTTCGTGTTATGGACCCATATTAGTATCAAGCCGGGCCGGTTTAGCCACTAGGCAAACTAGGCGGTCGCCGAGGCGGCAAAATTTGGGAGGCGGGAAAAAACTGAATGAATACAAAAAAGAAAGAGAAATAGCGTAAAATAGAAAATAATAAGCGTCTAAAAATAGAAAAAGAAACACAGAAGGAAAGAATAAATGTACAATATTAATTTTCTAAAGTTAATTGTGGGGGAGGTACGGCGCAAGGCTAAAGGTTCACCTAGGGCGCCAAATACCGTTGCGCCGGCCCTGGTATCAAGTTTGCGACTGGCACCTGTGTAAAAAAAAAAGTCGGCTTCCTTTGCGACATGTTCTAGACTGATAAGTAGGCAAATTAGGCAAAATTAGCAGAAAATTAACGCACGCTGAATGTTAAGCAATGTTAACATTCGCCACTTGTTAAAAGCAAAAAATGCTCATAGATGTATTCACATGGTGAGAATCTGCATCTGCTCGACCAAGGGACGAGTAAGTACGTTTTCCTCGCCACAGACAATTAAACTCGATCAGGACTATATAACGAGTGGTTTTCCTGAGCCCTGCGTTAGTCATCTATATGATAGATATTTCATTCGACATAGTTTTTCGGTATAGCCAATGTCTTTAACTATGATACGAATTCATATTGACTTTGGTTTGAGACTTTTGCAACCTCTAAAAATATACTCTCTGCATACTGTTGTTTTGTACCGCAATACATTATTCTATCATTAGAAGGGAAACTGATAGGAAGTTTTGTTTAAAATTTTTCAGCTAAGAGTAGTTGCAGGCCTGAATACTGTAATCAACATGGGGAGTGTAAAAATGAGGTTTATCCTAACTATAGCTGCGACTGTTTCCAGAGATACAATGGTTCCACTTGTTTAATCGGTAAGAAGATATTACAAAATCATACGAGTAGGTTGAGGTAAAAATTTATATTTCAAAATCCTCTGTATTTTAAACCAATATTTTTGCTTCCAATTAATTTTTGTATTTGTTGTAACAAACAAGCAAGAGAGAAACCCTCAAGTGACCTATAGTAGAGACCTTGAAAGGAATATGTAGCTTTTGTGTGATAATTCAGTTTTCTATGTCGAATTGCTTCCTAGGAAGTTCATTAAAGAATAATTACAAATGTAACAAGGAATGGAACAATTTTTTTCATATACAATGACAGATTTCAGTAATGAAGTTGAAAATTGAAACATACTTGTAAATTATAATCAAATTTCCACTTCATAGATCTGGTCCATTATAGAAGCAACAACTTGCCTCCTGCTAAAATATGAATTAAAATACGTTTAAGGTGATTATCTAGGGATCTTTTATTTCTTTTTGCTGTCATGAAATAACGCGTAAGCAGTTCACGATTGCTAGGGTACCATGAGGTTGATCCACAAATAGCTTCATTTTACTTTCAAATCGTTGAGAATTTACCTTAATGTTGATCGATAGATAAATATTGTCTTGTAAAAAGATACGGAAGTAAGATTGCAAGGATATTAGTAGTAACCATCTTTCACAAACGGTCTACATCAGGGGTGTCAAACATACGGCCCGCCAGACTCATTATTTATTATTATTATTTATTATTATTTATAACAAATCTGGCCTGCCATAGTAAATGAGTTTGAAACCCCTGGTCTACATGTTCGATTTATTTCGCGGTGTTCACTATTGCTGTTACTCTCCACTTCTCGCGAGATAATGCAGGGTTTCTGAGTGGGGAGAGAGCGGGAGGGAGTGGGTGGGCATTGTCTCAGCAATACCTGTAGAGCGAATAAACGAACGAAAGAACTATTGAACTAATAAATGAATGAATGCAACAAATGACTAATAAATGAATAATGAATAAATGATATTTATCAGAACAGGGATAATAAACGTGTATATGGTTGAATGAAAATGAATCTGCCGTCGAATGGAAAGGTACAAAGGTGTAAGCAATTGAGGAGAAATTTAATGTCCTATAAAAACGATCCTTTATCACTTTTAAAAAAAAAATCTTTGCTGCTTTAAATTTAGGTACTTTCTGTGAAACTGAGGTTAGCATCATCTTTTGTCTAATTGAGTGATGTAAGAAATTGTATAAACTCGTCCACCTTTCATCTAATGAACGAGATATCTACTTTTAAGGACAGAGTTGCAAAGAGAGCTATTTATCTTCACTGATATGTTGACTTTAAAACACCTGTCATCATAAATATTTTAATGTTTTAATATGTAAAAACAATAAGTTCTGTTACATTTTATGATCTTGAAAATGGACAACAAATAATTTAATGTAAAAAAAATACGATGTACCTGTGACTTTGGTATTTGCAATAATGGTATCTTAATTAATGAGAACGGACCCTTCAGATGTTAAGCTGATGTTGCTAATAAATCAGACTAGACACTAATATTAGACTAAATTTAAGCCACTTTTATTTATGACTCCAAATTAGATAGAATAAAAGACATGTACGTTAAAGCATCAATCTACTTAATTTACAAGAAGTACTAATCATTGTCGAATCATGATGAAGGATCAATATTTGGGACATCTCCCCTTGTCGCTGTAATCATCAGGTTTAAGATATTAAAATGAATGTTAAATATTTAATGTAATCCTGATGTTGTGATGTAATAATGTTATCATGTATTATTAACATTTTTATGAGAATTGTTTAATGAGGTGGATTCTTTGTCTCATGAACTTATTATTCAAATACCTACTAATTACCTTAATATTAATTTTGTCTATGCGACTCTCTCTTTAGAAGCTCTGCATCCAAGGCAGAGTTTTGGACGAAATGCAGTTTCTTAGCAGCGCTAGAAGTCTTGTCTTCTGAGAATTAAATTCCTTGGGGCGAAATGTAGATGCTTCGAAACGCGTCGACGTTTATATCTTTGGCGGGATACCGTATCTTGATTTTGAAAATGTATATTCTGAATTCGACAGAATCGCCAATTCAGAGAAACCGTGATAAAAGTTTGGTTTCATTTGGTAAACGTGCAATAATATAGTGTTCAAGCAACTTGTTTGGCTTATGCTTTTACTTATTCCCAGTATAAGAAGATAGAGTTAGATCCTGGCAACAAGTCGTTACGTACACTGCAGAACAAATCAATACAGTGGCACGAAACACGGTTACAACATCAATGAGAAAAACTTCACAAATACACTGACTATACATTTATCTTCACTAAAAAGTATAACAAGCTATATTAAAGCTCAGCAATAAAATGGATAAAATAAAAGATTAAAAAGAAATTAGATGAATTTGTAGAGCCAGCTTTTACAAGATTTGTGATGTTCCGAAAATTCCCTAATTTTTTACCAGAATTTATTGTCAACAACTGGCCTTATTAAAACACATAGCATTATTCACGAGAAATCATCTGGAGCAAATTAAAATTTTCCGGCCAACATCTTTGTCCTTTTCATCAGTAACAACTTATTTCCGACATGTTTGGCCTGGAATTGTGTGGGTTTTTTTTAAACATCATAAGCATTTACGCATAAATCGCTTCCAGTTCCCTGTGAATATTTTAAAACAAACGCAAAGAATATTCAACATTGCTTATTCCACGATTACATTATAATTTTCACTACTATCTGCATTAGGACTTGTATGACGATTTACCCTTTTTTGTTTAGAGGTCTTTCAGTCTGTGAAAGTAGCTTTTACTCTTCCAATTCCCTGCAAATAATATTCAACATTTCTTTCTTCCATGATTAAAGTATCATTTTTATTACTACCCGCATTCAGACTTTTTGACGATTTGTCTTTTTTGCTTTGGAGGTCTTTCAGTCTGTGAAAGTAACTTTTAATTTTGACTACAAATAATGCAATAAAAAATGCTATTAGAAAATTCCCCCTTTCAGCCCTTTACTTTCTGTGAATGGTAGCAAGGAATGAAACATTAGCAAAACGAACGAAACAACAAATAGATAGACAAAAGGGTTAAGAGGAGGAGTGGGTCATTATCTATTGTTGAACTTTTTTGTGCCAGATATATACAGATATACAGTAAAATTTGACGTCGCTGCTGAGTGTGGTTGCTCTTAACTACCGATTTCTCAATGGCCTTTGACAAGTTTGCTAGGTTGCCTTCAAGCGAAACATCACAAGTTCTCGCGCTGTTTGCAGTCACTGGAAGGATCTGCGACATGCGCACACAGAATGTGAAAACGGTCTTTTAAAACCTACATAATAATTCAATTTCTCCCTCTTCATTACAGATAAGTGCCCCTCAACATTCCGTGATAATAAAACATGCAACGAGCAAGGTAGGTTATCGACTCTTCTGACTGAGCGAAAATGTTAGGTTGTCAATTTAGTATTCTGATTTTAAGGAAAAATGGAGAGAAAAGTGACTGGAATCAGTCTCACACTGAGGTTACAATCTAAATATCAAATATATCTTTACTATTGTATACTATGTATGCATGTATGTATGTGTGCGTATGACTGAAAATTTCATGTTTTTAAAATTATTTTTTATCTGTTTTATTTTTTGCAAGTTAATCTAGGTAAAGCTTGAAAATATATCAGTTTGGTTGCATGGTTTCATGCGCAGTTTGTGCGTTTATCCCACTGGCGATTCCTTATTAAAATATTCTTATAGACCATAAGTTGTCTAGACTATTATTATTATTATTATTATTTATTATTACACGCATGGGGTCTCATACCGAGCGAATCATTGATGTCAATTGTTTTCTCCTATTTCCAAGGACCTCAAGACAACAGTCATTGTCAACTGAAGGGTTTTTAAACGCGCAAATGCTACAAATAATTTTTCTCTAATCACCTAATGACCACACGTCACGAAAATCTAATTTCACACTTGCATGCTTTTTCTTGTTTTACATTTGTATAATTCACTAGTAAGCCTTTCTAAGCCGAATATTAGTACATCTCGCCATGCAATACAAAACACGACCCAAACGCCCAATACAAAGAATTATTCCTATCTCAAATTACTAAACACGTATACCTAAAAATATCCAGATAATTCTCTATGTTAAGAAATTAGGGAGGGTCCATTTTACGAAACTAATCCATGTTGTCATCAAGTCTCGTGAATGTTGTACATTATGACGACTGCTCCTAGAAATTGGCTAATTACTCGGTTTTGAGAAATATCTTCCCAACATCGACTACCTATAATCAACAAATAATCACTAAAATCTAACAAAGATATAAAATGAGACGTAAATACAAATAGCATATACCCTAGGTTTATTACATTATTATTATTATTATTATTATTATAATTTATTTTTTTCTTCTTCTTTGGGAAATGAGTATTTTCAAAGTATCTTGGACAAATACTAAATATGATGATATTTTGTTGTATTATATAAAACACCAAAAACACATGCTCTCTCAATTTAACTCACTCACTATATCTATATCTATCTATCTGCCTCTACAAAATAGATAGATAAATAGATAAATAAATAGATAGATATATAGATAGATAGATAGATAAATAGATAAATAGATAAATAAATAGATAGATAGATAGATAGATAGATAGATAGATAGATAGATAGATAGATAGATAAATAGATAAATAAATAAATAGATAGATAGATAGATAGATAGATAGATAGATAGATAGATAGATAGATAGACAGATATATAGATAAATAGATAGATAGATAGATAGATAGATAGATAGATAGATAGATAGATAGATAGATAGATAGATAGATAGATAGATAGATAGATAGATAGATAAAACATGTTTAAGGGTCAAATACTCTACCCCCATTACATAAATATTTTGCTAAATTTTTACGACCATAGAACCCTACCCTCCATCAAAAAATGTGTTGGAAACATTACCCGACCACAGACATATCCTCCATCACTCGAATATAATATAAATGCCATTATTGTGCAGATATTTGAGTGAAAAAGATTATGGTTATATGCCCATACAGTTCCTTATAAACTCAAATCTACTTCACTGGAACCAGAAGCACCGGGTACAAAACCATACCCTCATGAAATATAATTTTATATACTATAACCGAACCTCAAACTACTAGAGAAAAATAAACAAGAAAGTAAATGTTTTATGATTTAGTTGAGGCATACAATCCGGGTATTTTTACACCCACGTTTATACACGACGGCGCGGTCTATTTTAAATCTTTTGGGCAAAATAAATCAATTTACTTCCTCCTTTTGAGTTACAAACATAATTCATAATACCTTTTTGTCGTGTGGATTGTTATTATTTTGTCGATGTATGTTTGTTAGTGTCTTTTATTATTGTTTCGTTCTGTGCTCACGGTAATAAGTAATGACTAATATGAGTATTTGTAAGGAATATTGTGCGGAATTGCAGAAGGTATAATTAGCGAGAGAATGCTGTATGTAAACTTACCAAAGCTTATTTAAATTTTTAGTCACGGTTTTATGGAAGTTTGTTTATCATACACAGTGAAAAATAAATACATTTTAAGAATTTTTGACAAATTAACATTATTCTATGCTTTGATAGCTTTCAAAATTGACCAGAAATTACCAATCTCTACTTATCCAACCATATAAAATGCATATATATGCATTTCATAGGATCCGTTAAACTGATTAGATAAATACATGCTTAATTATGATATTAACAAGTTCTCGACATATATATTTAATGGTAAAACTTAAATAAACAAATGAAATCACTTATGAGATTAGCATGTACGTAACATGAAAAGAAATTGGATTAAGTATCTCAGTTTATAAATACATGAAATGAATATTTAAAATCTGACAACGTATCTTGCGGTCATATTAGCAGGCCAAAGGGAGAATCATTTATTACTGGAACTTTAAAATTCAGTATTTTACACCGTCTCTCTAATCCTTTTAATCCCACAAAGTGTTTCATACACATAAAGAATTTTGCTTTTCCTGACTTTGAATTTATTAGAGGTTATTCATAAGTTAAATTATCTGTTAAAGTTTTACATTTTGCAGTATTATCTGTTTTTGTCGAGTCATTGTAGAGAGGTTTGACAAACGTGAAAAGACTATGAAGCTGTACTATAAAAAAGCTGCAAAAGAATCTACAAATTTATTTGTGTAGAATTTGAAATAATACCTGTAACGTACCTCACAAGTTTTGATATTTTGCTACATTCACTGTGAAAAATAAAAGTGCTACTAAGTGTACTGTTATCATCACGGAAAATCACCTGTAATTTTCCGGCTTTTTAAAAAAATGGAAGAATATTTTTCTTGATGTTAGAAATGGTAGACTAATGCTTGTATTCTCTCGCACGCTATTTTTTCGAGACGATTATGTTTGACCATACTATTATACCATTCACACTTACCAATAAATAAACATTACTTTCAGATACTGAAATAATTGCCTTACAACAAATGTCAGAAAATATACCTGCAAATTTTTGAAATATTTCTTTAATGTGAAAAAAGAATTAATTTAAAATGCAAAAATAATTTGAAAACAAATGACTGACGACGGTAACTTTGCAGAGCAAGATAAAGAGGAGTATTTGAGGCATATAAATTAATTGTGGGAACATATTAAAGGGGACAAAAATAAAATAACTAACGCTGAGTTGAAAGAATGACTAGCCGAACCATCTACTTACACATCACACAGGCAAGCGAGAAAAAGATTTCCGTACTAAAAGGTTGATGTTAGTTACGTGAATGATCAGTGGCAAACAGACATTGTTGACATGAAAGTATATAAAAAAATACAACAATAAATACCATTACATCTTGACAGTGATATATGTCTTCTCAAAATATGCTTGGGTTAAGGAGGTAAAGTCAAGAAAGTATGATGACATATAAGACGCGTTTACAGAAGTCTTCTATGAGCAAAAACCAAAATATGAATGGAGGAATTTATAACTGAAAGGTTAAGGAATTATTGGAGAAAGGAAATATAAAATACTCGTCCACTTACTCTGATAAAAAAAGCATCTGTAATAGGAAGGTTTAATAGAACAATGAAAACTAGAATGTAGAAATATTTCACTAAAAATGAAAATAGAACATGGGTGGATGTATTGCCTAATCTTATCGATGGACATAATAATACTTATCAAGAAAATAGATCTAAATTATGGATCAAATTATCTGACAATTGATACTTTTGGAACGCCAAAATATGAAATCGGTGATACGGTAACGATCTAAAAAAATATTAATATATTTGTGCAAAAGGGTATCTCCCTAATTTTACAGAAGAGATTTTAAAAATCAAACAAGTAATATTTTGGTGACCCTGATGTGCATAAATTTGAAGACTTAAATGGAGAGAATACTGACGGGATATTTTATGAGCAGGAGTTATCTCTACATGAGGAGTTATCTGTACATGACAAACAAGACGAACTGTTAAAAGTTGAGAAAATTTTGAAGACGAAAAATTGAACGCTACAAAACATGTACTCATAAAATGGAAAGGATATGATGATTATAACCGTTGGTAACCCACTGAAAATATTGTCTCGGTTAAACAAATAGACCTCATCAAAGTTGAACATACAAACTTCACAAGGCCAAACAAAATATGTAAAAAAAAAAAAAAAAAAAAAAAGCCACTTCAAATTTTAAAGAACCACCGAAAATTACAATCAAGTAAATCATACTGAAAGCCAGATATAGTGACATCTTGTATGATTAAATCATTATAAAGCAATCTCACGATGTTTGCTGGTTTTGTAGCTAATTTTAGACGACAATATAAGCTCCATCAGTACCAACAAGACTTTATATTTCTGTTCGGACATTTGCAAGCAGACAATGATAAGATTGGGAAAGGACATTATAAATATTGTCGAAGAACGTAGGTTCATGATCTTACCAGTTTCCCTGCAGTCATCCATTTCCGATGGAATATTCCATATTCTGACCTCAAATATGACATAAATCAGTATGTCCTTCATACTTGGCAAAATATGTGGAATGAAAATTCCAGAAACAAGCTTTAAAACATAAAACCAATCATTGAAGATTGGCATCCCTCATATTAAAAAAAATCGCAGAGATGAGCTGATATTGTGCCAGTCGCGTGTCGGACATTCATACCTGACTCACGTATGCCTCCTGAAGGGGGAACCTTGACCATTGTATCTAACATGCCAGTGTCCAACTGACAATGGAACACACTCTTGTCAAATGTGTCGACTTCCACCCTTTGAGACAGAAGACAGAAGCAATATCAGATTCGTATGTACACATTTCAGGTAGTATAAATGGAGAAAATGACATATTTCGATGTAGTGAAAAAAAACATGTCGACCAGATGGAAACACACTTGATCAAACTTGTATCTTAAGGAAAGATTGATAAGATCAGAGAAAACAGTAGGAAAAAATTACATGCCAGTGTGCAAACTGTGACAAAGAGATCGATGTACAACCACAAGAAAAGAACATTGCATAATAATTTTAATTTAAAAAAACCCCAGTACGATAATAAACGGCTTCAAGAAGACATTACCAACACCTTTAATCTAGTTTTCACATTGAAGGAAAATAAACATAATTATCATACAAAATAAAAATAAAATGATTACAGAAATGCTTCAGCATTCGTTTAAAAGAGCTTGAAAGGAGTACAGATTTTACGGGGAAAACAATCAGGATTTGTATTTATTTTTTTATGATGTAAACCATACTTGAGAACAAAAATAGGTAGAAAACTCAGAGAGTTTGGTTGTGTAAGAGTCCAACTTGATTCAAGAATTTAAATCAATTGGAAACACAGAACAAGGGCGTTAAACATCATGAACAGAAATGATATGGAAAGGGTAATTAATTTGGTTGTTTGACACAAAATTTGGACAGGAAATAAGCAAAGATCCAATTTGGAGTTTTTAAGAGGATACAATTTCTAACATTACGTGTATATCTGTCTATCAATCGTTCTATCTATCTACCTATCTACTTACCTACCTACCTATCTATCTATCTGTCTGTCTGTCTATCTATCTATCTATCTATCTATCTATCTATCTATCTATCTATCTATCTATCTATCTATCTATCTATCTATCTCTCTGTCTGTCTGTCTGTCTGTCTATCAGTCAATAAGAGGAAGACCATGCATATAATGACCACACTGGATGAAAGATAAAACTACATGTTTTAGCGTTCAAAATGAAAATTAAAAATGTTTCTTTTATGCATAGAATCTATAATGAATCGACCAGGAGATCATTCATACTAACCAAGAAATTATAACCTTGACAATAATGAACATTGCTTTCCTAGATGCCCAATAATAATAGAAGGCGTTTGTGACTTGAAGACGAATATGTGAATCCATGCAAAATTCTATAAGAACAGTTAGAGTAACAGAAGGAGAGAGGGGCAGACACGTGGACCTGCTAATAGCAATTTATTGAGACAGATATCATTATTATGGAAAAATAGATTTGTCAAGATTGGTATCATCTCACACACGAAAAAAAAAGAAAAGAACTTTTGCAGAAAGTTTTTCAATCATTTTAATACCAAATTAAAATTACAAGAACACAAAAGACTATTCAGTCAAATAGATAACACGCTAGACTTAATGCCTGAAAGGTAGTATGTTGTTGAATTCGAAAACTACCTTGATTAACTAAAAGTCCCGTGTGTTTTATATTGTGATTTTGAAAATATCACATTACCAATAACCATCTGCAAACAGAACATAACTAATTCATGGAAAATGAAAAGATTTAAATATATATCACCAGAATGTTGTCTTCATATTAAATCAGTTCATAAAGAATATGAGCCTAAAATGTTCTACGAAGGCTTGCAAAAAATCGCAGAAACTGTATACCAAGAATTTAGACCTAGAAGCGCTGTTAAAATGATATTATCGAAGGAAGATAAGGTCATAGCTGTGAAAAGAAAATTAAAGACGAAGCTACCACCACCGTCGACTAAGTTAAAACTAACAGCAAAGAAAGAGAGCATGATCATGTAACTGGTAATTACAGAGGTCTTGCATATAAGGAATGTAATTTGAATTAAATAGATCCAAACGCATACACCACTTATTTAGGATTTTAACGTTGATAGTTTTGAAAAAGATGATAAAGAAGTTGTCATAAAGAGGACAAATAGATTTGAAGACAGTTACAAACAATCTATACATTGTATTCTGGTCTCCACGGGTCGGGCATATCAGATGATGATTACCAGCATGTAAAAGATGTTATGACACAAAATTTAAATTAAAATCTCTTGGTGACTAACATGACTACTACATGAAGTAAGGCAACTGAATGTTGTGTAACATTTTTGAAGAGCTTATAAATGTCTGTATTAATAATGATAAACTGGATCCAGAACATTATTACAGTTATAAAGTCGCTCTGTTCTTTTCGTAGGAGTAGCATTTTGATAACGATATCTCCTGATCCATTTAATGAATATGAGACAAATCTTCACAGCGCACGTGAAATGTCTAACAAATTAAGGTTTCCGATTGTATCATATAGCATTCAGATCTACCTTTAAGGGAGAAGAAAATTAAGAGACAAAATATCACAAGTCGCAACTGTGAAAAACATTTTGGGCAAGGAAAATTTATAAATATTTTAGGTGTCAAAAATCAGCAAACTGTATCGTAGTCGTTGTCTGTACAGATCTATGACTATTAAATCTAGTAATTTGAAATTGTATTTGGTTCTGTACACTGCGTGACGAGAACTTTGACTTCTGTTTCATACACTCGATTTTAACACTTTCTTCATTGCCATTATTAGAAATTACAAAATTCCTGTTTGCTGTAAGCCACTCTAAACTTTCGTCCTTTTTAGTTTATTTCCCTCTATGTTGCGAACGTTCCTCCTTATTGCATTCTTTATCTCCATTGTGAATGTTGTACATGGTAGCTATTAAATTAAATTCCTCATTACATAATTCATTATCACTTATCACGAATCATCCATAGTCAGAGAAAAAAATAGATTATAATTATTTTCAGGGATTTGCTTTTCAACGTTCTGTTTTTTCTTTCTTGATTTTATAAAACTGATGTGTTTAAATGTCATCAAGCTAGCACACAATGCAGATAGAGGTAATCTTAACCAAAATCCAGTAAAATATATAATGTAATGTGTTGTCGTGTAATGTTCTTTTAATTCTGTCGTAATTCGTACACATCATCGTTGGGTATAAATTTACTCCCTAGAGACTTAGAGATGTTACTTACTGCTTGGATGACAACATCTAACAATGACTTTGATATTTTAACTGATCTTGCAGTGACAGATATCTCATAAATTATCTTGATTTATTTACCATCCATTTTTCCAACTCCTTGTAAGTAAAATTTTTTCCATTTATTTCTTTTGTTAAGTATGATGTTTATATACTTAACTTTTATCTATGATTGTAAGTTCCATGGTTATTTGTAAATACATACTTAACTTTTGTCCAGTTGTTTACAGAGTATTTTCATAGACATTTTGCAATTAGACTTATGTGACATAGGTCATGTAGGCATGTGTATTTATATACAGATTTTGGTAAACAAATTCATTCCTATTATAGAATTTTGATTCTAAAAGATCAGTCTTTACAGAATCTATTTTAGTTAAACAATAGATGAATCTTGTCAAACAGGAATATTTGAAAAAGAAATTCACTATTTACTGGAGAATGATTTTATAGAACCAAATAAAAGTTACTGGAGTTATCAAAATAACCCGATGCCTTTTGGTATGAACAATTCTCCGGCAACGTTCCAGCGTCTTATGAACATAATAACATCTTGTCTAGATAACTGTCACGCGTACATCGATCATGTACAGCGATACTTGGGAAAATCACTTGCAAATCTGACGATTAATTTAAGCAAAAGTGAATTCTGCCAGGCTTGTGTCATATTTTTAGGACATATTGTGGGACAAGGTCAAGTTAAACATGTAGAAGCTAAAATCAAGGCTATCTCTGAATTCCCTGTGCCTGTTTGTAAAAAGCAACTGATGCAATTTTTAGGTATGGCTGGATGTTATCGGAAATTGTATTCAAATTTTTCCATACTCCCCGAACATTTGACAAATTTGTTGAGAAAGAAATCCAAGTTTCATTGGTCTGACAAGTGTCAGGAATCCTTTGATAAATTAAAGGCCATGTTTAACAATGCACCAGTTCTTTCTGCACCAAATTTCAGCCAATTATTTAAAATGATTGTTGATGCAAATGATGTAGGGGTTGGTCGAGTATTGATTCAGGAAGACACAAATGGTGTGGATCATCCTATGTGCTATTTTTTTTAAAAGAAAACTAAACTAAACAAGCACCATAACAATTATTCCACAATTGAGAAGAAATTCTTGGCTTTGATATTTGCTTTAGAACATTTTGAAGTGTATGTTACCTCGGCTTTTTCTCCGGTTATTGTATATAGTGATCACAATCCGTTTACTTTCATTAACAAAATGAAAGATAAAAATCGGAGATTGTTGAGATGGAGTTTAATGCTGCAAGAATACTGCATTGACATTAGACACAGGGGAAAATATAATGTTATTGCAGATGCACAATCCCGAGTTTCATTCATAAGACAATTGTCTGTGTAATTTTGATTATTATAGTATCAGATACATATTTACAAGAAAGCCTTATTGCATAAATCTTTCTTTTTCTTTATGAGGAGATGTGATATGCATGATGTTTACATACTTAACTTTTGTCTATGAGTGTAAGTTGTATGGTTATTTGAAAGTACATACTTAACTTTTTTCCAGTTGTTTACTTTGTATTTCATAGGCATTTCGCAATGAGACTTTTGTGACATGTGTCAGGTAGGCCAGTATTTTCATAGACATTACGCAATTAGACTTATGTGACATGGGTCATGTAGGCATGTGTTTTATATACAGATTTTGGTAAACAAATTCATTCTTATTCTAGAATTTCGGTTCTAAAAGATCAGTATGTAAGGAATCTATTCTAGTTATGTTGTTGAAAGCAGATAACTGTTTGTATGTCCCGTTTGCTAAAATATGTGTTAATCATGTTCGTATTCTTCGTCAATGCTACTAACTTGTTTCTTATTATTATCTTCAGTGAAACCCATATCTTTCTGAAGATGTTTTTTATCCATGTAAATATTGTACAAAAATGGTAGAAGGTGGTGGTAGAGATTTCGTAGATTTTGATATTCCTAAGAATATTGTAATAGAGCTGATTATGAATAGAATCGATAATTAGAAAATATCGAACCATATTTAAATTATTTCAACATATCTATAGAAGCTTTTTCAATTCCTGTTTAGTGTATGCATACAAACAATTTGTTAAACACGATTTAAACATAGATGAAACACAATATAATTTAATTAGGTGTCGTCTAAACATTGTTGGAAGAACATTGTATTACCAAGAAGAAGGCAATGAAAAATATACATTTCTGAAAAGAGTAGTCCAAATGGAATGTAAGCACATAACTCTTTAGCTACACAAAATGGTGGAAGTGAATTTCTAAAAATCTTTAGGTTGGACAAGAGAAGGAAAAAAATTGATACTACCAAATGGCAAACAAATAACTCGAAGACAAACATGTGTTAGCCCTCCATACGAAGATGATTTATCTATTACCTTAAAAGACGCCAGGACCAACTGTTACCATAAGACAGCCAATACGTATTCTCGGGAAACAGAGAAGCAAAAAACTGAGACAAATAAATCATTTAAACAGCAGGTATTAGAAGCAGAGACTATAATAGATGATTGCTATAGAAAGATAACAAATGGAAAAGTTCCAGGTGCAGTGAAAAGATTATTCGCTACACAAGAAGAGAGAGAATTAAGATGTTATGTGGATTATTTGGAAGTTGCCAATTCAAAATTAGAATATTTGAAATTAGATCATCAAATGTATTACTAATAGGCAGAGGACATAAAGGAACACATACGCAAAGATATAGATGCAACTAAAAAAGCTGAATTGGAAGAACTTTAGCAAAATGCTAAAAGTAAAAGTGCCGAATAGTTAGACATTTGCAGACTTCGAAAATAACTTTAGAGACAACATTGAAAACATAAATTCAAACGTTAAAGAAAAGTTATCATTAGTCTAAAGATTAAAACAACTGTTCAAAGAGAAAGTTGTTACAATTACCACTATTATTACAGTTTTAGGTATTATAGCATCAAATCTTGCTCAATCCACATCGAATTTAGTAAAAGGTTTAACAGATAGTGGTGGGGACAACTGCTGGTGGTAGTGGTAGTAGTGTTGGTGGAAAAGATAGCATAGAGTAATTCGTGGACAAAGTCAAACAAGGCGTGCAAATTATTGCCAATTATTTGTTCAAGCTATCCAAAAAAAGGCATTAGCATTATTGCCTAGTATCACTGGCAGCGTAAAAGGCTCTTTTTTGAAAACAGCTGGGCAGGTTGTATCCTTCTTGGCTGATCATGTCATTTTTCTTTTTCTAGCATTAGTGTATTTGATGTTTTCAGTCGTGATTTAAGGTGTAGGCACTGCAGAAAAATAATCTACAATTAATATTTAGAAAAGGAAATAACACCAGCACGTGCACCATCACCATAATTATAAACGATTGATTATTTGTTTTGTGATCTTTGTGTTTTAAACCATGTGTTGTTGTGGTTACAAGACTGTTACCAATTTTGCCCTTCTTGCCTTGTAGAGTCCTTACCCACGTTCTCTTTTATTTCGTTGTCTATCACTTAACAAATTGCTATGGACTTGTATCAGCTGCTGGCATCATATTTTTTTACCACGTTGGTATTTATGGCAGTGTTTATTCCTAGTTTAAAGGTATCTGATGACATTTGAAGTTGTTGTTGTAATCATTACCTGTTTGCATCACCATATCACTAGGCCAAAAATAAGTCATCGCCATCAAAAACATAGTTCAGTCTAACTTTTGAATTTAAAATATATTGCCGAAATCTTAGTAAAAGCCTTTTTCACACAAAATCAATTTTTCAAACAATGTTTTAACAGTGTATTGAACAGTGGGAAACATACTGTGTAACAGATGTTCTATTTTTAAACTTCAGCTTTAAAACTACATATCACTTAGAGTCGTATACATTGACTTAATCTCGCTGTTCTTTCTTCTGTTTGAACATTACTATCTTTGCAAGAAGAAACAAGTTGATGATATTATGTCATCACTTGTTATCATCACTGAGTTAATTTATCAACAGACAATTTTCTCCAATGTTCAGCTATGCATGCACCGTAATTATAATGAGGTTTGTAAGCATTTGGCACATCAGCAGGTGTAGGTTATCCCAAATCCTGCAGTACCATTTTTTGTGCACCAGGTCCATTATCATTGAAGTATTTAGTTTTTCCATTGATATATATCCAGTCATGATTTGGTGCAATATTAAAGTTATTACAGATAATGTTAAAAAATTGCTTTAGATATACATTGTTGTTATTTGAATTAAAGGCTTCTTCATCAGGGAACAGTACTGAGGATTTAGACAGCAGTTTTCGTATGTCAAAGTAAACATGACACCCATATATCGATTTTTTTTAACCCTGGTAAAATTTGAGGTCTTAAATGCCAGTAAGATATTCCACATCCTGCTGTCGCCACCCATGTTGCCCAATAAAGTTGATTTTGCCGGAATTTCATATCACACCATGCTCTGTATCTGTTCATTGAATGAGCATTGTCAAATCTGAAAGTGTATTTATCAACAATTTGTGATGGCTTGTATGTTATTTAGCTATTTTCTGTGTAGTAGATTTTTTTTCATTTTCTCTGTTAGCTGGAGCGTTAAACTGAGTTATTGGATAAGGATAGGGTATACTGTTTGTTAGTTTTTAAAAAACAAATATGATGTTCCTTATTTAATTGTCACAAATGTTCATACCTCAACTAAATCATAAACATTTAATTTCTTTTCTCGTAGTTTTGCAAGTAACTTTGTAAATGTTAATAGTAGTTTTCGTTGTTTGGTATGGTCTGTAATCTTATATTTAAGTCTAAGTGGCTAGGGTACTAAGTTCGAATGTGCTCGTACTGGACATATAGCAATAATCTTCTTCGCTCAGATATCTCTACAATAATGGTATAATGAGTGATATTATGGTTCTGTGGCCCGGTAATGTTTGCAAATAATTATTTGATTGAGGGTAGAGTTATGTGCTGGACAAATTGAAAGCAAAATTATGGGGTAGGGATAGCATTTTCTGTATATGAAAAAGTTGGGGGTGGGGGTAGGTATTGTCTGTAAATATTGCATTTGATGCAGGGGTAGGGTATTTGGCTGGAAAATATTTTTCCTATACTACTTAGATAGATAGATTGCTAGCCAATAGTACAAATATTGTACGGCTATTATAGCCAACAGTGAAAACACGGCCATTTGTATCAATCGATCACAGCCGAGTACGTCGAACCGAGTGAGAATGGACGAAGCAAAATTACAATATATATGTGAATGACAGATAAGTATCGATACTAATCGATATCACCATATTGACACGATGGAGAATTGAACCTGTAATCCTAATAGTTTCGTTTAGCAAAAGGACACTATTGAGTCTCAACAGAAAGGTCTGATTGTACTGAATGTGATCTTGATAATATAAAATTTAATGTGAAATTGCTTTCTTGTAAATTTATCAAGGTTGCGATGCTACTTCGTGCTCTAAGAATGGACTGTGTACAGAAGGTGGTATTTGCCACTGTGGTCTCGGTTTTGAAGGTTCACTGATTTGTACAAGTAGTAAGTATAGATGGAGACTTCCAATTTTCATTTAGTTCATAAAATATGAAATACACACACAAACACACACACACATACACACATACACTGATGCAAATACTTACATTTCCAATGTAGTTAAGATTGTCTACAAGAAACTGTGTATTGATGGAGAGAGTTAACTCTTTACATTACTGCCGAATGTTGCAAAATGTAATTCTGCAGCTATCTCAGTTTTGTTTGAAACTGGTTATTTGCCACTTTGTATGAGCTTCTATCTTCATTCATATTGATTCTATAACTAAAATAATCTCTTAAGATTCAAACGTGAAAGTTGGTTTAAATTTATATTTTAAAGTACAAACATGGCACGGCTAGCGTCCGCAACAGTGAATGCGCGGCCATTTGATCCAGGCGAGTACGTAGAACAGAGTAAGAATGGGTGAAGCAAAATTACAAACAAAACACTAGGTAATTCAAACAATTAAAGTTATTTACAGTTAATCCAAGTTAGTATTATGCCTCACCTACCATTCTTAATGCCCATGAGATCGTTTTTTTTATCCTCCAATCTCTTTTTCTATCAATCAATCTATGTTGGTTGTTTTTGTCTGACAGTTCTACTATCATAGGTCCAGAGAGAGAGAGAGAGAGAGAGAGAGAGAGAGAGAGAGAGAGAGAGAGAGAGAGAGAGAGAGAGAGAGAGAGAGAGAGAGAGAGAGAGAGAGAGAGAACGAGAACTTCAGGCATTCAAACATTTTTAATTTGTCTATTTTAGAACATCATTATAGACTTATATATAAAAAAAGCATAAAATGCATGCAATGCATCAATGGATTGATATATGCTTGTACCACCCAGCCAACGAATTTACAGCATGGCTTTCGACACGCCAAGCTTATACGTTTTTATGTCATTGGTATCGTGCAACTCAATAGAAAAATCCAGGGAAAAATGAACCCATTATGACAACAATTTTTTTTTCTTTTTATAACTTTAATGTTTTCATCCAGCTAAAATTGTTTTATTTCCAAGTTAGTTTCTCCTTTATTTTAGTTTATAGCAGGCGGTGTCTGGAAGTTAGCAAAAGATTAGGTGAATTCATGTGATAATCTAACTAAAGTCTTTGTTTCTTAAAATTTATCTTATAATCTTATTTACACAGATTATAAGATCATGAAAAGTATACAGACAATTGTGATCTTTGTCTGTCTTAATAGTGTATAAACAGTGCGTTCTGGACCGCCACCTATCCTTTTTATTTTTTCATTGAATTGTTCTTGGGAAGGTTGGGGGGGGGGGGGTAAATTGAAATTTAAATCGATTGTAGAGTAGTGAGAAAGTCGGTTTCTTAACAACAAAAGGATGCGAGCTCTGGCCCACTTCTTTATGTAAAATAGTGAGATCTTTAGAAAGTGGATTTATTAACCACATGGGGATTGGATTTTCTAGTCCTGTTCCCACGGAGATCGGACTCTCTGGCACACTTTTAAATTCATGAAAACAAATTGATAGAATAGTTTTTAGAAAGTAGTTTCATTTCCTACACGAGGATAAGATTTTCTGGCAAACTTGTAATTTTTATGACAAACATTTCAGTTGTGGGACTCTTTGGAAAATCACACGTTATCGGTTGCTGCACACTTACGTACTACAGCGTGAAACAAAATTACAATCTCGTTTAGGGGTACATATCGGTTGCTGAAAAATTCAGTACTACTGCGTGAAACAAAATTGCTATAAAGCGTATGGAATTAACTCACACGTTTGATTATTGAAATATTGTTAATTAGCAAAAATATCTATTGTTTACTAAAATTACAATTTTCTAGAATCACCAACATCATGTAAAGCATGATGACAAACCTGATGGCAACATAAACAAAATAATTAGAAATGTTCTGAAGAACATAAATATCATTGAAATATATACTGAAATATTGATTGTTAAATAAATCAACAATATTATATTAACCGATTCCAAGACATGTGGGAAAAAATTGAAAGCTCCCTAAATATGTTTAACAACTAGAAAAGAATGAAGACTTGTGAACAAGCAAATTTTATACAAATTCATTGCAGAGTTATTCAAAAACGATTTAAATGAGTACAGAATTTGCGGTGGTAACACCTGAAGAAAGTAATAATTCGAAACAATTCGACAATTTGGTTCTGTAAATTTACATCTAGAATTATTAACAGACTTATGAAACGACCGACTGTAGTAGCACAAGTTGAATATATAAACTTTTACCACAGCAGAATACATATGAAGATATTAAACAGAGGAGAAATGGATCATGACATTCAACATTTATTTGACATTTTGCATACCAAATTTGGACAGAAAATGGTATTATATTTGTTTTTCAGCTTTTCTGAAATGTAATGAAAATTAACTTTATATTGTTAAATGTTATCACTTTTTTATTTCTTTTGTGATATCGTTTATTACATAGCTAGGACATTGGCTAGCTAAGACGTTGGCTACACTTTAGTGTCCTTATAATATTTTTCATGTGTAACATTTTCATGTTTAACTGTGATGTTTTAGGATGTATTCTATTTTTCCCCTCTGGTTTTGTGATCAATACAAACTCAAATAATGTGCATGTTTAAACTCCTTCATTTTCTTTTGCTCTCTTTTTTCCACCTCTGTTACATTCTAGAAAGTCATCATCTTCCAAAAACTCAAAATTTTCATGTTCTTCATATTGCTATTTATATATTGTGCTTGCGACATTTATTTTAGCGGAATGATGTTTTCTGCAGGCCCCCAACTGCTAAAGGATAAATCATATATTTTCCATTTGAGAAGTACATATTTTGCATTTCATTCTCATCGAGTTCAAATCTTTTCAACTTTGTACACATGATCCTGTTTTTGTCATACACAGATAGCTCTTGCTTGTTGAACCTGCCCTCTATATCCTCTTCCTTCAGGTCTTCCAGTTTGTAAACAACAGGATCACCAAGTGTTATTTGCCTAATTTGTAATATTAGGTCGGTAAAGTTAGGGAGGCATCCCATTAAACATACTGTATTGTGTTTTGAAATTCAGACTGTTTCTCCAGTTTTGAATTTACGACTTCCAGATGTATCAGTGGTCAGGTAACCAGATAAACTGATCCTTCCTTTTGACCTATTTTCTTTCTTGTATGTTGGTGTATGATGAGTACTATCGTAAGCATGAATTAGCTTTGGCAAAACGTCATCCCATTTTCTGGTTTAATTTTGACTGAAATACTTTCACATTCTAGTCTCTAGGGTTCTGTTAAACCTTTCCTCTACAGATGTTTGTTTTTTTTTAAATTTAAAAGTATTCGATGTTTTCATTTTCCAGCAAATTCTAAACTTTTCTCATCAAACTGTATCTTTTCAGACCTTCTTTCTTTATAGAGTTTTCTAAAAGTATCCTGTATGTCATGTGACTATTTTGTTTTTACTTTCTCTGTCCAAGCGTATTTTAAGAAAACATATCACTGTCACATTGTGTTTGCATGCATTGTTATATATTTCATGTGCTTGCATGTCAACATTGTGCCATTGCCACTGGTCATCCATGTGACTTAAATTGACCTTTTTGTGTGGAAATCTTTTTCCAGACTGCTTGTGTAAAGTGTAGGTAGATTATTCAGGTAAACATTCTTTCAATTATGTGCATTTTATTTTATTTTTCTCCCGTTTAATTTCCGCCCACAATTGATTGAAATTTATATAAGCAGCTGTACTCTCAGGATCTTAGTAAATACTGTTCTCTGTATTGTTCTAAAAAATTTCTGACGTGAGTTGTTTAAAATGCTATAAAATACTTTACGCTTGACTATTTATTTTTAGACGTTATCAACAAGCCAACAGGGCATCTATCTACAAAATGAACCTTGTTTTTTTTCACCAATTTACAACATTACTTCAATCCTTTCACACGTTTGAATCATTTCAACTTTAGGTTAAATTTTTACATTCCTATGGTTGATTCAAAGACAGCTACGTCATATACTGAGTCAAACTTTGTTTTCCAGAAATGATATATATGTTTTTGTGCAATCTCGTAAACTTTACGTTATCATTGAATTCTACTGTAAATTTATCTGAATACAAATCAATATATCTATCAACATTAAATATGTATCTTATCCTTTCCTAATGCTGCTCAGTCTTGAACATCTTGCAAGTTGATCCTGCTTATCTCAAAGCTATGACAATTAAATACAATCTGTAAAACTGCATCTTTTCTGAAACATTGCATTATATTTTTTGTTTTAAATTGACAAATCAAAGTTTTTATTGTAGTGAAAACTTATTTTGTAACACAACAAACTTTTACCATATTTTTATTCCATCCAAACATGCAAACAAATACACATTATCTCTTGATGCCGAGATTGTTGCTTTTATGTTATATTCATCAAATATTTCATCATGTCTGTGAAAACTGTTGAGTTTAGAACAGTATAGCTTTGTGCTGTTATTATTTATGTTATGTAAAACATTTTTAAGTATTTTGTATTGTGATCTTGCTTTGCATGGGACTGTGTCATCATCCTTTGCATGATGTGGGTAATCATGGAAAATTCTACCTCTTGTAAAACTGTTGATATTTTGTTAATTGACACTATTTCAGTGGTTCAACTTGTGAACTAATTACATACATGAGATTGTAATTTTGTTTCCATGCAGTAGTACAAAAGTGTTCAGCAACTTATCTTTTGATACAATAGCCCATTGAACGTTTTTTTTTTATAAACTTTACAAGTGGGGCAGAAAATATGATAAGTAAGCCATACAACACGATCACCGTGTGGTTAATAAATCAACTTTTTAAGTATCTTACTATTTACATTAAAAAGTGGGCCAGGAATCAGATCCTTGTGTGGTTAAGAAGCCCACTTTCTGAATACTCTATTATTGTTGATAAAAAATAATTAAAAATTATAAAAAATTAATAAAACAATGGGCGGTGGGCCGATTTAATACTACTTGTCATTATATTATTTAAATTTGAATAGATATAGAACTTGTTTATTTCAAGATGAAAACAGCTAAATCAAAACATGTATTAACTCTGAATGCAGTTTATGATTTTGTTTATCAACTAAGCTATGTATTCTATATTTTATTAGGTAAAGGCAACCTCTCTAATCAACAGGTAACTATATTAAAATATAATCAATTTTTCCTGTGCTGTAAAAAAATATCTCCACTATGTCTGTATATTTTAATTTGATGCAATGTAAATATGACATGTGAAAAGTATATAGATTTGGTCATATTTAGTGGGATCTATTTTTTTCTTTCATAAACATGTGCTATTATATTTTATAGCAGATTTAAATTAGTTTTGTTAACCAACCTGAGACTCCTTAAACCGAGTTTCCTCTGGATAGAAATTCATTTTATATTAGTATGCTATTTCATTGCAAAATGTCAGGACAGAGAGCCATACACTGTAAGTGGTGTTCAATTTTCTCTGACCACCACCAGTATATTTTTTAAGACCTATATTTCAGAAGCAAAACTCGGCATCCGTGATTACGCTATGTATTCATCGTCAACCTCAGAAATTTATCATTAGAATCAAATTTTATATTTTTTTTCTTTATATGAATCCTGTGAAACTTAAGAGGATTTATTGGCATTAGCGTCTAACATTTAAAGACAGGAGGATAAAATAAAGAGGATTAACTGAATTGTATAAGGAAGATTTACTGACATGTCTCATTATCTATCTAACTGTTCATGTGAACAGTCCTCTGAATAGGCACCTGACTGGTTCCCTTGCCTAATTTTTTTTAATAAGCAGCCTTAGCATCCTACAAGTACAAGTCAACCAGGTGATTTGGAAGTTCAGTCGTTAATGTTACCGTTGCTGAATATATTAGATCATGTGTCATGGGTTGGAGGGGGAATACCATTCCACATAAAACTGTGTTTACCATCAAAAGTAACTCCAGCCACAATAACTCTCTCACACACACACACACACACACACACACACACACACACACACACACATATATATATATATATATATATATATATATATATATATATATATATATATATATATATATATATATTAGCTTTCGATACGGATATACAGATTAGGCAAAGGGGTATTGTGTAATTATGTAGATTTAGAGTGTGATTCGACAAAAGTCATCACGTCATTCTTGATGTAGACAGCGAATGCTCTGTTTCAGAGAGAGAGAGAGGGAGAGAGAAAATGATTCTAACTACCTTTGGCTTTTTCCATTCTTTGATGCTAGGTGAATTTTGTCGAGCCAACACCCTTAGAAGGCAGTGCTATCACATGTTTCAACTCGAAACCATGCAACTTCTCTGTATTCATCGCAGGCGGGTATGTATTTATTACCTCTTGGTTGCAAACCGTTCTTCGGGTGCAATATGTGCCGTATGATTTATAGCGGGAACAAGAAAGCATCTAAGGATAAAAATCGAAATTGTAACACGACTCCTTTCCACTACCAACTTCGATCTTCTTGACAACATCGCAATACTTGTTTCAGGGCACCAAAATAGGTATTCCTCATTTCAGTGGCAATTCTAGCTCATCTAAATCGAACTCCGTAGAAAGATGTCACAATCTGGTCGACTCATATTAAGCGTTTAAGAAGGACTCGGCAAAGTGTCGCACTCATGAAGAATGATGGGGTAATTCTTCCACAAACTTTGGTTTTTATTCCAAAATGCAGAACGCGGGTGATTTTGCATACATGACATATTTATTGAGGACTTGTCCATATGGTGCATGATGATTATTCGAGAACTCCCTTACTTTCATCGGCAATCAGCATCATGGAACGTAATGAGAACTGTTTTGTTTGTCTGAATGTTGCCTGTCTCGGGAATTTTAATGTATGCCATTCTAATAATTGGCGCTTCAGTTCTTTCCAATGCATTAATTTTAGATAGGAACTAGCCCCTTCAGTTTTGTACTTTTAACCAGCTGTTTTTCATTGACTCCACCAGCACTGCATCTGATGCTTGCCATGACAGTAGAAAACCCATCTAGCTATAAACCTCCTCAAACCAAAGCTCTTTCTCAGGGTTGTATAAACTGATCCATGGATGATACCGACTTTACTACAGATCTCTTCTCTTCTGTAAGAATAAATAAATAAATTCCCTAATGTTTTCTTTTGGTAACTGTAGGTGACTGACAACTTCTGTCACTTGCAGTGGTCATCTTTCTGCCTGACACAAATGCGTGCAGCCTTTGGAAAAATTAGAGCTTTACAACAAAGGATTCTTGTAAATTTTGATGAATTCTGGTAACTTATGTATGTCTGAAAGTTTTAATTTTTAAGAAATCTCTTTCCTCATTGACCATGACCACAGTCATCAGTGTTTGACAATTTTGCTTTATTTTGACGTATCAATGATAATGTAATTCTAACTGACATTGTAAGTAGGCGATTCTTTCAAAACGCATGCAATAAGTAAGGAATATGATGATACATCTCACTATTTATTATTTAGCTCAAGTATGTGTGTGTGTATATATATGTATATGTGTATGTATTAATATATATATATATATATATATATATATATATATATATATATAGATATATATATATATATATATATATATAAAGTTTTCCCAATCTCACAAATCATGTCTTTTAAAAATCACAGATACATTAATATACTTATTATACAACCAAACAACCAAAGAACAAGACATGATATAAAATAAAGAAAGAGTCACATCAAAACATAGGTGTCACGCACAAAAGTAGTTTGTGCTTTCTGGGTTGTACATACAGTATGGCTACTGAGATATATCGCAAATTAATTTTTAACTTTGTTTACCTGTAGCGAATATTAATTTTCTGATACAAGGCGATTACATTCCTTAAAAATTCATGATAATTTACAATGTAGATGGAGTGGAATTTTGTTTCTTTGGCGCATTATTATCATTATCTGCTTATATATCTCAAGCCCAGGTGGATTTGGCCATGCAGGACACATATTTATGCATAGTTCAACTGGAGGTTATTTCAAAGTGTCAAACATTTATTGATAAACCTGCCTAATATAGCTTTTATCAACTTATTATTTTTATTACCCCAGACATATAATGGTGCCGAGGTTGGGGAGCCTTGGAACGACCGTTTACAAAAAATGCATATTGAGAATCACTTCTATGTCGTATAATGTAAATTATACAAATCAATTTTAATTGATCAAATTTGCTTCACATATTGTCTGCTACTTGAAAACTAACAAAAAGTAAAAAAGAATAGAAAGAAAACAGAAAAAGTTGAGTTTATCTATTTATCATTTCAACTACTCTGGTAAGCAAAAAGAAATATTATGTATTAGCAGTTGTCTAATAATGTATGCATCTAAATGCATTGTCTGTATCAAATCCTGTTTCTCTGCCTTTTTCATATCTATCTGGCATATATACATACATATATAGAATCCCAAAGAATATTTTTAACAATTTGCACTACATTTTAGCAAAGACAACCTAAAGTACTATTAACTTTTCCTATCTTATTTATTTTTAAAAAACAAATGAGACCAGACTAAAATTATGTGCAAAAGTTTAAACTGGAACCATCTTAATTTGTGGACATTTTGTTGCCCGATATGGCAAATTAAAAAACTTAAACCATTCAACTTCTTGTTTATTATTAAATTCAAGACACCATTCAATGAGATACGTAGGTACACAGTTATTAAAATTTAGTTTCCGACATATTTTCCTAATACCATTTTGGTCTCTTCTATATTAAAAAAAAAACATCTGGACACAGTAAAGGTTGTTTATATCTTATTGTTAATCTCTATGTTAAGTTTATCACTGTAAAGTTTGATAGAATTCAATGCACTGTAAAATACTCAAAAAAATTGTTGAACTTGGAACGTATTTGTAAAATTTTCATATGAAACCCAAGAACCATTTTCATTTGCAAATTATTTAAGCAAAAAAATAACTTCTTAAACCAATGCCGATAAAATATACTATTTTGTCTTATCTTAATGTTTGGATTGCACCGTATTTGTACCTGGAGAAAATCTTCCTTGTTACACACTTCAGTTTACCTAATAATTGAGTACAAGCAGCAAAACCATCTATCCAAAAATTCTTGAGTTGTTGTACCTAATAATTTGTGAATATCTACTCCAAAGAGGAAAACGAAAATCATTGACATAAGTGGAGGAAGCTACCAGTATAAGTTTCCTTTTGGGTTTATAAGCTGAAAACAATCACAACCAAATTGCCTTAATTTAGTATTTAAACAAGTATATATTCATCATTTTCATACTCCTTCCCTGTAATACTGTACCATGATATTCACCATTTTCATACTCCTTTCCTGTAATAATGTACCATGATATTTACCATTTTCATACTCCCTTTGTGTGATAATGTACCATGCTATTCACCACATTCATAATTCCTTCCCTGTCGGGTCGGCTGACTCAGTGTTCTTGGGAAAAGCATTTAGCTTCCAATTAGACATAGTCAAATAATGTGCTCAAAGTGACACTGAAAACCAACCAATGAACCAACCAACAAAACCAACCAACCAACCAACCAACCAACAAAAGCAATTATTTTGAAACATGTATAATTAAAGGTATGTTTCATATTTTTGACATCAGTGCACACACTTCAAAGAAATTGTGATGTTAAATCTCAGAAACTGCTGCTGAAAATATAACTTTTAAGTAACATAATGAGAACCATTGAACATTAGTGTCTTTTAATAGAAATTTTCTTGTATGGCTACTGTATCATACCAGAGTTAATATACATGTTGATTACAGGACATTTTTTTGTTTGTTTGTTTGTTTGTTTTTTTTTGCATGGCTGCTATTTCCTACCAGACTTAATATACATGTTGATTACAGGCCGTTTTGGTATGGCTACTACTAGTATATCGTACCAGACTTAATATACATGTTGATTACAGGCCGTTTTGGTATGGCTACTACTAGTATATCGTACCAGACTTAATATACATGTTGATTACAGGCAGTTTTGGTATGGCTACTACTAGTATTTCGTACCAGACTTAATATACATGTTGATTACAGGCCGTTTTGGTATGGCTACTACTAGTATATCGTACCAGACTTAATATACACGTTGATTACATGCAGTTTTGGTATGGCTACTACTAGTATATCGTACCAGACTTAATATACATGTTGATTACAGGCCATTTGTTTTTTTTTTTGTTCTTTGCATGGCTGCTATTTCCTACCAGACTTAATATACATGTTGATTACAGTCCGTTTGATATTGGGTCTCAATTGTATGCAAATTAGACTCGTTTTTTGTAAATAAAGTTTATTGTTTAGCAAAGAGACTTCAATTTTACAAAATTCTCATTTCAAAAATTAGCGCAAGTATCATTTCTTTTTTTAAACACAATAATCCTTATTTGACAGGCCAGGTCCAATAGTTGGAATTCAATATGTCTCGGATGATCTGAAAAACATTTTGCATGCATCAACACCAGAGGAAGTAACGTATGTTCCAGGGATACAGAACATGTTGGAGTCACTAATCAAGATAGATGCACCACTAGCTAAAACATATTTAGGGCAGCAATATGTTTGCATAGAGGCTCATAACAGGTTTTCTTTGTCATTTTTTTATAGCTAATTTTTAATCGAAGGTCGTGTGACATTAATACACACTGATGCAATTTAGTTGTCATGGCAAAACTATTAACTTTTTCTATATTTCCTGCGTAAGAAAATAATTAGACATTGGAAAAATCAAAGAGTATTTCAGAGTATCCGAATATATTCCACTTCTGAATACAAATACATGTAGGTCGTACAAATTACTATCACATTTTTACTGAACTAAAAGGGAGATGATTTAATAATAATGATAATGATAATAATAATAATGTATGATATATATATGTGTGTATATATATATATATATATATATATATATATATATATATATATATATATATATATATATATATATATATATATATATATATAGATATCTGTGTGTGTGTATTGCAGAGCATCCCACTTGGTTGGATCTTCCCCTAGATGCTATAACATTTTCTACATAAATGATCGTAAGTATATAATATATAGTGATTTATCCAAAACTAAGAAAGGCTTATTTGCATCGAAAACTGAATACAACTATTTTAAATTAACCTTTTTAAAATAGATGATAGTTATTGATTCATACATTTAAACTGTGTATGACATTTTTGAATAGTATTAGGTTTAGAAATTTCCCCTCGTTTATCCTGAGACATTGACCCAGAATAGATTATTTATGTGATTGATCATTTACTTAGTACTTTTTGTGAAAAACTTGTTTATGTACTATATTGCAATCTCTCTATTTTGCATTGTATCGACATTGAATATCAATAGTTAAAATTGTTTATTTTCAATGCTTGTCTTCATGAAATTTATGTAGTTGAATTTACAACATTTAAGAAAATTGATCCAGTTTCAGTTACTAAATTTTAGCATAGCTTAATCTTTGACATCAGGTGAAGGTAGCCATTTTAAAAAAGACAACAATTTCAAATGGAACATACCTAAATAAAGATAAAAACAATGCCAATTATCTTCTATTTTTGCATAATAGTGTGGTATATATTTTAACCGCTTATTTTTTAATTTTTTTCGGAAAGCGACGAATACGACCCTTGATGGACAGAAAGTGAGTAGATTATGCGAATGAACACAAAGCAAGAGAGAGTTCAGGGCACTTTTGACTGTAAGACCACTATTTTGTGTGAAGGGACCTTTCTTGCGAGTCTCAAGATCATTGATGTTTATAATTTGACAACAAAAATGTGCATTGTTATTTTCTTCTCAAATTTTAATCTATCAAATATAATGTATAAATTAAAAAAGAAGGCTAATGCTGTGAGCATTTGTTGTAAAAGAAATCAAGATAGCAAGAGGAACAAGTGAGCTTGATATCACTTCCTTGGTTTACATAACTAATCAGACTTATGGAGTAATATAATCTGCCTCCCAAACTTCATATAATGTCTAATTTAACTATTTTACTACAGTCTGACAACAATTATTTCCTAATATAAAGGCCTAATTAATATGCGTTGTCCTAGCTCCGAATCAAACTTATCTAGGATCTTGACAATATATACATATTAACCAGGTTTTATCGAAATCGTTTGAGACATAAAGTCTGTAGAGAAGTAACAAGCTCAGATTATCAGATCCAAGATCACGTCATTAATATTTGAGACTCACTCTCATTATAGAACTTAAGACCGTGATGCGATAAGCTTATTTACCAAGTCTGAGCAATATCCAACTTCCAGAGTGGTAACAAGCTCAGACAATCAGATACCCTATAAATATGTTTAGATCTTTCTCGTAATCAAACTCATCCAACATCTTGATGATATGAGACTATTTAACAGCCTTGTCCAAAATCTGATTATAACTATAGTCATGAGAGTGTTGACAATCTCGGCCAAATGAATGCCAGATCACCTCATTAATACGCATGGATCTTGCTTATTATCAAACTTGTCAGAGATCATGATGATATAAATTCATATTTTAAGTTTGATCAAAATTAGATCAGAAATATGGCCTATAGAGTGGTAGCAAGCACTGCAATACAGATGCAAGATCGTCTCATTACTATGCGTGAATCACGCTCATTATCAAACTTCTTCCAAAATCTTGAAGTAAGTAATATGCTTATATTTCAAGTCTGAAAGTCAGATCATAAATATGGTTTCCAGAGTAGTAATAAACAATTTGTGATGAACAGACGATGTGCGTAGAGCCATAACGTAAGTTAAGTAGTGAGCTGTTAAAGAACAAATTGACAACTTATAGTGGACTTGATTACTTTCTACGCATTATCATTTAAATATCAGTCATACATATAAGAGATAAAAATCCACATGTTAAGACTATTGAAGAAAAATCTACCCGCTTCTAGGAGATACTGTAATGACTTTGTTTTACACCATTTAATAGCAAAGATATAACACAACAGAGATTTTTATCATTTATAATCAAAGATACTGAAGCTATGAACATCCAAGTTAGAAGGATCACTGCAGATGGACTAAATACTTCTAAACAATTGTAACATGTATGTCTGAAATCAACAGAATTTCAAATTTGGCAGTACATGTAGTAGCACACAAATATACCTTATCTATCAAGGTTCAAACAAAATCATTTAATCAAATGTTGTTGGAGAGAATTCAATTAACATGCTAATCAGCAATTCAAAGTTTGACTTTTCAATTTTCAAGGTAGTACATTTGTGCTTAAATAAATGGCAAAGAAGGCAGCTAGCTCTAGGGCTTCTCATATTGCATCTGGAGCGTCTTCCTCTGAAGTTTTGGACCTAAATTAATTCGAGAAGGGATCACCACAATGACTAACAGGTCACTGTTGTTTAAAGACTTTTGATACACTTGTATATACCGTATTTTATGTATTTTTTCGTACACGAAAAAATAATTATTTTTTTCAGAGAACGAAAAATTATATGTAAAAAAAATATTATTTTGGAGTACTGACCGTGTACGAAAAATAAAGGGTTCGGACCTAAACAAGATCTACCGTTATGTGACACACGATGCTGGGTAACCTAACATCACTAACAGAAAAATAAACGTACATTGCTTTGTCTAATTTTGCTCTCAACCTAATTAGTTTTTATTTTTAAAAAAATATCCCAAAAGACTTTTGTTGTTATCAATGAATATGTGTAAGTGTGTGTGTGTGTGTGTGTGAGAGAGAGAGGACAACGTGTCGGTGTGTACTAGATATTGTCTTCTTACAGCAACAGTAACCTCATTATGAAATCAATAAAAAATAAAATAACTCGAACCTTTTTCGTTTCTAGTGAATGCGTGTACAAGAGAGAGATGAAAAAGTGTTCTGTCTGTGTGTAAGATCGCACGCGGAGCTGCATTTTATTTTTAGTTGTTGGAGAGAGAGGGGTTGCAATGTGATTTTAATCTTTATTGTTCAGTTACCTGTCGATTGTGTTCTTCCTCATTTGCACACGTACAAGAGCACTATTATATTCCATTGGCAATTAAAACCTGAATAAATAAATCGTTCTTGTTCTAATTAGGATGTTCATTGTCACAAAAACCAAGTGGCTATCCAGAGGTATTACAAGCTAATTAAATGTGCCTAGACCTTTAGCTGGGTCATTTCCAGTAAATACCAGATTGAAGACCAGATTCGCATTGACAGTTCAAATTAGTGAGGCTCTCAGAAGGGAAATTAGCCTTCCCATAGGGTATTTAAAATGGTTTCCGACAAAGCCATTGTCTCAACAACAGTATTGACGTATCAGTTGGAAAATGACAATAATAACAGCTGTTGGTTGAAAAATGTGATTTTTGACATTCAAAATAAATACGAATGGCAAATGCATTTAGTAGCCAATGGAATATATATATATATATATATATATATATATATATATATATATATATATATAGAGAGAGAGAGAGAGAGAGAGAGAGAGAGAGAGAGAGAGAGAGTAGAGAGACAGACAGACAGACAGACAAAAGAAACGAAAACATGTGTACATGGAAATATATATTATAAACACAAAATGTTATTATTTACAAACGTATAATCTGCGATCCAACCATAAGCGAATAAACAAAAAATGCAATAAAATTATGTAATGAAAAATTCAGAATGTTCAAGAGTTCTATAAATCTCCCAGCTCAAAGCCCTCAAACCATTCATCATCTTCGTCGCTAGAGAGATTTTCCAGTGGAGCTGCATTGTCACTACTTATACAGTGGTCCTCCCTACCATTAACTGCATTTGAAAGTACAGTTACTTTAAAACTGCTAATTATCATGTCCTTTTTCTTCTTTAACTCCTCATTGGCTTCAAAAATCCAATCGATCATCTGCTGCTTTGAAGGGGCTGGAATTTTTTCAGTCGTCTCTTTACCAGCCTCCCTGGTTGCAATACTTTTGGAAGTTTGGTCCTTCATATAGCTTGACCATTTTTTCCGCAGCAGTCCCTGGAACGGTTTATTTAAATAGACGTCCAGTGGCTGCAGTTTACATGTGCATCCACCGGGAATTACCGCCATTGTTGTTCTTGATTTTTTCATGGATTTTTTAACTCCATCAGTCAAATGGCCACGGAATGAATCCAACACTAGGAGAGAAGGTACGCGCTTCGTGTGTGGTTTCCAGACTTCGTCAATATACTCCAGCATGAGGTGTTCGTCCATCCAGGCTTTTTGTTGAACCTTCACAACCACTCCCTTGGGGATCTTAAGATTTTTTAATTCTCTTTTTCCCCGAAAGATTATCATTGGTGGTAACAAGTCACCAGATGCCAGGCATGTCAAGACGCAAGTTAAATGGCGCTTGTCACTGCCAGTACCTCTAACACGCACCTCTTTCATTCCGACTCTATCAATTATCTTCCCGGGTACCAAGTCGAAATACACGGGTGTTTCATCCATATTTCCAATTAAATGGTCCTCAAATTCCTCCTCCTCCCGCATCCTTCTCATATATTTTGTAAAAGAGTCTATTTTTTTCCTCCAGGTCTCGCGGTAGTTTTTGAGATATGGAGGTTCTGCATCTCAGCGCAAGTCCATTTCGCTTGAAAAAGCTATTGACCCATCCTCTCGAGCCCTGAAACTTTGGGTTTTCCTCCTGAATAACAGTAGCCGCATAATTTTGTAACATTTCAATTGTTACAGGCACGTGATGGTCCCGCATACACAGCAACCAGGATAAAATTTCCTGCTCCTTTTCGTACGAATACGTCAAGGGTCGACCGGCACCTGGGATGGATCCTTTTTTTGTCCTTCGAATATTTGTCGAAAATTCCATTTTCATCCAGCTGGACAAAGTACTCGGTGTTACGTGGTACTTAGCAGCTATGGGCCTAATTCCACATAGTTTCGCCTCCTCAACAATTCTGATTTTATCAGTAATCTCCCATTTCTTGTACTTTCCTCTTACTGGTGACTTGGTAGTACAAGGAAACTGGTTCATGTCTCGCAAATCTTTGCTGTAGTCCAGTTTGTCTACTGCAAGGTCAGGAACAGCATCATTGGTCTCCGTTTCACTGGCAGTTTTTGGTGCGCTGGTGTTATCTACTGCACCTATGTTAAATTTGTGCAGTTCAGCATCGTCTTTTTCTATGGCGATTGCCGCAACAGCGAGAACAGATAACTGACGGGCTACACCGTTGTCTTTTCTAGGCCGCCCTGGTCCAATCTTCTGCTTTTTTTTTGGTGGTTCAGCGCATTTAGGTGTCGGTGGAACAAAGGTCTCTCCCTTTGGCAGGGGTTTGAAAAAATTTAATAATGAAGACATCTCCAAGCAAGAACAGTACAAGCACTTAAAATATATTATATAAGAATCGAATTCGCTGAGTCAATGACTTTCACATTGATGATTGAAAATGACTAGGTTTTTATAGTTTTTATTGCATTGCTAAAAATGAAACAATGAGACTAATTGCCCCTTGGCACGTACTGACACGCTTTAGATATTATTTTTATTGGATAACAAAACATCAAATGGCTTCTGAACTCGTTTTAAAATGCGCGTGGTGCTTTGTTACAGTGACCGACTTAATAAAGAGCACTCATTAACAATGTTGTTCAAGGATTATGTACTGTAAAGGCCATTGTCCAGTTGTTAATGAACAGCAGCAGCTATTATAATGACAACAACAGATCATACACATCAATCATTATATTTTCTCGCCGATAAAGAAGACAAAGAAAGGCGGTTTGATGAATGAAAATAGATTATCAGTTAACAAAACAATTACCCTTTCCAGATGAGATTATCAAAGGCTTTTGTACACGATTATATATGGTGATTAATTCTTTATTTCTTGATCCATTGTTTCATTATTGGATGCCTCAATTAAACATTTATGCGAAGTTTGCAACATAAAGCACCTTAATTGTAAATTAGTTTAATCTCTTATTCGTTGTTGTAAAAATAAAAAGGCAATATTTTCGATATATTTTGCAAATGTAAATCTTCACAGCGGATCTTTTTTATGTACGAAAATTTAAAGGATTTAACGAAAAATTCGAAGTGCTATGTACGAAAAAATTAGATACATTTAATTATTTATTATTTTTATAGCTATATGGTGTACGAAAAATTAAAGGGTACGAAAAATAACATGAAACACGGAATGCTGTGTATGATGTAAATATTGTTTCCACAATGTACTTGTTATATTTGACATGCTACGTGTATCAGATGTGCATAAATTTTCGTTCACACTTTTATGTTTTCAAAAATTTAGGCAAATCATGAATTGAACATCTTGAATCATTTGAACTATCTGAATAATGTATGTTGGTCCATTACCCCTGTTTTTAATTAAAACGACTTCCATAAGGATTAAAAGCTCGTGGACACCTGTAAATATTGTCATCTAAAGAAAGCTGGATGTTTAATGAGGAGACTTAGATTGTGGAATGATTTTGCTGATATTCCAGCTCAGAAAGTCCGCCTGTTTTACATGGTTGTACCATTGGCCTAAATCTCTCAAACAACCATTGTGAATTGGTAAGGTTTAAAGTTGCATTTGGGTTTTTGTGAAAAATTCCGATTGTGCTCGGATTATTTAGACTTTGATATAGTGCGTGTGCCAGAAAGAACAAGCGAAGTTATCTTGGACTTCATGAACTTTAATGATGTAGACATTTATAGGCTTGCGCTAATGACGTTGATTGTATAGTTAAGCTCAGGCGAGAATATAGACCTGTTTAATCCGATTGCAGTGCAGTTTGCAATAAATTAAGCAAGTTATTAAAGCTTGAAAAACAATTAAAACAACCATTTTAACTATGGAGGCATATGGAAAATGTCATAGTTTTATAAAGCACCATTTTTTTAGTCTATAAAGGCAGAGGGGCACACTGAATGGGATGAGGAGAGGACATTTTGAGAGGCCCTTCTAGTTCTATCTAGCTGGATCGATGAATATTCATATTGCCGAAAGTTAGATGAAGAACACAATAAGTTATATACATAAAATAACATATGTATAATCACTTTAAAGTCTGTAGAATATCTTACACCAAACTTTGAGTAGGGACTGGCCATTGTATTTTCTACGGGGAGGGGGGGGGGATTTTCATACAAAAAATAATATTTTTATTATCAAGATTTTTTATTTTTTAAAAAATCTAATAAAATGGATATAATAGGTTCTATTTTCCAACAAATTAGAGCAAGAATATTCTGTTCAAGCAATTAGAGAGCCTGAATTTTTAAAAAAATCTCAGCCCTCTACCCTCATCGACCTCCCTTCGAACAGAAAATTAAATGGTCAGTCCCGTATGCTCAAGTAGAGGAAATAATATTTGAAATAAACTATTTTCTTCAAAATTCAGCTAGTATTTGATTTTGCATTCGTTCATGCTGAGCCTCATAATTTCTCATTCAATACAGCAAGGAAATTTTGTTTTTCTTACAGGAATCACAGAGCACATGATAATTAGATGAAATAAGTAATTCTGTATAGATTTAAACTTACTTAATGGGTCATTACCCGCACTGTTCCAAGCTTGAACCGACACTGTCTCATGATCACAACAGACTTTATATTTGTAAACAAAACCATATTCACCTTGAGGTACATGTACGATACATACACAAAGCTACATATGTGGGTTTGTTTTCGAGTCGGCGGAAAGAATTCGTTTGATATGGCATTGGGACACGTTTCGGACATATTCATAAGTCTTATCAAACTAGTTCTTTTACCCGACTCAAAAGAAAACAAGAATGTGGTTTTGTGTTTATTACTTAACCCCTCTTTTACGCTTTCTAAATAATTTTTAACTTTACAGTATGAATGAAATTCAATCAGTATCGAAGCGGGGAATTCAGAAAAAACACGTAAAAAGTTCCAAACTAGGTGTGCGATATGGAAATACGGATTCAACATCTGTATCGAACGCAAATGTAACAATGCTAACCTACCAGGAATATTGTGTCTTACAGATTCTATATTATCTCATTCGACTACAGATTTTGCTATCACATAAAGGCTACTTACTGATAATTACTATTATTGCATACTTTGCTTATGTAGCTGAGAGATCTTTGCTTAAAATGTATAGTTAAGTGACGTACCTGTGATGCCTGTGCTTAAAAGAGTAAGTCAAGCAGATATATATATATATATATATATATATATATATATATATATATATATATATATATATATATATATATATATACTGATAAAGCTAATCCATTCCTACCACATGGTGCATGCACTATAGATTACTTTCCATTATCACTGAGGGGATAAACATGAGGTGACCGTTCTTTGACACTCTATGGCAGGCTATAATCAAAACTGAAAATCATAAGCCTTGTTTTCAACAGCTTATAAAAAAAAGCAAAAAACCTTCAAAGACAATTGTAGCATATATAACTTCAAAATGATACCATTACATGTCGGTATGTGAAATTTGTATGGTTTCAAAATATGTTTTCACCTGTTCTTCTCTATTTTTCAGTTAAAATTCGTAGATCCAACACCCAATGGTTATTCTAGATTCATCTGCAAAGTCAACACAACATGTCATTTCTTTGTGTATACAAATCAAGACAATACATCCCATTGGTAAGTATTTGCAAGATTTAGGTCTACTGTAATACACACAGGAGGGAAAAAACAAAATCTATCGAATCAGTCAAAACTGTTCCCCTTTCCTTTTATACGTGTAGGAAAAAACAAACAGTCTTGGAGCATAATCAAGAAAAAGGAAATCAGTTTAAATAATACTGTTACTTACAGTCTCTGTTGTTACTTACCGAAGAGAGTATAATCTATGGGAAAGATCGATTTAATTGAATATCTTTGTTAAACCCGCAAGAAGCGAAGGAGAAATTATTAAATTTAAAACTTTTTATATGAAATTTTTGGTCTGGATCGATTAGGTGTTAGTTGTGTATAACTAATTTTTTACCCTAAAATCTAGACCCCTGGGCAAGCCATCTGATTTTTTTGGTCCATTTTTTTGCAGTTTTGGCCGAGTTTTGAAAAATTTGATCAAAAACAGTTTTAAAGACTTTTTGACTAAAAAGTGTAATGTAAAACAATTTTTGCACAGATTTATAACTTATTGTCCAACCGCTTAATTTTGGCTCTATACCTCAGGCCATCTGAGCCACTGTTCCAGATCCACCGGCCTGGCCCACACACCAAAAATATAGGATAAAAGTCAGTGCCTATCCCTCCAATTTTATGAACTGCATAATTAATTATGAAGTTGTTGTGTTTTTTTGCAAATACGCACCTTGTTGCCTAAGGCCTCTACTCTGCGGATGGACAACAACATACCGACAGCGGAGTGGCCACATCTTTTCTGTAGATGTTTTTTCCTAATCTCCTCTATCAAAATATTGTGCTTTTTATTTGCATACACGAGATTCTGCATCATACTCATCATACTTAGCAGTATGTTTTTTTATGTCATGTGCCATCATACTTTATCAATAGGATATGCTTTGTTTTTTATATATTTTTTGTTGTTTTATTGGGAGATTTTTAATTCTGCGGATGTATTTTTATCTGATTGTATGTGGTTAACTTTAGGCAGTAAGGTGATACTCAGTTATATATGCAAAATATTTAGGCGGAAACCTGGATTCGAACCCTAAACCTTTTATTTAAAAGTCTGAAGCTTAGAGCGATTGGCCCATCTCCTTCAGGTATTAAGACTATAATTTGTAGCCTCTATGAGGATTGAACACACTCCCCGTTTGCTGAGATAAATACCTTTGTTATGAATAATATCTACAGAGAAGAAGTCACATCCCACATACTATTATAAAATATCCAGGCATTAAAAACAATTCTTACATTTTTTACTTTATCAAACAAAGAAAAAGCCATGCAGATTTATTAACAAGTCATCCAAGAGATTAACTATCTTCACCAGTTTGTACAGTTTAATTAACATCTTGAAAGAAATATTTACTGTATTCTAATAAATCAAGGTGGGCCTATAAAATAAGCGAAGCAGTCCTCTATACATGTATTTTAGTTAACTTTGATAAATGAAGTTCACAGTAACTGGCTTTCCTCGCTCTCATAAACAAGTCAAGGTCATTGGTGTTTTATATATATATATATATAAATAGATCGATCGATGAAACACGCCGTATATAAACCAAGTCACTAACAAGACATTATTATAGTAATATTAATCAGGTAATAAAACCTTTATATGTAAATGGCATACACTAACAAAGAAAAGTATTTAGGGGATATATAGTACGACTCTAAAAGTCTGATTGGTTTACTAATGAGCCGATGATATATTGGGGCATACGCGCTCAGACTTTTTATACTTGATTTTTGTGTATTGTGGGTTTTTGTTATAACAAATACTTTGATGACAATAAAACTTATACCAACACACTAACAAAGAACAGCATTTAAGGGATCTTTACTACGATACTACAAGTTCATCTGCTTTTAAAATATTAATCAATTGTGGAGGCAAATTAAATTTAAACTTGATAAGAATAAGATATCGAAGCAACCGTTAAGTCCTATAAAAGATTCTGACCTTAGAGATTGGATGATAAAACAGTATACTTACACATTACACAAACGGACCAAAGAATGATTTCCACATAGAAGGGTTTGTTTGTTAGTGATGCTGATCAACAAGACAGTTGATTTATAAGCATATTAAAAATTTAATAATGGTTATAGATATATTTTGACACTGATAGATGTCATTTCAAAATACGCATGGGCTTAAAAAGTAAGAAGAAAAAAATGATGATGGCATACCTTTAGAAAAAACATTTGAAGAGAGAAAATGTGAAGAAAAAAAAATACAGTGCGATGAAGGAAATTTAATTTATAATGTATAAATTAAGGAATTACTGGAGAAAGAAAATACTGAGTATTTTCTCACTCACTCAGACAAATTAGAGTCTGATGTGGATATATTTAATCGGACTCTTAAGCCTAGAATGTGGAACTATTTTACTGAAATGAAACCAGAAAATGGGTAGATATATTACACAACCTTATTGATGGATACAATGCACCATACCCTCGATCTATAGACATTTTGCCAATTGAAGCAAGCAAGGAAGAAAATAAATCTAAAGTATAAATTAAATTATTTGGCTATATTACAACATATGTCTATGGAACTCCCAAATAAGGCTTAACTTCATGGAAGAGATTTATGTAATCAGCAAGTAATTTTAGGATACGCTGTGGTACATAAATTAGAAAACTTAAATGGATAGAATATTGAGGGAATATTTTACGAGGAGAAATTATCTTTATATGGCAATCAAGATGATGTCTTCATGATTGGAACTTTTTAAAAAAACTAATAAAATAAATGGCAAAAAAATGTGAGCTGGTAAAATGGAAAGGGTATGACAAATAGTACATGATACCAGCAGATTAATACATGTACATTTTGTAGATTGGTATCACAGAACAAAACCTAAATTTGTTTAATCAGTTCATGTTGATGAATTTCAGCCATTAGGAGGAAATTTGTACATATATTTATCAGACTGGACAAAAAATGAAAAAGCTTGTAATAATGTACAGAATACTCTAACTCACAATAGACATTTTCTTTATGCAATAAAATCAATAATAAATCTAGAGATATTAATCAGTGCAGGCCATACAAATATAACCTTTTTATTTTATGCTAGGCAGTGAAATACTGGATTTTCAGAGTGATATAATTGTGATATTTCACTGCAGTGAAAAAATATCATGATATTTTTTCACTAGGAGTCAATAGCTCGTGTGGTGTAGTGGTATAGATGGTCACTTTGCATCCCGGCGAACCGGGTTCAAATCTAGCAACAGACATAATTTTTTTTTTGGTTTCATTTTCTTTTTATCTGATATTTTACCTTGAATTGGGAAGAAGCATTATGTAACTACTGATATTTTATGTGCAAATATACACAAAACAGAGCAAAACATAAATGGCAAACCGCTGACATTATCGGATGCAGTAAGAAATCAGCTACTTCAGTGTGTTATACAAATTGCTAGACAATACGCTTGAGCATAAAATAAAAAGAATATTTGCTTTCTCTGAGTGAATAACGGATATATTTCATCTCGTGGGTGAAAAACTTAAGTATTTTCACCCACTCGATGAAATATATCCGTTATTCACTCGTTTCAAGCAAATATCCTCTCTATAAAAAGAAACATTGGTTTAATAAATACCCAATAAATATACAAAATATTTTTTTTAAAGAAAACTAAAAAAAAAAGAAGAAAAAACCAGTCTGAAAATGAATTTAATATATCCATCAATGTCTATGAACCAGTAGAAAATCTTTTAAGACCAGTGTTAGAATAACAGAAAGAGAAAGATATGGACATGTAGATTTTAATCATATTTGATAAAAACAAAGATAATTATCGTTATTGTGGAATTAATTATTATCAAAATTGGTATCATCCCAAATTAACCAAGACAAACAAAATAAAAATATATAAAAAAAAAATTTAATAAGCGCTTGAATTTTTTAAAATTTTAATTAAAATTACAACAACATAAAAACTATGCAACCAAACATCTGACACAATAGATAAAATGCCCAAATAGGATTCTGTCATAAAATGTGAAGACTACCAAAATGAACTAAAGGCTCATATTGTTATTTATTGTGATTTTGGAAGTAGTATTGAACAAAAAACTGATATTACTTAGGTAAGTTATGTTACTGACATTACAAATGTGTCATGAAATATAAAAAAGTAAAACACATATCAGCAGGATTTGGCCATTATCTTAAATCAACTCGCGAGGAGTACAAACCAATAGTAGAAGACTGCATAATTAAATTTTATAAATATTTTTAAGAAGTTTCAGAAACTGTTTCTCAAGAGCTAAAACCATGTAATGCTGATGAAATGATATACAATAATAAAGGTAAAAAGCAATAAAATTCCACCAATATATGCCATATCTGTGAAAAAGACTTTGACAAAGTCAACTACAAAGTAAGAGATCATGATCACGTTAATGGAAAATATAGAGGTCCAGCACATTTACGGTGTAATGTAAATTATAAATATCTAAACATATTGCACTACTTTAAAAATTTGTCTGGATACATGTCTTTGAGGCATGGTAGTGGCCAATATCAACTAATTTGATTTTACAAGATTTACAATACTGAATTTGACAAAATTAAAAACCAAAACAGAATACCACAATGCATCCCAAATTCTGATGAACAAAAGATTCCAGTATAAATTAAAGTGGATCAAATGTTGTGGAAAGGAACTAATGTACCTTCATGACATAATAAGGAAGAGGTTATTTCAGATCTGTTCACAGTACCAAAACCTAATGGTAAATTCAGACCGGCATAAATCAAAGACTTTGGATGACTTTGTGACTTGTGAAGATTTTAAATGAGATGCTTATTTCAATTGGTCATGAAATAATTACACGAAAATGATTTTATCATATCCATTGACCTAAGAGATGCATACTTCAGTGTTCCAATACATGAACTTGTTCAAAAATCTTTATATAAATGTACAAGTTTGGGTTGAATATGATACAATAATACGTTATAAATTGGGTTGTTTAACCTTGGGGTTTCTAGTGCAATGAGGGTCATTACCAAATTTGAAACCACCATATTTATAGTTCATACAACGGGGTATTTGTTGTTCCTGTTACCTTGATGACATCATCAACATCAATATTCCCCAAGTTAGACTGAGAAAATTTTATCCTGGAAAAGGTTTTATCTGTGTTTTATGATTAAGTACAAGAGGGTGCACTTCATTCTGTCTTGGAGAATTAACTCTGTGGATTTATAATTTATTCAGTTCAATTCAAATCGTGTCCTTATGGATAAAACAGTTTTGGAAAAAAAAAAAAAAAAGGATATACATTGCCAATCAGATGTCCATCAAGACATTTCTTTCTACCAGAGAGCATCTTTTGTTGGTTTATTGGATGATACCATTTGAACAAGCTTTAGAGGGAGGAGATAAAGTTCTTGGTCTTAAATAGTACCAGAATTTCGATGAACATATAAACCTGTCTGATGCAATTAGACAGAGCCAAAATGTTGACCTGAAAATACAAAATGCAATGATAAAAAGCTTAGACCCATAACTGTTGATTTTGCTATTTACACAGATGCATCCAAAGATGAGTGGTGAGTTCTTTAAGCAGATTTGAATCAATCTATTTGTGGCCATTGGCCAGTTGAAGAATCAAATTATACATTCTTTTTATAGAATTCTTGCCATATTTCATAACTTGCAATCTCTGTTGTCTGGTTCAGAATAAACATATTTGTACTCTAACATGGCAATACATGTGCATTCTCCTAAATTAATTATGTCACATGGTCCAGGGAAATGAATGATCTTCCTAAATCTTATCGGAAATGGTCAATTCCTTGAAAGAGATTTATACTTTTCAACCATCTGTTTACAACGAGTAGATGATACTTGTACTGATTTTTACTCTGAGAATATTTTAAAATCTACAGAGTGGATGTTGAATAGAGAAATTTTGCTTCTAAATTTTCAAACTGATAAATTTGCTTTATAAAATCCAGAACCTGGAGCATTTATTTTGAGATGCTTTTTCCCGTAGCTGGCATGAGTTTGGGTCATACAAATTCCGCATTTTCACTTAGTAAGGAAAATTATGAATAAGGTCATGAGTGACAAAGCTGTTAAAGCTCTTGTGATAATCCCATATTGGCCATCTAAATCTGGGTCTCCTTTCATTGTGGCTTGTAGTGTTGATTCTTGCCATGACACAAGAACCTGCTTATACTCCTGTATTTCGGAGAGACTTGCCCTCAGAAGAAAAATCTGCAGCTAATAGGCGGTTGAATTGGGACAAACTTCCAAAGTATAAGACTTTCTGCAAAAGCTGTCGATCTCGACTGCATCTCCAGAGGGAAAGACACAAAAATGCAGTATTACCTTGCATGGTGTAACTGAATCATTTTGGTGTTCTGTTTGGGGGTGGAGCAGTCCTTAAAATGCGTCTGAGGAAACAGTTATGACATAGTTATCTTGTAATGATTGGTAAATAATACAGGTTTTTAAAGTCCATGTGGATACAAACTTTAAAATAATTGGGTCAGAACTGGTGTTCACATTTGCTCTTAGTTCAAGGTTCATGATAGGTATTGTTATTATGAATATACATCAAGCAAAGTATGCTTTTACTTGAGATGTTGGTCATGTGGTAAAGTTTTAATTTGTTGTACAAAATGTAGAGTTTAACGTGCTGTATTTGAAAGCTGGACATTTTAATATTCTCTGGAACAACAAAGGCACAAACATTGATTTATATATGCATGTATCAATCCCCCATTGGTTGCTTACCATCGGTATAACAGGTAAGCTATCTGGTTGATCCTGCCAGTAGACATATGCTTATCTCAAAGATTAAACCATGCATGTGTAAGTACATACTTTAACCTAGTGAAACTGCAAATGGCTCATTGAATCAGTTATGGTTCCTTCGTACAATCCTACTTGGATAACTGTGGCAATTCTAGAGCTAATACATGCAATGAAGCTCCGACCTGCGGAGGGAAGAATGCTTTTATTAGTCCAAAAAGCATTGGTATTCAGTTTAGTTTCCAACTTTACTCGAAAGTTGCAGGCTGGGGAAGAGCTACGGTTTGAAAACCCCTAATTATTTTTAGAGGAAAGACTTGGTCTTACACACTTTACATTATCTCAATAGAACTCAGAGTCTTAGAAAATGTGATTAGTTGACCTTTTTTTTCTACACTTTCAAGTGGATGCAAGTACCATGTTAATATGTAGTTGAAAGCTGTGCTACGAATGTTGGGAATTGATATCCAATATTTAAAGGTCATTCATATCAGTCATCATTGACATCTGCTATGTATAGGGGATGATGTTCCCTTTGCGGAATTCTTAAAATGGCAGATTGGACATTATCCAAGAATTTTATTTTAATAATAATAATAATTCATAAATAAATTATTTACTGTATATAAATCAAATAAGAAATTTTGTACAAGTGGTTTTACATATGAAGTGACAGTAGTTGATTTTAGTGAGTTTTTGTTGTCCTTTAAACATACTAATTTATACATGTGAGGCCAAAGGCTTACGAAAAATAATGGTCCCCCATCCAAGCATACTTTAGTTGTGATGGATGGGGGGCATTATTGGAGTAAGCCGGAGGCTGAGCATGTATAAACCCTCCCACTGACAATGTTTCCTACCCGATTCTTATTTCTTAGAGACAACAAAAACGGGTTTTAAAATATGACGTGGTCTATGAACACAGCGGCTTTTATATTGCAGGTGTCACGTGGTTTTATTGATCTTTAAAGAGCGCCTCTCAAGCAAGCGTTAGGGTGAAAATGCTAATTTATACATGCTCAGCCTCCGGCTTACTCCAATAATGCCCCCCATCCATCACAACTAAAGTATGCTTGGATGGGGGACCATTATGTTTAAGTTGCTTAGGTTTTTCTAAAGTGGCATTATCCTATGGATTAGTAGAAGAATATAGATCAAAAAGTGTATTCACATTATTTAGATTCTGACTATCCAAACCTTGCTTCCTTAATTTTTGATTTGTAATCAAGTGTATTGGTTCTGTGATCATTGAACTCGTCATTTGTTTCTGCAATTCCTCAAGTACTCCATCATGTATTTTTATTTCTGCATCCGCTCAATTTGGGATCAAATAAACTGAACAAGAAAAATATTTCCATTGAATGCAAAAAGATTAGTAATTACTCCCCAGATTATTGCTGCTGATCCTGCCATTTAATGACGGTACATTTTTGTACTATACTCAACTTGAAAACTGAGTTTCAAAAAATCAGTAACATGATTGACAATTGTTGTAACTGAAAATAATATAAGATTGTTTTCTTGTAAATAATATGTTTTGAATCTCTTATTGAATATATATTTTCTATTTTTATATATCTGCTTGATATGTAATTTTTTTATTATTTAGCATTAACACAGTATAACAAATAGCATAAATAACATTCTCAAAGTCTAACATTATTTTAATGGTTTGTAAACCCAATTTTTTATTTTTATGCTAAAATACTTTTTGAAACCTATAATGTACTACACTGTATTCAGCAAAACTGGAACATAGTGAAATCCTTGTAAATTATGTAATGTTTGTGGTGTAATCTGAGGATAAAATATGTTCAAAAACCCTGTTTAATTTATATTCTAGTGCTTCTTCATCTATATAATAACCTTATGAGTCTGTACATGTTTTAACATAAAAAAAAGCATTATTATAAAAAGCAAAATGTAACATCATTCAAAGTAGTCCTTCATCTAATTTATATATCCTTATAATTATAATTAGTCAACCATTTATTGATATCATCAATTGCAAGAGAGTCTTTATCCAATATCTAGGTGTATTTAAGTTAATGATTTCTCTGTTTCTGAAGTAGCATTATTCTCTCACTTAATGCTAAAGTCTTGTTTATCTATTTCGGCATCTATATGAGGTATAACACTTTCGATTCCAAAATGAATTTTTTAATATTTCAGTCATCTGTTATTTTTAATATTTGTCAGAAGTATTTCTATTTCAGATATAAGTATATAAGTTCTTTCACTTAATGCTAATGTATATTTATCTATGTCATCGTATATTTCTTTTTTAATTTCATCTGTTTCTTTTTAAATTTTGTCCTTTTCTGTTGTTATCATTTGTTCTATGTCATTAAAATCTTGGAATTGCTTCACCTTTTTAAATAAATCATGAATAATTACTTCCTTGCACCATGCCAATATTATTAAAAAGGTCCTTATCTGTATGTACATTACTGGTACTATCTGTCTGAACTTTTCTATACCAGCAGATAGTCAATTTTTGAGAGTCACTAAGTCATGTTCTTTTAAATGTTTTATTTTATTACTTAAGTCTGAAATAGATATATCGTACTTTCACTCACATTAACCTTATTTATTAAGTCCTCATCAAAGTCATTCTTCCTCTGTAGTTGTGAAAGATTAGTAATGATAGCTTTCATTCTATCTTCCAACTTTATCACACCAGCTTTAACACCATGAACTAACTTTTTAATATTTTCATTATCTTTCTTCATATCCTTTAAATCTTTCTGCAACTGTTGAAATTGTGATTGTAATGTATTAAAATTTTCTAGAGAGTTTTTTTTTCCCTCCACATTACTCTCTATGGCTGATATTTCAGCATGTCCTATGTTTGATTCCACTCTAAAAGTTTGTAAAGCTTGTAAAGCAGTTGATAGAGTAATTAATATCTTAGTAATTAAATATTGAGCACCTGAAATCATTTCCTTGTTACCGGGTATCATCTACTTGGTTTTGCAGTTCTCACAGTTTAATACATTGTTCTCTATAACTCTGTTCCACAGATGCTAGTTTATTATTGACTTCTTCTCTTCATATTTTGATATCTTTCAAATTATTGTCCTCCAAAGTCTTATGTATTTTTGCATCAAAATATTTTTTAGCTGCATCAGATTTTTCTATCGGATCTGCCATATTTGTAAAAAAAACTTTCTTTACTGCATAGATTTTTTTATTGGATATACTAAATTTATAATACTATTGTTGTTCAAGTGAAAGTCATTCTTTACTGTTTGACTTAATCCTTCATCTTTTTCATCTTTTTATATGAATTTAAAACTAAAATTACTAGGACCTCTTTATGATTGTTATGTCATTATTTATTGTTTTTAAAAATAAAAGATGAATCGGGAAAATCAATTACCTAAGATATTCTAAAGATATATATAATTGGCATATCTTTAAAATCAATTACTTTTGAGTCTTCATCCATAATTTTGATATTTAATTTCTTTATAGTACTTTTTTGCAATTGTCTATATGAACTATTAACGTCGTATGAGATGAAATCACCGTGAAATACATTTTTAATAGGCAGCCACTCCAATGGAGTAGAGAAGGAGCCGCTTCAATAATTCTTTCCATTGTTTAGTTGATCAAGGAAAATAAATAATTTTTTAGGTGTTTTAAAAATCTGCAAACTGCATGTGATTCAGTATGTGTATAAATCCTAGAGTTTTTAGTTGGTTATATATACTGTGTCCGTATTACTCAGAGTTATTCAAACTTTAGAGTTATGTTTGTGGCATTCAATATCTATGCTTTCTTCATTGTTGTCATTAGCAGTCATTCCTTCTTTGACTTTTATCATGTACATTTCATGATTATAGAAACCATCAAGCATTGATATGGTCTTGGTTTCATTCTTATCAGTTATATCGTAGAGTATACATATTTTTTTTGATCATTCTAAATATTGTAATAACCAACTACAAAATATATTCTCTGTAACAAAATGTATAATTTGCCATCTCTGTTATAATGGGATTTGAAAATTATATTTCTGTCGCAGACTGTGTTTGCAGAGTAATGTAACTAGACTGTGCCATTTAAGCAGCAAGAATCCTTGTGAAACAACTCTCACGTCCCATTAAGTCCTTGCAACTATATCTTGTATTCATTAACTATCATATTAAATTCATCGTGACTTATTTCATTATGGCTTTTTGCATTACTTGTGTTTTAATACATTATTATATATCAACTTGTCTTTAAAAGCTTTTACAATAAACCATTGTTACTAAAAACTAAAAGTATAATAAGTCCTATGGCACAAAGTTTACAAATTTATATACTATTTTATACTTTTTTCTTACAGCTCTAGAATGTTCCATCTCTTGAACTAAATCATTCTTAATTTCATTAATTTTCATCAGCCTAAAATTAATTCCATGGTCTTTAGGTAATTATGTTTACGTACTTATTATTTTGTCAGAGAGTTTATTTTGTGACATTGATAGTCAATTGTAAACTGACTCAAAAAACTGGAATAACCTATTTTAGTAATTCTTCCATGCTCATGTTAGTTAATCTATATTAAAATTAAATATCCTGTTCAAAAGCTTACTGTAACTTACTGTAAGAGTAAAGTTTAATGCTGCATGGTAAATAGTGTTAATTATGTTGTTCGTTTAGCCTATAGTTTTTGTTCCTTTCACTTGTCATTTATTAAATTAAATTTTATCAAATTTAGTTTCGCTTGAATTATTAACTGTATATTTAATCAACTTTATTTGACATTTTGAAGAATATGTTAGCAGTTCCAGTCACTAATTCATTTTTTTTTTCTTTAAATATATAACACACACTCCTACGGCAACAACTATGTCAGCTATCAAGTAATATATGTTGTAGCCTATTGTAACACCATCTTGCATGAATCTGTTCTCTCAGTAGCCATAATGTTTTTTTTTATTTTCTGCTTCGTCTTTTTAAAATTCCTGTGAATCTATTCAAATAGTTTCCCAAGTTCAACTTTATAGGGATCTTTTGTGAAATTACCTTTTCTAGTGATTTAGGAACCTTTACATTTTCTTTAGTTTTACTTTCAAGAACCTTTTTACATTTTTGCAAAATATAGGTTGGAAAAGAACAGGAAACATATGGAATAAGCCAGATACCATTCAAACTGAAATGACTACATTTAAAGATAGTGTTGCTGAAACAAAGTTAGAATCTTATGTGATATAGCAGAAATACATGAGAATTTAAAAAAAGGGAAATATTAATTTTACAAATCAAACTAAAAAACTAAACAATGACCCAGAAAAATCTATGACTAGAAAAGGAAATGTTTGTAGAACGAGAATAAAGTGAATATGTGACTGTTGTTGATGTTGTAAATTCAACATATTAAAAATAAAAACAGACATTGATTTGTATCACAGAGAGATAGTAATAAAAAAGACATCTTTAAGGAAATGGATGCAACTAAAAAGCTAAATTAAGTGATTTATTACAAAGTTATGGAAATATAAGAGCACGAATAGTTGGTCATTTAATAGAAATAGAAAATACTAATAACATTGAGTCAAAAATTAAAGAAAAGTTACCATTAGGTAAAAGGTTCAAATGGCTGTTTAAAGAAGAAGGTGTAACAATTGCTATTTCTACAGCTATTGGTATTATAGCAACAACTCTTGGACTAACCATAGAAGGTTTTGTAAAAGGATTAACATGCGGTAGCAGTGGCAGTCCTGATTCATTCATTGATGAATTTTAAAAAGACATGAACAATATTACTATTGGTTTGTTTCATGGTCTATATTATCAGACATATTTAGTTGTAGGTTTCTCATTATAATTCTTATTAGTATCATCATCTGTGCTGTCTGTCTGTTGGTGAATTATTACTGTTGTCATAGTCGTTACCACCTCGGTATTTACATCAGGATTTACTCATTGTTTAAATGAGCCTGATTTTAGGAAATTATTATTATAATTGTCTGTACTATCATCCATTTTCATCACCATATCACTGGACATTAAAAATACACCTTCACCACCAACTATTTAGTGTAGCGTAACTTTTGAATCTAATCTGAAATATATTGTTGAAATCTTATTGTAATGTTTTCATCCTAATCATAACCTTCTTCACCTAAAATTAAATATTCTAATTTTTTTTAATGTCATGAACAATATATTCAGACTCAGTAATCAATTTTCTATTTTGTACTTGGCCACCTAAAATAGAAATCACTCTGATTTAGATGTGCTACTACTTCATTTGTTAGCCCTTTGCTATCTTGAAGAAAAAAATAGGTCCATCCTATTTCTTTTTCTTGCATAATTTCAAAGTTATATTGCTCAGGACTGTATTGTATCAACCATCCTCAATTAGACCAGTTGTCTAGTTCAGATGTTTCCTGTCTCCTTTTCTCATCTACAGTCATGTCCTGTTTGTTTTGTAATAGGTTCTAGGCCAATTAACAAAATGAAACTTCTTCCCTCCCAAAAGATCTCCAATCATAATGTGGTGGGATATATAAGTTATTACAAATTGATTTAAATTTAGTTAGATTTAGAGATTTGTAGGATTAAATGCTTGATCATATGGGAATGGCATTGAGCATTCAGACATCAGTTTTCGTATATGAAATCAAATCTGTAACTTGTATATTGATTTTAGTAACTCTGGGATACTTTTGTCTGAAAAATGCCAATAAGATATTCCACATCATGATGTTATCATCCATATCATCCAGTGTAATTGACTTTGCCAAAATTTCATATCACACTGTGCCTTTTATATGTTCACTGAATCATTACTATCAAATTTATAATTTTCTGTGTAATATATTTTTTATCTCGTTAAGTATATTTCTGTATCAACTGATGCATCTAACTGGGTTGCAGGACAAGAGTAATGTGCACTATTTGTTAGTTTTCTAAATCTGAATTCCATGATTTATTCTTATAAATTGCTTCATAGTTGTCTGGATTAACTTCATAGTTACTAGAACTAACTTCATAGTTAATAGGATGCATATAATTTTAAAATAATAAAATTGGGGGATAGGCACTTGCTTTTTATCCCATATTTTTGGTGTGTAAGCCAGGCCGGTGGCTCTTAGAGAATAGCCAGGGGTTTAGTGCCAAACTTAGGCGGTTGACCCAGAAATATGTACGAAAATGTTTCAAATTCACCTTTTTAACCGAAACAGTCTTAAAGACAGTGTTTAGGGGTTTTTTTAAATAATTTTTTTTTAAATCGGCCAAGACAGCAATAAATGGGCCAGAAAGTTAGGTAGCTGGCCTGGAGGTCTATAGTTTGGGGTAAAATATTAAACAGTTGAGCCAGGACCTAGGGGTTATACTCTTCAGGTATTGAATATTTTATTTGTCTTTGCTTAACTGGGTAACAGTTACCAAATTTATAATACTGCTACAAAACATAATGTACACTTTACTAATGATCATTTTCTTGAAAAGGATTAGAATTAATGAAAATGATGATTGTGAGACCATAAATACTTAACATGCTGGGCGGTAAATATAGTGCTTGCAAGTGACACAAATGCCTGTAATTGCCATAAACTAAAACTTACTGTGACATTTACTGGCTCAATTTTTGCTGGTATATGTCACAATATGACATTAACAGGCCATTCTGAAAACAGCATTATCAGGAAAAGGCTGCTGACATTGAACCTGTAAGTACAACAGATTGTGACAATTACTGTTAATCCAGCATAGCCTCTAAAGTGAATGCCAAATTGTTTAAGATTAAAATTAGTTTCTCTGTGTTAATAGTTTCCATCAATACATTAGCTCTTTTGTGGGGATATTGTGATTAATCATGTCTCATCTCTGTCTGTGTGTCATTTATGGTCCTTGTTTGTGCATCCATCCATCTGTACATCGGTTTCTATTCTATGATCTCACGATAATGAATAGTTTATCTATCTATTTACCTACCTACCTATCTATCTACATGTATCTATCTATCTATCTATCTGTCTATCTGTCTATCTATCTATCTATCTATCTATCTAATCTATCTATCTAATCTATCTATCTATCTATCTATCTATCTATCTATCTATCTATCCAAATGATTTTGAAATGGGCGAATAGATGAAGAGGTACTGTATCTGTAATTGACCTGCTGGGAGTATCAATTTTTGTAAAGGATGTTGTTGGGTTTCAGACTGGTTTTTCGATGTCAACTGTGACATTTATTGGCATTTGTGATATTTACAACTTCTAATGTCATATTGCCAATAAATGTCACAAGTTCTAGGAATTACTTTTACCGGAGTTTATGATATTTACAGCGGGGAAATGTCACCAGTAATTGTCACACGGCAACTTTGCATGCGATGTCACTAGTAAATGTCACTTCTGAGGCTCAGTCGCATTGTTTTTTTAATTAATATTGTTTCATTTCAAATTTCAGTCATGATGTTGTTTCCTATTCTGGGGTTTTTGTGCAGCCAGTGAAATTAATGGGATCTAACTGTTTCACAGATGTTTTGTACAGTTTTTCGAATGAAGGACATCGCAGTGTGTGTCTGAAGGCAGAGTAAGTTTTGTAATAATTTGTGAGGCTTTTTTTAGAACTTCTTCCAAAGAAATATTCATAGAACATTACACCATGACCTATACATATCATTACTGTAGAGGAATGTTCAAAGATTCCCTCAAATGAATTTTACATTAAAGCAGTCGATGATTTGACATATGAAATGAAATCATTTCAAAACAGAATAATTCAGTGATTGCTCATTCGGAATTGAGGCATTCGAAGAAGTTTATGCAATACATGTTAAGAGATACTAAGGTCCTCGCACATAATTTTCTTGGCTCCCACCTGATGTAACATCAAGCCAACTCGCATAAGAGATACACCCTTTTGATATATTGCAATACTGTTGCAATCCTATGTGCCAGTGAATGCGTCCAGAACAATGACATTAATGTCAGAATAATGTCCATGTATTATATTTACAACATGGCACTACTCTTGTGAGCGTATGGATTCCGCGAAGATTCTTTCATAATGTATCAGGGTATGCTATTTTTTAAACTCGTGCTTACAAAGACTAAAGTATGATTTTTTATATTATATTATTATATACATCCCGAAAGAAGTTATACAAAAAGTGACTCGGATACCTCAACAAGGTAGACAATAGTCTGTATACATAAACATCATGAAGGTGGGTAAGCATAATACAGATAGATTTAGGTTACAGTCACATTGGCAGTAACTGCTGCAATTATTTTTCTTTTCATGCTATTGTTTTGCGTGTTTGTTATTGTTGGACGGAATCTAAATGATGTTAGGTGCCATTATCCAATGGATTGGAGGTGTACTTGTCTCAGACCTATCATCAGTTTTTGGTAGTTTGAAAAAATAAATTGTAAAATATATTCTATTGGCACTTCAAGAGTCACTCGTAACAATTTACTAACAATGAACTAAAACTTTATACTGGCCAGTCTTTTTGCCTATTTCTTATGGGCACTAGCTTCTTTGTCGTAAAAGACATCTACCAAATCAAGTGGAAAATCTATGAAAGGCAAACTGCTGGAAGAAAGGAGAAGATTTCAATGAGGGGAATAGAAATAGCATTATCATGAGTGCTATCAAGTGAACGTTATTACACATGGACTTGAAAAGGATGTGGCACAAAAATTTTCCTTTACTTGCTGATAAAACATTTAATTTGTGAATGAAAGTCCCTATTATACTGATATATGTCAAAAGGTGACAAGCGTTGAGATTTTAAACAACAGTGATACTGACCATTGAAAGTCTTGTATGCCCTTAAATCCCTAAAGACAGCCCCCTTCCATCTAGTTTGAATCACATATTACCCACTGGTTCCAATCAATTCAGATTTTCACAATGATGCTGACATGTTTATGAAGTTGTATAATTATTTCAGCATTAAATGTCACATGTCCTGCTTGATGACACAATATAAATATATTACAAGAAATCTTTAAAACCAATTGTGTTTTTATTCTTTCCGATACATTTACAACTTCCCCTTTTTCTTGATTGCCCTCTTCCTTTTCTAATGACCTTGTCTTTATTCAAACGTGATGAAGTCCATATAACAAAAATAAAATAAAAGCTTAATCAAGTTAACAATGTTGAAACTTATGAATTTACGGTTTTGATTTATCGAATGGGGGGAGGGATACATTAAGATACCAGCAATTACTTTTTGACTTAGTACCCTAGTAATCCAGAACAGACTCCCAACTATATTTTAGATCAGTGGTTCCCAAACTTATTTGATCGCGACCCTAAATACCATCTTTTGCGACCCAAAATGCAGTACCAGTATAGGGTCGTGACCCTGGGCTTGGAAACCACTGTTTTAGATGATGAAACTGACATTATTTTCATTGATCGGAAAGTTTATAAACAATTACAATTCACATAGATCAAAAGGCTGAGACATCCTGAATTTATTACCTTGTTTATTTATTCATCACAAGGTATATTTTTATAGCCATGTAATGCTCTATTTGAACAGAGACTTAAGCAGAGATTTGACAAATGTATAAAGTAGCATTTCTGAATAAAAGCATATCTAAGATTATGTTTGTGAAGGGAAACAAATAAAAAAATGGCAACAGTGAAGAATTGTTTCAAGCATTGTAAATGAGTCAAATTTTCCTCCTAGTTCCAAGATAATAGTTTGCCGTAACTCTCTCGAACCTTCAACTAAATTTAATTTCTGTTGGTTCTTCACAGAGTCAATGACCTCGACATATTAACATTGTCTGATGGTAATCTCAAATAATTAAATATATAAAATGACATTTTTATGCTTTGACCAATTCTGATTTCATATCGATTTCAGTGACAAAGATGGTGAGAGAAGATGTTTTACAATAGATATAATTGGCTCTTCAAGAGGTCAGTATACTACTTCTTTTGGTCCACGTGATTATGCTAAATACATGTATTAAAATATCATATTACATATTATTATACAATAGTTCACTTAAAAATATGTCACTTTTTTTCTTGTCTCATCTTTTTTATTCAGAGTTTGATGTATTGACTTTTCAGATTATATTATAACGATTTGGTAAAGAAAGTACCAGTAACGTTGAATGTTTGTTAACTTCTGTATGCACTTGCAAATTTTTGTTTGTTTTAGATCCTTGTCTGTCCAATCCTTGCCAGAATACCGGCATATGCTTGCGCAAGGATAATTCTACTTTCAAGTGCATATGCAGGGAGGAATACACAGGTTCCAACTGCGAGAGAGGTGAGTATACATTTAATTGACCAGCTGAATATTTCTCCCATGATAAAACTGGGTGAGGGGGGGGGGGGGGCTCGGGAGCTTGCCTTATAAATTTGTCAACAAGTAGAGGGATTTGCTTACTAACATTTTATTTTTATTACATACCAAACTTGCTCCTGAATCAAAGCTTAGAAAATGAAACTCACTCACACACACACACCCCTTTCATAAGCCAACATTGATTTAAGTTATTTTCATAGGCTGTGATAAAAATATTAGCGATTTAAGGGAACAGGAGGTTTTGGTATGACATAATCTGTTGCAAAAGATGACATTTTTGACATTTTGTAAACTATTTTACTCTATCTGGCAACAAAGCCAGTCTGAATAGTGTTGACAAGGTAGTACAGTGGACATAACTTTGTAGAGGAGTAAACGGTTGGGAGTCATATATCTTTGGGAACAAATAATTTTATGCCTGAAAGGTAATGCAGTTTCCATGTATTGCTCTAGACCATTAAATGCTATTTCTTTTCTTGCTGCAAATATAACTTCTATAGTCAAACACAATCAAGCGTTGCGTGGTATGATAGGAAATATTTTTCACTTGTGAAAAAATAGAATGAGAAATATGAAAAGTATTTCACCAATAATTATCTATATTTCACACTTAAGTATATAGTAAGTTATGATATTACCAATGTGTCAAACAGTGATTACTGTGAAAAAAGTCCTATTTACCTCTCTTAAAAGCTACTTTCCCAAAATATTAGTTTTAATCTGATCAGTTAGTTCAGTAAATCCGTACTTATGATGAAATAATTACCAGTACATGCATCTCTGTTTTCAGCTTCCTTGGATTATCACCATTTCATATTTCTTTTATACTTTTGTTACTGTTTTTACATTTGTCACTGTAACAATTACATTTCACTGATTTAGAGAATATGAATGCAAATATCAATGATATATGAACATTTTAAATATTGGTAGGACAAAACATCGCACTTAAAGAACTCATCAAAAATATTTGTTGCATAAATCTAATTTTAAGAAAAATTTACTAATATTACTAAGACCATGATGATATAGTACATTAGTGTAGCTTATTTATTTTTCAGTATTAAAAGACATGTCCGCCGGTCAGTGTTTTCTGTCATAAAAGAAGAAAATACTCATCTATGGGATTTATTTTTGTCTTAAGAAAACTTTATTGGATACTTTGTAGGAGTACTTTCCTAACAACTAAAACAAGTTGAACTTTATGCAATATATAATTCCTTCTATATTTCACAAAAAGTAATGCTTACAATATATTGTAATAGATATGAATGACGTATATACATTATTGTCCTGTATACCATACAAGTTCTTTTCCATAAATACATAATAAATTCTCTGCCAAGAAAGAGCATGTGTAAGAGACCAAAGAGGGGGTTATTTTCTATGAAAAGGAATAAATACAAATTATAAAGAAAAAGCATAACCCAATAATTATCTTATATTAAGGTCCCTGTCTGTCGACGGTCTCTACATGTCAGCATGGATATTGTGAGGTGAATAACATAACTCAGACCTGTTTCTGCTCACTTGGATACAAAGGAACAAAGTGTGAAAATGGTAAGGTTTACCAGTCTTTTTCATTTTACTCTTAAGTAAATTCAGCTAGCCACAACTGTAGTCCAATTGCAACATGCAGATTCCTTGCTTGATTATTAGTGCTTTTATTCCTAAGTTGGCTGGTAATTATGGTTGAATGTTTTAACCAACTCAAACACACACATTCTCCAACTATGAGAAAAATCAACCAATATTCCTATTTATATATTTAAACTAAACGTATATAGGTTCAGTGCGTCAGAGAGTTACAACTATACTGTCATTTACCTCGAATGTATCACTTACATTGCTTAAAATAATTGTACATGGATTCATCCTACTCATTAATGTCATCAATAACAAATCTCTCCATTATTTGTAGTTTTCAGTATTGTTTTTCAAGCTGTATATTTTGTGACTAAGTGTAATCTTTTTTAATCTGAAATTAAGATAGGTGGATATGAGGTAAACGAATGAGTAATGCATATGTTATACTTCGCCTTACTTTTTGTTTTAGCCATTCCAGATGAAGTGAAGGATCTACATAATAATGTTGTAAGTAGACCAACTGGCCGTCCAATAGATAGACAAATGGGTGGATAAATAATTAGCCAAATAGAGAGACAGATAGATAGATTCCAGAAACTGAAGACATTTTATGATTGTAGCCATTATTATAAGGGGATCAATATTTAGTGTTACCATCAAACAGAAAGACTGATACACTGTACAAGACTGTCTTTACATTACAAGACTCAGAATTGTTACAGAATGGCAAACATTTCCACGAGTCCCATGATTTAGACTTCCCTATGAAAATGCTTTTAACTTGATCTGGTGTGTGTGTGAGTGTGTGTGATTTATGCCATTTACAACTCTGTGAGTGTATTTACTTATAAAATGTTGTATGAACTCCATAAATTGCTGAAATGCCCCCATTACGAGGACAGGCGAATCTGTGTATTTTTGGATTAAATTCTAGTATTATTTATTTCCTGTTAAATTTTGATGATATGTACAGATATGTAAATCTATTTCAGCATGAACTGAGAATAATTAGTATACATGGATCATAAACTACATATGAACCCTCAAACATTTAAAGTAGAAGTTTTCAGCTATCTTGTTTGTTTTCTTCTCTTCCTGATTATGTATTGTGTGATGCCGTGAAATAGTTACAGACTTGACCAGTTGAGAATATCTAACAACCCGATTATGTGTTGTGTGGTGCCGCAAAATAGTTACAGATTAGACCAGTTGAGAATATCTTACAACCCAGTAGGGGATTTTTCTTTGCTGATACTTGATATCTTACAAATGTATAACCGACCAATATTGTACCTAAAATTGTATTCCAAGTTAAAATATTGTACCTAAAATTGTATTCCAAGTTAAAAAAAATAAAAAAACCCAAAACTAAGTACTATATATAAGAAAACTTCTGATAGAAACAGGGTGACAAATCTCTCTCAGGCCATGGATTTCCTTGCCTTTTAAGTAAATGTTAGATATAAATTAAGTCATGTAGTAGAGAAAAAGCTTACAACATGTTTAATCAGCAATTACAATCAAATGGAAACATTTCCAAAAATCAAGATATCTTTATTTCTGATCATAACACTCGTATGTATGTATGTATGTATGTATGTATGTATGTATGTATGTATGTATGTATGTATGTATGTATGTATGTATGTATGTATGGGACATGTTTGTGTTTGTAATCCAATGACATTTTCATTCACAGTCAGTCTTCACGGATACATTCATTCCAAAAGAGTTGGTGTGTGTAAAGAACAAGCCTTGCGTAATTCCATTTGTTGTGTCTGGAAATTATCCTTTTCCAAGCAAGTACGTCATTGAATACAAATTACATCACGTGTTTCATTCATATACATTTGAACATCTTTCCTGCTAGTCATCCAGATCATTAATCTGTACAAAATACTTTCCACATTTCTACTGTTGTAATGCTCTCACCTCTCCGATTAATATTGTTGCATACTTCTACAGTTCTTTAAATTTAAATCGAATGATTAGTTGATCCCAAGTATGTGTATGTGTGTATACAAAAATCTATAAATACATCCAGTCGAGCTCAAATAATAAAAACGTGCTTTTTTGAATTCTGCATAAAATGTTAAATTATCTTTCATAAAACAAGAATCAAGATTCTTAATAGTTTCATGTTTTGTTACTATTTCTCCTTACGAATTTGGACCAAGTTTGGAGCTATACATTTTGTTCAGTAAGTGTTTTTAATCAGACTTAATAGAAGAATTTGTGCTTTATTTAACAAATAATTTATATGTTTTTCATATGCGTCACTTCAAAGAGAGTAACTTATTAGATCTTTATGGCACTGTCAATTACATGCAGTAGATATTGGTTATGTTTCCTCTAAAAAAAGGAGATACATGCATGCGATGCTCCCAATTTTTTTTAATGTTATTATCTTTAATACTCTCAGAATTAATTGTTGCAAGCCACTTGCAATAATCTGCTATGCTCCTTTATCACCCATGGCCGCCTGTACTGAGATTTCCTCGTTCTCATGAATATACATGTACATAAAACTGCTTAACCAATCCACTGCGAGTGCGAGTAAATAGTTCTCACCATTGTGACACAACATGACCTTTCACGCTGTTTGAATGAGCCAATCAAAGTTTCTCTGCCAAGCACAGTCACTTATCATCGATAAAACTTGCAGTTTCATCGATGTGTAGTAGGTTATTACACTGTGTTATTGATAACGTATTTTTGTTTATTGCGTACTCATGAAAAACAAGGAAATCTCAGCACAGGCAGTCCAGTTACAGGTATGATTGTAAGTCATGTTAAAATATCCTTAAAGTAAATAGAAGGCATTCAGAAATAAATTTTATATGATTTATTCAAGGAAATCGCACATTCCTAATGAAAACAAATCTGAAGTGTGCTAGTTACACTTATAATTGAAGGCAATATACAACTTGTTGATCTACTGTAAACCATGCATGAGTTCTTTCTAAGTACTGTTTGTAGTATAGCTGTGGTTTTTTATTCGTAGACCTACTGTTGACGTAGGTTATGTAAGTCCCTCGATAAAAATCAATGGTATAGAACCACTGGAGAAGAAGAACTCTACAAATGGAACATACACCTCAGAGATAATGTTTACTCCAACTGTACCTGGAAAACAGAAAATGTGCATACAGACACTAAGTCCAAATAGGTAAGTTCATGCAACACATATTCTACATGCAATGACAGGAACATACTTGTTTATGATGTTCTTATTTTAAATAAGTATAAATTCCAAAAAAATAATTGAAACCTTTATTCATCACAGCTAAGATTGGAAGTGCGAGTGTTTATAACAATTATTCTAATCAAATACTCAATGAAAAAAGTTTTTATTCACTAAAATGTTATTATTTTCATAGCAACTGGTAATATTTGTATGTCTATCAAATGTTTCCATTTATATCATGCCATATGATTTATAAACCAGCAAATGGTCTAGAAAAAGGGATCTTCAACATATGACATTTTTGTTTTATTTTTCAGATCATTGAAAAACTCAAAAAGACAATCTTAAATTATGGTGTTTATTAAATTTTTTATACAGAGTACAGCATTTTGATGGCATACCAATGTACAAAAACAGTCTGGGAAGACGCCCTGCAGAGACAAATGAATACCAATTGTGTTAAGACTCCATGGTAGAATTGACATGTATTATCTTTGGGAACTGACGCTTTTGTAATGTAGGGCAAAAATGCCTCAAGGTATATCTTATAATTGAAAAATATATGAACATGTTGCATTTATAGCCTAAAGGTCATTTCTTTTTTTCAGGATCAACTTGGACGAAATCTGCTTTAACGTGGATGTGAAACCTGGTAATAATATAAAAAATCTAATGATTTATTTTTCTGCTTGTATAATTTAAACATGTTTTACAAACCTTCCATTAAGGGGTATATCGAACACGTGAAATTATTATTATTATTATTATTATTATTACCATCATCATCATAATCATCATCATCATTATTATTATTATTATTATTATTATTATTATTTGCTTCAGTTCAAATGGTCAATCTGCATTTACTGACTTAAAACGTTTCAGCGATGAAGTCTCATATATCTGATACAGTTATGACTGAAAAAATCTTGTACAGATCATAGACTATATGGATCTTAAAGTTTATACTTATATTTTTTTAATAAAAGTAATTAACGCATGACATATTGGAATAAAAATAACATATTACTTGAAAACAAGACAACCAGATCAGTATTAGGTAATTAGTGACTGAGACCTTCTGCTTTACAAAAATACATTTTAGGTACATATTTTTTCTTTCTTTCAGATTCATCCTTTCTGTTTGGTGAAAAGGTCAGAATTTGTATATTTTAAATATGCATTTCAGTCATGTAACATTTAATTGATATAATTCTATCTAAAGTTAGAGCTTTTTATTTGTACATATTTAATGGCAGAAATATACAATGAAATATGTAAAATTACTCTTAGGAAAACTAAATAGAATGTTGTTTTTTGTTGATGTTGTTGTTTTGTTTTAACTGTACACAGCTAGGACACAATTTAAATTTAATTTTACACTCATTGTACCTAAAATTCACCATCTCACTACAGTCCTACCCGTTTATGTCGACATCCTCGGGCACGAGGAAATATTGTCGACATAAGCGGTTGTCGAGATAAGTGTGTGTGTGTGGGGGGGGGGGGGGTGTCTGAAAAAAGCACATTTCTCTTGGACCTGCATACAAGTTAAATTCATCTGTATGGGGTGACCTGTCGTCAGTGAGTAGGATTTACACTTTGAGAAAACAAACAATGGAAATTTTGAGTACATGAAGACAAAACCAGTGTGAAATACACTTCTATATTGACATATTACATTTTGGTTACCTTTGTGTAATAAAATCCACAATGCGTTAAGTGCATGTATATGAAAAATCCATGAATTCGTGTACATGTCACATGTTAGAAAACGTATGCATCGGTCATATTCATTGCTAACTAATATCCATATAGTTATTAACAGTCAGTCTTCATCATATCTGTATCTTTCAACGTGTCATTTTATGCCCCATGCAGAGCTTTCTATAGAAACTTAAATATAATACTTGAAACGACCTGTTCAATTGGGTGTTCAAATAGATACAATACGTATACAATTAGCTTTATGAAAACTTAACCGCAATTAGTATTTGTGTTTCTAACTGTCGTATACTAGGGATTGATCTAAAAATTCTTAGACACTGCTAGTGCTTATAGAAGTAGAATGAACTGGCTACATAAACGAAACTGTAATATCGGAAGTTTAAAAAAAAGTTTTAAATTGTGTGATAATGTTATTGTTTCCTTGGGGGGGGGGCACACAAATGATTCAGAGCAGCTACAAATTAAGCTTTCCTTTTAATATTTGTTGAATTTTTAATATTATTTATGTAAGAAAACTTTCCTTGATAATGCAGTATTCATTACCATAAAACACACTTAAAGTGTGACTGTTTTCAGTTATAAAATTATGTCATTTTATCCAAATCAAACCTTGCTAAGAAAATGTGCAGAGCAACATACAGAATCACCCTTGTGATAACATACTGTTGGAAGGAAAATGTCTCAAATGACCATTTAAACATTTTGCGCAAGCCCTGTAGAATCACCTAGTGAAACAAAGAAGATTGTTAGAGTGGTTTCAGAAATATGTGATTCATGTTTTGCTCATGTACGATTGGGATAAGTGATTCCAGGAAAGAATATTATCTTTGGTCAGAATACAAGAGGCTGAAAGCCCAAAGAAGCCACTGCATGAACAAAGTAGCCTTAATAAGGTAAAGATGGACAAAGTTTCCAACATTTCTACACCCTGAATTTGTGAGGACTTGGGATTTTGGATAATAGATAGTTGGGAAAAATCGTGAAAGAGGAAATGGCAATCAGTAGAATTGCGAAAATGATTAATGGGATGCATTACAATTTAATCCCGCAAAGTCCTGTTGTTGGACTACTGACTTCAAAAAGCTGAGCAGGGTCTCTTTACTAGAACTTACAAAAATTGATCTTTCTTAGAAATGATATGCTGTAGTTTCATGACATTTTCAGGATATCTTCAAACTGATACGTATGAATGCTCTTAAATTTTAGTCACACAGCTCAGTTTGTTTTAGTTTTATACGCATTATCCACAAACGTTTTGGATCAACCTTCACATCTGTAATTAATGTTTTTCACATTACAGGTCCTTTCATCGTCATTTTATACGTTAGATTTTACTTTTTTAGGACAAACCACATTTTACTCCACCCAGTATAACCCAGAACTCAACAGTTGTCTGTAAAACCGGGGTAACATGTCACATGATGTTTAAAGTGTCTTCGGGACGAGCCAACGAGAATAATTGGTTGGTATATTGGATATATTGTAAAGTGAGAAGTATGAATTACAAATATAAATTCTGTATTTGTCATATCATTTTTAGGTCATCGTTGACGTATAAGTGACCCATTTTCATTGTTATCGAACTGCAAGGAAAGCTTGGATGGAAAAATATGTATAATTGTGTGTGTGTATATATATATATATATATATATATATATATATATATATATATACTCTTCACATTTGTAAATGATCACTCTATATTGAATGTCATTCCGCAACATGCCATGATAATAAACATATCTTTATCTTTATAGAAAACTTTTAAGAATGTTATCCATAGATGCTATTGATAATCTAATTAATTCAGGACCTCATGGTAAAAGTTTGTAAACCAAACTGTGAAGCTCGATCACCTCATTAATGTCATTGACGTTCACTAATACTTGTTCTTATCCAAGATATTGATGTTACAAGCCAAGTCTAATTAGAATTAGTACAGAAACAGTGTCAGTCAAACGCTATATCACTTAATTATTTGGCGCACATGCCTTTTCATAATTGAGTTCGTCTGAGATTTATACATATATTTCAGATCACCTAAGTAGTATTCATAGATGTCACACATAATCAGTCTCTCATTTGATATAGATGAGCTAAGTGTTTAAATACCAAGTTTGATTCAAGCCTAATGAATAAAAATATCAGTACCTAGGGTGGTAACAAGCTCAAATAGATAGATAGATTGTTACAAATATACTCCAGACAGAGCGGAAAGTGCTATCCCTGGATCCTACGGGATGATGCCTGATAATATAAAGTGAAATTATATATGGCGAAATAGTATTATTATACAGGTTAGATAATTTGTAATTCGTCCACTACTGAGATTCGAACCCAGGTCTGTGGATAACAGCACCAATTGCTGTGTCTGCACACACCAACTTCCATACTCTCTTGACAATGTGCACATCCTCAATAAGGATGGAACATAGTCGTGCATATAAGCATTCATGCGCAGCAGACACACTTAGATAATACTACACACTTGTCATAATGGTTCAGTTTGGGGTCATAATACTACATATTTGTCGTAGCAGTTCTGTTTGGGGTCATCATGCTACACACCTGTCATAACAGTTCAGTCTGGAGTCATAATACAACACATCTGTCATAACCATTCAGTTTGAGATCATAATATTGCACACCTATCATAACTGTTCGGTTTGGGGTCATAATACCATATACCTGTCATTACAAGTCAGTTTGGGGTCATAATACTACACACCTGTCATAACAGTTCGGTCTGGGGTCATAAAACTACACACCCATCCTAACCATTTGATTTGGCATCATAATATAATGCACACCTGTCAGAACTGTTCAGCTTGGGTTCATAATATTGTACACTGTCATAACCGTTCAGCTTGGAGTCATAATATTGTACACTGTCATAACCGTTCAGCTTGGGGTCATAATATTGTACACTGTCATAACCGTTCAGCTTGGGGTCATAATATTGTACACTGGGGGTCATAATATTGTACACTGTCATAACCGTTCAGTTTGGGGTCATAATATTGTACACTGGGGGTCATAATATTGTATACTGTCATAACCGTTCAGCTTGGGGTCATAATATTGTACACTGGGGGTCATAATATTGTACACTGTCATAACTGTTCAGTTTGGGGTCATAATATTGTACACTGGGGTTCATAATATTGTACACTGTCATAACCATTCAGTTTGGGGTTATAATATTGTACACTGTCAAAACTGTTCAGTTTGTTGTCATAATAATGTACACTGTCATAACCATTCATATTGGAGTCATAATACTAAAACCTGTCATAACCGTTCAGTTTGGAATAGCAATAAAATATATTTTGATTAAAATACAAGGCAAGAACATGACATTTTGTGTCTGAACAAATTGATTTCACATATTTTAAGCTTTGTTTGTTCATCTTATCCAACCTGTGTCCCCCTATCCTTGTTGACATGAAGTAATCCAACCTGTATCCCCCTATCCTTGTTGACATGAAGTAATCCAACCTGTGTCCCCCTATCCTTGTTGACCTGAAGTAATCCAACCTGTGTGCCCCTATCCATGTTAACATGAAGTAATCCAACCTGTGTCCCCCTATCATTGTTGACATGAAGTAATCCAACCTGTGTCCCCCTATCATTGTTGACATGAAGTAATCTATCTTTGAAGATGTAGGCCATAATATCGCTTCGATATGTACCTATGTTCATGCTATCACGTGTTTGCCCATGTATAACTTTCTTGTGAGAAATATTCAGCCTTTTACTCCTTGGATTCTATGAAATAAACTTATTCCCACCCAATAGTATCTTAAGAAAATGTTACTTTTTATATTCTATTGTAAATCATGCTTAATTAATATATAATAGAAGAATATTTAGTCTATCAGCTAGGCAACTCAAAATAACTACTATAAAGAAAAATAATACAAACATACAGTAATGCAATAAATGAAGAATGGTATCACCTCTAGCTCTGAAGAATATTGCAAAAATAACATGATCTTATTTTGGAGAGAAACTATCCTAATTTTCAAAGATCACTCAACAAGCTTTAGCATAAGCACACTCCGTAAAATGTTAACCTTGTTCATAGCAGAGGTGTTCTCTTGGTGACTGGGACCTAAGAAAATTTGAACTGAGAGGTCAAATGTTTGGGGATCTACTTTCTTATTATAAAAACAAACTGGTAAATATCTAGACGCAATAGTACTTTGATGAGTGTTCACTGATCTGAATAATTAGCAAAGAAAGGTTTTAAATAAGTGTAAATGAAACCAATCATTCAAAGCAATAAATGACTTCATCTCTTGGAACCTGATGGAGTTCCCTTTGTTCTCTTTCTAATAAATGAAATTAGTGTTTGGATTACTACCTACTCATTTTTTTTACCCAAGAATCTTTTGTTTACAACTTGTACAATCTTTATATATATATATATATATATATATATATATATATATATATATATATATATATATATATATATATATATATATATATATATATATATATATATATATATATATATATATATATATATATATATACATCATGATAATGTTAAGTGAAATTGTATGTGGAGAAAGAACATTATCATACAAGTTAGATAATTTTTAATTGGTCCACTACTGAGATATATGTCAATTGATTGATTGCACACCAGGAGACTTCATTAAAATGCATATATTTTGGTATTAATAAAATTCTCAGGGATCTTAAAATCAGCATATAGCAAACAATGGATGAAAGACAAAAAGACGATGTACAAGGTACAAAGGGCCATTCAACAAGCATTATGGAAAGTAGAACTAAAACTACTTGTAGTGAAACTACACCCAAGATTTCCAGTTGGTTGCAAAATAAAGATTTTGTTAACATTTACCAAGGTTCATCAACTAAGAATGACCAATAAGAATTTCCCAGTAACAAATAAAATGTATCTGGTTCTGTGTTATTCTGGTAACGGTTTTACACAAAATTTTTGAACTGCTTTTGTTTTGATAATAATAATAATAATAATAATAATAATAATAATATATAATAATAATTATTATTATTATTAGTATTATTATTATTATGATTATTATTATATACCTATCAATTTTTTACTCAAGAAAGAGCCAGAATTGTACCATAATTTCCAAGAAGTGGGAAATGATACTGATGTTTTCTGATCCCATATCACCATACTCTTAAACGAGACTGGAATGACTTTTTCCTCCAGGTTTCCTGATTTCAATTAAAAAAGCATGAACAACTATGCCATAGCCTTACTTGACACGCAAAAGGAAATGATTAACATTCTCTGTAACAAATATGTATCATCAAGTTCCAACAATATGTCCAATCCTGCTGTAAATAACTGTCAAAATAATGCTGTCATTTCCATGCCAAATCCACATTGGAGCCTCTCACAATGTCCCATCAGAAACAGTTCAACCACTATCAGCCTGGTCTTAGTTAGAAACTTTCATAGTCATTCAGCAGGTGAAATCTTCTGTGATGCAAAATTTGACAACTGCACAATAAGTGTAAATCACATATATATGAATCTGCTGCCCCCTTGGATCAAAGAATTTGTGTTATTGACAGTGATCCTGGTGAAAATGAGTGACTGTTGTTTATTGCACTTCATTCATAAAACTGCGATATTTATGCACATATCAGCTGATCAAATTGTAATTCGGTTTATGATTTAAGATGAAATTCATATTAAAATGGTTGAAATGTTAAGCAATTTCTTTTGTTTTTGAGATAAATATAAGTGTTGTATTAAAATTATCTGAAAATTGATAGGTATATAACAAAAATATCATTATCAGAGTAATACAATTTTGATTGCTAGATCACGTCTTGTTGTCAGCATCAGAAAATCCAGACCATGACTCAAATCTTTGCGTCTCGTCATGATCCAGATTTTCTGATACTGACAACTCAACGTGATCTAGCAATTAAGATCGAATTACTATGATAATAATATATATGTATACACTGAAAGTGTATTGTTGCATAATGTAAAATTATCCTTAAAAGGAACATTACATTTTTTATCATCTAGCTCATCAATGAAGTTAGTAGAGGGTCTAAAAGAATATTTTCACATCTTCTCCGATTGTGAGGCCTGTACAGATGGGCCAACAGCAGTAAATAATTGTACAATGGACTTGGTCTTCAACCCATCAACTTCTAACCATGGAATTCACCACCTGTGTTTGGAAGCACGGCTCATGTGGTGGGTAATTTGTTAGGTGTTGTTTTAAACTGTAAGAAACAAAACAAAACAAAAGAAACATCGCCTCATACCTTGAATAAATTGATTTGTGATTAGCGGAAATTTCTCAGCAATTAACATGTATTAAATATTTCTTTCGATGGCACATGGCAGCAATTAAAGTTATTGTGTAAATGATTTATAGATATTCATATTACAGGTATCTTCTGTTTTAACAAATTATTTTAATATGCAGTTAAACAAACTTTTCTGGTTTCCCGAATTTATGTCGTTATGTTCATATTTCCATAATTTGTTACATCATCGATCACAATATATATAATGTATTTCATCAGGTATGCGGAATTTACTATGCACTAACTGTAAATTCACTGTATTTGTGTTCATAATAACTGTTTTACACTGTAACTTTTGTGGCTGTGAGTAAAACGCAGCTTTTATCATGTTCATCTTAATTGCTCTCTCATGGCATATTTACAATATTTTTCATATGATGCTGTCACAAAACTTAATTAAATGTACACAGGAGGGAGATGACTGGAGAAATACGATGCTTTGATATCGAGGTGGTTGATGAAAATTCGAATTGTAAGTACACGATTGTAAAATTTGTTGAGGCTTCTCATGTTACAATAGTTTATAATCGATCAAGCTGACAGTTAAATAGATAGAAAGTCTGAATAGTCCAAGTCATAGCGTTACTAACTGGTATGTTGATACTTTCTAGGATTAAAGGATATGTAGCAATCTATGCAAAATGTAAGCAAGGAGATAGTCAATAAGTTTGGGAAAGTTTCCCACATTGCTAATGAACAGAAATATTCATAAACAGAGCGCCATTTAGTTGCACTTTAAACATATTGGAAATTTTGATATTATATTTTCCAGTAAGTGGCCCCTGTACCAGCCTGCACTGTAATAACAGTGGATTTTGCGATGCAGAAAATGCTGGAAGTGGACAGCCTGTTTGTCATTGTCCCATCGGATACTCTGGAACAACATGTGAAACTGGTAATACGTGAATTAAGAGCACAGCTATGTTTTTGTCTGTCATTTTCATGCACACAAATATTTTCTTAAAGAGGGTCACTGTCATCAATTCTCTTCATCTGCATAATATTATAGCTTTCCTACCATTCAAATATAACAATGAAAATTTGTTAAACATCCTACTTTGCAAAATTCATAACATATAGGATGAACTATACATTGACATTTGTTATTGAGGCGTATAATATTTCAGATTGTGCACAATACCATCAGAATGAAAGTTATCATAAAGTGGAAAGTAGGTCTACCAAGGGAAACTTCATATATTTGACAAATTGCTCTTTTGTTTCAGATGAGTCAACTTCCATTAGTAATAATACAAACAGGGTAAGTATAAATCCTATACATACAGAATTAAGGGTGGTCAAGGTCATGATGTGGGAGAAACTGAACACGAGTTCAATCAATATGCTTATATTTGGCTCATAAATAGAAAAAATCAGTACAATAAAAAAGCAATAATATGTGCTTCTCTTCAAAATAGGAAGCACCCTGTTTGCACACATTTTGAAGAATGTAAGAAAAAAATCTTTAATCATTCTAAAATACAGTGAAAAGTTTATTGGAGAATTACCATAATTACTGAGCTGAATATGTAACAAATCATCATTCTTTGGGAAAATGATATGTCCTTTACAGATCTGTCAGAGTGAATAGTAACTATTTATTTTGCAATATTCAGTACATTTGAAAAGATTTTTGTCCTTTTATCCAACATGCTATTTTTGAAAATTAATCAACATTCATGTGTTTTATTCAAGTACTTAGCAACATAAGAAATACTTCTAACGGAAGAAAATATTTTATGTAAAACTGATTTGTTCATTTAAATCATTTTTAAAAAAAATACATTATTATTTCATGTATTTATTACTTTTTTTTACAATGGATTCCTGTAACAGTTCTCTGCAGTGGACTTGAATAAAAAGTAATAGATTCTTAATTGATGATGCTTTTTTAAGGCATTGCTGTTTAGCATACGAACTCTCTTTCTTTTATTAGATTTGGATGTACTTACTTATTACTTAAAATTCAGCTTTTCTTTCACTGTTGGAAAATCATGTGGCTCTTGCTATTACTTATCATTGTCATCATCATCATCATCATCATACATGCAATGATGATAAGAAAAATAGGATAGATATCTGACAGTGAGGCAGATTATTCCAAACGTTTCAACAACAGCAACATTATAGCCATAATTAAACCTATGTCGTGCCACCTGATGAAATACAAACGATAATATTTTTGGTTAAAAAATTACACGTCCTCAGAAAGACTATTGGATTCATTACTTACACTGCTCATACATTAAATACATACAGAATCCTGAATAAAAATAGTTTTCCAGTTGGAGAATTAAACAAGTACAGTTAACAAAACACAAGGTCTTAAAATAATGCTCCACTTCCCTTCTCTATCTAAATATAAGAAACAGTACAAATTATGTCAACAACAAGAAAAAATTACTTGAGGAATGCATTTTATTATTTTATTATTACTGCAATCACTATATGACAGTAAAATCATTGTCTTAAACAACGATTTTGTGTAGTGTAAGAAAATAATAGGAATTTAGAACATTAGCCAGTTAAGATTAGGAAGTAAGTTTTAGAAGGAAGAACTGTCAGAAATTCAACACACACATAAATGCATAATGCTATCTTAAATCTTTATTGGATTTGCATAGTTGTTCCTTAAAACAAGCAGTCAAGCAACAATAACAACTTCTTTAAATGGAGAATAATATTTTGTGTTTATTTTGTTTTTTTTCATGTTTTTTTTTTCTTCTTCTTTTTTGCATGATAGTGATGGGCTATTACATGTGCAACTTGCGTATCCACTGCTTTTGCTTTGGGATGCTGTCTGACCTGCGATTTGAAAATGCAAGTTGAGCTGGTTGAAGATGGAGTTCTTCTTTTATAAGGATCTACATGTATCCTGAAGGCACAATTAGACTGAATTGGTCTTAAATAACTACGCATCATATTTCAAAAGATAGTCTTGAGTGGCAGATGCACATGTGAGGTGCTAATGTGGCATGGGTCTGATCGCTGCTGGTTGATCTCACTGAGCAGGGGTGCAGAATTATATGTTTAGGCATTGCGAAAATTTTGTATCTATAATAAAAGTATAAATACACATTCGTAAACTAAGGCCACGGGCCACACAAAATGTATCAGCGGGCTGCATGTGTCCAATTGGCCATATGTTGTGTACCCCTGCACTAGAGACTACCTATTTGTTAATTGGCAGATCTGCAAAAAGGTATGATGACTTTGACAGCGTGACATATAAACCCATCTGAAATGGCATGCACAAGTTTGAAACTACAATAAATAATATTTTTTCAAATTTGCATTCATTTGAAATATTTAGAATAACAATAATTACAGAAAAATGACTTATGGTAAACAGTTTAGTATGGATAACCTCATTTAAAATCCATAGTAATACTTTCATTTGTAGCCGTCTGCTGGGAACCTGGCGCTACCAGTGGAAATCAACTGTAACTATAATGAAAGCTGCTTCATTCCTTTCCAACTGCTTGGACAACCACCTGACATGTAAGTTATTTAAAAATCATATTAAATAATAGCTTAGAATTCAATTTAATAAATTGTATTATCATATTTATTGTAGAACGTATATTTTCATATTAATTTTAAATTATATCAACATATAAGATTCATAAATTGCATTATGTTCTTAGCATAACAACCTTGTGTATATCTAAAATATTATAGTTGCAGTGTTATTTTTGAAAATCATTATTAAATGCGCATGATCCAAAAAGTGTTACCCACACCTTCATGCAGTTATTCGTCTGACAGAATCCTAATTACATAAAGGATTTCATAATGGCATATTTGTTGATAGCCTCATAATTCTAAATTTCACAATGACTGCAAAACATCATTATTTTGTAGTCCCTTTGTGGAACCTGGGCATGTTCCTCCAACCATTGGTGTCGAGAAACTCTTCATTAACAGCACAGATTCCACAGGTAAACAGTTTGAGGGGTATTTGAAAATCAGACCGACGGGCAATGGCACTCAGCATGTATGCATTCAAAGCAAGGCTAGTAGCAGGTGAGTTTAATCTCCATACTTCGGTATGAATTTACCTTACCGCAGAAGACTTCCAACTCCTCCTACCTCATTAGCATATTCGTAAAAAAAAATTTGTCAACAAGATTTTCAAGTAGCAGTGCTTGATGACATTGAGTTCAACATACAAATTTAATAAATTCAGCACTTATCATTTTTTTTTCTTCTTTTATATTGAGGTTCAAAGCTATGATATAGCTCAACTGAAACAAGGTCAGTTGTCTATGTGTCTAAGACTTGTGCAGTTAATAAAGTCTTATCAGCCATCACTGCTGAAATATGATTGGTCAGTTCTAGATATTAAAAATCTCTTTGTTCCTTGTGCGCGGAGCGATACAGCACACAATTATTGTCGCCTTTTGTACACAATTTTGCCTAGATGCATATGAAGAGGGTGCAACATTTTTTTTTATACAGGGTACTAAGGAAGTCGATAATGTTCTTGACATTGGAAATTAAATTTGGAATGATTCTTAATCTCTATTATGACTTGTATGCACAATGGCTGTGAAAGTTTTATTGGTCAGTTTATATTATCATGTACTGAAACAGCCTTTAAACAAATCACATAACATATTTGTCATGGCTATTAATGTATACTCGTTGTATCACTTTATGTTTAATTCCATTTTATTTCACTCAGCTTTATGTTAATTGTCTTACTTTCCAGTACCACTCGTGTGTTGGAAGAAATTTGCTTCAAAGTACTAGTAGGCGGAGGTTAGTAAAAATTCTTTGTTTTGGTGGACAAATAATTTAGTTGTCACAGGAAGTGCCATATCAAAGATACAGATGCCCTATCTATTAGTGCTAAGTGTATATGTATGCATTTACATGTGTGAAGGAAAAAGTTTGACTTCTCTGTTTTATGCGAAGTTGTTCAGAAAAATATGGTATAAGTTGCCCTTTTTCAGTTCAGTGTTTTGGATACACCCATAACAAATTGAAAAACTGTATGGGTCAAATTATCTTTGTCACTTTTAAATGCTGTTTTATTTCAGTGGTGGAGAACAACATCAGATTCTTGCAGTGAAAGATAGAAAACAATTCTAATATTCAGAAGGTGGATCATTTCTACATACCTAGACTAGTACTGTAGTTTGGGCTACTTTCCATGAATGCATTAGAAAATGTGTCAGTATTGAAAACCCACTCATGTTTAAAAAATATTTTATTTTGATCCCATGGTATGAAAGAAAAACCAGTGAGTAGGAAATGATTTGGCAGGGAATGATATTTACTTGCGATATGTTATTTCCTTTTTCTTTTGATCTCATGTTTTGTATTGTCTATTCTTATTGCATTGCAGGACAATTTTCTGGACCTCCAGTCGACAAGGTAACATATTTCTGCTTGATTTAAAAATTCAGATCAAATAATAGTTAGGAATGGTATATAGAATTTGAAAGAAATTACTAGCAATATGTATTATTTTACACATGTAAGTACATGTATATCGAATTCTTAGACTACTCTGAAGTCAAAATGAGACCAATTCATATGTAGGCTGTATATTTTCTATATTCTCTCCCATCTGCCCTGTGGTCTATTCCGATAGTAATGTAAGTTGACCCTCATGTATCCTGTTGTCAAGTATTTTATCACCTTTAGGACGAACAGTTCCATTCAGCGTCATACATATAAACATTGAAATCTATTGTACTCCAGTTGTACTCAGATGTGTAAATAAATTGAAAATAGTTTGTGGACCTTTTAGGATTATGTTTCAAAAGTGTAAACTATATATGGCTTGGGTCGGCTTTGAGTGGGTCCAATTTCAAACTACATACTTTCTTCATTCCAAGATGATACGATTTAATTTTATGAAGTGTTTCAGAAAGATCAAAATATTTTAATAAATTATACCAACACTGATTCTTTCAGTCACGTCCATACTACATTGACCCAACACTCCCAGATAGATCAACTGTCCTGTGTAAAACTGGATCAGCGTGCCACATTTTGATGTATACGTCGAATACAAGTTCAAATTGGTACACTATATTAGTTTTATTAGAATAAAACTATAATGTTCATATAAGGAGACATAATTACATTGGGTTTTTTTTGGGGGGGGGCGTTCATTATTATATTACAAAATATGCATCGTTAAACTGTACCTAACTTTTCAATATTTATTAGTGTACACAACAATCGTGTTTCCGCTTTTGAGAATATTATGAACTTTGTTTGAATTGCAAATATATTGACTTTACAGTGTTGAAATCAGTTATGTGTAATAGAAATGGAAGTAAATTTTTAATCAGATACACACCAATATAATGTGAAACTGTCAGTACAATGTGAGGAAATAAACATTAAATGACATATCTGATGCAAAAGAGTTATATAATCACTTTTAAACAAAACGTATATTTTTCTTGAAAAGCTCATATTGTACAAACATGATAATTGATTATATATCAAACAAATTGCAAGTTTATATTTTTTCATGAGGTGTAAAGTTATTCTTCTATCTTAACCCATAATAAAACAAAATTCGTTATGGATTAATTTTGCCTATGAGCAGGTTAAGTCAGAACTTTTGGGGCTCATATCTGTACAATGTAACATTGCTTCAAACATGGCTCTCTTGTGAATGTTTTCTATTAATGATTGTAACAAAGAGGAATAGAGTAAACATGAAAACAAAGTTTCTGATAAGATTCTATCATTAAAAGCCTTATCAAAGTATGACTTTTTTAGTATCTATAACTTGAAAATAATACCTACCCGGCCATGTTACTTGTGTATTATTCACGCCCCAACACCAGAAGCACTGTAGCTCTAAAAATAATATATTCCCGGCCATGTTACTTGTTCTATTTTAGTAAATTCTATTCACTAACATTGAAAAGAAATGATTAAGATGATTCTTTAAGAAATACACCTTGATCAAGGGGAAAACTTGAAACTGGATCAATTATGAACACTGTCTTGCTAGCATAAAATCTTATACAGTTTTGGTTCATTACTCACGAAAATTTCACAATTTGTTTGTCTACATTTTACTCCACAAGCAGTATTCAGACATTTGTATAAAGGGGTTGGTCGGGTGGGATGTTTCAAAAAGAGAAGCACTTTTTTCCCGATATATTTCTATCATTAGTGAAATAATATTGGGGGGGCGTCTAAGTTTCAAAGGATCTGTACAATCCCAAGGAAACAGATTAATTTTAACCATAGCAACCTTTTCCTCCCTTTGAAGCATGTTTTCATCCAGTGATCTTTGGTTATTATTAGAACTTTCACGAACATGAGAAAACTTGCAAAACTCTAACACTTACAATTAGTGACCAATGTATATTTGTTTGTGAGATTCCGACGTAGAGTAAATATAAAAAGGAAACAATACAAAAGATTTGTAACTATACAAGCACTTTTGTTGAAACATCCTGAATATTAAAAACGGTTCAAAATCGATCAGGATAAATTTGTCTATTCTCGTTAATGAGATGATAATTCAAAGAAATAGTAATTTTTACGATAGCTTCTTTCAGAGATATTATTTAGACATCAATGATATGTAGAGTATAATGACATCTGTTCCTGACAATGACAATATGAAGAGCCGTTATACATGTATTTTTTTTTTTGGTTTCTTTTTTTGTTTCTTTTCCTTTATACTTTTTCTGAAACTCACATACAGCTGTATCATCATATATCTTCAAGGGATGGGAAGTGGGTTGAGGAAGTCCATAATAATTTAATTTGTCATAATATGCTAAAGACGTTATTAACATAAACAGGGCAAGTACGGATAGTGTTTGAAAATTTGTTATAATGAAGAAAATCAGTTCATGTGTTTGTGAGGAGATATAACTTATGTTGAAAACTGAATTTCAGCCCAACTGTGTCCGAAATACAGGATTTCACAGATGGTCTTCACATATTTTTAGCTGCTTCAAGGCATGGATACGACTGTGTAACGGATATCTCCTACATTCCGCCTACAGCCATCCAGGGTCAAAAGAAGACAGTATGTCTCCAAGTGTCATTACCTGGGTTAGTAGAGGACAATTTAAATAATTATTTAGAGAAGAACGGGATGTCTACTAATTATAATTTTAATAAATGAATGAATGAATAATTGAATTAACAACAACAACAATAATAATAATAATAATAATAATAAATAAACAAATAATTAAATACATACATACATAAATAAAACAGTAATTACTTGTGAAGAAGTTCAATGGAAAATGGAAACATTTTGTTGCCAAAAACAAAGATAATCTATTGAGAATAAGGCAGCGTGCAATATATGATTAAAATAATCTCGTTTTCCACTCAATGAAACAGAACACATACACATATCTTCGAGAAATTGTGTGTGTATATCTATATATATATATATATATTTCAGATTCAGAGGAGAAATAAGGTGTTATGGTGTGATATCCCTCAATAAAGCTAATTGTAAGTTTGAAAAACAAAATGCAATGGTGTGAACCACAGCCGCTTTTGCATTTAAACAAAATGCAATGGTGTGAACCACAGCCGCTTTTGCATTTAAAGTATACTATTGTTAGTATGTTTAAGGTTGTATGTTGTTTTGTTAACATATACAAGTAGATAGTTAGGTGTTAGTGTGTAAGTGTAAAATACGTACTTTGGAGAAAAAAAAAGATATTTTTTTGTGAATTTCTTTGCCTTTTATGAAATTTGAAAAAGTAAGACTAAATAACTGCTAAGAGGTATCACCATAAATAAAACTTCCATTTGAATTTGTGGCATAGCAAACTGATTTTTGCAAAATAAAAAATTAGGAAAATTTAAAAACGCAGCTCAATCTCCATGAGGTATACAGATTCCTGTGTGTATATTCCTGATATAGAAAGGGGTGTGCATTACGGACTGCTTGATGTACTCAACATTTTGAATGTGCATTTCATATTATTGATACGATTGTATTTTTATCAATATTTGTAAGCTGTATCATTTCCTATTTGTTGGACACACACCTCAAGAACAATATATAGTCTCTGCTGTACCTCATACCATCTTGTCTTACGTTAAAAGTTACTTTTTTTCCTCAATCGTATGCCCATTAGGTGGAATCAATGATTAAACATAGTGTTTTCTGCGCTCTAAGACAATTGGTTATATATTTAACAGTGTCGACAGGTCTGTGTATGAATAAGGAGTGTAAGAATGGTGGACATTGCGAGTCCAGTTCCCAGGAAGCTAGATGTGTCTGTAGACTTGGCTTTGGTGGGGACGAGTGTACAGGTAAATATATTACCTGCCTACATATTCTGCTGCAAATACATATAACAAGAGATGCCTCAAATAAACAATGATCAGTAGAAACCTCACTTCTGACCAACAAAGTATAAACTGAGAGCACTTCCAAAGGCCTAGTGCATATGCAACAAACTCCACATGGTGTTGCTTGGTCATTTTAAAAAAGCTTCCAATCTTATTTGTAACATCTGCATGTTAACAGTTTGTGTTTTCACTCAAGATAATGCATATGTTGGAGGGGAAGTTGGACATACGTGTGTAAATTGGGCTTTCACATAGATGTAAAGTAAAAAAGATTGAAGAGAAAGATTTTCAGCTGTGAAAAAGATGTGCAGTGGATCAAAAGAGTCTGTCATTACTAATGAAATTGAATAACTATGAATTTTGTATTAATTTGTATTTATAGGCATATGATTTCATTGTGTTTATTGTTTGCACGAAGAAATTTTTTTTTACTACACTGAAAACAACCATTCCACATACAAACCATTAAAAATTTTTAATAACTACACTTTAAGTCTGATGACTTTGTTTACATATAGAACACAGTGTGACATGAGATTTAAACAGATTTAACTTAACTGGGCAGTGTGGATGGCAGATTTAACTTAACTGGGCAGTGTGGATGGCAGATTTAACTTAACTGGGCAATGTAGATGGCAAAAGCTGTAGTCTGATTACATCACTGGCATTTAACAGATTAAATTCATGTCAGCTGTCAAATGTATGAATTGTCTGAATGTGTAATAACTTTACCTGTTCAACAAATATTTAAGTCAAATGACAACAACATAAATCTAAAACTATTGAACATAATTTTCAGTAACTTTAACATTCCTCTTCATTATAATTGGATATACATGAACGGAAAAATCAAATGGTTATTAATAATAATAATCATTGGGAATTATGAAAAGATGTGACTACTGAAGAAAATATAATATTACTGATGGACAATTCATGATTGGAGAGTAGTTAGTAAAATTAAAGACCATTACAATTGTTATGATAGCAATGTTGATTCCAATGAACCTATTGGCTGGGCCTACTTTTTCTGTAAGATAGAAATGATTAACAGACGAAGGTATATATATAATAACCATGAAATGTACATGAACAAAGTTAATGAAGGTATAACAGCAAATAAAGACAATGAATACAATATTAATATTAAGTGTTTGAAATACAGTTCAAAAGTTCTGGTCACTACATCCATGAATTACAGCGTGTATATAACCAACTACAATTCTAAATTATTAACAGTAGTCATAGAACTATAGTTTGTGTCTTTTTTAAACAAAAAATGTACACATTTTTACTAAATCAGAATAATAACAACAAGTTACTCTGATGGTTATTATACATGTCTGCTAGAATGTCTACCTGTTAAAATGTTGTTGTTTTTTTTTTTCATGGTGACTTCTTTTCATATATTGTTAATGGTCATTACAAACAAACTAAAACATAGAGACCTTAAAAACTGAATTAAACACGGAAATGAGCATACTGAGTCTTATATAGAGACCTTAAAAACTGAATTAAACACGGAAATGAGCATACTGAGTCTTATATAGAGACCTTAAAAACTGAATTAAACACGGAAATGAGCATACTGAGTCTTATATAGAGACCTTAAAAACTGAATTAAACACGGAAATGAGCATACTGAGTCTTATATAGAGACCTTAAAAACTGAATTAAACACGGAAATGAGCATACTGAGTCTTATATAGAGACCTTAAAAACTGAATTAAACACGGAAATGAGCAGACTGAGTCTTATATTTGGAAAAAAAGAAATGGAAAATGAATTCTATAATAACAAAAAAAAAAGAGTTTGAGGAAAAAACTAAATTTTGTCTGGATATATATTGCTTTATGACTTCAGTGTGCCAAGATTGGAGAATCCTAAAGGTGTTCTAATTATGTATAACACTAATTATGTTTAACACTACCATGGGCTAATGTACAGTTTCCTACTGTGACAGAAACAATGAACCAACACAGTGATGTTGTATTTATAAATATGTGCAAATCTACACCCCAAACTATATCTTGTAGTTATGAATTTAATTTTGCTCCATCAACATTTAGGTGTTTAATATAATCACCGCCCCAACCACTGCCTGCAGTTATGTTACATTTGGCTCACCCTTCGCTTTTGTGTCTTCAGATTAACCTCCCTCCAGCATACTAATTCCACTATCTCTGGAGGTGGCAACCAGACCCCTTATACTAACAGGCTACTCTTGCCGTATCTTCTCTATGCGGTATTCGCCGCTATTGCATTCTTGGCCATTCTGTCCTCAATCCACTCAACTTACAGACATAACAAGTTATGGTGACTCTGCCTCAATACAGCGGCAATTCTGTCTTAACAGTTATGTCAGTCAAGTCAGTCATACTGGCAAGTCCGCCTCAAACATCGGCAATTCTGCCTTGACAATTATCATTCAGTCATTCTGGTGATTCCGCCTCATAGATAGTGCTTGTCGGCTATTCGGCCTTGACAATTCTGTCATTTAGTCATACTGGCGATTCCGCCTCAGAGATACTGCATGCTTATTTACCATCTTACCACAACTAACCTCATGCAGCGGAGGGTGAGACCCAAGAAATGCCAAAGATGTATACTTATGTACTGTTTAATAATTGTAAAGAGTGTTAATTAAAAGAATTTTGAGATTACTTGTCTATTAGTTCTTCTTATGCTGTAATGTATCGTATACTCAGTTCACCTGTCAGTCAGTCCATCTAGCGGTACATGAGTATTGAGTGAATTGGCGATTTAAGCCATAGTCCACCTGTCCATCATTCCATCTATTTTATATTGTGTAAATGGTAAATATAAGATGCAAACAATATCTCATTTACAGTAACAAGTCATTCCAAATAAAGAAATTAGGCCTATTTTTTCAATATTCTCAACTTGTAACTATATTTTTCAACCTGATATCAAAAATATATTTCAAGATTGAGAAAACAACGTAAACAACCAAGGTGTTGTTTATACATTTGAATCAAAGCTAAAAGATGATGCCCATCTTTATAGTTTAAAAGAATCACAGACATACTGTATATAAGACAACAATATTTTATCATTTGGATTTAATGTATTTGATTATATTACTTCAGATAGGCAAAATCAAACCTGGAAGTAGTATCAAAATTTGTTACAGTCACAAAGAATGCAGCAGCAGTAATGATTTGAGAAGCAATGCTCAGCAGTCTAGCATTTGTAGGAAATCTTCTTTATCCATATAAGTAATTCTGTATATGATCTTCCACTCAACTCAACTTTAAAAAAACAAGAATCTCTCGTCCCTGGACTTCTTTAAAGACAAATCTAATTCAACTTTTAAAAAACAAGAATCTCTCATCCCTGTACTTCTTTAAAGACAAATCTAACTCAACTTTTAAAAAACAAGAATCTCTCGTCCCTGTACTTCTTTAAAGACAAATCTAACTCAACTTTTAAAAAACAAGAATCTCTCGTCCCTGTACTAAAGACTCCTCTTTTTTAAAAAAAGGTTTCACTCCACTGAAAAATTCATACAGATCGCGATTGTTTCCTACGTAAAATCTATACTCATTTAATCTCCTATTACATGAAGCAAGAACCTTTTTTGATGTAATTAATTTTTATCATATTTGTTTTTACATCAGTCTTTTTAAAAATTCTTTTTGAGTTGGAAAACATATTAAAGATAGACCTAATTTTATTCTTTCAGTTGTTGGCATTGGTGCATCAATTAGTATAGTCAATTGTTATACTCCTATCGTTTCCAATTAATAATTCTTTATTATAAACCTTGCTTTGCTGTAATCATGCACACATGTAATCATTAACCTTCTGTAATAGTCTCTCCACATTCACATGCAATTTTCTTTTGATTCTTTTATCCTATGATAATATTTCCTCTGCTATAATACCAGGTTGATTTCAGCATATTTACAGACCTTTTATATCGTCAGTAATTTGTTTTTCTTTTTTTTGTTTGTTTGATCAGTTGGTTTTTCAATGTTATACTTAGATTATCTGATAGTACCCATTTCTGTTACTTGTATCTTTTACAAATGAATCTAACATTGGATTACCTTCTAAAATCATTGTATCATAAATATCATTTGGAGTGAATAGAGTGTGCAGAGTGCAAGCATGGATCATTTATTATGCGTGTAACAAATTTTCCAGATCATAATCATCTATTTTAATCACCTTACGAAGCCCACTTAGATTTGGCGTAAGGCGTACTTAGAAGCACTTTTATCTAATTCTGAATAACTTTTTTGTGTGTTTTATGAGTGATTTTTGGCAGTGACAATTGCTGTGGTGGTGGCCTGGAAATAAATGCTAATTTTGTGGTTTTATTCATGGTAGCATTGAAACAAACAAAAAATTGTTTTTAGAATTAAAATTTTTTAAAAAAAGAAAAATTATAAATTTACATTCCTTCAAAACTCACCTTGGTCGGGCATTCAGGGTGGATGTTTTTGCAAGTATTATATTCTTTTACTGTGGCTGAACAAAAAAGCATACATACTACCCAGGTTCATTTGAGTATACAAACAAAATTGTTTCAAACATCTTCCTAATACGATAAAAAATTTATATTCTTGCAGGTACTTCCAAAAACGTTGATCCTTCACCCATACCGGTAAGATTACATAGTATCTATGTTAAAAGAATGTGATGATTAGGAGTAATGGATGGATGAATATATAACCAAATATTAATTCATGAACAGTATTATAGAAAATCAAATAGTCACGCACATCCCAGTCTACCTTGTATGTCTTCTATGTGTCGGTCAGTTGAATGATTGAATCAGTGAATAAATAAATATATGAAAGAAAATTTGCTGTTCACTATAGTACATGGACGAAATATTCACTATTTTTTTTGGGGGGGGAATCTCTAATTTAGAAGATTTTCATTCCTTCATTGTTGCATTTTAAAAAATCCACAGAACTCTACCAAATTCAAATTCAAATGACAAAGCTGTTGAATATTAATGACACAAATTCCTTTTAAATCATAAATAAAAACATGTCTTATCTAATTTGGTCAAATTATTAAACTTTTCCTATTTGAAATCCATTTGTAAAGCTGTAAGATTTGTGACACTACATTGAGGCCTTGGAAGTAGGTTATTCTAAATAATTCCAGATTTAAGCATGATTCTGCAAAAAAGTTAAAAATGCAGATTCACTCATTCCCAGGTCCACTTAATAGTCTAAAATGTATGTTTTCAATAATGAAATACAAATATTTGAGAGAGAGAGAGAGAGAGAGAGAGAGAGAGAGAGAGAGAGAGAGAGAGAGAGAGAGAGAGAGAGAGAATCAAAGAGTCACAGAATGAGATTTGGGAATAAGTATGAATTTGGTTGGCCATAATCTTTTCTTCTAATATGCACTGTCGGATATATTTTGTATTGTTTCCCAGTGCTATTTCTAACCTACATGTCAGTGATTATCTAGGAATCATTATCTTTTTCTTCTATGTGTATTGTTGTTTTCCTTGCCATTTTGGTGTCAAACAAGAGAACATGATAAATAAGTTTCATTAATCTCCGACATAATGAAGATCTGATGGACACTGATATGACATCATGTTCTGATGGACACCGATATGACATCATGTTCTGATGGACACCAATATGACATCATGTTCTGATGGACACCAATATGACATCATGTTCTGTTTACCTATAGATTCAACAATTATATTACAGCTTTCACATTTATTAAAGTGAAAAATGTCAATCGGAACATATTGTTTATGACAATAACTCTTCCTATCACGAAATTCGACACCTTATCTAACAGGTTACTAAAAATAAATGGACCGGGAATCCCAAAGGTCAGCAGAACATTAACCCTTATCAGTATCTGTCAAATCTACTACTTATGAAAAGATCTCAATTTTAATCAGATTGAAGTTTAATTTGTAGATCTCTGACAATCATGTGTAGAAATAGACTTTAGATAGATAGATACAAACTGCCACAAAGGTTACTCCGTCTTTTAAATCGAGTTTTTAATATTTGGCAAGAACTGTCCATTTCCATGCATGATATAACATGTGCGAAGTAGGAAATTTGCCATTTTTTTTGTTGCAGGAGATTTCAGTGTCTTATCTACCATTAATGAAGCAAAATATTACATGTAGTTATCCTGACCATCCATCTTTGCTTCTAGATAGTATCGTTCTAATCCAGCGTAAATATTTTTCCAAATTGAAATTTTTTGCCAGCTACCCAAACCGTCTTCTGAATTTCTATACACATTTTGTATCTGGTGCCTAATGCCAAAGGTGTTTACTTCCGATCACGTCACGGCTCATTAAATTCCATCTAAGGCTTTATTTACTATAAAACCAATAGTAAATAAAGCCTATTAAGGAATGAAATGCCCCATATGAGAAATGTTATGAAACATATGAGCTGTGACACAAGATCGGAAGTAAACTACCGGTACCTTAAATAGCAGACACGATATAAAGAAAATGTTTATATAAATTTGGAAGATGGCTTTGGAAGATGATAGAAAAGGCAATTGGGAGAAATATTCATGTAGGATTAGATCAATAGATATCTGGAAATGAAGATTGATATTCAGGCTAACTATATCTTGCTTCCTAAATGGTTGATAGACCCTTGAAAACTCCTGCCTTAAAAAAACATTGGCTAATGTGGTCCTACTCCACACATGATTGATATGCACCTTGCTTTATCTTGGAAATGGACAGTAATAGGTATATAATAAAAAAACGATTTTCAAGAGAGAGGAACTTCGTCTACTATTTGCCTTGAGCACTCAATTCAATGTTCTTTAAACAAAATTATTGCAATAGTGAACTCTGTTAAGCAACCACACATCTTCAGAAACAACATTTTTCTCTTTCCAAAGGTGGCTGCTTAAGACAGATTCAACTGTAGATAGATGTTTAATTTCTCTCAGTAATATTGAAGATTATCAAGAACATAAAAGTAATTACCGGTATGGTTGTGATGACCAAAGATTATGCATAAGGTATGGGTGTTAGTAGATAGAACAATAATTAGAGCATGCAAACATCTAGATGGCCTTGTATATAAGACAAACATAAAATTAGTTGTATCTATATGATTGTTACTCTGATGATATCCTACACATATCCTGCATTCCTACATACATATATTCAAAGATACATGCATGGTTATCTGGTGAAGAAGTCAGTACATATTTGTGTTTGTACATACTAATACATATTTTGTACCGAGATCTTTTAAACAAATAGTCTAAGATTGCATTGAATAAAATTTTGTTGATGTATTTCAGCAAGGTACAGATTCTCCAGTTTTCACAGATTTGGCCATTCCGGATACACTGATTTGTTATGTTGGCATAGAATGTTGCCTACCTGTAATCGTGAATGGAAATGGCAGACCTAACAAGTGAATACGTGTAATAGTAGTAGCAGTAGTTTTAGCTGGTGGTGGTGGTGTTGTTCTGGTAGACATTATTATTGCTGACATAGTAGTAGTAGTATGTGGTGGTAGTGGTGGTAGTTTTGTTATTGTTGTAGACATAGTAGTAGTAGTGGTAGTAGTAGAAGTAATAGTAGTAGTAGTGAGTGTATGACAGAAGCCCTGTAGTCAACGTGTTGCTGTGGAGATTGCTGAACTTAGAAGAAGACAAGAACATTTTTGGTACTCATAGCAACAGGAATTGCAGTATAAATGGTGGATATAACATTTATAGAAGAAAAGATCTATAATTGTATATTTATTGTTTGTAATACAAGCCAATGGATCATAATTTAATGAAAACATGATGTATCAATATCAATAAAGAAGTTTACTTTCACCATGAAATATATATAGTTCCATGTAATATTTAAGAATATTTTATGTCAGGCCCACTCTTACATTTGGCCATGTGGACCCAGGCTTGAAACCATGGACACATATGCTAGACGGCGGAACAGTCAGGGGAGTATACAGTGGGAACATGTCATTTATACCCTTGGCTCTTGGACAGTATACACTTTGTGTACAGACAACAGATTCCACCAATCTGTGAGTTCCTCTAATAATTATTTATTTATTTTTCCCATCAAATTAGAAGTTTCTTTCATACATGTAAATTGGTTATACATAAAGGTAGTTGCATTTTAGAAAGGTAATTATTATCGTCTGAAAGAAGAGATCAGGCGAAGGTTCTGACATGATTCTTTTCATCTGTGTGTACAACGTATGGAGGGGAACAGACAATTTATCTGCTACAACTGATACCTTTTTTGTAGAGGTTGCATGACACCATCAGCATTAATTACATATTTAAATGAAGCTAAAGAATACAACCTCAATAAACGCTTGTGTTTGTACATATGCCTGAGAGTGCATGTGGAATAGTATACCTTTATTCTGGTAATTTAAATATCTCAAGCAGAGTGTGCTTTGTAAAGGTTATATTTATTTTCTTTATTTTTTCTGCCTTTTTAACGGTATAAATTTTATTATAAAGTTAACAACATAGATTTCTTTGATAAGAAAGGCCAATTTTCGAGGATTTGAAAATGAAACATAATTAACTTGCAACAGAGACACAGCTTTGAATGATATTGTGATGAGGCTATGGAGAAAAGGTGATTTAAACAGCATTCAAGGTTTTAAGTGTTAACATATGTATCATTCATGTGAAAAACTGTTGAAGTGTTCTCCACAAAGGCTGCAAATTATATATTAATAATTGGTGGTTCAACAGCGTGCAATTTCGTTGGTACGCCCCGTGCCCTTACTTTTTCAAGATCAAAATCCCTTCCGAACTGAGGTCTTTTCTGCCATCCTTGGGATGTAGTGATGACGTACACTTTCTGCCTTGTACACATCAATGAGAGTGCGCTTTTATTGATCAATAAGTGAGTGTGTTTAGAAGAGAAACTTTAAATGGCTCATTGAAACAGCAGAAAAGGTCATGTTTTGTTAACATTGTGAGAAATTTTACTCGCGTTCGCAGTAACAGGTTTATTCATATTCATGAAAAATGTGGAAATCTTATCGCAGCAACCATGGGTGAAAAAGGATTGTAGCGGAATGTCGCCCATGGCTTGCTAGGATGGCTGAACAAGGGTTCAAAGTGAAACACATCACAGGTTAGAGCATGGCTAAAGCACAGCCCAGTGTGGCGCAACATTCATAGCAAATGAAAGACACTAATAGGGAATGCAGACGATCAAAAGGCTCACAAAAAAAGCTCTTTCTTTTATGGAACACTTAGGGATAAAAATCCAACACATAGTCACACATAGTATAAACAGTACAAGTTCAACATTTAAACTAGTACATATGATTTCAAGAGCATTATATTGTCCGAGGATAAAACCATTCTCTTACTTCATTTTAAGGAATTAAAAAGTTTATTTCATCTCCTTAATAATCTGAATAAAAAAAGTTTCAAAGCATGGACTTATGATGATCACTTAACAAAAATACCCTCCATTTTCACTAATTTATGTTTACTACAATCCATTCTTCACTGTAAGTGACCTACACCGGTTCCCAAAAATTATAAAACATTTTTAGCTTATGGTCCGTACATACGTCGAGTACTGCCTTTTATACCATATTCATTACACCATTGCTTCTAAACTTTGTGAAATATGTTTGAAGAGTTGTTGGTCAAGATAGGCTTTAACACATATTCCATATCATATCGCTGATGGCACAAAGGTAATTGATTTTCTCCCAATACAATCACATCATAATTACCAACGAGTTTAATTTTTCCCTCTTGCATCTTAGTGTGCAAAAATCTGACCATACTCACCATTAACAGCAAAATAGCACTTGAGTGGTTAAGGTTACCCTTTTTTCATAATTCCTACACACTTGCACAAAAAGTGATCATTTACCTAATGCTCGTATTTGACAAAGATGGAGAGCAAGCACTATTTGCGATTTTTGTACATTGATTCTTCCTTCTTATTTCGTCGTAATTTTGGTCTAAGTATCCAAAAGAACAAATTTTCTCCTATGATTATGCATAAATTGCCTATTGTCATGAAGCAGTTGGTTCTATCCCTTGCCTCATATTAGATTATTTTATCTCTCTTTCAGACTCAATATTGATGAAGTATGCTGTACTGTAATGGTTGATGACAGTAAGTGTACGCTTCTTTTAAATAATATTTCAGATTGTTTTGGAATTCAGTAACATTTTACCTGATAATTCATTAGTGTTTGAAGCAGCATACACATTTTTGTTATTCGATTTGCCATAGTTACACGTTTTTACTAATTAATGACGCCTTTAATTCATGTTGGCGAATAGGATGCACACATCATGAATGTAAGCTTTGTAATGAAGTGCGATAGTAAGGATAGAACTAAAGAAAACTAGTAACAAAAATAAATAGGATGAAAGCAAAACTCAAAACAAAAATTTATATTATCCATTCAGGAAAATTGAAGGCTGAAGATTTGAGAATAAACAAATAAAGTTAACACTGGATTGCCGATGCAGGCCATACAAGTTAACATACATTGAAAAGCAGTATTATTGTGAATATGACAAAACAATGACTAGTTTTTAGAATGAGTTTCTGTAGTATGTTAATTAACTACTTAGCTTACATTCATCATTAAAATATTGTGATGACTAACTGCTAGATGACTATATTCTATAAAAGGACCATGACATGAATGTATAAATTTCTCCCATAAAAACCTCAAAAAGAAACTTTGGAGCTGAGACCACCATAATAACACAGTGAATAGGACAAAGTGATAGATAATCTTATGGAATGGCGATAATTACCTAGTACGATATTCATTTTAAAGATATAGCTATGACTAGTTAAGTGATTATAGTTTTTATGAAAATAACACGAACTAAATATAAACATATCTAACAAAAATACCATAAAGAGTATCAGCAAAAGGCAAATTTGAGATTTTTAATATTGATCCGGGTCTACCCCTTTTACCCCCCCCCCATGACTTTACCAATTTTTCACATGCAAGTGCATTTCTGTGGGTGACCATATGTGACAAATATGGGTCCAAGCACAAGGTGATTGCCTGTGAGCGCCTCTCGCTGGAAATTAGTACTGCAGTGTGCCTATAAATCCCAAAGAAATACTATCTACAAGAACAACCCTAGCAGCGACAGTTTTCTTTTGTGTGAGAAGATTATATTAAAAACAATTAAAGTGAGTAATATATGATGTCATCAAAAACATCACTGTTTGACATGCACAGTATCTGTGGCCAATGCAGGAATTAAATTGCCTGACAAATGGTGTGTTTGTGCAATCACAGAAACAATTTAAATCGCTGTTTAGCCCGAATGCATCATATCGATTTTTGTTAAAGAGGCACACAAATATGATGCTTGATTTGTCAAACATGTATCCAGAGCACATTGAAAAATTAACCAGGTTAGGGATCATGTTAGAATGTGCACACCAAAACTTGGAGATGAATACAACAAAATGCATGAAAAGTCATTGTACGATTTCATGCAAGAAAACTTCAAATTGCTGACATTAAGAGAGTCACTGGTGTGAGTGACTATTGAAGACAGTGAGTCATTGGGGTGAGTGACCATTGAAGACAGTGAGTCGCCAGAGCGAGTGCCCATTAAAGACAGTGACACACCCAGCAAAGGCAGTGAAATATTCAATTAAGGCAATGAAGACAGCTTAGATGACAAAGATAGCAAAGACAGTGAAGACAACGAAGACCTTTATGATCACCGTCAAGAGTAAATTAATTAGAGAGACGACTTCAGCAGCTGTATCTGTGTTTGGGGATGCACATATTGTGCGTTCACTGGATATTTGGGTTTCACCAGCATGCTTGGATGAACATTCGGATGAACACCAACATGAATAAAATAGAATAGATGTTAATTCGTTCTGAATATTTTCATGCGCATCAGAAACAAAATATACATTATGTGTGCATCTACATTTCCTTTTCTTTTTATCTGTAAGTGTATACCTTGTTGAACATCTGTTAATTTGTATCCTGTTCCATACAATGTATTATCATGTGTGCTTCTAAAGTCCAGCCATAAACAGCAGTGATCAGCATAAAAATTGTTTGTACTAATGTTCCTAATATGAGTATCTTTTTGTTGTTCAGCGCAGAAAACAAGTTAGTTACTTATATAAATTGTTGACCTAACTTATACCCTTGTGAATAAATCATTTTAGATAATTCTTCCACAGTAATAATTACTTTTTCTGTTGCTGGTTTGAAGTACTTCTCAGGATCAGTTTCTCTGTTGTTTATGCAAAGTGTCAAGACTCCTTTTAAGCTCCCTCTCGGTGAATCAAGCATTGCATCTGTTAAGGTTGTATTAGCAGCTATATCAATAATTCTCTCTCTTGCAATATAATCATAAAAGAAAGAAATTCCATTTATGTACTTATTAATTACATAATTACCTGAATAGCTCGGAATTAACCGTATCGTACTGGAGACAAATATTCTTTAATTCATAATCTTGGTTTGCACCTTCTATCACTTCAGATGCTTTTCCCAACATAATCATAAATCTCAAATCATGAGGAAGAGCAAAAATAATATAATGGGCATTGATCTGTAAATATGTAAAAATCGAGTGGTATTCTAAATTTCTTTTGAGTATACAATTAACTGAATAGCTTCTGTACCAGTGTTTTGTGCATTAGCTGCTCTTGATCTTAACTTTCTCAGTCTTTCATTCATTATACCTTCCTCCTTTCTCTATTGTATTTGTTCTCTCACAGATGTTAGTAACCACAAGTCTTTCAACATCATGAAAATGTTGTAATCATTCAGCTTAAATATATCATCACTACCATAAGAAAAGCTTATGTCCTTAATCAGCATTCTTCCAAGATTGTTTACAACTGAATTATTAGCATCTCTTTTAACCTTTTCATCGAATGATGAGAAAAGAACTATGTGGTAAAATTGAAACATTGTGTCCTAGTCTAAGTAGTACAACTTGTAAGTGTTGCTTAGGTTTTATACTACTTGGAGTGTGCGTAATACAAAGATGGTTTGGATTAAGATTCTTAACACCGTATTGTGTTTTTCCCTCTTTGTGAGGAGCTGCTACACATCTTCCATATGTTGCCATAATGTTTATTTAGCTAAGTGTAGTTTTATTTATTCTAGGATGTCTATAAACTTTAAGAAATTCTCTCACGCTTTGTTCACTTCTCAAATATATTTATTGCCAATATTAACACCAGAACCCATTACAACTGCAATGAAAACATACTCATAAGTTTTCTGTTAATCAGAATGTTGTTAAAAATAACTAAGTTTAGGTTGGATAGGCTTTTTTAAAGTTATATTATTGTCTGGATTAGTAGAAGAATATGGGGGTCGTGGTGGGACTTGATCCAAATTATATAAATACTGACTAACCACACCTTGGTGTATTAAGTTTTCATTTATGTAATCAAGCGTATTTGTTCTGTTTTCATGGAACTCATTTTTTCTGCAATTCTTCAAGTAATTTATTGTGTTGTTCTATATCTGCATCGCATCATCTCCACTAGGATCAAATAACTTAACGAGAAAATTATATCCGGTGAATACTAAAGTATTACCAATTAATATTACTGCTGCTTCTGCCATTTAATAATAGTAACCATCCACTGTAATTATTTTTTTAAATTTTATCTTTCAGCATCTTGCATACCCACTCAGGTGAGTAAACAAACAACCATCTGTCGAGTTTCTTCTAAAAATCCAATGAAGAAAGATAACAATGACATTTTGTGGTGAAAAATCGTAACAAATGCACATAAACACATTTCATGTTGAATCAAAGGCCTTAAATAACAAAATCCAGCAGTTTTTACATTGTAGTAGTAGTAGTAGTAGACCATAAATTGTACAACGCATAGCAAATTTGTAAAACTTGACAATAAGTTAGCATACATACAAATAACCTGTATTAAATTAAATGAACAATGAAGTATGCATATGTGCACAAATGTCTACATAGAAGTTATAAAATGGAATGAAATACTCAATGATTACATGCAAAGAAAGCTTTTTCCAAGGCATTAATATTTTCCTATATTAGTCAGTTCCATTTCTTCTGAATACTACATATAAATGTGACAGTATGCAATTATGGTGCCTTTGCTAATCATATCTCTGTTATACTGTATGTATAATCTTCAGAGTTCATAAATTTTTTGGCATATGTAAAGAAAATGCACATCAATTTCAACCTACGAATGCACTACAACTTTGACATATTCTACATTAACACTTTCAACATCAAGGAACGACCTTTTTTCCTCCAGAAGATCATAATCTGAAATTCTAATCCTAGCCAATATACCTTTTTATTTGGAGTCAATTGGTTTTCTTAAACAATATTTCATATAAAAACTATTAATGAACAGTTTATGCAAAATACATTTTGGCGATTTTAGAGAGAAATTAAAGACAGAATGTGCCTATTGTCAAGTTCTCAAATAAACACAGCTAAACATTGGAGATGCTTTTTTAGAGCCTGCCATCATGGAAACTCGATATAACGTTCACTCTGGCATCCGTGTTAGTGTTCGTCTGTATGCACATCTGTCCACATCCTAGATTAAAGTCATTTTTAAAGTGTGTTAGATTGGGCTCAATGTTAATGTTTTTTACTTGCCAGCTTATTAAAAGGTGAGCTTGACAAAAAGGGATTCTCTTGTTTATCAAATATGTGCCGATGAGAGTGATTGAAATGAGAGCGCACCTTTTGTTAATTTCTGAAACAAATGCTGCTTAACATCTCAGATAAATAAACAAAATGAATCATTATGCATTGATTTTTCCAAACATGCCCTGAACCCAGAATCGAGATCATTTAGTTTCCTTACAATATTTTCAGCGCAATTATTATTTAACAAAAAAATAAAGAAATTTATTATTATTAATATTATTTTTATAATTATTATTATTATTATTATTATTGTAGCCACCTTTCCAGACACCGACATTGAATGCTAACTCAACTGTAAAGTGCCAGGTTAAAACAACTTGCCACATCCTCACTTATCTGGATCCGGAAAATGGACAATGGTGAGAATTGAAAATGCACAACCCATTTTTAAAGCTCCATAATTGATAACTTGAGTCAAGAGGTCATATACGACTGATGGAATTAAAGAATCATAAAACTGAACTTGATTATATTATAAAATTTAATACTCATCCCGAATTTCAATTTGTTTTATTTCTTTTGACTTTGAAAACCTGTAATATCTATATTACCTTTCTGTCCTGATTTTTTCTGGACAATAACCGGTTATGTTCGGGTGTGGTCATAATGACCCAGAATCGAGCTTTTACAAAAATGATCCCTCAGAAAAATATACTGAATGGATATCAATATGGATCAGTTAGTCAGTGTTTCAAAGAAAATTTTACCAAATTATTTGTATTTTGTAACGTTTGCAGAGAGGAGAAAAATGAAATGGATAAATGAAATACGAAGTAAAATAGATGTCAGAATTGTGCCAAGGAGCTGAATCTAGATTATATTAGGGCTGCGGCAATAGTTTAATTTGCTTGAGAGATAAATTAAATATATATATATATATATATATATATATATATATATATATATATATATATATATATTATATATATATATATATATATATATATATATATATATATATATATATATATATATATGTGTGTGTGTGTGTGTGTGTGTGTGTGTGTGTGTGTTTGTGAATCAGAGCTTAAGTACACATCATTAACAAACATATTAAATCAAATGTTCATAATCAGTTGGAAAACAAAGATATAGATTGGAAAAAGAGTTTGCTGTCTTAAAACAGCTGTAAAATAAAGTAAAATTTTGCAAAGTTTTTACGTATTTCTATCTTTAATCAGACGGCTATTAATCTAGCGATATTACGGAACTGAATGAAAAGTAAGGAGGACAGAAGAATACAAAGCATAGAAAGGGTGAACGAATATAACTAATGAGTGATCAAAATAAACATTTTATTTTAAATGGTTTGTTTCAATATAAATTTTGCTCAGATTACCCGGTAGTATGAGAGTTATAAATAATTTTAAAAAAAATTTTTTTATTGGAAAAGACAAATTAATTAACATATAAATGTATTACCAATGTATTAGATTTTGCTGTTTTTAGGTATCTTGGTATGTTTTCAGAATTTGCTGTTTTTAGGTATCTTGATATGTTTTCAGAATTTGCTGTTTTTAGGTATCTTGGTATGTTTTCAGAATTGTCTCTATCAGAAATAGTGTTGTTATTCGCCTTCAGCGACGCTCAGCGATTATCATTTGGAGACGCTCGAGCGCAATTCACACTGGCTTTGACATTCTGCTTTAGAATGCTCTGCAATTCTCTTTCAGAGATAGTTTGCAATTCACTAAGTAAGATTTCGAGTCCTTTCTTGCAGAACACAAATGTATAAGCCAGTAAATTAATATATAATTATGTTTGGTACAATTAATATTATAACTTGTTTCCTTGCAAAAGGACGTGATGCTCCATGATTGTGCTTCATCACCTCCTTTGGTGGCAAGGTGCACTTCTGGTGCAACGCACTGGTTTTGTCATTCTCTTTTATCATTATGGTCTTCGTCCATTTTGTTGTTCTCTGCAGATTTTTCCTTTGGGACGAATAACTCTTAGGGATTTGACACTCCTTTGGTTCAACTTCGTTGTCAGCTCTACTGACAATGTTAGCTTAAGTGATCACAAAACCATCTACATTATTATAATCAAACTATATTTTTTTTAAAAAACCTGTTGCATTTCAGCCCTGAGCTTAGTCAAACTAGTGCTGTTGAAAATATCTTTGTCTTTTCTCCGGACACGACAGAAGGCAAATGTGCTGTTGATACCGCCTTCACCCCTTCTAGCAACCAGATGGGTATAAATACAATATGTATGAAGACCAGGTATGACTACCTCACATACTTGTCATGATATCATGGTAATATTTATTTACAATACTACATTTTGGTCTCAACAGTTCGCTAACTGATGATAGTAATGAAGCTGAACATACCTGTAACCATTTTATTTTTTTTAGCTACGATGACAGATGAGTCTTTGCTCTGAAATCCTGAATAAAAGGTAGCTTAAGATCAGTGAGAACCTTTACAAACTGCTTCTGAAGAATAGACCAATAAGCATTTTCTGTAACTTGTTATGCACATATGCTGTCAGCATCCTGGGTTGTGTAATTCAAACTTGTGGGAAATTAATTCTGTCTTTATCCTTATGTACATATGACACTATACATGTACTTCTCGGAAATCCTAAAAATGCTGGAAAATCCTAAAGACATTTTAAACAAAAGAACTTCTACAAGTTAAAAGTATATTACTGAATATTTGGACTAGTTTATTAGGGAGCATACAGAAGATATGAACCAGTGTCTTTTTTTCTCAAAAAAATTCATTCCATAAATATTAATATATAGTATGTTGACTTATCATACAGATGACAATTTCAATACATTAAAATGCCCCATAATATCATGAATTTGTGTCAATTTCAGAAATAGTGATAATACACGATGTATAGATGTACGAGTGGTGGAGAAAATAAATGGTAAAGTATCTATCTTTATTGTTTATATTATAATGTAAATATAGACCTGATGAACTTTCAGTACGGAAGACATATATATTTTTTTTCAGTTAACAAATTGTAAGCAATCCCAAGTGTTTTAGAGACACTAAAGAAAAAAATAATAATAACAATCTGTCTCCTACACCCCCTTCTGTCTGGTTTCAAATACACCTGACCAGTATACTCCTGTACCATAAACCAGTTTTTGTACAGTGTATATTATTATACATTTGCTATTTACTAACCTTTTATTATCTTGGGGATGACAGGTTTATTCTTAACAATCATTTGGTGAATTTTATTGACAGAAGTTTTAACCTTTGCACCCAGTGAATGCTTATTCAAAGTTAAATAAAGCAAGTCAAATTACACCTCTCCCTCGATAACTCGCGCACAACGGGGTCCAAAAACTTAGACCGCACTATAAGTGAGGGCACGAGTTACCGAGGGACCTCAAAAAAGTTAAGAAGGGGCTGCCATCCCCACTGGACATTGAGAAAACTGCAGTGGGGGGGGGGGGGGTAACGGGGCTGTTTAATGGCTGAATACTCGTTTTATAATTGCATTGGGAATAATTATCAATAAAGAGCTTTTTTCTAATGTAGTAGTTCGCTTTTTCATGTAAATTACCTTTATTTTCAAGATACCCAGCCTCTGAAAGATTGTTAGCAACATTAGTCCAAGCTGTATCGACAACACATGCACGCGAAAACAGTGTGTATTACATCACTGCATTTTGTCGTTCTAGATACACAACAAAACAAGATTCCTCTTTTTCAAAAACTAGGGGCATTTATTTCCTGAAACAACCATCAACGTTGAAACTCGAGTTATTTATTATTCTATTAGTAAAATATGGATGTCGTGATTTCATTGCATGTAATAGTGAAACTTCTTCTCATCCTTGAGGAAATCTCCGAGTTGCAATTTAGAAATTGTAAGTTCAATACAAACTCTGGAACTTCCTTCTCCATAATGAACTGTATCTGTGAAATGGCTTTTTATTCACCAAGTACTCATTTCATTTGGTTGCCTTACTATCTCTGATCACATTTGTAAATGAGTAGGCTAATTTAAGGTAGGTTAATTATATTACTTACATAATAATATTTATAACAGGGTTTGATTGATCAATTGAAATGAGTTGACCTGACATGCGGCCGTGACCGCTATCGCTTACCCAGGTAGGATTTGCCTGATCTTTTAACTTTTCTTTTATTCCACCCCTTTTATTTGATTTCATATAAAAGATGTAATTACCATGATAATACAAAGCAGGTATGCTTTTAATTGAGTGTAACAACACAACAAATACTTCTGCAAGTCGGAAATAAAAAAACGGTTTGCACTTAATTAGGTTCTCACAGAAATGCTTGCAGACATATCTGTGACGATTGAATGATATTTTTCACATTTGAATACAAGAGGGCATATTGCATTTATGATGATTACACTGAACCGAATTAAAAGACAGAACTAAAACACAAATTTTCCTTGACAAAACTTATTTAATTTGTATTTATTTTTTTAAGTGATGCCACCAGTAGGCATTAGTGACATTATCATTGATCAAAATTTCGTCAAATATTATTATTTACAGTGTACTGAGAATGTTGTTTGGAAAGAAAATTGAACAAAATATATGACTTCTTATTAAAAGTTGAAAATTTCATGATGTTGATTCAAATTTCCATTTACTAATCTCTGTTTTCAATGATAAAACTACCGGTATATCGTTTCATTTACTAATTTTGATAGTGATATTTTTTCACGTTCAACAAATAGGGGCCAATTTTTATTTATTTTTTCTAGTAAAAAAAAAGGGGATCCACGCCTGACCCCGCGTTATAAGCTATCGAGGGAGCGGTGTATGTTTGAAACATCAATTAGAGCATTATAGCTTCACAAAAGCCAGCATGTTAAAGGGAAACTCAGGGCATAATATGCACTCAATCTATAGAGTTTAACTGATTTATTACACCTGTACAATTTGGGCAACTTCAGAGCACTAGTTTGAGATAAATCAACCCTTAATTTCGCAATTTTTCCAACAAAGAAAGTTCACCATTTTTTTAAGGAAGTTGCAGCATCGGTGACTTTTAACTGGTACTTCCGGATATCAGTGGCAGCTTGAGGGGGGGGGGGGAGGCAATTTGCCATGTGCGGCAGGTGAAGGTAGGGGTGTGTAGTTCCGTCGGGGTTTTTTTGGGGTTTTTTTTAATGAAATTTTCATAGTATTACACCTGACCTTAGTATAACAGGGGCAATTCTTCACAAAACTTATATTTAGGAGGGGGGTGGAGGAGGGAGGTTAGCAACTGACATAAAAACTGTTCTCTGTGGCAAAGTAGGGAAACCACTAAAGAACATTGTCCCTGGGTGCCTCTGTAGGGGCGCCACTAAAGAACATTGACCCCGGATACCTCGAACCATCGCACCACCACTGCCGGTTATTACCATGTTAGAGCTGAAGGTTGTATTGAATTTGGCTTGATCGGTATGAGAGAGAGAGAGAGAGAGAGAGAGTGTGTGTGTTACAATGCAAGTAAATTGGTCAGCTGTATTTTCAGTAAATTGTTGTTTTCTTTATATAAAAAATGGGTGAGAAAGTTACAACTTTAATACACAAATTTCATTTAATTCATAATGCCCATGATAACTAAATATAAAGTCTATGACGGGTTGTAAAGGACTTATGATGAAAAATTAATCATGTAAATCTATTGACCAGCTTTGTGAAATGTGATTCAACATCATAGACCATAGGCCTACTCATACTAATAAAATAAAATTCACACAGAAACGTAGTATTAAATACTATTTGCATTTAATACTTGTATTTTTCAATATATAATATGTTAATAAAAATACGTGTGCAAAAATTTCATGGAGACAAAAATATCAAAGCAAACTGAGAAATATAAAGAAACGAGTTCATCCCAACCATTATTACTAGCGAGATGTGTGGGAGTGACATCACCAGAAGAGAATTAGGTTAGTCTCGGTATAACTGGATATTGTTAACATCGCAAGGTCCTGTGATAATTGACCTACCGCCAGCACAGACATAACCACACCCGACTGATTAGCATAGCACATCATATCAAATAAAAGTATTTTATCTTGACACTCACCCAGTGTGAATTAATATTCATTTTTAATGCATACTGAAAATTTAATGACAAATGATTCAAAAATGCTCAAGTTATGATGATTTGAATTTGTATATTATATATAGTGGCAGTCGGATATGTGATGGAGATCAAATCTGAAAGTTCATCAAGCTGCCAGTGTGCCTGTAAAATCACATGATGCTCACTCCTTTGCCAGCGATAGTATTGGTCGGTGGATATATAAAAAGCTTCTTGTTAAAATGTTAAATGTGCATGTAAAACTTTTGGATGGTTGGACTAAAGGTGTTATTGTGACAATTTATAAAATTATAGGTGTCAAAACCGATATATCCAATTCTAGACCTATAACGTTGATTTATTAGTAAATGGGAGTTGAGGTTGTGCTGTACCCTCCGAACATACTGATTTTGTAATATTTGTAATGTTAATGTTGTTTTTATGTGATGACAACACTATACTTGTTGTAGATAATCATACTGACATTCAGTATACCCTTGATACATTTTGCAGACATTGTGATAACTGGAAACTTGCAATCAATACAGAGAAAACAAAAATTATTGCATTTGGTTCAAAAAGAAAGGATAACACATACAAATTTAAAATAAGAAATGTAGACATTGATATAGACGAATATAAATATTTAGACCTTATATTTCACAAGAATGGAAAATTCTCCAATGACCTGAAAAATCTGTTATCTATAGCTAATAAAGGTATGTATTTACTTAAAAAAATTAAAAATAATTTACATTTGCCTGTCGATTGTCAGATAAACTGTTCGATCAGACTATTGTACCGATTTTAAGTTATGCTTGTGAAATTTGGGGATTTTTTGATCTGATATAGTTGAAAAAAACTCATCTTTCTTTCCTTAGAAGTACATGTATACTGAATGTCAAAAAAATGTACCCCTCTATATATCGTTTATGGTGAACTTTGTTGTTTCCCCTTATTTATTAGCATTAAAACTAGCATGATAAACCACTGGGCTAGATTAATTAGTGGTTATGAAGAAAAATTGTCTTATCATGTGTATTGTCTCTTATACAAATATTTTTGTGCCAACTTTTATGGCAATAAATGGATATTAGAAGTAAAACCAATATTTTGATGATGTTGGGTTTAGCTACATATGATGACACCAAAACATTTATGTCAGCTAGATGGTTCATAAAGGCGGTAGAACTATGACTGAAAGATTAATACAGACAAGTCTAGGCAGCTAACATCATTATGTAATTTAAAGGTCTTAATTACAGGTTATTTAAAACTATTTTTGATTTAGAAAAGATCTGTTTTTCATTATAAAAAATATACCAACTTAATTAAGCTTGGAACTGCAACTCACAGGTTTCCTGTTGAAACTGGTAGATGGGCTTATGTTCCTTATAATGAAAGATATTGTACACTCTGATGTCAGTTGGAAGAAATAGGTGATGAATTTCATTATCTTCTGTCGTGTTCTTATTTACAGACAAAAATGTATACCTCATTATTACATTTTCAGGACCAACATTTTTAAATGTAATCAATTAACAAATACAGGTAACATACGACTCTTGAAAAATATTTGCAGGTTCTTAAATTGTGTTTTCTGAATTTTGTAATCCCTGTTAAGCATCTTGTTGGGATATCACATGCTATATTCATTTTTATTTATATACCTCATATGTTGTAAATTTTACAACTTGAGTGTAATAAAGACTTGTCTTGTCTTGTCCACGGATATCGGCACGTTTCAGGGTTTGAGTGACATACGCCAATATGTTAATTACATTTCGGTCCATGTCTTGATTATCTGATTAGAAAAACTTTTGAAAACTGGTACTACAACTTAGAATTCAATCAGTATTAATATAGTAAAAATTGGTACAACAACTTAGAATTCAATCAGTATTAATATAGTAAAAATTGGTACAACAACTTAGAATTCAATCAGTATTAATATAGTAAAAATTGGTACAACAACTTAGAATTCAATCAGTATTAACATAGTAAAAATTGGTACAACAACTTAGAATTCAATCAGTATTTACATAGTGAAAATTAGTAAAAATTGGTACAATAACTTAGAATTCAATCAGTATTAATATAGTAAAAATAAGACTGGAGACAGGATTTTCCATTGAACAGGGTGGAAACAATAATAATTAAAATCACTCAGCAGAACAAAAATATAAAAGTGACCCAGCTAAGATTGGTTTAGCAATAATAAATCTACGCGAATATTCTGTTATGAATTCTTCTCTCAGTCCTCGAGTGGTCGCGTGTAATATCGTTTATGTTTCACGTGAGAAAAGTATATGAAATAAAGAAATTATAGTGTTTAATTAAAGATTTCTTAAAGCTTGCTGGTCATGTGACATTCTGAAGAATAAAAATAAATATTTAACAAAACACAGATTTATTGACTAGGAATATATTTTAAGTCTTGTAAATGAATTCAGTAGTATTGTACATAATAAATTTTAGTCGAGTGGTGTTTAGCGGATGAATAAGAAATAATAAACTATAGTATTAGTGACATAGTGAAATGATGTTAAAGAAGTAGGTAACAAAATCAACGCAAAACAAGAGACAGCCCTGAAGACTCATCAAGAACATAATATGAAATAGCTGCAAAATGATATTGAAAAGTGAAAATATAGTTTACCAACGGTGTAAAGAGTGTTATAGAAGAGCCTGTTTAAAATTTACTTAGATGTTACAGCTGGTAGAACCAGCAAAAACATAAATTACCATGAAATAAAACCCAATGAAACTGAGTCAAAGCAAATTGTAATGCAATAAAGGAGTGTGTAGCATATATGTGTGTTAACAGAATTGATCCAAAATTTATTTCAAAGTCATATAAAATGTGTGCTGTCATTGACGTTTTAACAGGTAGAGCAAGATACAAACCTAACAAGGGTGTGTAAAGCAGTGGGTGTTTCCAAAATAATATCAACCAGTAATTGAATATTCCTTCACCGTTTAAATATAATGCCATTTGAAAGCAAATACGTAAAGCAAGTGTTTGGAGAGAAGCACACAAAAACAGCTGAAAGATTGGTTATAACACAATTGATAAACAGTCAACAGGAAGCACACAAAAACAGCTGAAAGACCAGTTATCACACAATCGGTAAACAGTCAACAGGTTATGAAAATCAAGACAGAGAAATTGGAAAGCTAAAAGGCAGTGGATGAAAGGAAGTAAGAGAGGCAAACAAAGTACAAGCAATCGATAACAAACATGATGAAATTTTGTTCAAAAGTGAATCGTATAAATTAAAAAAATGAATGCAAGCTGAAGTAGAAGCAAATGACAATTAGTAATTGAAATAATTTGTCCTGTAAAATGCCATTGCTAGTCAGCAGTTTAAATAATTTTGTCCAGTAAATTGCCATTGCTAGTCGGCAATTGAAATAATTTTGTCCTGTAAAATGCCATTGCTAATCAGTATTTGAAATAATTTTGTCCTGTAAAATGACATTGCTAGTCAGTATTTGAAATAATTTTGTCCTGTAAAATGACATTGCTAATCAGTATTTGAAATAATTTTGTACTGTAAAATGTCATTGCTAATCAGTAATTGAAATAATTTTGTCCTGTAAAATGGCATTGCTAATCAGTAATTGAAATAATTTTGTCCAGTAAAATGCCATTGCTAATCAGTAATTTAAAAAAATTTGTTCTGTAAATGCCATAGCTAATCAGTAATTGAAATAATTTTGTCCAGTAAAATGCCAATGGCATAAGTAATTTAGACAACTCCTCCACAGCGAATTTAGACAGTGCAGCAATTTTGTACATAAATAACATTTGTAATGACATATTATAGGTGATCATCAAAATGGAATATAACTCTGTATGATAAACATTGTTGATCATGTTGTTTTATTTTTCAATTGACATTAAAAGATATCAAAACTAGAGCATGGCGGGTATGTGGTTCTAATGTTGTACAGGAACTTATGTTGTTTTTGTTCCATTGATGAATAGCTTCTGAAGGTTTTACGTAAACAAACGAAGCGCTGGATGTACATGTTTACTATTCTAACTTGTAAACTATGTAAATCATAAAAGCGATTACTATGTGATTTGTCCATGGCAATTTTTTTTTAACCATTTATTATCTTCTTTCTAGTCCTCAAACAGTTTCAATTTAACAAATCAATTTTTATATATCTTCCTAATTCTTCTAGCACTTGTGCCTGACCTTTGGAGTTTTCAGTTGTTTTCAGCGCTTTCGTCTATTTTTCTGTGAATTTGCTAATAGTTGACTAATGCCTCCTCAGTTGCTATTTTCCTATTTGGTTTCACCAAGCTCTCTTCAACTTGTCAGCAGGCAAGTTAGAAATAGTGTATACAGAGTTAAAAGGCAAGTTGCCATTAGCATTCTTGGTGGGAACAAACAACATTCTTCAGGATGCTTTCTTTCAATGTATTTTTTTAAAAACTGTAGTTGTCTATTGTATTGTATTGTACGCACAACGTGTGCAATCTTTTATATGTATTGTTTTTTATGTGGGTTAAATTAGGCTGCCAAAGTAGGCAATTTATGTAAAGCATATGGGCAGCCAAAAAAAGGCTGCTAAAACAGGCATTTAGGACACCTAAACGAGCTAATTTGCTTGTTGCATTAAATAAATTTATCAGGTTTATTGGTGAGATTGCTGAGTATCTGACACATACAATTAGCAAGATGGCTGAAATAGCAGAAAGAGATGTTTGTGAATATGTCATGGCAGATGAAGGAATCAAACTTAAACTATTCATTACAGTGGCATAAAAATCAGCAGTTTACAACAATGGGTGTAGGGCATTTTCGTACACGTTAGACAAAGCATATGACAGACTACAACAATGTGTGTAGGGCGTTATTGTATGCATTAGACAAAGCATATGACAGACTTCAACAATGTGTGTAGGGCATTATCGTATGTGTTAGACAAAGCATATGACAGACTTCAACAATGTGTGTTGGGTACTATCATATATGCATTAGACAAAGCATATGACAGACTTCAGCAATGTGTGTAGGGCATTATTGTATGCATTAGACAAAGCATATGACAGACTACAACAATGTGTGTAAGACATTATCGTATGCATTAGACAAAGCATATGACAGACTACAACAATGTGTGTAGTGCATTATTGTATGCATTAGACAAAGCATATGACAGACTTCAACAATGTGTGTAGGGCATTATCGTATGCATTTTGACAAAGCATATGACAGACTACAACAATGTGTGTAGGGCATTATCATACACGTTAGACAAAGCATATGACAGACTACAACAATGTGTGTAGGACATTATCGTATGGATTAGACAAAGCATATGACAGACTTCAACAATGTGTGTAGGACATTATCGTATTCATTAGACAAAGCATATGACAGACTTCAACAATTTGTGTAGGGCATTATCGTACACGTTAGACAAAGCATATGACAGAATACAACAATGTGTGTAGGGCATTATCGTATGTGTTAGACCATGACAATGCATTTATTTTTACCAGTGATATGTCATAAATGTTATGTTTGTATAGCTCCATCATGTTTATGCTTGCATATGTTTTATTACATTGAATCAGTTAACTTTTAAATATCTAGAATTTTAATTGATGTTTACTTATTGATTTTGTATGACTTTGCATACATTTCTTTTTCATCTCTGTATGCCCTAAATGCATACATCTTTGACCTCAACCCTAAAAATGTTTGTATCGGTGTACCTGAAAGCTTTTATCTAACACTGAAACCACCAATGATAGGTCTTTCCAGTTTTATTTCTAGCTGTGCTAATTAGAATGAGGTTCCTTCCTAGTCTTACCAGTTTTATTTCTAGCTGTGCTAATTAGAATGAGGTTCCTTCCTAGTCTTACCAGTTTTATTTTTAGCTGTGCTAATTAGAATGAGGTTCCTTCCTAGTCTTACCAGTTTTATTTTTAGCTGTGCTAATTAGAATGAGGTTCCTTCCTAGTCTTACCAGTTTTATTTTTAGCTGTGCTAATTAGAATGAGGTTCCTACCTAGTATCACTCAGTTTTATTTATAGCTGTGCTAATTAGAATGAGGTTCCTTCCTAGTCTTACCAGTTTTATTTCTAGCTGTGCTAATTAGAATGAGGTTCCTACCTAGTATCACTCAGTTTTATTTTTAGTTGTGCTAATTAGAATGAGGTTCCTTCCTAGTCTTACCAGTTTTATTTTTAGGTGTGCTAATTAGAATGAGGTTCCTTCCTAGTATCATGAGAGCTTCTGATACCTCTTAAATTGTAGGTTCACAGATTTTGATGATTCTATGCTTTCTGACTCATTCCATTTGTTTCCTGATAAAACAAAAAATTAGTCATGGGTTTCAAGAAATCGTTCTCTCAATCACTGGCAGCTTTCTGCCTCAAGCTCATGCTTAATTCAGTGTAAAATTTCAAATATGGTTCCTGGTCAAATAATATCACCCTGTGTATCTTATTCAACTGGAGATCTAACTGAAGGTACAACTTTAGGTTTATGTAGTGAGTGATGTACTGTTTTTATCTTACAAGTACACATGAAAATTTTGGCACCAGTGTTCTTGTGCCTTTACCTTCAGCAATCTATTGATGTTGAAATGGTGATAATTTTCAGGTATTCTTTTCCTTTAAATAATCGTGTAATTCAATAGGAATCTCTCAATCAACTTCTAAGACAACACCAAATCTTTCACCATCTTGCTAAGCCATAAAATTCTCTTCAGTGATTTTAATTTGTTCTTTCATTGCCCATCTAAAGTTCTTAACGGGCATTGTTTGGCATATTATCCATCCATACACATTTTTTTTTTGTCAGTATATATGGGAAACTCTTCGACTTGCTGTCATACTTACCGTTATCTCTTATTTTGTCTTCATTGCCAACATAGTTCTGATGATTAGCCGTGGCGTATCTATTTGATAATATACTAATGCCATCTCTATTTCCTGTCTCAAACATATCAAAATATATCATAATCAGTCAGCAATTCCGTCAACTTCAAACTGAGAGCATGTGATAAACCTTTTGAGTAGTAGCAGGAACCAGTTGATAGTACTGCATGCTGACATTTCTGGCCTCTTTAAATATATCGTACAGTAACAATGTATCTTTCTTGACATAGTAATGCAAATTCCCCATTGTCTCTAGGCCAAAAATGTTGCATGATATCCTGTGCCTAATTATACTGATGATTGGTTATTCTGATTATTTAAAACTGGAATATAACTTTTCAATTGGTTGTAAACAAGTTTCATTGAATCTATCAAATGAATCCATGTACTTGTATGGATAGACATCGTTTCTCAAATATAAGTATTTTCCTTCCATGTTTTCAAAATCGTGTCTGGGAAATTGTTTATACAGTATTTGTTTATATAACGAGTGATTCTTACATCTATATCTATTCACAAACCTAATTGCACATTTTATAATGATCTCTTTCTCGTCTTTAATGAATTTATCGACCATAAAATTATGACTGAATGATATATATTTTTCATTGTTGTTCGCAAAATTGTTACCTCTTAATCTGGGTTGTTTTTGAGCAATGTCTTGATAAACAAATGAGGGGCATATCCAGATAAATTTTGAATGAACAAATAATAAATGTAGGATATTGCATATAAGTGTTGCTTGGTCCTGTAGGATATTGCATATTAGTGTTGCTTGGTCCTGTAATTTTATGCACAGACTTTGGTACTTTTTAAAGGTAATTGTAAAACCTATGAATGCAATCCTTTCCACGGTATGGATTTGACTTTGAAGGTTTAATTACTGACTTGAGAAAAAAAATGCAAACTCTGATGGGATGTGTCTAGATGTTAGCTAACTGTGTTATATATTTATGACTGGTATGTGAATACTTGCAAAGTCACTGTATAACACAAACAATACTCAACATTTATGATGCTCATGCTTAAACTTGACTGTTGATCCACTTTTGGTACAATAGGTATGTTGTTAAGCAATGATTTATGTTCTGTTAGCTTTTGTTTAATGTTGTAGTGTGCAACACACTTCGTACAGAAGTATTTTGGGTGTTTGTTTGAAGGGAAAGTCCATAAAAAATTTAACGCCATTATTTGACATATAATAACTTTGTAAATACAGAAAATGTAAATAATGTTCAGAAATAACTCACTGAAATAATTAAGTTCAAATGGCACTGCCATATTGCAGAGGTAAAATGTATGAAGTGAGCATGGTCCGTTGCATCACGTGGTTGGTTTGTGTTCACTGCAGTTCTATATAAACTACACTTAAGAATGTTGTTAGAGTAAAATAAATCTTCATAAAATTACAAAGTTGCCCACACCAAATCTTATGTTATGTTTACTTTTAATTCAACTGTGCCAATTAATGTTTTTTTTTTTGCAACACGGACTTATGTTTGTGCCGATATCCGACCTGAGAGCAAGTAAAAAGACGATGCTGTGATCGCAGGAACTATCACTTGAAAACAGTAAAATCATGCTTTATCAGAGCATCCTTGGGCAAGGCACTTTACTGTACTTGCCCCGGCACTATATAACCTTCCAAAGTGTTGTAAGTACTGTAATTACAAGTTTCAACTGTAGCTGCTGCGAACACAAACTGAATTTATGATGTCACGTGCAGTATCTAATGGCTCCAAAGAGTGACAATAATAATACGATACTTTCAAGTTATTTATTTCACAGCAAGTTTGGATGTATCATCACTGGTTGCAAATTGAAGACATATTTACATACTCTGCGAAGATAATTTCTAAATAAATCAAGCAAAGAAAGAAATAAGCAGTTGAACAATCACTTGTAAGAAGATCAAATGCAATTAGGACCCTATGTCAGCATATCATCAGAGTGAAATAGGAAGTAATAACATCAAGTGATATTTAATGGAAATGTAAAATAATTAAAAATAAAAAAAACAACAGCAACTACAACAACCCATAGAAGGATGCTAATTTATATTATCAGTGAGAAATGTTTCCATAGTTTAGGGCAACATACTGCTAAGGAACTTGGAGTGTGTGTAGAGTAATAACACAGCTACAGTTTGAAGAAATAATGCAGATGGGGATCATGCACTTGTGGTTTACCTAGAAATAGTAGGAACAATCTTGTACGAAACTTTATATAGCCTTGAAAATCAGATAGCCTCAATGTAATAAAACTCGTTTAGGAAACAGTAGCCAGCTCAGTCTTGAGAACACTGCATGCATATTTCAGCTTTAATTGAGAACGGTATAGCTTAGCTAATAATCTGAGCAAATTGCTTGTTTCTGTCTACTGTAAAAGAAAACTATATCTTATTGAAAAGTTGTTAGCAGTTGTCCGTAACAAGTGTTTTGAAAGACAATATCATGTTCAATTACAACTATATATTTGTCACTGAAAAAACAATTAAAAACTTCATATGATCGAAAAACTGATGGGGACAGAGCTTTAGTTAACATGTGAACTTGTACACCAGTACCCAGAATATACCAGCCTTTCATTGTCTAATCTATACATAGTTAACCCATGCCATTGCACAGATGCACAGAAAAAAACACTCCAAAGAAAATGAATGCTATCATGTCTTTGTCTTTTTTCTTCCTGGAAAAAAAATAAAATGAAATAAAATTTAAACAAACGAAAAATGGTGAGCAATTTGCCAAGGTTAAAATACGAGTCTTGCAGTTTTGGATGGACTGCCATGAAAATTGTTAAATGTTATGTTCGTCAACTGAAGATGCACTTATCGATATATCAGTATGCTCCTGCAATTTTGGGGAGTTATTGCCTGTTTTGTCTCATAGTTGTCTCGTAGACATTAACAAAAATTGAGGGAGCAGAGAGATTTGTCGATATATGCATCTTCAAGTGATGACCATAATATTCACCAAGTTTCATGGCAATCCATCAAAAACTGCTGGACTGGTTGTGCTAATGAGTGCACTAACCCACAGTGGGGGTAAAAAAACTGAAGTCTCAACATGAATAATGCCATTAAAAAAGAACTACAACAGACGGCTAGGAAACTTCTTCTACAAAAGCCATTTTAATTAGTTTCGCATTAATTTTGCAAATAGAAGAATCATAATATTTAAAAACAGTCTTCATGGGTGATATATAAAATATTCTGTATGCTATTGCAAAAACTATCCAGTGATCTCCTCTGTGAATTTCAAAATGTTACACACTGGTATTGTATTTATCTATCAAATTGATGAATACAGAAAATGGCATTACACCTGTTTTCTTCAATTGTAATGATATTTATTATCTATCACTCTTTTAGTTGCCATGAGCAGCACAACTACAGAGACAACTATGATGACAAGGATGCCCTCTATGAGTCAAACTACGACTGTATCGAGAACTGCAGGCACTACTACGACAGTAACTTCGTCTTCCACGGACACAGCGACTATATCTGTAGCAACAACACCCACGCCGATACCTTCACCGACATCACCAACATCTACATCAGCCATCCTAATATCTAAGTCAACAACAACATCCCCATCAATAACAGTAACATCTCAGACAACATTGGCAACATTCAAGTCAACAACAATATCTCAGCCAGCAGCAGCAACAACAGCAACCTCTACGACAGTGGCGACATCTCACACAATATTGCCGACATCTCAGTCAACTGCAACATCTCAAAAAACAGCAACTACAACTTTTCCTTCAACCACAGTAACGTCTCAGTCAACTTTTACAGCAGCAACACCTTGGTCAGAAACACAAATGACAGCAATATCTTCCACAGCAACGATGACATCTCATTTAACAGTGCTGCCATCACAATCATCTTCTGTAAAATCTCCTTCAACACAAGCAACATTCATGTCAACAGTGGCAACATCTCAGCCAGCAGCAGCAACAACAGCAACATCTACAACAATGGTTACATCTGAGTCAACATTGTTGACTTCTCAGTCAACAGCAACTTCTCAGTCAACATCAAATACAACTTCTCCTTCAACTACAGTAACATCTCAGCCAACTTTGACAACATCCACTTCACCAGCCGCAACATCTCAGTCAGAAACACAAACAATAGCAACATCTACAACAATGGTTACATCTCAGTCAACATTGTCGACATCTCAGTCAATGGCAACATCTCTGTCAACAGCAGCTACAACTTCTCCTTCAACTACAGTAACGTCTCAGCCAACTTTGACAACATCCACTTCACCAGCAGCAACATCTCAGTCACAAACACAATCAACAGCAACATCTTCTACAACGATGGTGACATCTCATTTAACAGTGCCACCATCAATATCATCAACTGTAAACTCTCCTTCAACACAAACAACATTCATGTCAACAGTGGCAACATCTCAACTAGCAGCAGCAACAACAACAACATCTACAACAGTGGTTACATCTGAGTCAACATTGCCGACATCTCAGTCAACAGCAACATCTCAGTCCACATCAACTACAACTTCTCCTTCAACTACAGTAACGACTCAGCCAACTTTGACAACATCGACTTCACTAGCATCTCAGTCAGAAACACAATCAACAGCACGATCTTCAGCAACGATGGTGACATCTTATTCAACAGTGCTGTCATCACAATCATCAACTGTAAACTCTCCTTCAACACAAGCAATATTCATGTCAATGGAGGCAACATCTCAACCAGCAGCAGCAGCAACAACAACAACATCTACAACAGTGGTTACATCTGAGTCAACATTGCTGACATCTCAGTCAACGGCAACATCTCAGTCAACATCAACTACAACTTCTCCTTCAACTACAGTAACGTCTCAGCCATCTTTGACAACATCCACTTCACCAGCAGCAACATCTCAGTCACAAACACAATCAACAGCAACATCTTCTACAGCAATGGTGGCATCTCATTTAACAGTGCCACCATCACAATCATCAACTGTAAACTCTCCTTCAACTCAAACAACATTCATGTCAACAGTGGCAACATCTCAACCAGCAGCAGCAACAACAACAACATCTACAACAGTGGTTACATCTGAGCCAACATTGCCGACATCTCAGTCAACAGCAACATCTCAGTCAACATCAACTACAACTTCTCCTTCAACTACAGTAATATCTCAGCCAACTTTGACAACATCCACTTCACCAGCATCTCAGTCACAAACACAATCAACAGCAACATCTTCTGCAACGATGGTGACATCTTATTCAATAGTGCCACCATCACAATCATCAACTGTAAACTCTCCTTCAATGCAAGCAACATTCATGCCAACAGCAGCAACATCTCAACCAGCAGCAGCAATGACAACACCTACAACAGTGGTTACATCTGAGTCAACATTGCCAACATCTCAGTCAACAGCAACATCTCAGTCAACATCAACTGCAACTTCTCCTTCAGCTACAGTAATATCTCAGCCAAATTTGACAACATCTGCTTCACCAGCAGCAACATCTCAGTCAGAAACACAATCAACAGCAACATCTTCAGCAATGATGCTGACATCTCATTTAGCAGTGCTGCCATCACAATCATCAACTGTAAACTCTCCTTCAATGCAAGCAACATTCATGTCAACTCTGGCCAAATCTCAGCAAGCAGCAACATCTCTGACAACAGAGTCAACAATTTCAACAACAGAATTGGGATCATCGACTGCAGCATCAACCACAACTGGTAAGTCTACCAATTGGTCATCGTGTCAAAACTTCCACTTTGAAACACATGCCTTTTCTTTAATTACGGACACATCTCTCCGTTTCCAGTACCTAAACCATCTGCAACTTTTGTATCTTCACCAACAAAACGTTCATCTAATGTCACAATTACAGCATCATGGTCTCCATGCTCAATTCCAGAAACACACCTACATCAGTTCCAACAAATCCATCCACCTTTCAGACTACATTCTGGACAACCATATTTTCTTCTACTTACAGAGCAAACTTTCTTGCAGCGCCTTTAACTGAACCACATTCATCCAACAGAACAAAGATTTTACAAATTTGAACTTGGCAACTCTGAATATATTACCTTTGTTTTCTTCAGTGGCAGCTTATACACAGCTATAGTCACTCAATTTGTATATTTGATCCTCCCATAATCCAGTTCACAACCAAAGAAAAGAAACACACAATCGATGCCTGTTACAGTTAGACATATCTTTTTGTATTCTTTATAGCCATTTTGTTGCATTCTCTTTTTCTCTTTATGTAGCTGTCCTATGTATATTTTCTGTATACCATTTCATTACAAGTGCCATATTTAGTGTATATTATATTCCATATTTTTTAGAGTATCTTACATAAGTGTTAGAACTTGTTTTGTTTGATTTCAAGAAAATGGAAAGTTTAATTTCAAGAATGAAAGAGTCTATCAGCTCCACCATAATAAAAACTGAATGGGTCCTTGTAATGAAATTATGTGGTATCGATCTTCTCAGGTTTACATTACTATTTCGGTTTTGACATGCAAATAAACAACTGTTTGTTTACACCATTTCTTTTGACCCAATACTTACATTTATGAGTAAATATTTTAATGTGACATGAAAATGAAAGAAGATGGAATTTTGCAGAGCAATTAGTACTACAGTGAGAAAGACATGTATATTTTCAGTGGTTTCAGTGATATTCATGTATGAGTAATTAGGATTGTACTACAAAGGGTAGGTAATCACGTTACCAATTCCAATCCACAAGGAAAACTTGATGCCTAGTAGGAAATCCGATTTTTCAGTCATCTTGCAGATTCTTTTTTTCTCTATTTGTTATCACATTGCAGATTCTCTCTCACATATACCCACCTACCCCACCCCACCAAACATACATATGCAGCCACTAACAATATATCATTCTGTCTTTTAATTGTTACTTTACATTAATCAAAGATCACCGTAACAGAAACATCATTCTCAATGCAATAGAAGGTGTTCCGGTCTAGTCTATGCTAAATCTGCTAATTTTCTGCAGTTTCCACCACAAGTCCCACTAGGTCCTCTGCATGTTCAGAAGAAGAGAAGAAAGCAGGTAAATAAATGGTGTGTGTGTTTGTGTGTATGTATGTGTGTGTGTTTATTGAACACTCTAAATACCAGATTGTCATCATAAGCTTTTGCATGTACAGTGCTTATTGGAATCACTATAAAACCATGCAAGGACCTCAACTGAGGCTGATTTATAGTACAATTCCAGACTTTCTCACAACTTATATGTCCAAGTCAACTTTTATTTTCTAATTACAAGACAAACTTATGTTTTCAGTGTTCATATGAAGAAAAAAAATTATCTCTTTTTTCCTTTTTTATTATTTATATTATTATTGTTGTTGTTGTTGTTTGGTCCCTGTTGACCAGAAATCAAACTGGAAGATAATTCAAGTTAGATAAGGCAAACAGGCGAGATTATGGTGCTTAACTGAGTTCAATGACCCCTCCATGTACAGATTGACAGCTCACAAATATTGTATCCTTCACATCATTCATTCAAGCTCTTAATGTGCTTTTGAGAAATTGTAATGGCAAAGGCATATAATTGTTTATGTATCCTGTTGAATGATATTGCTAAGTTGCTTATGCACATGGAAGATTGTCTACATTATTATCAGTCTGTATTCAGAGAGGTCAGTTGTGCGTTCATGTGATTATGAATTACTTCTCATTTTTAGCCTTTTAATATTATTACATTGCAGCTTCTGAGCGGGCGGTGAGTATTAGCAATATTTGTTTGTACCCAACTTCATTCTCTAGCTTCCTTCAAGTTGAATTAAAACTGTTATTGACAAATTAATATTGCATGTGTATGTGAAATATAAGAAAAAGAAGAATTTTGTGAAACCGAGGAACAGTAAACCAAAATGGTCACTTTAGTTTGCTATTATATCATACAGTTATAAACCATATTAATATGCCATGACACTCAGAAGTCTGAAAATAAATTTTTGGAAAATGCTTTGGTAAAATAAAGGAAAAAGTTAATATCCTAAAATACTTTTTATTTTTTTTTTGTAAATGAAAAATAGTAGCCTTAACCATCTATAGAAAGCTCTTTACTCCAACAAAAACTCCTTTCTTTTATAGTTTACAGGAAAAATATTATATTCATCATTATGAAAATTTCTGAAGAATAAAAATGGTTGTTTGATTTACCAAACGTTGTTGTCCTGGGTGGAATGTAATTAATTTTGTTGTGTTTTTATTTTTCTAAGATAATTTTCTTATTAACCAATACCAATCACATTGGTAAGTCCTATTTAACAACGTACGTGCATGGCAGACAGTTCCATACATTTTGTCACTTTGAATTTTGTTACAGAGAGAACTTGCAAATGTAGGAAGAATCAGTTGCTTCTGTAATGTCACCCAAATGGTGGATGGCCAAACCATCACAAAAAGGATACAAGTGATCAGACCACGTCCTGTCGTGACCACCACCCAGCTGGCCAAGGCGGGAGCTGCAGGGGCTGGGGGAATGGTGGGCACAATGGCGGCTGTTGGGATCGCCGCCTTTGTGGTCAAAAAGCTGAAAAATAAGATGGGTGAAAAAAAGAAGGTATCCCCAAAGCCAAAGTCTAGAGCTCATCTGAACACACTTCCGAAATAAACTTTTCTGTATTCAAAGAGGTACTGCTTCAGCAAAAGTAACTGTTACTATTGTAATTCAGCATAATTGATTCATAATTTTACGTTTGTTTGAAGACTGTGACTTGCATGATTTTTATAATCAAATCTGACCTTATTGGTTAGATATTTGTGTTAAAGACAATTAAATACTTCAGTGAAATATACATGTCTTTCCTTTAGTACAGAAGTGTAACATTATGTATAATTTCATCTATTGTGAGTAAATTAGTAGCTTTATTTTCTAACACTTTTACAGGAACGACTTGTACTGCTAATTTATTACCAATACTAATGATTTTGGGACTAATTCTTGTAATATTTAATAAAAATGACAATAGCAAAAAAAATGTAAACTTTCCTTAATTACAAACTTTTCTGTCTCAGTTGCAACAGTGTTTTTTTGAGTTCAGAAACAGTTCTAATGAAAAAGGAAAAATTGAGAGAAAAATAATAATAATTAAAACTATATATTGTCTCCTATTTTAACTGCAGAATAGTGTACACCTCATTTTTTGTTGTTGTTTTTTTTGTAATGGTTATGGCTTATTTTCTGCACAAAAATGGTGATGCAAAGAACTTTACATATCTTTTGATGTTTCAAAATTTGTACAAATGCCTTGCATAAATCAAGACTAATGAAGAAACTTACTGCTGTATCTGTGATATAGATTGCCATAGTATCTTAAAATAGATTGCTATTTTATCAGCTTTTTTGTTGTTTGTTTGCAATCTTACATTGCTTCATTCGAGTTAATGAAATAAAGTGATATCATATGGTAAACTTGACTTAAGTTCTTTGTAATGCAAATCAGCGAGGTAGGAACTGTGAATGAATGACATGCAAGCTTTATTACTCAACCAGTCAGTGTCATATAAATGGGACAGAAAGGGAAACATTCTATAGTGTACATTTCAGAGTGAATAGAATTCAACAGTAGGTGATACTGCATGTGAACACAACAGTTAGTGATTGAGACTTTTTCCCCTGACTGGATTTTGACCTTCAAGCTGGTTGTATTTGGATGTTAATATCGCAGGCTATTGACAGACATAGTCTGAACCTGATGTACATAGCCAATAGTCTTGGCAATCGGCTTGTACTGTCTGGATTCATGTGTGGAAACATTTTCCCGAACACAAGTGAAGAGCTTGAGCACGAATGTACTGACGGTAATTTCATGTCACAATCAGGAGAGCATTATTGATTTCCTCTGTATGTAACAAAATGCAACTGATATTGGTTATGTACCCCCATTTTTGTTTGGTTGACTAAGCCAACTTTAAGGTGTTTTGATTAGAGCCTTTGATTGGTTTAGTTTGGCAGTTAGAGTAAAGTGTCTTGTCCAATAACACAACACAACAGAGCATCGCACCCCGCCCAACCTGGGTAATGGGGATCAATCCTTGTGCTCTTGTGTAGGAGTCCATGATGCTAAATGCTGCAATCAATACTTTTTCATTTACAACATTGTATCTGACAGACCAAGGGACTTGTTTAAGAAGATGTATTATGTAACTTTTTTTGGCCTAAATTTAGTAAGTGCTATTTGAATTTTTCACTGTAAAGTTTAGTAAAATCTGACATTAATGAGGTAATTTCACATCAGACTGGCTGAGCTTGTTATCACTTCAAGGCTCTAATATCATGAAGATCCTGAGCAATTTTGAATATGAGTGACATCAGCGTGTATTAATGAGGTGATCTTGCACCTCATTACTACTCAGGAGGCTTCATTTATCAGCCAATGTTTTTTATATCCGATTTGCTTCATAGGCTGATATAATCAATATCTCTCTGAAAAGTATGATTATGAACGACATCCATCTTGCACCTGAATGGCTGAGCTTGTTACCACTCTAGAAGCTTCATTTATCAACCAATTTTGATTAGATTTGGTATGTAATCTTATATCATCAAGATCTAAAATGAATTTGAATATGAGTGACATAGATACATATTAAAGAGTTAATCTTGTATCATCAAGATCTAAAATGAATTTGAATATGAGTGACATAGATACATATTAAAGAGTTAATCTTATATCATCAAGATCTAAAATGAATTTGAATATGAGTGACATAGATACATATTAAAGATTTAATCTTGTATCATCAAGATCTAAAATGAATTTGAATATGAGTGACATAGATACATATTAAAGAGTTAATCTTGTATCTGAATGGCTGAGCTTGTTACCACTCTGGAGGTATTATATATAAACTGATTTCGACCACATTTGGTATTTAAACTTATTAATGGGGTAAGTAGGCATCTAATTGGTTGAGCTTGTTGCCACTCAGGAGGCTTCATTTATGAACTGGTGTTTCTCAGATGTGTTAAGTAGCTTAGTTAATTGAGATCTTTGACAAGTTGGATTATGAGGAACATTCATGCATATTAATGAAGTGATCTTATATCCTAATGGCTGAGCTTCCTGACACTTTTTGTGCTGTATTTTGTAAACAGATTTTGATCGGACTTGGTGTATAACATTGTATCACCAAGAACTGTGACAGGATTTAATTAAAATGTTATTTGTGCAGATTAATGAAAGTTATGGCAGAAGAGTGATAAAGGTGACTGATATAGCTGAAGATGTAAGTAAAATGAGTTCAAGCCTAGCTCTATTATGTCAGTAAACCAGGTGAGTGATATCAAACCCACTTGGACCTCTTATTAAACAATATATCTAGATGTAGATGCAGAGTTTGAATATGGTATCTAAAGTTCTTGGTATTTTTACGAAAAAATGACATGAAAAATTTAATTTACTCAAAAGCAACTGGAATCATCTGATTCACACAAATATATACATATGTTGCGAGAGAGAGAGAGAGAGTGTGTCTATTACATTGAGAACCTTGTTTTTTATGATAACATCTTCCTTACAAGATCCCCTGGGCGCCTTTTAGAGCCTGTTTTAGATCTATTGGTCTTGGACCAGCATAATTTGTGTGATGGATTGTACTTTGTAATCCTTTGTCCAGCGTCTGTCTAGTAGTATATGTTTATTATTGGTACTCATCCCAAACCACTCTGAGGATTGTTGAAAACTTTTACCAATATATTCATCCAGAATTTTAGTTGGTCCAAAATGAAAATGATTTCCCTAGAACATCCAATACAGCCATCATGAAATTTAACACACATTAATCCAGAGGTCTAGTTGATAATTGTTATATATGTGATAATTCCCAATCTACTGGGGGAAATCCTGAGTCTAAATTATGATTTATGGCATAACAAATTTTTTGATAAATTCCTGTGTTTTAGCCTTCAAATGTATGCATTTTCATAATAAAAGTACAGTACAGCTCACGTGATTTTTCGGAACCCCACGCATCGCGGTGGGGGACTTAATCGCCTCCACTTTAGCTCCACGATAACACTCCACGGTGAAGGCATAAATTGGCATAAATACCTACAAATCACCACCACGTTTCAGCAGGCACGCTGATGTCAATTCCACCGTGAAGGTGCTAGTCGACATTACTGATTGACATCTGAACAGCCAATGAATGAAGACCACCTATGGAAAGACTGAGATGTCAAGAGTGATTTACAACTGGATACCATTGGAAGAATCAGTCATCTTTATTTCGATGATATTTGGACAATAAAAAAATAATTTCAAAAGGCTTGTATATTCAGTACACATTACTGTTTATAAAAGGTTGATCAACTTCTTTTGCAATAAGTTTATGATTTTAATTTATTTCAAAGAAATATGAACAAACTTATGCACTGACTTGACGAGAAGCACACATTGCTGAGCTTCTGAAGCAGAATAAATTTATCATTTTGTTCCAAAGGAAAGTAATTCTCTGAGATATGGACAATTAAAATCCAAATTGACATCCGCTTCTGCTTACCCCCCCCCCACAACAAGAAACCTAAAACACTGAATTTACACTGACATGCAAACCGCATGCTTAGTCTTTAAGCAGTAATAACATTGTCATGAGGTTGAATATTATGACTGTATGTGTACTGTAAGGGACTGACTATTTAATATATGGGGTTTATATGTTGTTTTGTTTTTTTCGACCGGGATATTTTTTGTTCTTTCATCACAATATTTATCTATTTTAAGTGAAATATGGAATGGATTAACGTCTTTTTATACTACAAAAATCAGAGAAAGACCATTGTTTTCATGCATTTACCCCCCCCCCCTCCCCCTGGAAATTCAATTGTCTCTCCTTAATAAAGACTTTACTTCAGCGGATGTTCTACAGAAATCAAGGCAGTGACCATTGTGAACACTGTTGTAAAATATTAACAAGGGTTTGCATCAAAGGATGATGTAAGTTTCAGCTTGGGAACAGTGTGTTTTTATCACACGAAGCCATCTGACTTGGCATGTTGTACTTTACAGCCGCAATTATGGTCTCGCCATTAACAACGGAAGTTTGATAATTGTTAGTAATTAATCTGAATTTGGCTTATTACTGAAATGAAAAATAATATGGAAAATTCTAAAATCTGAGATGTTCAGAGATTTTAATTTCCAACAAGTTTAGAGCATTTTGCATGGATGTATTGTCTCCACGTGTATCTTATTTTTTGCTAATTTTTCTACGGCGAAAATATAAAAATAAAATATACTCTTTTATTTATTTTTACGCAGATATTAAAGAATGCAGTTTCCTGTTTGTGACCTTTAGAGCCTTTGGTTATTGAGCATGTTTCTGTATGTGGTATATTGCTATACAGCTAGAGAGCTCGAGTTACTGTGGCCCAGTGGATAAAATGTGTGACTCACACACACACACTCTTGGGTGTCTGCAGGGGGGGGGGGGGGGGGCATGTTGCCTCGTTCCCGCCCCGATTTAAAAAAAATAATAAATATATCCCTTTTACGTCAGCTTCGGCCCCCCCCCCCCCAGAAAATTCCTGCAGATGCCCATGAACACATGGAAATGATATGTCAGTAACCCAATCATAATATTGATCTATTTCTTATCATTATTTTTACATAGATATTAATGTATGCTCGTTTATACTCAAATGTCTCTATGTATGTGAATTGTAATATTTCTAACCAAACAAGGGAAATCATCATCCAAATTTCAAGGAACTTAACTCCACATCATGTATTGCATAATATAAGGTTTTCAAATAAATGGAATGATTTTAGTTTGATTTTGATTCTTTTTTACAGTAGATTATGATAGTGTTATGTATGATGTTTATATAATATTATAAATATTTTAGGAAATTATAAATGTTTCTTCACTTTAATATTTGCTTAAATCTTTATGTTTATCAGGAAAAACATGTTTAACTAGTGTCCTTGAATTAGGTTGTTTTGATCAATATGTTTTCTCAATTTGAAGGTCAAGGTTGATTTTTGTTTACAAGTAAAAATTCCATTAAGATGACTCATATTCTAGAACATTCTGTCATGTGACCAATCTTTATATATGCCATGTTTGGTGGACATTTATTCAGTTTTGACATTACCATCAGTCTTGTAAAGAGCTATTACAGTTGTGAAAATTCATTCCAAATTCTAAGAGACGAATTATTTTAAATATTCATTGGATTATAACAGTGCTCATAAACTTTTGGATTTTGGATTTTTAATTGATGATTTTGGAATTTATGTGAACTTATATTCAGATATTTTGGAATACTTCATTTTGACATCAGCACGTCAAAGATTACTAGTACATCAGGACTTTGGAGACCATTAGCACATCATAACATTCAAGGACACAGCCGTGAATTCGGAACATTCTATATTTAGGACTTGTGATTAGAACAATCATTCTTATTGGATTATTAGGATTTCAAAACACATTACTGTAAGTGACTTTTTGATTTTTCATTTTAATTATCTAGTAATAAATTGCTTGTTGATTTTTACTTGATTTGTTGGTTTCACTTTCTTTCTGTTACATTTTTCTTAGACCATAGAGTCGTAACAATAGATTCAGTAAAGTGCAATTCTTGTTTCAAATTGTTGATGTAAAATAATGCTTCTCATATTTAAACTCATCCAAAATATTGATGATATAAATAAGTGATATTTGTTACTTCATGTACTGCATACAATGTGGATTACATAACTGTTGTATAAGATTGAAATTTAAAACACAAAAAAGGATCAGTCAATAAATGCTCATGATAACTTTAATCATTTTAACATCAATTCAAAGTATAAACTTTGTTAAAACACCATTCATTCTGTCCAGAAGTAAAAATTCACAACATGCTTCTGAAATAGTGTGGGTCATCTTCGAATAAGTATTCTAAAATCTACAGTAAACTATGTTTATAATGCAATCTGCTATAATTAAATATCGGATACTACGAAACTCATCGCAAAGTCCCTTCCTGTGTCCTGTATCATTTTCTTCCTCATTTACGCACACACAAAAATCGGATATGACAATATTTTTTGTTCCTTTGGTTTACTGTCCCTTTATTCCATTATATAAAACATACAATAGATCACATACAAATATTTTCAGAAATTAGTTTTAATATAATAAATACATTCAGGTAAAACTTTAGAAGAAAAAAGAGAAAGAAAAAAAACACGAAGGAAATCAGATCAGTACAATTTTCTAACAAATCTGGTAAAATGGCAATAGATCACATACAAATATTCTCAGAAATGAGTGGTAATATAATAAATACATGCAAGTAAACTTTAGAAAAAAAAAGTCGAAGGAAATAAATCAAATCAGTACAATTTTCTAACAAATCTGGTAAAATGGCAGAATTTGTTTAAATGTATCAATTTGGTACATAAAGGTACAAATATTGTAAAAATTATTTTACAAGCAAGTAACAGTGAATAATTAACTAGCAGAACTAAAACTTGTTCAATGTCAATTCGCTGATTGTACGCAGTACGAACAACATGTCAAAAAAAAGCAAGATCACCAAAAACTGTTTTCGAGCATGAGTAAAGCTCACGTTTAAAATATATTCGTCCAGTTTGTAAAATGTATTCCTTTACCTGAGAATCTACTATTGAGAATGACAACATTGCATATGCAGATTTGATATAATCATTTAGTATTTACCGACTCATATTGGATTGTTTACCCATTTAATTTCATGTTGTCTTTTGTTTAAATGTCAGGCTAAGATAAGATAGTTATATTTTCAGTAAAGGATACTCCAAGGGTAAAGGACTGTTCAGCAAAATTAGCATCCAGATGACTTTTGCACAGAACTGTATTGAAACAATGAATAAAGTGAAATGGTTATCAGCATTCTTCTTGCGCAGTCTTTTATTTGGACTAACATACTAGTGGAATTGGAAACTTCACTAAGCTTCCGATATTACTTGATCCCTGTTGATGTGTAAATCAAATTGCCAGTGATCCATTTAACCCCGACCCACCAACCCCCCACCTCCATTCTGATATATTTTTTCTTTAATTTGTCATTAAAAAAACCGAGATATATACGTTAAATGTGATCTCAGATTCATAAGTCTAAAAATGAAAAAAATATATAGCATTTTACGATGGAAAAATAATAGCAGCAGTGCATTTTCAATGTATGTGTCATAGAATACTGAATACAAGTTATATTGTTGTTTCACTGATACAGAAGTTGCAAAATGGTTTAAAATACCCATAGTATTGATCAAGAGCAAACTTCTTTTGCATATCAAAAAGGGAACAAATGATAATTGGTGAGGCACAATAAGAAATTTTCAGTTCCTGTGTATGTAAGAAGATTTGCATGAATATAGAATTTGTTACAATTAATGTTTGTTTTTTTTAAAGTTTGTTAGGATTTCACTGAATTTTGGCAAAGTAACGAGTGATATTTCATATATAATGCTATCTGCCTTGTAACAAAATCATTGTACAATGCATTGTGATGATGCTGGTGTTGTTTGGTTTGGTTTTTAATGACTTTTTCTGCACTTTATTGGCTATGCTGAGGAAATAGGAGCTAAGTGCCTTTCCGAAGAACACCTGTACTTATTTTCGCATCATTTTCCAAAGTTTTAGCAAAAAGTCATGAAAAATATAGAAATCACAAGATTTAACAGTAATTTTATACAATTCATCAACCCTTTATCTTGGTCAAAATTTAATGCAAAATGACTTGAAATGTCAACTTAAAATGAGGACGAATAGTATAAATGTAATTCATCCTTGATCAAGCCACAAGCAGCCTTATTTTCATTTTTAAAATATCAACCCCCTACTCCCCACTAGACAAAAATAATGTTTCAAAAGTCAACACCATACCACCCACGATGATTATTTGTAGACCGTATTCTTCCTAGCTCATCCACAAACATCTTTATTTAATTTTTTTACAAAAATCAAACCCCCAACCCCCCATCCCCATGAGACAAAAAATAATTTTGTAAAAACCACCCTCACCCCTGCCAGTGATGAAATCTTTTTTAGACAGTATGATTTCTGGTTCAGCCACAACATACTTTATTTTCATTTTTCAAAAATAAATAACCGACCCCCATGAGACAAAATAAAATTAATAACGGCAGTGAACCCAGCTCTCATGATATGACCCTTACTACATACATTATTAGGTGTTACTGTTTTCGAGCCCAAGGCTGTGAAGCAGATTTGTGCGAAATTCTGTCCATCACTCTTTAGTGCAGATACTCACTAGGTTTTCATCCCTATGCTAGAATAATAACAAGTGAAATAAGCATTATTTCATATTTTCAAAATTTTTAAAATTTGAAACTTTAGATAAATAAATAATGGATTCAGATTTTTTTTAAACTAACAAGCAGGGCACCTTATCCTTGTCCAGCAACCATTTAATGCTCCAGTTAATAAAGAAATTGCAAACATACATAAAGAGATACAAATATGCTACACAGAAAACATTTATTTTATGCACAAGCCATTAAGCATTTTGGACAATTACACTTTAAAGTGTGACAATAATGATACAATGAACAAATATAATGCATGATGTGACATACAATTCGGGCAAAATCAATTAAATTGGACAGCATGAATGGCAACCTTAGAAAGTGGAATTTCTTTTTGAAATCTAGCAGATACCAGCATACCAGAATTTTAAAAAAATAAAAATAGGTTCCACATCTACTTTTAGATAGGAAAACTGTTGGCTGGATGCAAAATACCATTACCTGATGATCAATATTTTATTCCAACAAAGAATAATATTTATCTATAAAGGTAACATAACCTGGAACAACTTTAAAATATTGTGATTTGAGATATATTAATGGAAAAATAAATATCTTATTGAAAATGGTCCTGAAGAACATAATACTGTTCATCGTGGTTTTGGAGAACATCAGATCATGTAAAGGTGCTTATAAACGTATATATAATTACGAAGCTGGAATAGTTGAATTGTGGAGAAAAATGCTTGCTGAAGAAATTAAATGTTAACGCCTGATGGCAAAACAGGATGGACATGTTTCTTTACACAAGATAGCAATGGACTAACAGAAAAATGAATATCTAGACCAAATTAAAGTGTTAGGTATTTTATTATATGTATTTTAGGTGGTCAGGTACAAAAAAAGAATATATAGTATGCAGTCTGTTTCATCTGTACAAGACACTGTAATAAAGTTTATTGAAAATGTAATTTTGGGATAACAATCATATGACTAAGATGAAAACATTTAAATAAGCTTTCAGCAATATATTCCAGATTTGAAAGTTAGGCTAAACTATACTATTGGTGGTCATGCTATATTTTTGTTAGCAAGTTTTATGGTGATAAAAATAAGTAGTATAGTAGGTTACAACAACAATCTATAAAAGTTATCAGATACATCTAGTCTATGACTATAAAAGTTATCAGATACATCTAGTCTATGACTATAAAAGTTATCAGATACATCTAGTCTATGACTATAAAAGTTATCAGATACATCTAGTCTATGACTATAAAAGTTATCAGATACATCTAGTCTATGACTATAAAAGTTATCAGATACATCTAGTCTATGACTATAAATGTTATCAGATACATCTAGTCAATGACTATAAAAGTTATCAGATACATCTAGTCTATGACTATAAAAGTTATCAGATACATCTAGTCTATGACTATAAAAGTTATCAGATACATCTAGTCAATGACTATAAAAGTTATCAGATACATCTAGTCAATGACTATAAAAGTTATCCGGTACTTCTAGTCAATGACTATAAAAGTTATCAGGTACATCTAGTCTATGACTATGAAGTTATCAGGTACATCTAGTCTATGACTATACAAGTTATCAGATACATCTAGTCCATGACTATAAAAGTTATCAAGTACATCTAGTCTATGACTATAAAAGTTATCAGGTACATCTAGTCTATGACTATAAAAGTTATCAGGTACATCTAGTCTATGGCTATAAAAGTTATCAGATACATCTAGTCTATGGCTATAAAAGTTATCAGATACATCTAGTCTATGACTATAAAAGTTATCAGATACATCTAGTCTATGACTATAAAAGTTATCAGATACATCTAGTCTATGACTATAAAAGTTATCAGATACATCTAGTCTATGACTATAAATGTTATCAGATACATCTAGTCAATGACTATAAAAGTTATCAGATACATCTAGTCTATGACTATAAAAGTTATCAGATACATCTAGTCTATGACTATAAAAGTTATCAGATACATCTAGTCAATGACTATAAAAGTTATCAGATACATCTAGTCAATGACTATAAAAGTTATCCGGTACTTCTAGTCAATGACTATAAAAGTTATCAGGTACATCTAGTCTATGACTATGAAGTTATCAGGTACATCTAGTCTATGACTATACAAGTTATCAGATACATCTAGTCTATGACTGAAGTTATCAGGTACATCTAGTCTATGACTATACAAGTTATCAGATACATCTAGTCAATGACTATAAAAGTTATCAAGTACATCTAGTCTATGACTATAAAAGTTATCAGGTACATCTAGTCTATGACTATAAAAGTTATCAGGTACATCTAGTCTATGGCTATAAAAGTTATCAGATACATCTAGTCTATGGCTATAAAAGTTATCAGATACATCTAGTCTATGACTATAAAAGTTATCAGGTACATCTAGTCTATGACTATAAAAGTTATCAGATACATCTAGTCTATGACTATACAAGTTATCAGATACATCTAGTCAATGACTATAAAAGTTATCAGATACATCTAGTCTATGACTATACAAGTTATCAGATACATCTAGTCAATCATATCTAACAACGAGAAAACAGTGTGTCAAAATAAATAGCAGTTTTTCTAAAGAAGAACCAGTTACATGTGGAGTACCACAAGGATCAATCCTGGGCCCACTCCTCTTTCTCATTTTCATAAATGATCTACCACTGAAAATAGGCAGCTGTATTTCATCTACCGATTTATATGCAGATGACACCACTCTATCAGATTTCAAACAGCTAAAATCAGACCTAGAGGTCTCCCTTCAGACAGCCTTACTTAGAATAGATTCCTGGTGTAAGGAAAATGGCATGAAAGTAAACACGGACAAGACTAAAGTATTAATGATTACTACCCAACAAAAAAGAGCAAAATTGGAAAATAACAATTTGAATCTCAAGTTGAATGAAATTGGTCTACAAATGGTAACCCATGACAAAATCCTTGGGGTGATGGTTGACAACAATTTGCAATGGAATGAACATATTCAAGTCATATGTCATAAAGTCAATTCATGTCTCTGGTTATTAAGCAAGATAAGGCCATATCTATCAACTAAACATAGGTTAATATATTACAAAAGCTATATACAACCATACCTAGACTACTGTAATGTTATCTGGGGAAACACTTCTGACAAGAATATTTGCAAATTATTCCGCTTGCAAAAAAGAGCTTGCAAACTCATCCTAGATAATGCTGAAAACATCCCAAATGCAATGAATAATATTAAAATGTTAACAGTAAGTGAACGAATATTTTTGAGAAAGGCTAGACATATGCACAAAGTTTCAAACAATATGGCCCCATCATATCTCAAAAAACTATTTCATGCTAGAAAACAAGGCATCACTCCCAATTTAAGATCAATTTCAGCTAACCACCTCTGCATTCCAAAACCAAATAAAGAACTCTTTAAGAAAAGTTTTAAATATTCAGGGTCACTAATTTGGAATCGAATCCCAAAGGAAATTAGAGAAAGTACAAATATAAATGCATTTAATTATCATCTAATTCAATGGATGAAAAGTGGAACCTGTTTGATTTGACAAATACATTACAACTTAAAGCATAAATTCTCAAACCTTCCATTTTGTTGTCTCACAATTTTTGTACTGTATATACACAATGTACCTAGTTTGATCATGTTCTTACAAAACTTTCTGTTTATTATGTTCATATATACAAGTAGCTTATTATCAGTGCTATATTATTATTATTATTATTATTATTATTATTATTATTATGCAACTATGTACATGTACTCTGTATGTAAATATGCATATAATAGAGGGCCACAAGGAGGATTAGTTCCATGCAACTAATTGTGTCACCCTCTTTAAATAAAGTCATTATTATTATTATTATTATTATTATTATTATTATTGACTATAAAAGTTATCAGATACATCTAGTCTATGACTAAAAAAGTTATCAGATACATCTAGTCAATGACTATAAAAGTTATCAGATACATCTAGTCTATGATTATAAATGTTATCAGATACATCTAGTCTGACTATCAAAATTATCAGGTACATCTAGTCAATGACTATACAAGTTATCAGGTACATCTAGTCAATGACTATAAAAGTTATCAGGTACATCTAGTCAATGACTATAAAAGTTATCAGGTACATCTAGTCAATGACTATAAAAGTTATCAGGTACATCTAGTCTATGACTATAAAAGTTATCAGGTACATCTAGTCTATAACTCTTAAAGTTATCAGGTACATCTAGTCAATGACTATAAAAGTTATCAGATACATCTAGTCTTTGACTATAAAAGTTATCAGATACATCTAGTCTATGACTATAAATGTTTTCAGATACATCTAGTCTATGACTATAAAAGTTTGACTATAAAAGTTATCAGGTACATCTAGTCTATGACTATAAAAATTATCAGATACATCTAGTCTATGACTATAAAAGTTATCAGATACATCTAGTCTATGACTATGAAAGTTATCAGATACATCTAGTCAATGACTATAAAAGTTATCAGGTACATCTAGTCAATGACTATAAAAGTTATCATATACATCTAGTCAATGACTATAAAAGTTATCAGATACATCTAGTCAATGACTATATAAAAGCTATCAGGTACATCTAGTCTATGACTATAAAAGTTATCAGGTACATCTAGTCTGACTATAAAAGTTATCAGGTACATCTAGTCTGACTAAAAGTTATCAGATACATCTAGTCTATGACTATAAAAGTTATCAGGTACATCTAGTCTGACTATAAAAGTTATCAGGTACATCTAGTCTATGACTATAAAAGTTATCAGATGCATATAGTTTATGACTATAAAAGTTATCAGATACATCTAGTCAATGATGTTATCAGATACATCTAGTCTATGACTATAAAAGTTATCAGATACATCTAGTCTATGACTATTAATGTTATCAGATACATCTAGTCTATGACTATAAAAGTTATCAGGTACATCTAGTCAATGACTATAAAAGTTATCAGGTACATCTAGTCAATGACTATAAAGGTTATCAAGTACATCTAGTCTATGACTATAAAAGTTATCAGGTACATCTAGTCTATGACTATAAAAGTTATCTGATACATCTAGTCTATGACTATAAAAGTTATCAGATACATCTAGTCTATGACTATAAAAGTTTGACTATAAAAGTTATCAGATACATCTAGTCTATGACTATAAAAGTTATCAGATACATCTAGTCTATGACTATAAAAGTTATCAGGTACATCTAGTCAATGACTATAAAAGTTATCAGGTACATCTAGTCTATGACTATGCAAGTTATCAGATACATCTAGTCAATGACTATAAAAGTTATCAGGTACATCTAGTCTATGACTATAAAAGTTATCAGATACATCTAGTCTATGACTATAAAAGTTATCAGATACATCTCTAGTCTATGACTATAAAAGTTATCAGATACATCTAGTCAATGACTATATAAAAGTTATCAGGTACATCTAGTCTATGACTATAAAAGTTATCAGGTACATCTAGTCTGACTATAAAAGTTATCAGGTACATCTAGTCTGACTATAAAAGTTATCAGATACATCTAGTCAATGACTATAAAAGTTATCAGGTACATTTAGTCAATGACTATAAAAGTTATCAAGTACATCTAGTCTATGACTATAAAAGTTATCAGGTACATCTAGTCTATGACTATAAAAGTTATCAGGTACATCTAGTCAATGACTATAAAAGTTATCAGGTACATCTAGTCAATGACTATAAAAGTTATCAAGTACATCTAGTCTATGACTATAAAAGTTATCAGGTACATCTAGTCTATGACTATAAAAGTTATCAGATACATCTAGTCTATGACTATAAAAGTTATCAGATACATCTAGTCTATGACTATAAAAGTTTGACTATAAAAGTTATCAGATACATCTAGTCAATGACTATAAAAGTTATCAGATACATCTCTAGTCTATGACTATAAAAGTTATCAGATACATCTAGTCTATGACTATAAAAGTTATCAGATACATCTAGTCAATGACTATAAAAGTTATCAGATACATCTCTAGTCTATGACTATAAAAGTTATCAGATACATCTAGTCTATGACTATAAAAGTTATCAGACACATCTAGTCAATGACTATAAAAGTTATCAGATACATCTAGTCTATGACTATAAAAGTTATCAGGTACATCTAGTCTATGACTATAAAAGTTATCAAGTACATCTAGTCTATGATGTTATCAGATACATCTAGTCAATGACTATAAAAGTTATCAGATACATCTCTAGTCTATGACTATAAAAGTTATCAGATACATCTAGTCTATGACTATAAAAGTTATCAGATACATCTAGTCTATGACTATAAAAGTTATCAGGTACATCTAGTCAATGACTATAAAAGTTATCAGGTACATCTAGTCTATGACTATGCAAGTTATCAGATACATCTAGTCAATGACTATAAAAGTTATCAGGTACATCTAGTCTATGACTATAAAAGTTATCAGATACATCTAGTCTATGACTATAAAAGTTATCAGATACATCTCTAGTCTATGACTATAAAAGTTATCAGATACATCTAGTCAATGACTATATAAAAGTTATCAGGTACATCTAGTCTATGACTATAAAAGTTATCAGGTACATCTAGTCTGACTATAAAAGTTATCAGGTACATCTAGTCTGACTATAAAAGTTATCAGATACATCTAGTCAATGACTATAAAAGTTATCAGGTACATCTAGTCAATGACTATAAAAGTTATCAAGTACATCTAGTCTATGACTATAAAAGTTATCAGGTACATCTAGTCTATGACTATAAAAGTTATCAGGTACATCTAGTCAATGACTATAAAAGTTATCAGGTACATCTAGTCAATGACTATAAAAGTTATCAAGTACATCTAGTCAATGACTATAAAAGTTATCAGGTACATCTAGTCTATGACTATAAAAGTTATCAGATACATCTAGTCTATGACTATAAAAGTTATCAGATACATCTAGTCTATGACTATAAAAGTTTGACTATAAAAGTTATCAGATACATCTAGTCAATGACTATAAAAGTTATCAGATACATTTCTAGTCTATGACTATAAAAGTTATCAGATACATCTAGTCTATGACTATAAAAGTTATCAGATACATCTAGTCAATGACTATAAAAGTTATCAGATACATCTCTAGTCTATGACTATAAAAGTTATCAGATACATCTAGTCTATGACTATAAAAGTTATCAGATACATCTAGTCAATGACTATAAAAGTTATCAGATACATCTAGTCTATGACTATAAAAGTTATCAGGTACATCTAGTCTATGACTATAAAAGTTATCAAGTACATCTAGTCTATGACTATAAAAGTTATCAGGTACATCTAGTCTATGACTATAAAAGTTATCAGATACATCTAGTCTATGACTATAAAAGTTATTAGATACATCTAATCTATGACTATAAAAGTTTGACTATAAAAGTTATTAGATACATCTAGTCTATGACTATAAAAGTTATCAGACACATCTAGTCTATGACTATAAAAGTTATCAGATACATCTAGTCTATGACTATAAAAGTTATCAGATACATCTAGTCTATGACTATAAAAGTTATCAAGTACATCTAGTCTATGACTATAAAAGTTATCAAGTACATCTAGTCTATGACTATAAAAGTTTGACTATAAAAGTTATCAGATACATCTAGTCAATGACTATAAAAGATATCAGATACATCTAGTCTATGACTATAAAAGTTATCAGATACATCTAGTCTATGAATAAATACTGACATAGTACAAAATGGAATTCCAGTAGATAATAAATAGTCTGTAGCAATTCATCAAAAGATTACGAAGTTACTAATAGAAAAGAAGAGAACTTGAGTAGGAATTACGTAGACAAGAAGTATGAAAATGGTGAGAGTCTTGTAATTACAAGAGCTCGGCCTACGCTCATATTTTAAAATACATAGATCATGAAACATATAAAAACACAAGCGTTTTTAATTATGACAATAGTTGCAGTAGCTAATGTAATTTACTTTTTATAGTAGACTTCTCTTTTACTTTTCTAGGAACCCTATATATTTTTATTTCTTTTGTAACCAAATATGAGTCTTTTAGTAAATTGCAAAGGACAAGCTAATCAGGTTTATATATAGTTTTTTTTAAACATGAATATTACAGCTATAGATGATAATTAATTTTTTAATATATGTTAGTGGTAAATAACAAAATTCTTGTTTACTTAGTAAATAAATAATCTTCAGATGTAAAAAAATCAATATTTAAAATCAAAGAATCACAATCATTACTTTCAAGAGAACAATATTTTAGCTTTTTCAACAAAAAGAGGTCATAATAGAGAAGTAGGATTGTCTCATTTGATATCGGAAACAGTATCAAAATTTGTCACCATTAAAAAGCATGATCAGTGTGTCTGTTAACAACAATCATGATTGGTGGAGCAATCAGTAATGCTTAGCATTTTTAGGAAGTAATTTTATGTTTCAATTATTGTAGCCAAATGGTGTAAAGAAAAAGGAATAAAGATTATAAAACTATAGAAAACTTGCAGAAGAAAATTAAAAAATTTAACAAAAATGGAGCGAAGTCACTAGATTACCTGAATGAAATATTAAGAGAGAGAGAGAGAGGTTTTGTCACTCAGAACTTAAGTAATTAAATGAAGCTTTTTTCTCTTTATATTTCTATTTGTCCTAATTCTCTTTTAGAGAAACCTGGACAACCAAAACTTAAAGATTGTTACCACCCTTCTGATAATCAGATAACTTATCAGCATGGATGTATGACCATTGCAATAGGTGCTAGTGTTTATGTGAGGTATAAACATCGGTAATTGAACAGAACAAGTTCATAACTTGTTTGCCTCTCTCTGTAAATTTATCTAATTAAATAGATAAGAAATGACAGCATATGGAAACTATCAAAAAGAACACAACAGAGTGTTAAATATCTTAATCCAATGCATCATTGTGTATCACATACACCAAGTAATATAAAACCTGAACAAATGCTTCAAGTGGTAATACCGGTACCTAGGTTAGGATCAAATGTCTTAATTGTACCTGGTAGTTTTTTTTATAGTTTTTTTTATATAAAAGTTAAAGGAGATACAAACAGTACACTTGTGAACAATTTGGGAAGAATGCTTATTAGAAATATAAGAATTTCTTATGGTAGTGGTGATATTTTTAAGCTGAATGATTACAACATTTTCATGGCGTTAAAGATTTATGGCTTCAGTGAGAACAAACAAAATAAAATAAGGAATAAGTAATTAAACACTTAGAAAGTTAAGATCAGGAGTGGCTAGCGAACGCAGCACTGGTATAGAAGTTGTTTGGTTTATCATAGATGGAAAGACATTTAGAATACCACTTGCTTTCCAGATACTAATATGTGATTGGCCATTGTATCATTTGGTTCTTCCTCAAGATTTTAGATTTACAATCACACTAGAAAAAAGCATTTGAAGTGATAGTGCAAAGCAAGATTATAAGCTGGAGAATATTGTCTCCAGTATGATACAATTACTTTTGATACAATGGGTAATTCTGTTAAGGAAAAGTACAGAAATATAATTACTTTCTTTTATGACTATGTCACATGAGAAAGAATTATTGATGGGCAGCTAATATGACCTTAACAAATGTTATACTTGATTAATCAAGAATGAGCTTAGAAAGAGTATTGATACTCTGTAGAAAAGACAGAGAAAATGAGCATGAAAGTACTTCAGTTCAGCAATAGAAAAAAAAGCATAATGATTACAGTGGAAAAATTACCAAATATGTTTCACACACAGTGGTATAAAATGAGTCAATAGTTTACATAGGCAACAAAATATTATTTTTTTTTACCGAGAAGCAAAATCATAAAGAAATTCGCAATATTAATGTTAATTACTTTTATATGCATCACCATTGTTTATGGGTGGAGCACACATGATAATAGATTACATGGAAAAGGACATGAATTAGCTAAAGTTCAACAAGGAATGCATATGCAAATAAACAGAAAAGAAAATGCAGAAGTGCGCAAAATGTATATTTATTATGTGTCTGATGCACAGGTAAACATTCCATACAACCAAATACAATCTATAATGTGTTACAACAATTACAGTTTTAATAAATTGATGACAGCAAAGTCTACTTAGGTGATGACAAATGGGTTTCAGGTATGATGTCTGGAAAGTGTACCAGATATAATAAGAATGATGCAGATGAGCAAGTTGTGTTACATGTATATGTAGTTTTGAAATAGAAGGAAACAAGAAAAATAAGTATGTAATATCACCAACCAATTAATTCACTTTGGAAATGTAATGAGATGGTTACAAACCAATTAATGTCCTTATGAAAAAATTAATTATGTTACAGATGCAATTAATTAAAATGGATAATACTACAGAATTGAACTTCGACTATATTTATAAAATTTTCAATGATAACTATAGCATAAAAATAAACTATAAATTGGTGTATGAGATACAGAACAAGTTAAATGGAAATAGAATAAATATAGAAAATTCTCATCCTGGTTATGGATGTATTTAAGTTGTTAGCTAATTTTGTGAAAACCAAAATATGGTGAACAAAATATAAACTACCCATTGTTTTTAGACAAGATATTTTCTTTGGATGATTTAGGTACATCTATTAAGTACATCTATAAAACCAGCCAACACCAAAAAAAAAACCGATCATAAAATAAACCAAAACCAATTTATATGGAAGAAATATTATGATTGCATTGAGAATGACTAAGCGCAAGAAAGTAAAAGAGAACAAGTTTTTAAGTTTTATATTTTCTTTATGACGGCAAGAGAAATGAATGCTGTTTTTCATACTCACACTGAGCTTTCATCTAATATTTGAATAACGTTAGCTCTAAAACAATGTATTTGAAAGAACATGATAACTTGATAATGTGTGGTACGGTACAAAGTGTGGAAAGACAAAGTTTGTAATAGATTTAATTCAACTGAATATAAAAAAAACTCTTTTGATTTTGTTGTTATTATCTGTCCAACATTTATTTACAATAAGATCTGCAACAGAAAATGATTTTAGGGAAGACAATGTAGTTGTTATACATACTGGTGACGAATTAGATAAATGGTTATAATTGCTTCTTAATATATGCCAGGAACTAATACTTTGTTTCTGATAGATGATGTGCAAACCTCGAGGAGGCAAAAACAGAAGGCAACCAACCTAACGAAGTTAGCATTCAGTGCTAGACATTACAAAATAACTATGCGGATGATAGTACAAAAAATATAACTTTGTCATAAAAGATCTTCCTGAAAATGTTAGATTTATAGTTGTCTTTTACTCCAGAGATAAAATGTCTATGGAAAATGTGTTTGAGGAAAATAATGTAGTAACTGTGGTCATGAGAGATGAAATAGTTAAAAAAATTAAAAGAAAATAAAAGAAATACACTTTTAATGAAGCCTGAATTTCAGTTTAAGTGCAAGTTGGAAGAATAGCCTCCCTATGGTCGAACATATCCATAAGGCAAAGTATGTTTCTTATCCACTAAATATATTTTATCATTATAGAAACTTAATGCAACCTTTTTTAATGCAATATTGTATATCTTATAATGGTAGGATCTAATTAAATTCATATCTTGGTAATTTATAGTTTTGTTACATAGAGAATCTTTCTATATTTCTGATTTTAAATTCTATTTCAATACTTAATTTTATACCCTTGCATAGTTTCTTTTCATCTTTGTCAGTTCTAAAAGCATATAGCTTACTTCTAAAACCACAACATTCTAGTATTAGTACACGATTCAATTAATTTTTAAAAAGTTCTGGTATGTTCTTATTCATCTGAGGAAGACCATAATCACTTGCATCATAAAACTAAATATTTTCTTTCATGTCATTGTAAAACTTGTCTGTCTCCACATCAACACACAACGGATCTGTATCTGTTATTAGAAGTTTAATTTTTATCACCTGATTGGTTTTTTAATTTGTTTTAACAAAAGTTATACATTGGTGGTAATTTAGTTTCAATAAACCTTTCAAAATAATATATGATTCGTACGGATTTATATCTTCTTTAAATTATTTTGGTTTCATGTTGATGCCTTCGGCTCAAACAAAATGTTCGATTGTTTCGTGAATTTATTATGCTTTAGATTTTTAGCATGTTGTTCTAGAGATTGGTTCATAAATCAATAACTGTCAATGAATCTGAATCTATCGATTATAAATTCCTTACTAAACGAAATGTATTTTCATAATTATTTGCTATTATTTATACTTTTTGTTCTGGGTAGTTCTTTACTAACGTCCTTATAATCAGTCAGGAATCATATAAAGATAAATTATAAATAATTAAAGATATGTATTTAGGATATTATTAATTTAAATTACACTCCAAATGTGCAAGACTTTTGTATTTACACATTACGTGACCATGATCTCTTGCTTTGTACTTTGTAGTTTTTTTCATCTTTCATCTCCTTTTCACAAATATGATATATGTTGGTTGAATTATCTTTTTTGCCTTAATTGGTGAATATCATTTTAGAATCGTTTTTTGGTCTAAGTTCTTCATAAACAGTTTCTGCAATTAACTACCAACACTCATAAAATGTGTGTATGCAGTCTGCTTCTCTGTAAACTATAGGCTTATATAGAATTTGTTCGCCCCTCTCATCTTTGTGAATTGATTTATTCTAAAGACAAACTCCCCATGGTTCCTATTTGCTGTTTTATTGTGCATGATACATTCCGATTTTGTTTACAGCCAATTATTTGTTCCATAATACTTTTAAAGTCACAATATAAACGTTGTTTTAGTGAGGGTAGTTTTTTAATCTAACGACAGAATCCTTTTCAGCATTATGTCTCTTGTGTTATCTGTTTTATTGCATAAACGTTTTTGTTCTTGTAAAGATAATTCAGAATAAGATTAGAGTATTTGTATCATGCCTTCTGCTTACTTGAGATATTAATTTTTTGACAAATTCTTTATTCCACAATAATGATAATTGTTCTCATCAAATACAATTAGCATCTCTAAATGACTTTGTCTCTTTCTGTCATTCTAATTGGCTTTATAAATTTGTCTACTGTTTCGCAGACATTAACATATATATTAAATTCTTTTTCAATATGATTTGTCTTGTATGTTTACTGGACATTTATTAAACCAGTACTTATATTTGTTCAGGTTTTATTTTGCAGTCTACATGAATTATTTATTGATGGGTTTATAATAGATTCCATATCATAGAAAGGCATTTATCGTATCTGTTTTCATCATTAAGAAAGGCTTTATTATTATTATTATTATTTTATATCCATTCTGGGAAATCTTCGTATGAATTTCCTCATATTGGTTGATATCTATCTATATGTAGCGTCGAATAATTCATTCAAGCAAAAGACCAATGTGTATTATAGTTATTTCCTGACTAAATTCTGTGTCTAGTATATCAAACATATATATGAATTTTACTCTCCATTTCATTTCTGTTCATTATGTTCTATGATATCAATCAACATGATGACATATACATTCTTCTCTTGCTGTGAGTTTAATCGATAAATCTTGCTGGACTTTTATTTAACCAAATCTATAATTTTTCTACTTTTTATTTTGTACAGGTATGGTTCAGCATCTGTAAAAAAATAAAAAATACAAAATATTCTGATTAGTTTCATGCTTCAAATCTATACTCATTTAAACGTCTATTAAATGAGCCTTAGTGCCTTGATGTCATTATTTTATTTGTTCCATACATATCATTTAAAAAATTGTGATCATGAATTCTTTTATTTATTTGTGCCTGTTGAGACTCATTAAAATAATAAACTGGCAAAATACTGAGCCTATTTTCCTAAAAAATAGCAGAAATGTCCAATAGTATCTGTGGAAATAATGCAAATTTAATTATTGTCTAAAATGTTCGTTACAGTACCAGAAGACAACTTGAAAACTTTAGAGTGGTATTATTTCATCATACAATATGTTGCAATAACTCTCCTTCAGAATAATTTGTTTAATTTTATTCTGACGTGGTTCTTTGAAGTTTGGAGCAACCAATTTTATACCTTCCATTTATTTTAGCAACACAATATCTTCATTGGGTTCCAAACTATTAAACGAATCATCATATCCTTTCCATTTTACTAACATTTTTTTTTACAGTTCATTGTTTTTGTCTTGAAAAAATTTTCAACTTTGAACACATCTTGATTGTTGTATATTGATAACTCCTCCTCGTAGAATATTCACTTGATATTCTCCTCTCCCTTTAAGCCATCCAATAATAGTTAGGTCACCTAAAATGTGCTTGCCTGATTGTAAATATTTCTAACATGAAATTAGGAAGATAGCCTTTTGCAAAAATATATTTATGTTTAGAGATCCTAACCTTCTCACCTATTTTATATCTAGGTGTTCCAGAAGTACCAATTGTCAGACACCAAAATAGGTTAATCCATACTTTGGACCTATTTTTAGGGTCAATGGCATTAATTGGTAACATATCTATATATCTGTGATAAGTACAGTAAAACCTGTCATGAGCGACCTCTGCTATGAGCGACCACCTGTCATGAGCGACCACAATCGTAATGCACGGATCGATTTTATTATATAAACGCACTGTCGTGAGCGACCACCTGCAGAACGCGACCAGCGACCGCGATTTCTTGGCAAAATATGCATTTTGACACTGCTATGAACGACTGCATCACAAAAACTGAGATAAACACAACTGACCTCTATTTAACTATTTGTAACCACGACCGCTTAAGAAGCGAAAACGTTAAAACAAAATCAAAAACTTAAAAACAAATTAGGCTGGCTACCGGTTTCTTGAATTGTACACCTCATGCATGTAGTGTCATATGTTATATATTGTAAACCAGACTAGAGTACATGCCGACTGCTCATTCGGAAATACCTCGGCTTTATGCGAGACAAAAGTATGATCCATAGGATTTCCCGCGAAATTGCGTATGGCAGCTTGTTCTAAAATAATACTGCAATGAACGACCCTATCGCGAGAACTGAGACAAACACCACTAACGTTTATTTTATCCTTTGTAACAACGACCGCTTCCAAAGTAAAGACTGTTCTAACAAAAAAAAAATTATAAAAACAAATTAGACTGGCTACCGGATTCCTAACTTTTGCAGGTCATGCATGTAGTTTCCTTTGTTCTGAACTGTAAACCAGACTAAAGTACATGTCACTAACTGCCATTGTAGTGCCAAAGTCAATATAGCGGTCGAATACATCATTTTTCTTTGGAGTTAATCCGTAATGTCTGGGGTGAATGAGGTCTTTGTCTTTAATACTAGTAGGTGAGAATCGTTTTCCGGATTCAATTGTCATTGTGAAAGGCTTGTGTTGTTTGTTTGGGTGTTTTTGCTGTTACAGAGATTAGAGCCCACACACGAAACCGTCATATGCTCACCTTAGTCCAGCTGGTTACACCCTCTGTTTATAGAGTTAATCCCTTTGTATCGTCGGTGAATAAAGTCTTTGACTTTTGTCTCTAAATAAATTTATTCTGTTTCTGGATCAATTAATTGTGTCTTTTTATTTCATTCATTGGAACATATACATTGTATATGTATTCCATATTTCCCCAAAGCTTGATCAAAACCGCTACAGTCGTTATTACAATTGATCCCTTATAACATTAACACCTAGCACTTTAAAAACAATGGCAGAACCTCCAATGAAAAAGAAACAAATTCTAACATTGGAGGAAAGAATTAATGTGACTGAAAGAAGTGAAAAATGGGAGACCGTTTGCAACATAGCAGCCACTTGAAACGTTGGTAAAACTCAAATTTAGGGTGTTATAAAAGACAAGGAGTCAATTAGAAAGGAACTCATATGCTAATACTAGTACATGTACGTGTGATCTTCAAATATAAATGTGATTCATGTTTAATGATAGATGTATATCTTTATTACTATTTAAAATTATTTTCAGATTAATGCATGCAATATTTTAACAAGAACTATGAACAAAGAATACAATAAATGTACATGATTGTGCTTATTTTTCCCTCTTAAACAGTGCTGAATTTCGACCTTGGAAACTGATCTTTTTGTACAAACCTGTTATGAGAGACCACCTGTCTTGAGAGACTGCTTTTTGCTGGCAGAAGGGGCGGTCTCTCATGACAGGTTTTACTGTATTATTGTATCCCTCAAAAAGGTAGGCAATACATCCAATTTCTTGTTTCATTTTGAGTGAAATATTTCCACATTTTCGTCTTGAGTTCTATTAAATCTTTATAAACAGATGCTTTTTTATCTGAGTAAGAGGGAAAATATTCTATATCTGATTTCTTCCATAATTCCTAGACTTTTCGGATGTAAAATTAATTCCCTTCATTGAACTGTAATTGTTCTAGTTTTCGCTCATTAAACATATTGCTGAAAACATTGTGTATGTTATCTCCCTTTTTTGTTTACACTTTTTTTAGTCCAAGCATATTTTGAGAAAACATCTCTCACTGTCAAGATACATTTGTATCCATTGTTGTATTTTTCATATGCTTGCATATCAACAATATCTGCCTACAACTGGTCCATGTGACTAACATAGACCCTTCTGTATGGAAATCTTTTTTCTTGCTTACTTGTGTAATCTGTATGCAGATTGCTCAGTTAACCAAACTTTCAATTAAGAGTATTTGATCTTATCATGTTTAACTTGTTCCAACAATTGATTGATATTTGTTTAAGAAACTGTACTTTTAGGATCGTAGTATAAACGTCTTACAATACTATTATTTTGTCATTTATTTGAAATTATTGTTGAAATTGAATTGAGCTCAATTGTAATCAAGCCTAAGATTTCTGAAGAACCAGTATGTATATTTTCTGAGTTCTGTAGTAAAGCAACTGTGAGTATATTTGAAAGAAATGTGTTCTTATTATCAGGTTTAGATGGTGTAAAAATGTGGTCCAAGTTAGTTGTCCCAGAAACTAATATGAATGAGATCAGACATATTAATCTTCCCATTTCTTAGATCCAGAAAAATATTCTTCCATGTTTTGAAAAGGCAGGAGAAGTGCATTTACAGTTTGTTAAGCATCATATTAAAATTTCTAGCTCTATTGGTGTAAGCAAAATATAAAAAATTGTGAAATACCAATCAGGAATTTACTTTATATTTAATACAAATTTATTTTCAGATTCCTAATTTGGCTGTCTTCATATTACAGCTTCAAGACATTTTGAATTTTGCACGAGCTATCTATAATGACATGACTAAAACATAAATCAAATTTTCAAAATATATAGTTAAAATTTACAAGGGAAATTCAATGTTTGAGACCAGTGTACTAAAACCAGCAATCAAGAAGGCATAATTATCACTCTTCATGAGATACTTCATTTGACTTAATTCATTAAAAAGGTGATGTAAAGTTTAAATTTCTCAGTAATAATAAATTCTATTTATGGTTTAATACCACCTCAAGGTAAATTGTCAGATATTACACCTTCATTGAATTTATTTATACCATTTTATGAATTATCAGTCGGATATAGATAGAAAGACAAATAGATGTTCAAACATCAAGAGCAAGACTAACAAAGACAAAATCTTTTATTTCAGCCATCAACAATTATATATATTATCTTTACAATCTCTTCTCATATGCCACCTGTGAGTGACCCGAGAAATATGACCATCTATACTTGCATATAAGTGGATAGCAACTGCAAACTGCATATACCCAGATCTGCCATCGCATAATGTGCCGGCAGATCTGGGTCTATGCAGTTTGTAAGGACTAATGAGTAGAACAAACAACATAGACCCTGATCTGCAGGCGCATTATGCAACAGCAGATCAGGGTCTATGTTGTTTGCATTTGTACCTGGCTTATATGCAAGTATATACGGTACATGAATCCATGAATAAAGCTGTGTTCTTTTCTGGTATTCAATGCTAATTAGGTAAGTAAACAGACAGGTAATATAGTTATATTTCTTACATGCTAACAAGGCAGTTTTATCACTCTGCAGAGTGTAGAATTTTGAGCAAAATCCTACACATGACTGAGCACACAGATCTATGTTGATAGGAAATGTCCACATTATGTTGTGATTGCTATACGATTACAAACATGGTCGAACAATAGACAGATCTAATCCATGTTGTTTTGTTGTGGTTCCTATATGGTTACAAACACATTCACACAACAGTTCAGTCCTTCAGTGTAGATTTTAATTTCCTTTTTACATATTTTTTTTAATATGGTATCGCTATGAGTAACCAAAACAAGTACTTACTGATGTAAAAACTTATTCATTTCAATGTATACCTGCTGACTAGAATGTTCTAGTTTCTATTTATACTTACTTCGTTTAGTTGCAATAGAGTTCTATATACATAATACATTTATCAGTTCGTATAGCCATATTGTATTTATTTTTAAATGCATTCTTAAATTGTATACATTAGGAAATACAAAATAATGGATAGTAGACATTCATCTATTGTTTCAGCATGGGCATCTAAGCCTAATGAGTATCTGACTTAAAGAGTGCTAGGCAGTATCTTGCGAAAGTCAGTGTTACAGCCTTGGAAATAATAGCAGTAGGACTTGGGTAGTAAGTGTTGTAACCTCAGAGCACTGTTGTTATTAATTTAATTTTGTTTTGTGTCGGTGGATTGTTTAGTTTTGAAAAATGAAAATAAGGTCTTTTTTGACTGAGCCTGGAATCATGTCTAAAAAATTGTATCATGGGGTGTAGGATGCTTGTGTTTTAAACAAATATTTTTTCTTGCGAGGGTGTTTTGAAAATGTAATTAAGGGTGTTTGTGACCAAGCTAGGAAGAATATGGTGTAAACAAATTTTTGTTATCATGGATGATATGATGTTGATTTTTGAAGAAATGTTTTGTTTAGTAGGGGGTACATATGATGATTTTTTGAAAAATGAAAATAAGGCTGTTTGTGGCCTAATCTAGGACAAATCCTGTTAATACTACATTCACCCCAGTGTCAAATATTCTGTGTAGGTAGTGACATTACCAACATCATCTGGGAGCAGTTTGTGCCATTTTTAAGCAACAATGTTTCATATCTCACAGACGTAAGATCATCAATTTCATCTCTCACTGACGTAAGATCATCAATTTTGTTGCATCCTTCTTTCAGAGAAAGTGGGGGTGGGTGAGGGGGGGGGGGAGGGAGCATTAAATTGGGCCTATTTACCCATCAATACCACTTTCATTTCAACACATTACTGCACTCAAGCATTATTGGACTTCAACCAGATTTAGTATGCAGTTAGACACTGATGAGACCTTTGGTGGAATTTGATTGTCAGCATTCTACATCACTGTTGAGCTGAGCTATAGCTCCTGACTGTTGGACCCACACAGTTTAGTTTCTACATAATAAATCCCTGTATTATTTAATTTCAAGCAAATTTGGTATGCAGTGTGATATTGATGAGACTTTGGCTGAATTAAATTGTTTTGCTCATTAGCTAACTTGTCCAAGATTTTGATGACATAAACCCATATTCCAAGTTTGATTGAAATCAGACCAGAAATATGGACTCCAGTGTTGTAACAAGCAACTATTGATGGACAGATGAATGACGGATACAGGGCCATACCATAAGCTCACTTTGGCAGCTGATAACTGTAAGGGTGTGAAAGCAAGTTCATACCTGTAGTAAAATTGTGAAGTGGAAAGAAAAGTTTGGAGCACTTAGCTGCCACATTGTCTATTAGGCCTTAAGAAAATATCTGTTTCCAGTTTGATGCTAAAAAAAGATTGGATTGATTGGTCAGAATAAGGCTTTTTAAACTTATTTTTCCTGCTTTATTTACTGAAAGTGAACCCTGGTTGCATGACCTAATTTTATTCATTTGGAAAAAGGATCTTGCCAGTATTACTCAACAACATGATGTTTTCTGACAGATATACACTCTCTATATAATTACTTAATTTTCATTTGTCTGATATAACTTGATGTAAATCTGAACCAAGCACAATTAGCAACCAGCATGTGAAGTCAGCCATTATTGAATCATGCTTTCTAGTCTATGTCCAGAAGGCACTGAAAAATATTGAAAGAAATAGTAAACCTCTCAATGAGTGATGTTTAATGCTGTTACCATGAATGAAATGAAATAAGGTTTGGCCACAACATTTGGGAAAATCGGGAATTATCTGGTGTTCTTTTTTATGGTCAGAATATTTCTAGGGTATGTGTTTGGAAAATTGGAGGATCCAAATAATAAGGTTCATATGGTTAATTCAATTTGGAAGTGGTTCAGGAGAAAAGCATATTAGGTTATTGTTTTCTCTATTTTTATTAAATGCCAAAAATACAAAATTTAAATCTAACAAATTGTGACAAGTAACTTTTTAATACATGAAATTACATAAATAATGCATATACTGATAACATAAACACAAAAAATATTTCAGGCATTTTAATATAGCAAAACCCGATTTAAGTTCTGAAGCTTTTTCTGAGACATCAATACACAAGTTCGCCTTACTTATTGAGGATGAACTCCTATATAAAAGATTTTACTTAATTATAGTAATCAGGGTATGTACTATTGAATCCACCCACCTATCAGAAATGTACATACATTACCTACCTGGTTTTTATGCACAACTGCGAATTAATTCCCCAAATTACATATATAATATTTTATATACTTTATGAGTTTTTATTTTTTGTTTTTCTGATATATTTTTATTTTAGATATATTCTTCAGCTTTAAATGAGAGAGTATTCAATTTAATCTGTAAATCTGCTAAGTTATATCACTTGTTCCATTGAAATTCATGAAATCTGTATTCTAACATTAATTTTTAAAGTTTAAAAATGTTTTCCAAGGAGGAGAACTCTTCTCAACCCAAAACCTGTGATTTTCAATAGACCTAATAATACGCTACTTCACTTATTTAATATGCAAACTGCTAATTTTGCCTCCAGTGATAGCAAGGTCAGTCAATCAGATACAAGATCACCTCATTAACATATGTGGATCTCACTCATTATCAAATTTGTCTGAGATTGTAATGATATAAGCATATTTTCCAAGTTTGATCAAAACTGGATCAGAAATGAAGCCTCCAGAGTGGTAACAAGATCATTCAATCAGATGCATGATCACCTCATTAGTATGCATGGATCTTGCTTAATATCAAACTTGTTCAAGACCCTAATGATATAAGCACAAGTTCCAAGTTTGATCAAACCAGAATCAGAAATGAAGCTTCCAGAGTGGTAACAAGCTCAGGCAATCAGATGCATGATCACCTCATCAGTATGTGTAGATCTTGCTCATTATCAAACTTGTTACAGATCTTAATGATATAAGTACATATTCCAAGTTTGATCAAAATCAGATCAGAAATATATTCCAAGTTTGATCAAAATCAGATCAGAAATATGCCCCCCCCGCCCAGTAGTAACATGATTAACCATTCAGATACAAGATCACCTCATTAATATGCATGCATCTCACTCATTATCTAATTCATCTGAGATTTTGATGATATAAATCCATATTCCAAGTTGGATTGAAATCAGATCTGAAATATGGACTCCAGGGTGGTAACAAGCAATTGTTGAGGGATGGATGCACGATGAACAGTTGCAGGGCTATACATGAGCTCACTTGGCCATATGGACAGGCGAGATGATAATGATTGCTAAATGTCCTTGTTGGTACTTGCTTTGGACAAGCCTGACTCAGTGCGATTCGAGTCATTTGTAGTTCCATCAGGAAACTTAATGATGGCTTTCAGCAATCATCTCATGAATCTTTCTATACATTCTGCTCTTGAGTCCATCATACTGACTGCCCTACAGGATTCTTCACTAAGTTGTATACACAGGGGCTGAGATTTACAGTCTTTGTAACATTTTTTTATTAGAATGCTCATATGCACTAAGATAGTATTCTCATGTCTCTATGGTTATCCTCAGCTATGGTTGACAAATTTGCTGCCTTGTAGCTCAAAATCAAGGTTAATCAGTGATCAATTTCAACAAAGTGGTTCTTCATTAACATTTAAGTAATGGTTGCTTCTCAGTAATGAAGATTCACCATTATGGAATGTCCCTTTACCTTTATTCAAAATAGACCTGTATCAACTGGAAAGTGTGTTAAGTGGAAAAATGTTGCTAATATTAATTTTACAAAAATAATAGAGTTTCATAAGAACATATTGCATATATTATGTAAACATCATGTTATATCAATATAATGAAATAATATTGGAATATTTGTAGTGCTAGGTTCAAACCACAATATACCAATAATCAATACTATTGTGCACCCCTAATATTTACAGCATCATCTGATGAATGTTATGTGAACAGAGGTTTTACTAGCCAATGCAGCCAGGGCTGATTAATGTAGAGAATAGGAGTTTGTCAGTCCTGGGTAACCAATTATGTCATGACTATAATATACTGTACTCATATAATCTAGCTTAACATATAAAGTCAAAAACCTGTAATACCATAGCCTATTCTGTGGTCCTCTTCACTATATGTTAACTAAATTCAACTAGATATTCATATATAAAAAAAGAAAAAAATGAACACTGTTACTTCTTTGACTGTTTAATTGGTTGTCTTCTATAATTCCTGAATCTTACACGTGAAAGAATGTTAGTAACATACTGAACAAGCACTAAAGAGTCTACCATATATTATTTTCAATTTTATGCCTGAATGGAGATGGAAGGTTAAAAGTAAATTCATATTCAATTCTATGTATCAATAATACAATACGATAGTTCAATAATTTATATCCAACAGTGTGTGATCCCACTTGACTGGCCAATAATAAAAACATGCTTCTTGTTGTCAGATGCATATTTAACAGTATTCTCCCAGGTAAAAAAAACTGTAGAGGGACAACAACTGGTTTCATTTCAGCTCCTCTTTTCCCACAAAACCTTATTTAACCCAATCTACATTGAGTGATGTTGCCACAAAAACTTCGCTGTTCCATAACAGCTTTTTAAAGTTGACTGAATTGACCTTTTCCCAAAAAAATAAATTATATAAAACAAACATTTTTTTCTCCTCTTTGTAAAAATATACAATTATACTATATATGTACAAATATTAGCAATAAAATGGAGTTTTTTTTGCTGTACAAACTCTCTGTCAGTGAGTGCTTATGGAATATCCCCCCTCTAAAAGCAATAATGTGACAAAGCCCATTCCTGTATGTGACACAAACTCATCATGATATAAATGCATACCTAGTTTCATGAAGATATCTTAAATGATTCTGAAGATATTAACTGTCATAAGTGTTCATACTGATGAAAGGCACCAACTAAAAAAACAAAACAATGTGGATACCTCTTAAAATGTTGATCAGATACAGCCCATTCTTTTACAAGACACTTTGTCTAGTCATGATACAAGAGTATACAAAATTTCATGAACATACTTCAAACATATAAGGAGATATGAAGTGTACCGGTAAATTCAATTTTCAAGCATGGGGATATAACTATAAAAGTACTAATCTGACAAAGATGAATCTTTAATGGGACACAAATTCTTGTCAGGATACAAAGGCATACAAAGTTTCAAAAGATATGTCAAACAATTCAGGAGATATTAATAGGTAAACTGTGAGGTGGTGTAATGGAAGGACACAATTTGTAATAAAACTGAAATAGTATTAATCTGACAAAGCCAAATGTTATGTGGCAAGCAAATAATTGTCATAATACAAATACAAACCAAGTATCTCAAATGGTTCTGGAGATGTTAACTGGACAAAAGTGCAATGGTGAGATTGATGTATGGACATAATTTGAAATACAAATGAGGATAACTCTTAAAATGCTTATCCATACATTTGTTTAAAGAGAAAACAATGTCTAGCCATGATACAAAATCATACCATGTTTCATGAAGATATCTCAAAGCATTAAGGAGATATTATGTAAACAAAAGTTTGACAGATAGATAGACATGCTGACTCCAGTTTGTTTGTGGGACATGTTGGTGTATAATAAAAACCCCACATTACTCACAATTACCTCTATGAATTTGACAATTTCTAGGAAGAACTCTGTTAAAGTATGTGATGGATTATCAAACCTGCCCAATGGTGGGCATATTTACAAACTAGTGATGGATTATCAAACTTGCCCAATGGTGGGTATCTTTACAAACTAGTGATGGATTATCAAACCTGCCCAATGGTGGGTATATTTACAAACTAGTGATGGATTATCAAACCTGCTCAATGGTGGGTATATTTACAAACTAGTGATGGATTATCAAAACGGCTCAATGGTGGGTATATTTACAAACTAGTGATGGATTCTGAAACCTGCCCTATGGTGTGCATATTTACAAACTAGTGATGGATTATCAAACCTGCCCAATGGTGGGCATATTTACAAACTGTTGCTTACACTATATAAACAATAGTACATATTTCAAAATGACAGAAATAATCTTCTATGTTGTTTTCATAGACAAGGTATCAAATGCCAAACACTGAAGATAAATGCAATCTCAAATATTTATGTATGTTATGTGAAAAATACTTCACAATAGAAAAATGAATTCTTGCAGCTATTAAAAATTGAAAACCAAGAAAAAATACATTCAAGTAAACAAAACAAGACAAAACAAATAAGCAATATGGCTAAAAGACCAAACTACATATAAGAAAAGCATGGTCTACATCATCATGAATTTCTCTTCCATGACAGTATTAAATGCAGTCAAAATAAAATGATACAATTTTAAAGATTGTACAATGAAATATCTGATTCTTTTTTTAAACCACTTGTCTAAGATTTCAACAATAAATCTGATGATAATATGTATCCACAACCTTAGAGTACTGTGTGGAATGTTATATACACACCCTGTGTTTAACAACACTGCAAATAGGTACAAGCAGTATTATGAAGAAGACATATTCCTGCCTATGGGTTTCTGTGAACTTGATTTTTGACTTCTTGACCACTTTATCAGTAGCTTCTTTTCTTCCTTCACTTGCAAGCTATTGATACATGTTGATCAAGATGGAGCTGAACTTGACTTGCCACCCAGGCAAAATATTTCAGTCTTAGTTTACAGTGAGGTTGACCTTAACCTTTTAATCCCAAAAGCAAAAGGTTCCTTCCTCGATCCACGGGCAAACTATTGATGCAGTTTGTTGAAAGAAAATGGTACAGAACACAAGATGTCATGTTAAAACCATTCTTCTATCTTTGGTTTGCTGTAATATTGACCTTCAACCATTGAGTCTCAACATCTAAAGCCTTCTTCTTGACATTACAGCAATCTGGCTGCAAAGTTTGGAGCAGGTATGCGGTTTGAAATTTATAAATTTTACAGAAACTATGTTTTATGAGTGTGCTAATGTTAGATTGATTTTTGACCCCTAAATCAATAGTTTTTCCTTGTCCAAAGTACAAATCATCCATGTAAGCATATATTGACTAGAACTTGAGTTATAATGCAGAAATAATTTTTCTTTGACTCACAGTGACTTTGACCTTTGATATTTTCACTCCAATATTAATATGTTTTTTAATTTGCCCCAAGTAAAAACCATCAACGAAGTTTGGAATGCATAGTTTGGCTACAACTTCAGCTATCAAACTTAAACCATTTTACTTCTTGCAGTAATTGTAATTTTGACTTTCAACCTTTTAATCTCAAAATCATGAGATTTCTTTCCTGCTTCAAGAGCATGTAATTCATTTAGTTTGGTTATACTGACTTTAACTAAATAGAAGTTCTCATGCAAAAACCTTTTCTTTGTTTGAGTCACTGTGACCTTTGACCTTTTCCACCCCAAAATTAGGAGATTCTTCCTACCCGAAAGTGCAATCTATCCATAAAGTTTGGTCACAGTACATGTCTGAACTAAAGTTAATGCTCAGAAACCAAAACTGATAAAAAGATAGTATAATTACATAATAAACTCCTTGCTACAGCAGGTACATTAAAATGCAAAAACTTCTGCAAATTGTGATGGAAAACTATATAAGAAACAAAACCTCAAAACCTGATAAAATGATGATTGACTCTTGTGTCATTCTCAATCAATGAGACAACATGTACTACACAATTAACAAAATGCATCAGACAGTACTGAATCAGATTATTAGTAAGATTTTGCACAAGACTACAAAAAATACAAATAATGAGACTACTTCTACTGTTAATAATTATTACTATACTGTACTAGTTATAAGTATCTTAGCATTATCTCATAGTAAGAGTAGTTTATCCAACACCGCTGCCCAAATGGGCCATTTATCTCAGTAATAACCAGTAACTATGTAAGGCCATTTAACTTAGTATCAATTAATTATGACTAATACACATTTGTTGATTTTCGAAGTCAAATGTCACATATTACAATCTCACAATCCTTACTGACAGAGCCTTATACAAACTTCCCATCCATTCTTTTAAATGTGTAACTTTGTTTCTGTGAAACATCTAACTTATCCAAAACAAAATGCAACTTTTCACCTTTAAATCATAACACTAGCATGGCAATACAACTTTGTTATAAAGGATTCACACAAAATAAAAACTGGTGTTGATGCCGATATCAACATGTCTGCAGTGCTTTCAATGGCAAGACAAAAACTGACAATACATTCTTTTAAATGAGATCATCTGTCTTCTTATTACTGAATCATCAATGTCTTTCCTTTTTTTAAACTTTAAAAAAAAATTGACATATCCACTTCATCTTCTACCTAATAGGCATCAGAAATATCATTGAAATATTTGGAATCAAGTGAATTTCCAAATGTATTCCATCAAAGTTCAAATGAACAATACCTGACAATTCAGCTGGAATACAATACACAATTTGATGTCATAAAATTCATGTTACATCACAAAGTTTTCCAAAAACTTTCATAGTTATCATAAGTTGTCAATGTTACTTAATTTTGAAATTCCTGATTAGGGGCAATTTACTTCTATATGACTGTAGATGGTAGATGGTTCCTCACAGATATTGTGAAATACACTAGGTGATTCTCCAAATGAATATTCATCAACTTGAAACATTTAAATTGGCAGACATTTTTCACATACTTATTTTGCAGTTTTATTGGTATACTATTCTTAATTTGGGTAATTTAAAATTTTTTGTCTTTTGTTACATCCATAGCAAGGAATTTTCTTTCCCATTTGGTTATTGGAAGCACCCACTATCTCATGAAATCATTTTCTGAAAAACAGTTAAATTTTGTAAGCTGGGTAATTTTTAACCATTATTTGTTACAGTATATACTTGCTTATAAGTTGAGTCCAAATGCAAACTGCACAGACCCAGATCTGCCATTGCATAATGTGCTGGTGGATCTGGGTCTGTGCAGTTTGTTAGGAGTAATCAGTAGAACAAACAACACAGACCCTGATCTGCTGACCTTCTGACCCCAAAATTGATATACTTCTTCCTTAGCCCAAGTGCAAGCCATCACCAAAGTTTTGTCCAGGTATGTGATGTAGAGCTCGTGTTATTGTGCAGAAATCATTTTGTTCATTCAGTTCACAATGACCTTGAACTTTGACCTTCTGACTGCAAAATCGATAGGCTTCTTCTTAACCGCAAGTGTAAGCCAGCCACAAAGTTTGGCAACTGTAGATGGCGGAATAGTTGAGTTATTGTGCAGAATGCATTTCTCGACTTTGACCTTTAAACTTTTTACCCTGAAATCAATAGGCTTCTTTCTTAGCCATGTGCAAGCCATCCAGAGTTCGGTAACTGTATATGGTGGACAACTTGAGTTATTGTGCAGAAATCATTTTTCTTCTTTCAATCACAGTGACCTTGACCTTTAACTTGAAATCACTAGGGTTCTTCCTTACTCCAAGTGCATGCCATCCACAAAGTTTGGTAACTGTAGATGGTGGAGAACCCAAGCTACTGTACAGAACCAAACTTTCTTCCTTTAGTCACAGTAACTATGACCTTTTGTTTTTTTTACCATGAAATTGATAGGGTTCTTCCTTACCCCAAGTGCAAGCCATCCACAAAGTTTGGTAACTGTAGATGGTGAACAACTCAAGTTATTTTGCAAAAACGAAATTGGCAACAGATAGATGGAAGGACAACATCATAACACAATACAATCTGCCTTATGGCAGGCATATACAAATGAAGTCTTATTTTTTGTTTCATATCCGAGTAAGATTTATCATGAACACTTTGTAATACATGGAAGTTTTCTCATTTCCAGTCACAAATGTAACAAATGACACCATACTAAGGTACTGTGGACATTTTACATTTCAGATATATAATATGAAATCAACAAGACGTTGTTACTTAAGTCGATTAAACATGACAGCCATCTTTTAATTTTCCTATAATAAATACTTTGATGAAAGGATCCTCTAACCAATGGCTAAGAATGCTATTTACATTAAAAAATATGACATACATAATAATGGACACCTAGCTAGGCGCCATGGACAGGGATACATGTTACATCTCAGCCATTTAATATACCCATAACAGGATGCTTTTACTTGTATTGATTCTACATGACAACTTCTCTTTTTCCTGAAAGGATTACTGTCATGAAATCATCTTTGATCATCTTTGATCCATTATTACACCTGAAAGTCAGAGCTGGACACGAATATAAACTTCTTGTCCACCATGGACAGCAGTCAAAAAATCTCAAATTCTTGAACATATACTGCAACACTTGAACAATTTCCACATGAATTTCAACCAAAATAACATGTGAATTGAAATCGTTCACCATTTTACAACTATTTATACTATTTTCCATCTCTAAAGAGCAAAAATTCCATACAAAAACGACTATTTACACAGACATTACTGTGACAAGAAAGCAGACATACATCTCTTATCTCTTGTGTTTGCTAATTAGCAAAACTAATGTCAGACTATAGGGTATGGGTAGCGTAAACATACTGTAAAATAAACATTGCTTGATGCAGACAAAGTCAGCTTTATTTCCCATTGCTACTAATATTTTATAAGATTCCAAGACATAACATTCCAACATCAAACCAATTTTACAAAATTTGGAAAACTGGGTAGGAAATTGTATTGGTACTTTCTTGTTTATGACATGCATCATAAATTAAGTCAATAAATGTACTTTCTGGGCAAGGTCAAACAGGATCAGAAACTTACGATATGGACACAAAATAAATTGGTATAATTTTGAGATGTAACTCTTACAATGCAAATTACATCCCAGGATTCTGGCATGATTCTGAACATGTGTTGCAATGCTTTTCCAGTAATTTTAATGTCAATGGTAACTCATGTAATGAAAACTGGGTATTATGATGGAAATTAATAATGACACCCTCACTAAGGACATAATAAAATTTCAGTTTTTAAATTTATTATACTTATGATCAAGTAAAAAGTTAGGAATATTATATCTCTCCTGTTAACCTTAAATGACATAAGCACAACTTCAATTTTTTTTCTTTCTTGAAATACTAACATTTTTTTAACAAATGTAACACCTATTTAATAACATCAAATTCTGTATCATATAGAGAGAAATGAATAACATCAAATTCTGTATCATATAGAGAGAAATGAATAACATCAAATTCTGTATCATATAGAGAGAAATTAGTAACATCAAATTCTGTATCAAACAGAGAGAGAGAGAGAGAGAGAGAGACTAATGTGAAGATCTTATCTTCAGGAGGCTAACAAAATATGAATGTCTCAACAATCCCATTTCTATCTTCATGATCCTTTACCAATCCTCATGAATGCAACATCAAATCTCGGGAACATATGAATGTATATAATGTGTCATCTACCAAATCAAATGATGTAGTATTCTTCTGGACATAAAGATACCAATGAATGATGAAGTCAAAAGCTGCAGAAATCTTTTGGAAATATTTTCTTAATGATATGCCATGTGAACACATCAGAGCCATTGCTGTCCATATGATAATGTAGCTGCCTGCAAAACAAAACATGAGCATGTAATCTTGCAATTTGATGATGGAACTTTTCAATACAAATGTGGAAGAAGTTTCAGCTGTAAAATAAACTTTGGACAAAAAGAAGAAGGATCTAAATTTTATTTTGAATACCTTTAAATGTGGATGCCATTATCCTCTTACATGAAAACTGGCCCACTTTTCTTTGAAATGGCTACGATATCCTTACATGATTGACACCATAAAAAAATGAAAATTTTCTGTAGTTGGAACTATAAAAATGGTAGTCATCAAATTAATGAAACTACCAACATTGCTCACATATAAGTTGAGTCCAACTGCAAATTGCATAGATCCAGATCTGCCATTGAATAATACACCAGCAGTTCTGGGTCTATGCAGATGTTAGGAGTAATCAGCAGAACAAACAACTTAAACCTTGATCTGATGGTGCAGTATGTGACATCAGATCAGGGTCTATGTTGTTTGCAATTGGACTTGACTTACATGCAAGTATATATGGTAACTTTGTAAAATTCTGTCAGTAACAAATCTCTACTGCACATACTATAAAAATAATAGGAAAATAATACATTTATGTTTCAAACATTCATCTACATGGGTATTACTTTGTTATTGTCTACACGAGGCTCAAGTGGGTCTGAGGCAGTGATTTCTCTAGTAATTTCACAAAGATTACTGCAATGTCATTTTCGTATGGTGGGGGTTTTCAATTTGTAAGAGGAGGCAGTTTTTATATGAGAACAGTATCTATGAATAGACCTTATGTTTCAACAAATGTGTGTGACATAAATAACATTGAATGAATGAAGATAAAACTTACTTGTCTATCTTCATTATTGGCATGGTGGCAGTGCTTATGTATTATGACAATGGCACTAGGGTATATACATTAGAATATAATAGTTGAGACATTGCCACTGAAAATCATAAACTGCATACCTGCCATTGTATAACCTAGACAAGTGCAGTTGGTAAAATGCTTTTAATAACTAGATCATCAATGAAAGCATCTCATTGCGCGATTGCAAAATGTCATTTAGTAAGAAGCCGATTATGGTGGTTTATCTAGTAAGAACCTGATTATGGTGGTTTTCTAGTAAGAACCTGATTATGGTGGTTTATCTAGTAAGAACCTGATTATGGTGGTTTATTAAGTAGGAACCTGATTATGGTGGTTTATCTAGTAAGAACCCGATTATGGTGGTTTATCTAGTAAGAACCTGATTATAGTGGTTTATCAAGTAAGAACCTGATTATGGTGGTTTATCAAGTAAGAGCCTGATTATGGTTTTTTATCTAGTAAGAACCTGATTATGGTGGTTTATCAAGTAAGAACCTGATTATGGTGGTTTATCAAGTAAGAACCTGATTATGGTTTTTTATCTAGTAAGAACCTGATCAAGGTGGTTTATTTAAAAGTGATGCACTTACATGATCAGATTGAGCTCTTTAAAATTATTTAACTCTACAGGCTTTATTATCCTCACAGCAAATATACTATGTGTGATTTATACATGTTCTTCTTGAAGGAGAGGAATTCATTCAGTCTGGATTCTCATGTCCTGGAGAAAACACTGCTGAGGTCACTCACCTGGCTGACATTTGCCTACCAGCCAATGCAATAGCAATTAGCAAAGTTATCTGAGTTTGTAAGATACTTTCTACTCAATTACATCACATTATTTTAAGTCATCCTTGGCAAGAATTTTTTTGTTGAGGTTGTCTATTTTCAAACAGCAACCATATTGGATAGGAGATCAGCTTTACTTGAACAAACTTAAAAGACCTTGCTGTCTGGATGCTTTTTGTCAAATTTATTCAGATTTTTCCCCACATTTTGGAAGAATATGTTTAAAGATGTTGTTATGTTTTGGCACCTGCTTCAAAGTTTGAAGGCTGATTGCCATCATTTCTTCACCTTTCAGTTTGAAAGGCTCTAGTCTCAAGATGCTCTCTGTCAAATCCTGTTTAGTTATTTTCAAAATGATGTCATTGGAAAGTGTTGCTATTTTTATTTACAGTGGCTATATTCTACAGCAGATCAGTATTACTTCTACAAATTTGAAAAGCCTTGATGCCAAGAAGCTCCATATCAGCTTTGGTTGAATTTTGTTTAGAGGTTTTAGAGAAATCATTTTAAGGTCAGGGTTCAGGAAAAAAAACCACTCATCCTGACTGGGTAAAAATTGGCTCGGTAGAGTAAAATTTAACTATGTACTTGTCCCTGGGTGGAGTTGATGCAAATTCACACTGTGAGAATAAATCTGAGTTTATTTTCTACCCTTAATGAGCAATGAAGTTCAACACTGATCACCATTTGGCATGCATAAATTATAAATAACCTATGCCTAATTTGCCTACTTGTTGTCAGTCTAGAACATGCTGCAAAGAAAATGACTTCATTTTTTTTTTAAATACAGGTACCTGATGTAAACTTGATACTAAAATGGATAAATATTATAAACATTTTATGTTGCAGTTTCACACTTAGCCCTCGATTGCTTAATGGTGTTTGCATTTACAGTGACACTTTTCAGTAAATTGGGCATCATTTTGATGTGGAGAAAGATTCCCTTTCAATGAGCTAACACACATCTTTATGAGTCAGACCTCTAAGAAGTTAAGAGATTGAGAATATTAAGATTTGTGTGATTTTTTATCTGGTCAGGCAATGTTACCATAGCCGCAGGTCACCAGTATTTTCAGGACTGTACCGCTTTTATTACTACATTGTCATGCCAAAGTAAAGACAGACACCAGCAGATATTTATATAAGCATGTATTTACCTTTCACAAGAAAAATGTTGCCAACTTACATTAAAAATGAGTATTTTAAATGTCTCAGCCAATTCCCACCAACTTTCATGAAATACATACTGTTGTAATCTATTTATAAGGCAGATAATATTGAGACAACAGCTTACTGGCCAAAACCTAGTTAGGGTAATGACCTACAAATGTTCCAATTCTTTTGGCCAATCAATCTTCCTTTTATGGTGCGTGTGTGTAGTTCTCTAGAATGGAGGTCTGATGAAAATGGATCATTTAGTACAAAAGTTGGTGGAAATTGAGACCATTGGAATTCTTCTTTCAAATGGAAGTTACTGACATTTTTCTTGTGAAAAGTAATTGCATACTTATATAAATATCTGCTGGTGTCTGTCTTTACTTTGGCGTGACAATGTATTAATAAAGTGGCACAGTCCTGAAAATCCTGGTGATCTGGGGCAAGCATAATAATGTCTGACCACACGAAAATCATAAAATTTTGACATTCTGTCTCTTAACTTCGGCCATATCTAACTCATAAAGTAATTTTAAAAAGTTTCTTTATTTCTAGAAAATGCAGCCATATTTGAGGGTAAATAGTCACTGCTTCTACAAACTTGAAAGACCTTAACAGCAAAATTCTCCCTATTCAATTTGCTTCAAATGGTAAAGCTGTTTATGAGAAATAACAAGAGCACCTTGAATGGCACAATATATGCCTGCCCTGTGTTTAATAGCCCTCATTGCAGATAACTGAAATTTGTGTGCTGAAACCACTTTTCTTCTTTCAGTCACAGCGACCTTCACCATTGAACTTTAGCCCCCAAAATGAATAAGCTTCCTTCTTTACCCAAAGTATAAGCCATCCAAAAAGTTTGGTCCAGGGCTGAGACGTAGAACTAAAATTATTGTGAGGAAACCATTTTTCTTCTTTCAGTCACAGTGACCTTGGCCTTTGACCTTTTGACCCTAAAAATCTAATGGCTTTTTACTTACCCCAAATGCAAGCCATCCACAAGTTTGGTCCAGGTATATGATATAGACATAATGTTATTGTGCAGAAGTAGTTTTCATTCTTTAAGTCAGTGACCTTGACTTTTGACCTTTTGACTCCAAAATTGATTGGGTTATTTCTTACCCCAAGTACAAGGCATCCACAAAGTATGGTAGCCAGAGATGACGAAGAACTGAAATTAATTTACCACAACCATTTTCCTTCTTTTAGTTAGTGACCTTTGACCTCTTGACCCCAAAATCAATTGGACTCTTCCTTACCACAAGTGCAAACCATTCACAAAATCTGGTAACTGTAGATGGTGGACATCTTGAGTTATTGTGCAGAAACAGACAGATGGACTGACAGACAACATTGCATGTTCTGCTTTATGGCAGGTATTTAAGAAATATCAAATATTGATGAAAGTCAGGCAGACAGATGGGCAGATGGTAGATGGATGGATGAAACATGATTGATAAAAGGCCATGCCATAAGCTGATACATGGTATTTGACTAAAAATGCATGACTAGCATGATACAGAATAGGTTTTACCTAAAGCTCTGTGAAAATTTCAAAGAATAATTTACCTGATTTAAAGATTTGAAGTAAATGGAATACAGTCCTAATCATCTTGGGTAGTCTTGGTTATAGTAATTTCTGATGTCTCTCTGTGTCCCCAAGTCCTCCATGTATCCTGAGAGTGGTCTCCCTTCCCTAGAGCTTGTTGCCTCAAGGTAACTTGCCCTACGATCAGGGTACAGAAGGTGGGACTGCTGGGTATGTGGAGGTCCTGAGGTCTGTTGGGGAACAGCAATGTTCATATAGGTAGCACTGGAGGACCTGGTGGGCTGGTAGTGTGGTTCAGCTGGAGAGGGGTAGTTCTGGTAGTCATATAACAGAGCCGTGGACGAAGCGGCAGGTTGGCTGAACACTAAAGGGTTGGCAGTTTTGTGTGAGACAGAGTTATGACTGGGTGGAGATCTGGATATGTTCAATGATGATGATGATGATGCAGATGCACTGTTTTTTGGGTAATCTGACCTTTGTCGTTGAGAGTAGCTGTACTGGTAGGGAGGGTTATTGTGAGGTGGATAGTTCTGCTGAGGATGACCCTGGCTAGCAGGTGAATGCTGATTGTACCCTGGCTGCTGACTGGCAGAAGCAGGCTCTGCTGCAGTCTTGTCATACTTGGTCAGATGGCCCAGTGATTGGTCTGAACTGGTACTGTGGTGGGAATGTTGTCGTCTATCATGCAGGTGGTACTGTGAGGGATGGATGGGCTGTGGCATGCTGGCCTTGGATTGTGGGTGCTGGAGGTCTGGTCTGGAGATGGACCTATACCCTAATGGAGAAGGCTCTGATGGGTGAGAATGTTCTCCTTTTGTGTGGGTTTGGGGAGGTGTTGGGGGTGGGGGTGGGAGGCTTAGACTGTTAGGAGTAATATGAGGAGAAGTGGTCTGGTGAGTCTGGGGGAGGGGTGCACTTCTGCGACCAGAGTTCAGGTTTTCGTAAACTGGATGAGGGGTGCTGTTTTCTGATCCTCTTTCAGTACCAACATCACCAAGTTTTCGCCAAACCACCTGTCAGAGAAAAAATATTAAAAACATTCTGTAGATTTGAAAATTATTATATATAAGCTGAAAATGTATGTGTTCAGTGGTGCTTAGCTAGATACAAATACAGTTATTACAGAAACAAAAGGCCTAAGTGGGCCTGAGATTACTTACATAGCTGAAATAGAACTCAAAGTCAAATGTCATATCAGATTGCCAAACTGGATTTGTGCTTGTAAAACATGTTTGCCCTCACTGCTGATAAGTCCCCCCAAAAATATTTAAAAAATAAAAATTAATAAACAAAAGTCCTTTGATAGGGCTGATGCTCTACTGACTGAAAAGCATTTCCAGGAATTCAAGATAAGGCCATTTCTTCTTTTTAATTGCCAAGTGTTGAAACCATCTCAGATATTTCTGAGCAATAACAAGATTTTCAAATTAGCCGCTGTGGCAGCCATATTGAATGTAAGATCAGCACCATTTACATTTAGGTTTTTGGTTTAGTTTGGTTTTGTGGGGTTTAATGACATTTTTTAGCTCATGATAGACTATACATGGTGGCCAGTATATTTGGTGGAGGAAGAACCTAGGAAGAACCACCAACCGGGGGTTCTGCCAGGATTTGATATAAAGGGAGGAGCTTCCCCCTTGGCACCAAAAATAAGGAAGAGTAGAAAAAAAATGAGGGGGAGGAGGAAATGGCAATAGTTAAATATTTACCTAACACATAAATATCCATATCTTTCTTTCTTCATGTTCTATTTAAATCAAAATCCTCAAAAGATGTCTCCTCTAGTTGTATACGCATTAATCTGTTGATCATTTTTGAGCTTAATTTGTTCCTTATCTGTGTATAAATATTGTTTGGTGTTGAGAACCCCCTTTCACATATGCATAGCTAGCTAAACCAGCTTGAACAAATTGGAAAAATGTTCTTTATGGTTGTTATGTACAATTTTCAACAGTTCATAGGTTTTTGTTTTTTGGATATCTCTGCTCCAAAATAATATTTTTCACTAACAAGAGTTCTGCCAAAGTTTCTCTTTCTTGAATCGGTGCTTTGCCCACTACTACATGTATGCCAGATTTCTTATCTGCTCCACAATTTTGAATTAGGGTTTTAACTCCATCAATGCCATAGTCAGCTTGTTCAGACAGTTATTCTGATCAAAAATAAATATCCACACTTTTTAATTTCTTTTTAGATTTTTATTTATTCAATCTATCTTAACCCTTAGAGTGATATATAGTTTTGTAGCACAAGACCCCTAAAGGCAGAATTGTTTGAGAAAAGAAATTAAAAATTGCAGTCTATTTTTAAATTGCCTGTACTTTAATTAGGCTTAGTATTCTGCCTTTTTGACATTTAATTTCGAAGGAACACTTAATAGGGGGTTGTCCAGCATGCCGTCTGTTTTTGTCAATCCAGCATGTACATTGGACTCGTATTCAACATCATTTTCAGGTTCAAAATTACTCACTAGTATTTCCAGTAACACTTTCTGGGCTCCAATAATCGCATATAGTTCAAAACCGATAACGAGACGAGCGCTACGAGACCTCTACAGGCGGTGTGACTTATGCCGCGACAAGCACTTTAAGGGTTAACAGTTAAATAAAAATTGTATACTGCACCGAGTACATTTTTATATGCGCAACTTTAAACTAATTTGCGGGAGTTCTCGCGCATCACTGCTTTCCAAGTGTGCGAATTCGTACAAATTTTGCGCAATTCAATGAAACTCCTGTGCCCTGGCAGCATCTCTGCCACCAGCCCACAGGAAGCTACTGGCAAGCTTTCTCACATACCCATATTGGTCAAGCTGAAACTTGAACTCATGCGGACTGAGGTGAGATGTGTGAGTGATCTGGAAAGACAAGTGCCTTAGATCACTCAGCCACCCAGGCCCCCCCCCCCCATTTAAAGTTAGGACCAATTAGACATCATTATAAGTTTTCTGGTGAAAACCCATGTGAATATAACCATATATTCAGGTGAAGTAGTGATAACAAGATTTTCAAGGTGGCCACCATAGTTGGATGTCAGATCAGCTTCATTTTTATTTGGAGGCACTGGGTGGCCGAGTGATCTAAGGCACTTGCCTTTACAGATCACTCAAACATCTCACCTCTGTCCATGTCTGTATGTGAGAAAGCTTGCCAATAGCTTCCCGTGGGTCGATGGTTCTTCCTCCACCAAATATTATGGCCGCCATGTATAGCCTATCATGTGCTGAAAAATGGCATTAAACCCAACAAAATCAAAACAAATCAATTTTTATTTAGGCCCAACTAAACACCATAAGTAGTCTTCTGGTGAAACCCCATGTCGATAAGACTTTCCATTTAGGATGAGTAGTGATAACAAGATTTTCAAGATGGCTGCAATGGTGGCCATATTGGATGTCAGATTGGCACCATTTCATTTAGGACCAAGGAGACATCAGAAGAAGACTTATTGTGAAAACCCTATGTTTATATGACCATCCATTCTGGAGGTGTAGCAATAACAAGATTTTCAAGGATGGCGACACTGGATCTCCAAGTGGCACCAATTCACTTAGGCCCAACTAGACATCATCATAAGAAATCTTTCAGTGAAAACCCTATGTTGATATGACCATCGATTCAGGAGAAGTAGCAATAACAAGATTTACAAGATGGCTGCTGTAACAGCCATACTGGATGTCAAATCAATATGATTTTCATTTGGGAACTAGTCATCATAGGAAGTCTTTTACTGAAAACACCATGTTGATATGACCATACATTCAGGAGGAGTAGTGATAACAATATATTTAAGATGGCCTCTGTGGTGGCCATATTGAATGTTCGAGCAGAACTGTTTTTAATTAGGTTCAACTAGCCACCATAAGAAGTCTTCTGGTGAAAACCCCATGTCAATACGACTTTCTGTTCAGGAGGAATATCAATAAAAAGATTTTCAAGATGGCTGCCATGACAGCCATACTGGACATCAGATCGGCACTATTTTCATTTAGGTCCAACTAGACATCATAAGAACTAATTCAGTGAAAATCCCATGCTGATATGACCATCCCCTGAGAAGCAGTGATAACAAGATTTTTAAGAGGCTGCTATGGTGGCCATACTGGATGTCGGAGCAGCACTATTTTCAATTAGGACCAGCTAGACCTTAGGACGAATGTGTGTATAATGTTTCATGGCAATCATCCAAATAGTTTAAGAGGAGTAGCTATAACAAACTTGTGCCAACGTACTGACAGATGTTAGATGACGGACGACAGACAAAAGGTCATCCCATAAACTCTTCTGGTCTATGACCAGGACAACTAAAAATCACAGGAACACAGTGATTCTTTGATATGCATATCTTCATATAATGATCATAACATTTCCTGGCAATCTATTGAAATCTGTGATTTTGTTACACACTGCATTCAGCTGCAAGTCAAATTACAGCAATAACTCTTATAACATGAGGCTCAAGTGGGCATGAGACTGCTCACCTGGCTGTCATCAGCCTAATAACCTAATGCAAAGCTGGCCAAGAAATCTGGGAAAGTAGGATACCTTCTGTTGAAATTTCTTCCAATGCTGTTGACTGGATATGTTATGACAACAACTGTTTCTAGGTTTTTCTAATTTTTATATCTTCATCCATATTTGATAGCAGATCAGCATCATTTGTCCAATATTGAGAGATCCCCAAGCCAGGATGCTTTGTGTCAAAGTTGGTCAAATTCTGTTCCGCAGTTTTTTAGCTCAAGTTGTGTAAATGTTTTCTACTTTTAGTGGTGGATTGGCATCATTTGTACAAATTTGCAAGTGCTCTATGCCAGGGCACTCACACTGTCAAATTTGGACAAACTGAGTTGAGCAGTATGTAAGAAGAAGTTGTTTAAAATTTTCTCTATTTTCAGTAATTGTGACCATATTGAATTTGACAATTACTAGATTTCTTTCTTAGTTTACCCAATATTATATTAGCCATATTGTGTTGGATTTTTTAATTTACAATTCCATGACAGTGAGGAAACCTAACTAAATACCCAAAATATACAATCAGCGAGGTTCAACATGTCACTTGTGGTGTTCACATATGGGATAAGAAGAACGCAGCAGAGTCATGCCTCAAAGCTCCATTAACACCTTGGCTTCTGCATCCTGTAATATCTTCCCTCATAAACTAATCAAATGCAATTTCTTCATGCTAATTAAGAAGCCAGCAAAAGCAACCCGATTGCTTCACTGGAAATAGTCATTACCTGCACTGTCATTGATTGTCTTGACTGATATTTTATCTTTCATCCATGTCAGAAATTTATGATATTGATTAAATCTTATATGGTTCTCAGAACTCTTTTTTACAATATGAAAAACTTATTTATGTTGAAGGTGATGAATTATTTATAAAGCTGGAAACATTAGGTTGCATAATGTAACCACTGGTGACACTATCAAATAAATCACCAAAAATGGAAAATGATGGCATCAGTGATTGATTATATTGTGCTTACAAGCTCTGACATCTTGGTGACACTTTTATGTCACTTAAAATAGATATCCTTGCCCAGTCCTCTACAAATCTTGCTCTTTGGTTTCCGAAGTTTACACTATAATCCACATGTATACAACTACATATAATTTTAATCAGTTTTATCTATTCGTATGTTTGTCTGTAAATCTATGTCTAACTGTAAACATATTTGCATGAAATGTCTCTCACTCTCACAAACCTTTTCTCAATGAATAAACAGCAGTCAGATGAAGCATACTGTTGATGAAACATTTCCAGGGATGTGACAAGTTTCTGCCAACATTTTATACAGTTAGAACCATTATAGTGGTGCTTACCATATAGATACCTGTGTTACCCTTCGAAGGAAAATGGCTAACAACTGTCTCCCATAAACAAAGTCAGACTAAGTATACTGTTGGTGAAATATTTATAGAGACACAACATGTCTTCCAACATTTTATACAGTTAAAACCATCAGCATAATTTGTCCAATTTTGTTAAACGAGGTCAAATTCTGTTCAGCATTTTTTAAGACAGAGCTGTGTAAATATGTTTATACTTTTAGTAACAGTAACCATATCTGATGGCAGAATTTCATCATCTGTATATATCTGAAAGGCGTTCAAGCTAGGACAGCTAAGACACTATCTGTCAAATATGGTAAAGTTCTTTCAAGTCATTATTTAGAAGATCTTTTTGAAGGTTTTTCCATTTTTAGTAACAGCAGCCATATTTGATGACAGATTGGCATCATTTATGCAAACGTAAAAGCTGTTCATTTCAGGATGCTTTCTGTCAAGTTAAAATCTATTCAGTGATTCTGGTGAAGTTTGTTTAAAGTTTTTCTGTTTCTAATAACAGTGGTGATATTTAATAGCAACTTGGCATCATTTATGAAACACTGAAAGATCTTCAGGCCAAGATGCTTTCTGTCAAGTTTGGTTAAATTCTATTCAGTGGTTTTGGAGAATACAAATTGTTTAAAGGTTTTCATATTTTTAGTAAAGTGCCCATATTTGATGGCAGATTGGAATCATCTGTATAAACTTGAAACATCTTCATACAAGGATTCTTTCTGCCAAGTTTGGTCAAATTCTATCAGCAGGTTTTAGAGAAGTTGTTTAAAGACTTCTTCCATTTTTAGTAATGAAAGCGATACCTGATTGCAGAAAAGGCATCATTTGTACAAATCTGAAAGGTCTTCATGCCAGGATGCTATCTGTGAAATTTGATCAAATTCTATATCCAGCGGTTTTTAAGAAGTCATTTAAAGATTTTTAAATTTTTAGTAATGGTGGCTATACTTTAGGGCAGATCAGCATCATCTGTATAAACATGAAAGTCTTTATTATAGGATGCTTTCTATCAAATCTGATTAAGATCTGTTCAGTGGTTTTTGACTAGAAGACAATTTTTAAAAAATTATTTTTAGTAACAGCAGCCTTATTTGATGGCAGATTGTCATTTTTTGTATAAATTGGAAAGGTCTTCATGCCAGGATGCTTCTGTCAAATTGGATCAAATTCTGTTTAGTGGTTTTGGAGAAGAAATCATTTAAAGATTTTAAAATTTTTAGTGGTGTCCATATTTGATGGTAGACTGACATCATCTGTATAAACTTGAAAGGCTTATATGTCAGGATACTCTGTGCCAAGTTTGGTTGAAATATTTTGAAAAGTTGAAAACAGCCATTGTTGATGGACAATGGACATGCTTTTCTATTTCTGTTAATGGCAGATCTTCATCATTTGTAAAAACTTGAAAGGTGTTCATGCCAGGATGGTTTCTGTCAAATTGGTTCAAATTCTGTTCAGCAATTTTGGAGAAAAAGTCATTTAAAGTATTTTCATTTTTAGTAATGGTGTCTATATTTGATGGTGAATTGGCATCATTTGAAAAAACGTGAAAGGCGTTTACAGATGCTCTGGTTGAAAATTTTGTAGAAGTTGAAAATAGCCATTGTTGATGAACAATGGACATGTTTTTCTATTTCTGTTAATAGCAGATCTTCATCATTTGTATAAACTTGATAGGTCTTCATGTCAGGATGCTTTCTGTCAAATTTAATCAAAATCTGTTCAGTGGTCTTGGAGAAGAAGTCATTTAAAGGTTTGTCTATTTTTAGTAATGGCAGCCATATTTGATGGCAGATTGGCACCAGCTGTAAAAACTTGAAAGGGCCTTTATGCCAGAATGCACTGTGCCAAGTTTGATTGAAATTGGTCTAGCGGTGTTTAAAATGAAGTTGAAAATATCAATTCTTGATGGACACTGGTCAACTCATGATGGACAAAGGGCCATACCATAAGTGTACTTGAACTTATAGACAGGTGAGCTAAAAACAGATAGAAGACCTCTTCTCTCTCTCCCTTTAGAAAAACAGATGCCAGACTAAGTATGTTGCCAGTGAAAAATTGCGAGACATGCGACCCATGTTTATTACAACATTTTACACAATGAAAACCATTATACAACTTTTCATAATGTAATCCATCAACTAGCTGCATGAGGACCACAAATAGGTCTGTGGTGGGCACAGCGTGAATGGATTAAATGTTCATCCTGACAGTATGGATGTTTTAAAATCCATGTGTGCACTGTATGGATTAAAGATCTAGTTAAAATAAACAATGTGAGGGGACAAGAAATTGTTTGCTCTTTTGAAGGACTAAACTGTCTTCCAAATCTGGATAAAATGCTTACATTACACATCTCCCGTACAATTGCTTTCTCCTTGTCATCTAGATTCTCCTCCCCAACAGCCGTGCGAGGACGCTCTAGTTGCTCATGCACTTCAAGAACCTGCAATATAACATATCAAAATTATCAAAGAAAGTTATCTATTGCATACTTTACTCTGCAATAATGAGATGTATTTATAACTGATTTACAGTTCTTCTTTCCCATAAACCCTTCATTATTATACCTGTGTTTTATTAAACAATTCTGCTTTCAGTAAATGATTTATTCTTTAGACTGTCAGATGATTCCAGATCAAATGTTTCAATGCAAAACCTTCAGATCAAGAGGCCTGTATCCTCCTGAATCTATTTCTTCACCAATTATTATTTCAACTTTTCATCTACCCCTCCCCCCTTAAATGCTTAAGCTGAAAACAAAACCTCCATTGACATCCCTCAATAGATGCATGTCCTCAGTTCACCTTAAAACCATGAGCATCATACTAGTTCTGCTGCTTCATATTATATTATGTACACATGTATGATTAATATGAAGATGTTTTGACTGAAACAATTGTGACTACTGGAATCTGCAGGTCAACAATGTGCTGAAGGAAGTTTACATGCTTATGCTATTACTGGGCCTGTTTATTTCAATGTTGGAACAAGCGAGCTGCGTTCTAGCACTCTGATGATATTGTATTCAAGCATAGAAAGATTATATTACTTCTCAGAAATATGGAATAAGCCTGAGTACCTAAATGTGTTAAATAGTCCATATTGGATAGTCAGATGCAAGATCACTTCATTAGTGTGTGTGGATAACACTTACTTTAGAAATTGCCCAAGATCTTGAAGATATAAAATCAGATCAATATTATGACTTCCAGTGTGGTAACAAGCTCTGACAATCACAAACAAGATCACCTCATAAATATGCATGGATCTTGCTAATTACAGAAACAGTCCAAGATCTTGATGTGATAAACATATATTCCAAGTCTAATCAAAATCAGATCGCAACTATGGCTTCCAAAGTGTTAACAAGCTCAGCCAATAAGATGCATCAGTAATATGTAGTTTCTTGGGGTGGTGGTGGTGTGTAAACTAATTTTAATTAAGTAATACTTACATGCTATTACTGCATTTCTATATCTTTTCCTGGCACTAGACTTTTGCTTATGACTGAACCGAAACAAGATCTTAATGATATAAGCCCATTTTGCAAATTTGATCAAAACTGGATCAGAAATATGACCCCCAAAGGGGTCACAAGGTTAGCCAATCAGATGCAAGATCAACTCATTAATATGCATGAATCTTGCTCATTATCAAATTCACTGAAGATTGTGATGATATAAGTCCATATTTCATGTTTGATCAAAATCGGATCTGAAATATGGCTTTCACAGGGGTAACAAGCTCTGTCAATCAGATGCAAGATCACCTCATTATTATGTGTGGATCTCACCCATTATCGAAATCATCTGAGATCTTAATGATATAAGCATATATTCCAAGTTTTATAAAAACTGGATCAGAAATATAGCCTCAAGAGTGATAACAAGCTCAGTCAATCAGATGCAAGATCACCTTAATAAAGTTTTAGAATTTTGTCTTGGCTTTCATTCCAGGAGTTCCAGAGATCTTATATTTGATTATATTTTATTATGATACATGGACACAGCAATAAACAACAAGAGGCCCATGTGGGTCTGATATTGCTCACCTGGCTTACATAACTTAACAGTTGACCGTTTCACTATGCAGGCTTATGCTTATGTAGTAGTGTAAGAACACATACTGTGGAAACTATCTCCAAAACTTTATATCATATTGATTTTACCTATCTTACTATATCCAGATAAATATTCTTTCTAAAGATGAAGGCATAATATGCACAGTTTCTTGCTCATAATCAAAGTAAGGTTTTACATCACATACAAATGGGGGTAAATCACATATTGTACCTGAAATTCATGCACTGTAATCTGGACAAAGGTCTAATTATGTATCAAATCTGCTATTAAGGGTAAGACTGCACTGTCAAATTTTATATTCCTGACTTGCACAAGTCACTTATTTAAAATGTAGTCTCTTTAAACATTTCATGTCAATCTAGCAGTCAAGTATTGTAATTTTGTCAGCTTTGTTCGCTTGGATCTAAAAATAGGCACAATCTGGGATACAGCAGAAATCTAGCACGAGTCCCTTGATGAGACTGACGCTCTACTGTCCAAAAAGAATGTCCAGGAATTCATAATTAAGACTATTTGTTCTTTTTCACTGCTGAGTGTTGAAACCATTAGAAGGCTTTTGGTGCAAATCCCATGTTGATATGACCATCCATTCAGGAGAATTGTGACAGGAGTTTCAATATGTTCATTGTGGAAGCCATATATGCAATCAGATTAGCACTATTTTTATTCATGACCAACTATATATCATAATTAGTCTTCTGGTGAAAACCCCATGTCGATATGACTTTCAATTTAGGAGTAGCAGCAATAACAAGAATTTCAAGATGGCTGCCATGGTGGCCACTCTGGATGTCAGATTGGCACCATTTTCATTTAGTAGGAACTTGACATCATAATTAGTCTTCTAATGAAAACCCAATACTGATATGACTTTTCATCTAGGAGGAGTAGCAATAAGATTTTCAAGATGGCCACTGTGGTAGCTATATTGCACATCAGATCAGCAACATTTTTATTAAAGACCAACTAGACACCATAAAAAGTCTTCAGGTGAAAACCCCATGCTGATATGACTATATGTTCAGGAGGAGTAGCAATGACAAGATTTTCAAGATGACTGCTGTGGTGGTCACATTGGATGTCAGATCAGCACCATTTTCATTATGACCAACTACACATCGTAAAGTCTTTTAGTGAAAACCCGATGTTGATATGACCATCCATTCCGGTGAAGTAGTGATAAGAAGATTTTCAAGATGGCCACTTTGGTGGCCATATTGGATGCCTTGGCAGCAGCATTTTCATTTAGGACCAACTAGACATCATAAAAAGTCTTGTGGTGAAAATCCCATACTGACACGGCTTTCCATTCAGGAGGAGAAGTGATAACAAGATTTCCAATATGGATGCCATGCTGGCTATATTGGCTATCAGATTGGGACCATTTTCATTTGTGACCAACTAGATGTCATATTAAGTCTTTTTTGAAATTCCACTCTGATCTGACCGTCCATGGCGGCCCTACTGGAACCCCATGTCAATATGACTTTCTGTTCAGGAGAAGAAGCAATAACAAGATTTCCAAGATGGCTACCATATTGATATCAGATCAGCAACATTTTCATTTACAACCAACTAGACATCATATGAAATCTTTTAGTGAAAACCCCATGAATAGCGATAACAAGATATTCAAGCTGGCCACCATATGGGATGTCTGAGCAGCACCATTTTCATTTAGGACCAACTAGACCTTGGAATGAATGTGCATTTAAAGTTTCATTGCAATCCTCCAAATAGTTTAGGAGGAGTACCAATGACAAACTTGCACTAATGGACAGATGGACATTAGACGACAGATAATGGACAACAGGCAATCCCATAAAAGACCAGATGAGCTAAAAATAGCAGCTATTTACTCATCTTCAAGGTTAACATCCATGTGATTATATCATGCTGTAACTGAGTGTCTGTATCAGCATCATGCTGTTGCTTTCATACAGATTTATGTGATTAGCAACCACCTCTAACCAAAATCGGAATGAAATAAAGGATGGTCAAGCATCATCAAAATCGTCACAGAATAAAGTGTTCCAAGGGAGACGGCTGTTGGAATTTTCCTAGCTCTTTAAAGATGAATCTAGTGCTATGAAATGCAAAACATGCTGAAACCGAAATGGTCATACAAACTTTGCATTGTTTGGGTAAATGAACTTCAATGCTCTGCACTGGTCCTGCATCAGGAATCAGATATCATATTTTGTGCCAAAGCACTCATGGAATTCAGAAAAATATAGTTATCATAGATGAGCGAACAGAAAAGGAAAAGCCTAAAACATAAATTTTCATTGATACAGTAGAAATCTGCATTTGTGAGGAATAGTCTGATATTAAATTTCTGAAAATCATTGATCACATGTACAAGCTTATTTAAATTGAGTATAATTATTTATAATCAAGTCAGGAAAAGAATGAAATTGAGCTGAATTACATGTATGTACATTTATGTTCAGAACATGCCACATTTTTTTTATTTTAAATATCTTTCCTGGCAACATGCACAATTAGTAATTTATACCTATAACATATTGTTATACCCTTTTTCTCTAGTTCCAAAGGGTATGAAAAAACCCTGTTGAAGTCATCTAAAATGTTGATGATTATAAACCAAACAGATCAAAAATATGGCTTCAAGAGTGGTAAGAAACCCAGTCAATCAGATGCAAGATCACCTCAATAATATGCATCACTCTTGCTCATTAGTGAAACGCTCCAAGATCCTGATGATAGAAGCATATATTCCAAGTTTGATCAAAATCAGATCACAAATAAGGCTTCCATTGTGGTAACAAGCTCAGCTAATGAGATGCAAGATTACATCATTAATACGTGTGGATCTCCCTCATCATTAAACTCATCCAAGATCTTGATGATATAAGCCAATATTTTAAGTTTGATTAAAATGAATCAGAAATATGGCTTCTGGAGTGGTAACAAGCTCAGCCAATCAGATGCAGTATCAATTCATTAATATGCTTGCATCTTACTCATTATCAAAATTGTACAAGATCTTGATGATATAAGCATATATTCCAAGTTTGATCAAAATCATACCAGAATTATGACCTCCAGAGTGGTAACAAGGTCAGCCAATCAGATGCAAGATCACCTCATTAATATGCACTGATCTCACTCATTATTGAACCCATCTGAGTTCTTGATGATATAAGCCTATATTCTAGAGTAGTAACAAGCTCAGTCAATCAGATACAAGATTGCATCAATAATATGCGTGGCTCTCCCACATTATCAAACTCATCCATGATCTTGATGATATAATTCAATATTCCAAGTTTGATCAAAATTGGATCAGAAATCTGGCCTTCTGAGTGTAACAAGCTCAGCCAATCAAGTTTGATTGAAATCAGATCAGCATTATGGACTCAAGAGTGGTAACAGGCAACGGACAATGCATTATGGAAATAGGGTCATATCATAAACTCCCTTAGCCTTATATACAGGTGAGCTAACAAGCTCAGGTAATCCAAAATCAGAATACTTAATTATGTGTTTACAAAGGCAGTGTTCCAGACACTTTTTCCCCCACGAAAGCCAAGAGCAAACATATTCTGATGAAGCACTTGCCCCAAATTAAAAATTCACTTGCCTTGAACAATATTTTTATGTTACATCTAGAAGTATCAATTAGCTCCTTGGGCAAGTATATGGAGCTCTCAGGTGAAGAGGGGCCCATGTTGGATTTAGACAGGCCCTGGGATTACAGATATCTTCTTGTTGGAAAACTGAAAGATTTTATTTCTTATCAAACCAGTGTATGATCTTGTAAACCTAGGCATACAATGAGTACATGCATTGTGGATTTTGGATTATCCACTTTATACCATGATCGTGGGCATAGGGGTCAAGGGATTAAGCAGATATGGGTGTCCACTACATCTGGTAGGTGCCTACCCTATATTGTGGTCCAATGGCACACAAACAGATGAACCTTTTAAAAAAGTAGGGTGAGTCTGAGATTTGGAGAAATATGGGGGCCACGAGGCAAAAATCATAGGGCCAATAAAAAAAAAAACAAACAAAGGTCAAATTTTCACCCATCTGCTCATGCACCAGTAAAATAACCAATTTAAAACAACTTCTTTTACGTACCTAAGCCTTTGGCAATACAAAAGTCTCTCTGAATCAGAAGTGCTTGGATTCTATTAAAAGTAACAAGAAAACTTTTGTCTCCTTGCCCCATCTGAGATGAAAATGAAAATAATCTCTAGTGTACAATGAGTTAAGGTTGGATTAACATTGCTTTTAACTCTACTTCAGAGTCCACAGTTTGTTCATGTGATATTAAACTTAGTTTTGGTTTCCAAAGATTTAATCCGAGATGCTTTCAGACAGTTTTTTATGAAGGGAAGTCCCCTGTTCCAGCTGTACCTCTGGAGGTGAATAATGGGTGGAGAAAACAATGCCAAATGACAGTTGAAGGGTGCAAAACAAGCATTTAATGACTTTGTTTCATTTCTTTAATCTTGGACAACAGCATTATAAGGTATATGCATACCTAATGCAGTTTGCTTGTAAATATATAATGTATTGGTATACCTAATGCAGTTTGCTTGTAAATATATAATGTATTGGTATACCTAATGCAGTTTGCTTGTAAATATTCCTCTTTGTTTCTTATTACTACACTTCTTGGTTATTTGAACTCCCTGTGATCTTGCCGCACAATTGACATGTATTCAGTTGCAGCCTTTAATAGATTTCTGACTTTATGATCAAGTGTTACTCACAGAGCCCAAGCTCAGTCTCTGCATAAGCACCCGCATATGACAGTAAAGCCGAGGAATCGGAGTCGGACGAGATTTACGATGACTAGACGACGATTTACAATGACCAGACGACGATGTTGGATATCAGAACTTGATCAGACAATAAGGATTCATTCTTGGACTTTACGAAATAACATTAGATAGTGACATTTATAGGATACCGTGAATCACAAAAAAAAACATAACTTTCATTGTTTATTTGTACGATGTTCGGAATTAACATATTGCAGGATATTGTGAATCGGATCATTCTGAACTTCTATTTTTATACCGGTATGTGACCTATAATTGAATTCGTGGATTTATCATATAATTGGATTTAAATTGTCAAGCATTATGGATATCAATGGACATTATTACACAAAGATGGACAAATTGTAAGTTGTCAATTTACTTGTGACATATTTCACTCAATAATATAATTGTATCTTACACTGGTTTTGTCTTTATTTTTCTTATCTATCTATCCAGTTTGGCTTGTTTATATTTCCAAAGCGCATTTCTGACTCACTAAGAAGTCACCTCTTCAGACGGATCTGACTTGCAAAATACACCCCGACTTATAGGAGGGTCAAAGAGAAATTCACTTTTTGCAGCCCTAAAATTGGGGGGTGTCAACTTATAATAGAGTATATACGGCACCTGAGGGGACACTCCCCCTAATCCCTTACCTCATCACATAATATAATTTCACCATGTTCTACTTGATATGTGCCTCTCTTATTTCTCCATTATAAATTTATTAAGCAAAGGTTTAATGAAAATATCTGTTTGCAGCTTAAATTTATCTTCCCTATTAAAGGGGACAACCTATTTTTCAATATTCTTCTTCTTCTTCTCCCACTCTCTCTCTCACTTGCTCGATCTCTTATTTTCCCCTGATGATTGCCTAAATGATATGTTTAAATACTTTTTTCATAGTTTTGAAGGATGTGTGATGATCTGATTGCTTGTAATATGTTTGGAAGAAAAAAAATAAAATGAGCAGTAGGGCCTATAAGGAAAGCTCTTCATCATAATGCCAGGTTTGATACAATACAATCGGTAGATTCCTATTTTCTGCATCTTACTGCTTCATATTATAATAAAATTTTTTATTAATTTGTAATGAAAGTAAAGTACACAAGGAAAATAATATCCCATTTTTTGTTTTTGATCACAATTTGTGAATGTATACTAGACAAAATCCGCCATTTTTACTTCATCTGATCATGCAATCTATACACTTCTGCATCAGTGACTGGTTGTCTTATTCTAGCATGAAGTCACACCTAAACAAGGGAGGTAATGCAGCTGCAAATGTTTGGAAATCTAGCTCTTGATAAACTTTAATGGTAAATTTTGGGAATCTGGCTGGAGAAAATTTACCACAGATAAAGATTTGTAAGCTACACATAATGTTTTATGAAAAGCATGATAAGTTAAAAATTTTTAAGATTTTCTTCATAATGAACCTTAGGGATCACATTTTTTGCAAGGCTGTATTCATCATAGCGTATATACTCACATATAAGCCGGTACCAACTGCAAACTGCATAGACCCAGATCTGCCATCACATAATGCGCCAGCAGATCTGGGTCTATGCAGTTTGTAAGGACTAATCAGAAGAACAAACAACATAGACCCTGATCTGCCAGTGCATTATGTGATGGCAGATCAGGGTCTATGTTGTTTGCATTTGGACACGGTGTATACACAAGTATATACAGTAAGTTACAGCACCACCAATGTGATCTTTACTGGTAACATAACAAATTGTATTGTCTTTATCAGAATGTTTTATTTATCTGAGTCTCCATTTCAGTGAGAACATGATGTGCAGCCTTTTCTTCAGACAGAAATAACAGAATTTTGAGCCCCAAAGCTGCAAAACTTGTGGTTATTGCTGTGTGTTTTGCTGGAAATCTTTTTATCTGAACTACAAGCTTATCAAAAAAATCTGCCTGACTGAATAATTTCTTTGCTTACTTCCTTCTGGTCCTTTTCTGTTTTGCTTTCTTTTGTCCCAAGCTTAACCCCTTTCACAGAAATAGATTTACTGGTAGGGTCTTATCAATAGTAGGTCTATGGTAAGTCAAAAAAGTGTCTAATAGTAGGTCTATGGTAAGTCTAAACAAGTGTCTAATAGTAGGTCTATGGTAAGTCTAAACAAGTGTCTAATACTCTGGTTCATCAGTTCTGGGGAAAATCTACTGCATTGTGTGGAAGTGCTACACAAGGGTTGAACTAGATGGCATATACTGGATATCGGTATGTGTATTTCATTGTGTGGGAACATGTTAAACAAAAGATTGTAATCTGGGTGGTGGAATTAAAAATATCACTGTCTTTCTCATATTCTTCATTTTATTAACTGAATAATGTTTTGTGTGCTGAATCCATATTCTGTTAATACTTTCTTTGTATAATTCTTGTTTCCCAGCTGCATTTGATAAATTTGTTTGTATATATGTATATATAATTGTGGACCACAAGAGAGATATTGTTTTTGCACTAACTGTATCACCCTAATAAAATAAAACTTCATTATTTTTATTATTATTATTATTATTATTATTATTATTAATTATTATTATTAGTCCATGCACTCATATTCCAGGTGGCTTCAACATTTTTTCTCATATCAACCCGCTCAAAATTGCATGTTTTCAATTTCTTAAAAACAGATCGCTCTCTATTTCTGTTGTATTATTCCACACAGCAATGGTAATTAAAATAATTTTACAATTACATTTTTATATGTTGGGAAGTAGCTAAATATTCTCATAGAATTTTCTGCTAGAAAATATTTATCCTTCATCTCAAGTAATACATGTTAATGTGTTTTAGCGGGTGTGTCTTTTTGTATATTGAAAAGCACACTGTACAGTTTTAAAAAAAGCATACCACACTTGCTACTGTGGTTCACCTTACAGGTAAGTACCATGTGATGAAGCAGGCAACCACCATTACATACTTATATTGCTACAACTTTCTGGTAAGGGCAACTACGTGCCCTGACATGGAAGTCACAATGACAACAATGCCAGGCCCATTGTGGAATTCCATTGCAATGGCATTGCTATTCCTAAATCCACCATGTGTGTCCTAGTACCAGGTTTCATCCCAAAAAAAGAAATACAGCCTCTGATGAAGAAATAAATTCTAGGAATCAAACATCAGGACACCCCTTTATTATGCATGGATCTAGCAAGTTCATTCTAGAACTGGTTAATATAACCTTCTATATAAAATTTTCGGAAAAACATTGGGCCAAAAAATGTGACTGATTGAATCTACATACATGAAAGCCAAAATCTTTATAAATAAAGTCTTTGGAGTGGTACACTGTACATGTAAAAAGCAATTTGCTACCTTTTCATGATGATGGACAACAGATGACAGATACAGGGTTGCCTTATCATAAAGATCACATGGCCGGTGGGAACTCCATGTTTAGGCTACAATCATTTTCAAGGCCTGATGGGTGCAGAACTTCCCACCAAGAAAGCATGCTTGAATCCCTCTGATTCTTTTTATTTATAAAACATGACACCTCCTGTAACCTCTAAGAAAGACTCCATGCTTTCCCTTTCAAATGCTTATTAAGCAAAAGTTACCTTCATTGCATGGACCACTGCCTCAGGTTTGGAGGGACTTGTTCCTCTGACAGGTGGAGTCAATGATGTACCATCAGAAAACTGAGTTCCTACAGGCCTCTCTCTTCTTGCATACTGTGGAAAACTTTAACATTTTAAAAATATAACGAGAGCAACTGCACTTGTCTACGGCAATTTCAAGACAAAACCACACATTAAGTTTGGTTAAATCTATAGATAATATTTTTGGGCTAAAAACACCAAAGTTACTGTGGTATCATTCATTTTATATGCGCGACTTTTAACTAATTTGCACGAGTTCTCGCTCTTCACTGCTTTCCAAGTGCGCGAATTCATACAAATTTTGCGCGATTTGCACAGTCACGCGCTCTGGCAGCATCTCTGTTAAAGTCATCCAAGATCCAGATGATATAAACCAATTTACCATTTACCAAGTTTCAAAGAAATTGGATAAGAAATATATTCTTAAGATCTAATGGGGTAACATGCTCTGCCAATCACATGCAATGTATCTCATTAATATAGCCTATAATTAAAGTTTGATCAAAATCAGATCAAACATATGGCTTCAAGAGAGACAACAAGTTCAGCCAATCGGATCTAGGATCACCTCATTAATATGCCTGGATTATGCCCACTTTCAATATTGTCCAGGACCTTGATGATATAAGCTTCATCATGATTGGATAAGAAATACGACCTCTAATGTGATAACTAGCTCAGTCAATCAGAAGCATCATTACTTCATTAATATGCATGGATATCACTCATTGCTGAACCCATCCAAACCTTAATGATACAAGGCCATATTTCAAGTTTGAATAAAACTTTATCAGAATTATAGCTTCAAGAGTAGTAATAAGCTTAGCCAATCAGATGCAAGATCACATCATTAACATGCATGGATCATTCTCATTATCAAATGATCTTGATTACATAAGCACATGTTCCAAGTCTGATTAAAACAGGATCAAAAATATGACCTCCAGAGTGGTAACAAGTTCAGCCAATCAGAGATCACCTCATTAATATGCATGGATCTCATGCAATATTGAACTCATCTGAGACTTTGATGATATAAACTTATATTTCAAGTCTGATTGAAATCAAATCAGAAATGTGGACTCCATAGTGGTAACAACCAAATGTTGATGGTTGAACGCAAGCCACACAATTAAAGATACATGATGCATGAAGGACCATACCAAAAGCTCACTCAGCCTTATGGCTGGATGAGCTTAAAATTATCAGACTCTGTCACATGACTAAGTTATGTCTTGAAGACTTGTAAAATTCCTCCTTACCTCTCTGTCAGTTAGTGAGCTTTGCCCCGAGTCTGCAGCTTTTTCAGATGTGTAACCTTCAGCACCATTTCTTTCCACCTTCTACCAATAAACAATTACATTAAGTGTTACTATTTTTATCATCATCTAAACCATTTTTTTAAAAAATCATTCTACCAGTAAATTAAACAGGTATATCAACCAACAAAAATATACATAGTGTAACCTGCCTTAGTAGACACCACCATAAAAAGGACACTTGCTCATTAAGGAAAAACAAGCCTCCCTCAAAGGGACTGATGCTCTACTGGCTGAAAAAAATGTCCAGGAATTCAAGATAAGACCATCGCTTCCTTTTAAGTGTGGAGTGTTGAAACCATCTTTTATGTTCTTCAGAAATAACAAGATATTCAAATTAGCTGGTGTGATGGACATACTGGATGTCAACTTGGCACCATTTTCGTTTAGGACCAACAAGGCATCATAAAAAGTCTTCTGGTGGAAATCCCCATGTTGAAATGACTTTCTGTTTTGGGAGAACCATGCTGATATGACCATCCATTCAGAAGGAGTAGTGATAACAATATTTTAAAGATGTTTGCTGTTGGACATCAGATTGACACTGTTTTCATTATGGACCTACTATACATCATAAGAAGTCTTCAGGTCAAAACCCCATGGCAATATTACTTTTCATTTAGAAGGATTAGCAATAACAAGATTTTCAAAATGACCATCATGGCAGACACATTGAACATCAGATTGGCACTATTTTCATTTAGGACCAACTAGACATCATAAGAAGTCTTCTGGTGAAAACCCCATGGCAATATTACTTTTCATTCAGAAGGATAAGCAAATGCAAGATTTTCAAGATGGTCATTGTGGTTGCCATATTGAACATTTGATCGGCACTATTTTCATTTAGGACCAACTAGATAGCAGAAGAAGTCTTCTGGTGAAAGCCCCATTGCAATATTAAATTTCGTTTGTCAGAAGTAGCGATAACAAATATTTTCAAGATGGCCACTCTGGTGGCCATATTGGCCATCAGATCAGTACCATTTTCATTTAGGACCAACTAGACATCATAAGAAGTCTTTCAATGAAAACCCCATGTTGATATGACCATCCTTTCAGGAGTAGCGATAACAAGATTTTCAAGATGGCTACTATCCAAGTCGCACCATTTTCATTTAGGACCAACTAGACATCGTAGGAAGTCTTTCAGTGAAAACCTCATGTTGATATGACCATCCATTCAGGAGTAGCGATAACAAGATTTTCAAGATGGCTAGTATCCAAGTGGCACTATTTTCATTTAGGAGCAACTAGACCAAAGGATGAACGTGTGTGTAAAGTTTCATGGCAATCCTACTACATGTAATTTAGGTGGAGTAGTGACAACAAACTTGTGCTAACGGACAATGGACGATAGACCATCCCATACGCTCTTTTGGTCTATGACCAGTAGAGCTAAAAAATTTTAATAATATTAAAGAAGTCCATACATCAAATACCTGAGCCAGCAGGATCTTCTCCTCTTCCAGATGCTTTATTTTCTCCTCCAGCAACTGAATATACTCTGTTGTTGTATCTGTAGAAAAGCAAAGATTTTTGTAAATTGTGTTTCTCCAAAAATACTCACCCAATCACCATAATATTAGGAAAGAAGCTTCTCTACCTCTTGAATCCAGTAATTGCGAAAAGATGAAAATTTAATCTTTCATGTCAATATAACATACAAAGGGAAGAAACCCTTACCAATTACCTCCCCTGACCACTACTCCGTGGCTACAGTTGTTTACTCTGTTTGAGCTTGAGCATATATCAGTTAGGATGCTCACATTTTCTTCCATTATGTCTTGGATCAAAATTTTCCATTCAAAAGTGAAGCTTGCAGAGATAGCTCTGACTTCATGAGCTGAGATCTCCGAGTATGCAGAACGTATCACCACTTAAGCCTTGATGCAAGGGCTTGTGATGTTATATCCTCTTTCCCTGGTTTCACCAGAACAAAGAGTTGTTGTATGGCCCCATTTCACTTCTCCATCTGCTTCATGTAGTGTTTGAAAGCATAGAGTGAGTTCTGCATTGCCTCTCTGCACTTATTGATGGAGGAGAGGGGCAAGATGACCACTTTTCGATTGCCTGCTGACGGCAACCCGTTCTTTGCTCTGAAAACAGGCTTTGTCATCCGATCTTAATTGGTGATAGTCATGGTCCACTGAAAGGGCATGCACCCTACATGCTGAAGCTACAACTATCAGAAAACACGTTTTGTATCACAGCAGCTTTAACGAGATTCTTCTAAAGGTTCGAACTTTAAGGGTAAGAGATTTTGGTTGATTAAAGTCAAAATTGGCTAATAGGTTGGATAAATGCTTATTGTAACCAATATTCACTCTATCACAATGCCTGAATGTGTCTGAGATCATGGAGCAGTAGCCTTTGATAGTAATTGGGGCGAACTATTTGTCCTCAAAAAGTCAGAGAAAAAGGTTAGCCAATTGCAGAATTAACACTGCACCAGTCCCAGAAAACCCTCCACTTTTCCTTGTACACCTTCAAAGTTTGAGGGCCTTCTAGCTTATGAGATTCCCTTCATGACTAAAGGCTTAAATTCCTTTCTCTGCAGGGCTCTCCTGTCAAGAGCCAGGTGTGAAGGAGTACCCTGTCTGGGTGGGGATGAAACATTTGTGACTGTGGATCTCATGGGGTGGAGTTGGTGTGGGGGATTTTCCTGCAAAAATCTATCGCTAGATTGAGCAGATCATTCACCACCTTAGAGGGGCTATCAGAATTAATAAGCATTTGTGACCCCTCCTTTTCTGAATTATTTTTGGTACCAGAAATGTGTGTATGTGTGTAAGGCATAGCCACAAAACCCCTCACAACTCACTGAAAAGTGCATTCACAGCCCAGGCTTCTAGGTCAAGGACTGGAGATAAAGGTGGTCATTTTACGATTCCATCTCATTGCAATCAGATCTATCATTGGATGCACCCTAAGTGCACTAATCCACTGGAAGATTAACTGATGGATGGAATATTCTGTGTGAAGGGTCTGCTCCTTCTCAACAATTAATTGGCTAGAACACTGAATCTGCCAGGGATATGTCTGATTTGGAAAGTTATATTCATTTGTGCACACCAGTGCAGAAAGTCCCAAACCAGAATGCATAGGTTTTGTTCCCACCACCCCACTCCCCAATCAGAAGAGATAGGCCACTATCATCGTGTTGTTGGTTATAATGAAGACTACCTTTCCATGTAACTGATCCTTCCAGAAATGAAACATGTTTACTGTGGCCTTCATTTCTAGAAGGTTGAGGTGAAAAGGTAAATCTTCTGCTGGCCCTCATTTGCCACACTGTGGTGAAACTAGGCGACAGGAAGGTTCCCCAAATGTATGAACTTGTGTCTGTGCTGATTGTAAGTTCCAGTTGGGGATTTTCCAGAGGAATTCCTGCTGTGAGCCATGGTTTGTTGTGTCACTGATCCAGGAAATAGATTATTTGTTGATTGAGTTGACCAGAAAAGAAGCACCACTGATTTGTTGACCAGAAAAGGGGCACCATGGGACCAACAGGGTCATATGCAAAGGACCCATGAATAGAGGCAGCCGAGAAGGATCAAATCTGAGTAATACCAGTGTGATGAAAATGATGCCAGTAGCTGGCTTTCGGAAAAGAAAGTCTTGGAATTGCCTGGATCCTGTATTTTGCCTATCAGGCAGTCGGTTATTTTCTTGACCTTCGCCAAGTGAGGCAGTGGACGGAAAGAAAGGTGATCATCATTGTCTTCAATGTCTACTGAGGTCTTCACCATGTAACTGGTGGGGGCTGGCCCTCGGAAATTGGCAAGACTATATAGATTTTCTCCACAGTTGTCCTCCTCAGGCCTTGCATCTAAATCAGAGTAGAACATTCCTGTGGGGGCAGAAAGGAAGCAGTGCCATTGTCCCTGTGTAAAGCCTGGTATCTCCCCAATGGATACACCATAAAGAATTGACTCAGTGGTTGCAGTGGTGGCTGGGCAAGTGCCACAGTATGTCTTGCTGGGATGTGTGGTGGCCAGTTGTCTGGACAGTCAGCTTGGATGGACAGCCTGGTTATTGTCTGGTCAGTCCACTTGGTAACCGATTGGGTGGTATGTGAGGCAAAATGGACTAACCAAATCTCCAAATAACTCTGCGCACATGCTGCAGTTGGCCATCATGTAGCACAGCTCATTGAAAGGATGGATTCATGGTCAGTCATAAACCTGTAAGGCTGGCTGGCTGGATGGTCGGCAGCTCCAACTGCGATGTACGGGCTGGCCTGATTGCAAAATGGGTTGTCATAAAAGTCTGAAATAAACCCCATGTGTCCAGACTTACATGTACTAAGGCCAAACTCAGACGTGTGTGTGTGGGTGGGTGGGCGCGGGGGGGGGGCTTAGGCCCACTGAGTGGCCTAATAAAGGGAGGGCAGTCTCCTGTTAGCTCCAAGCTGTCTCTGCTGATTGTGAGAGATGATGTAGCACAAATTCACCCAAAGCCAGCAACTGTGTCATCACCTCTTGCACTAGTTGCCTCATCTGCGATTCCATCAATGCCTGTGAAAAATGCAGGACTGTCAACTCTGCAACTCCTTCTTCTTCTATCTCAAGCTGGCCCAATGTAATGGTTACCAATGGCGTTGTTTGCATCAATTTTGATGATGTATACTGGAGTGGGGGCAACCATCATGATGTCCCCCCAATACACTACCCTGTGACGATGTGTTAAGGTACAGACTCAGCATGTATTCTCTTGTTCTGGACTTGCCACATCTCTCTTTGCTCTTAAGACCCTTGTCCTTCCAACCATGATGTGCACAAACACTGCATGCTGCATTTGAAGAACACTTGGTACAAGATTAACATGTCCTCTTTGGCTTTAAATCTCTTGCATTTAATGCATTTTGTCACCATAGTCTATAGTTTTCTGAAAAGACAACAATGACCACAAATTCAGAAAATAACAACCTGAAAGTGTTCAATGTGCAAATAATCAATGCTTGTTACTTAATTAAGTGTGAAAATACATGCAATGTGAGTAAAAGTAACCAACAATGGGTATCAATAAATTTTTATAAATAATGACTGGAACATGTAGTGAATACCTTTCTACTCAATATTATAAAAACTTCATCAATCGATGATTGAAAACCCTCACAATATTTCTTGGATTTTGACATGATACAATATCAATGATATCCAATGAAAGCTCAAACTGAGTAAACAACCACAGCCACCTAGTGTTGATCATGGGAGGTAATGGGTAAGGGATTCTTCCATTTCTCTAAATGTTATGTAGACTGGAAATACAAAATATCATCTTTTGATGATTGCTGGATTTGAGAGGTAGCGGAGCTTCTTTCCTAACCTTAATGTGATTGGGGAATGTATTCAAAGGAGAAATGGTGAAAGTTACTAACTGGATTTTTTTAGTTCAAATTGAAAACCAGAAGATTGGCAATCTGAACATGACATAGAAGAATGCATTAAGTAAACTTCTTACTCATGGAAGCTTTCTTTAAATACCTGACATGAAAGTGATGAAAATTTTCATATCCTGTATTACAAATTCAATAATTTATGTCAAATCATGAAATTGTCATTTACATCATTGAGCAGATGTTATGTAGATCATTATTAATACTTTCAATTTTAAAATTTAATTCAATGGTTTTCAAGTCTGACTTGCCTCTGATGATTATGACTGTTTTGGTATCAGTCAGAGCTCTTCTTAAATGACAGAATTGAAAAACTGATTGAAAAACATCTAACAAACATAAAATTTTTGTTTTACAAAAATGTGCTTCTTTCTGTCCAGACTAACTTGCTTAGAATTTAAATTCAAGTAGCACATCTATTTAATATACCCCTACTTCCACTTGGTGCTTCAGATAGTTGCTCCTCCTGTGCGGTATCATTTCCATTCTGAGTTTCCTCATTGCCAGCGATAGTGCTGTTACTACTACCATCCCCCTCATCTCTCATCTGTGTGAAACGAAGCCGCTCTTGATCAAGGTACAAACAAAGTTCCTTCAGATCTATGTTGTCAGAAATCAGATCATTTTGTTTGGTCTCAAGATCCTTCAATTTTTCTTGGTATGCTGAAACTTCACTGCGCATAACACTTGCAGTGTATCTCCCAAACCTTTGCCATTCCCTGGCAAGCTTGCGACCTCTGTGCCTATCATCATCCAAGAAGAAACAGAGGTCTCTCAATTCTTGATTATCATCCTGCAACTTCTGGTTGATATCCTTTAGGTTTTTGACTTCAAAAAGCAATATCTGGTTTCTCCGGTTAAAATCTTTCATAATGGCATTGTGCTCATTCAGAAAACTTTTTAACTCAGCTTCCAGGTGCCGGATGATTCTGACAAGATCCTCTGGTCCCTTTCGATGAAGCTCTTCATCCCCAAGCTTGGTCAGAGAGGAGAGGGAGGCACTCTGGCTGAGTGGCTTGTAGGAGATGGGAGGAACTGGTGTACTTCTGGCACTGGAACTCGAAATACTGTTTGGTGCTGAAGGAACATTCATCCTGTTGGCATTGTCACACAAGAAGCAAAAATTCTGAAATAAATAAATAAATAAATAAAGATACTTCCATAGCTTGCATTTTCAAATCCAAAGTTTTCTGATCATGTTATCCACCCTGTTTTGCAGGGTGGTGGATTATGACCCATGGACTATAAACTAAAATCTGTTACATATATTATGTGTTGCATTTATAAAGTTGTGTCACAAAATTTTAAAAAATATCCCAGTAATTGATAGTTTGGTACATCTGACATTTGACCTCTTGCAATGGACCCCAAGAAAGGAAGCCAAAAAATTAAACCCCTTTTGGACATGGTTATCATAGATCCAAGATAATTTAAACTACCAATTTTAAGAAATTTCCACCAATTTGTTTAGGAGGAAATACATGTATGATGATGAACAGACTGACAGACAGATAGTGATGGTATTACAATATCCCTTCACCTGATGCAAAAGCATGGCAACAACAAAAATGTTCATATTTTGTAAGTAGATATCACAGCAAAACTAGCTGCTTTGTGAGAGATTTGAAAATGATACATTTTACCTGTCAGAGGCATATCCCCCTCCCAACCTCATTTTACCTCAATATCTTATCTTGAATATATATATACATGTATTTGTTTTTTTATTCAAGTTTTGAAGTCATTATATAGGTATGGAATTGCCATTATAATTATCCTTTTGTTTTCTTAAAATGCAGACCTGATCTTTGATCAATTAATGCTATTTGACACTGCTTTTAAGATAGCTACATCATAACATGCTAGTCACTAACTTTGGAAGATAGCCATTTATGTTGTCTGGGTGGAAGGGTTTGCATTTGCAGGTAAACTTTTTACTCCCTGTTTTTGCCATACAAAGCCCTGGCTATCACCCTAGAATAAACACTAAATTGGCATCATTTCACCTTTTCTTTCCAGTCTTTTTGAAAATTACTTAACTGTTTATCCTCTTTACCCATGAAATTGAATGGTCTACTCCCAAATTTGGTTGAGGCATGGAACTTTATAATCCCCAGTTAGAAGTTACTGCGCTAAGGCAGTTTCACATCTGTTGCAATGGCATTTATTGTTATGGCAAAGCTGACAATGTAAAGTGAAAACTCTCTTTGATGCTTGACAGTATTTTACTTTTGAAATTAACCAATTAACAAAACTTGTATAGGTGATTTGTTTCCTCGGGTTATCTTTATTTTTCTATTGTTCTTTGCGTCATTCATCTTAACTGAAACAAATCCACAATGGTATTTATATTTTATAGCAATGCCGACAACGTAAAGTGAAGATTCTGTCTGATGCTGACACTATGCATGCCAGAATAGATAGGATCACTTGGGCATAACCATGTATACCTTAATTTGCATTGATGGTAAAATACTGGATAGTGAAATACACCGAAATATTGAACTGCTTTTCAATACTTTATGGTTTGAGACTAGTAGTGGAAAATAACTTGGCAGTTCAATGATAGACACTTTCTACAAATCAAGGAAATGGCTATGAGAACAAAAGTAGCTCTAACATACGCAACACTGGTGGTGAGATACCTTGGACAAAAGCTATATACAATTATAAAATCAGAATACCAGGTTGATTTTAGCAGCTACATAGAAGAAAACTGAAAAGAATACCTTGACAACTGCTTCAAATGTTGGACAGAATCAATCACACAAATTACCTAATTGCATTTACCACAGAGGTCTCTGTAGGATTCTTAAAATGGAAGTCCTGGGCAATATTTCTCCAAAATCTGTGAGTCTGATATTATCAATTCAATTATTTTCATGGGTTGTTTTTGGTTTTAACAGCACTTTTAACACCTTATTGGCTATATCATGTGGAGAAAATGAAAGTTAATTGGCCTTTCCCAAGGACACACCATGGTAACTGACCCAGGAGGGTACTGAACCCTTGACCCTTGTATTACTAGTCTGATGCTCTACCAATTGTGCTACCATGAATCCCTATTTTCATGAGTACACATTTTTGTGGTTTTGTGAAAAATGACATTTTTGTTAGTACTTAAATTTGTGGATTAAGGAAGGTGTACTATTGTTTCCACAGAAAAAAATAGAGAAAATCGTTAAACAGATTTGTTCTACAAAAGACAGATATACACTAATATTTAAATTTTTATATATGCCACCCAAAACATAGAGAGAAAAAACCCATTTAATATTGCTCAACTGCAGACACACACAACTGAATCAAATGTATCACATGAAATTGATAAGGAATTTAGACTGAAACAATTACAAAACTTCTGGGAGAAGCAACAGTATCCAGTCAATCTAACAAAAGCAAACATAGGAAGGTCAATATCTCTTCTGATGTCGGAACTATGTTATAATATAAGGAAGGTGGTGAAAAACAAAACAAATATTCCAATTGTCACAAAGTATAGCCAACAAGATGCTGGCATCTTTTACATCACCAGAAACAAAGTGATATAATTAGTTCCTATTTTTTGTGAAAAAAAGTGATCCAATAAACAGCCAAAGACAACTTCCAAACTTAAAATGCCCTCTAAACAAGCGCAAGACACACCTCATCTAAACAATTTCAAATGTAACAAAAGGTATGGTGGGCCATTTGCTCATGTAATCTACCTGTCTCTCCTGCATCCCACTCCTACCCCATGACTGAGATGAATCAATAGCAAAAAAAACCACCTCATAACTCTTCCAAAAATAGTGCAAGCACAATGATTTGTCAGCATGCATATGGTCACAGGAAACTAATTATTTTATGAGCTATGGAACAAGCCTACTTGTAGTGGTATACTAAATACCATATTTAAAAGAATGAATGTCAATGATTGGCTGAAAATAATTACTAGAAAACATTAATGTAATTTTTCATCAGAAACCTACATAGGGTAAATTGCACACATTAGTAGGCTTGAACCTAAAACTTTATTTTATTGCTGTCACTGCACACTGCACAGGTTCTTTTAGATGTAAATGGGGAGATCTCAATGGGCTGGATTTTTATAGTGGGCACATACAAGGGAATTTTTGTCAAAAAAAAGCATGCATCATATCATTTTCATCATTTTAAAAGTTTCCTCTTGGACAGATCATTGATAAGATGTAAGCGTGATTTGCAGATTTTACCACAAAAGTATAGTAATTTGGCCAACTGAATTAGTTGTCTGTACCTAGCAACATTGATCAGTGAGGCAAAATAAAGTGAATAATCACCATTTAAAGGTATGTTTAATCAACTTCTCAAAAATGACACTTATGGATGTAATAGTCTGTACCAAATGCTTACATGACCTTTATGACTTGTATTTTACAGTCCTATTTGGATCTTTATGGATAATAATATATAATAAATTTATTTAGATAGGATCAGAAAATAACACAAGTAGTAATACATATAACAATCAAAGAACATTGATACAGTACATACATATATACATAATAAACAGTTGTAATACAAACATACAAATAAATAATACACCACAGATGACCCATACAAGTTTATAAAAACTTATTTCCAATGGGGTCCTGAGGGATCAAAATTTTAGGGCAGGGTACATTTTGCAAATTGAAATTATATATTCGACTATACTAGGAAATTACTATTAAGTGTTCAATACTTTTAAAAAAACTGATTTCAGAATTAAAAATATCACCAAAAAACAAGTCATTCTAGTAAAATATCATTGAACTCTTTATTTGCTTTGCTCAAAAAGGTAAGACTTAACAGCTGATTTGAAATGATCTGTATTTGAAATATCCTTCATAAAACTGGGTAATAGGTTCCAATCATTTATGTTATTATAAAAGAAAGTTGTCGAAGCTATGCTACTAACACATATTCTAAGAAAATTAAATTTACTGCTCTTTGTGACAAAATGGTAATGATCACTAATTTTCACAAAGGTGGGCATTTCTCATAAAAAAAAAATGAGCATGATTTAGTCTTATCTATTTTACTCTATCCTCCACTTTAGCATCCCAGCATTTTCAAGTTCATATTGTCTAATGCCTGATCTGGGTTCAACGTTACTTATCAGCTTATAAATCTTCGAGTTTTAAATTGAGATATTATTTGGAGTTTGGTTTTAGATTTTTACCAATTCCAGCATACCACGAAGAATAGGAATAGTCAAAATAAAACTGTACTATGTCAAAACATAACATTTTGTTAGTTTCAGTGATAAACATTTACCTTGTTGAAAGAGAAACTTTAACCGGGCATTTCCTTTTTTAAGTATACTACTGACTATGCATTCATCCGAAAGTAAGTTATATATATATATGAAGATCTAAATATTTAATACAGTTTTGAGAACTGATTATGTGGCCATTACAGATTATTCTGAACTCTGATTTTTGTTCTTTTTGCCTTGAGCCAAATAGGATGTCTAAAAAGTAGAATCTTTGAGCTAAAGATCAGTGCTAAAGTTATTATGGTACGCAAAGTGTAGCCTGAGATATCAGTGTCGATTCCTAAATAGGTTGCAGGAGAACTGGAAGTGTCCTCCCTTGTATTATTATATAGTACATATATGATTTATATAGGCAAACTGTGACCAATGATATGAACCCCTGTGATTTCCTAATTTGCCCATTAACAATCTTCCTAGAACAGAAGATAAGAAAGTGATCACTAATGCCTATAGGGATTGTCCCCGACTGACAAAATATATGATCTAAATAGTGGAAGTTGATATGGGAACTCGTCAAGTCCTTGATAATTAGATTTAATCCGAACGCAAGACCTTATCCACCCATTTAAACGTGTGAACAGTTATGTTAGAGTGGAAGGTCGACCCTACTCCACCCAAACATAACTGTCCAATGCTCTAAAACTGGGTTGGGAAAAATCAGAGAAAACACGGACTTAACTTCCGTCAGTTACCTGTGTGGCTCAGGGAATTAAACCTTCAATGAGTCATGCTGTATCAATCAGATTTCTGTTGCTTAAAACACTTATTATAGGAAATATTGCGATCATTTTGTATTGCTGAATTCTGTACAGTGTTTTGTTGATTAAAGAGAAAATGTACCTTCGCCAGTTAAACGTGCCCTATTCATTTATGCTTACTCGTTAGTTAGCGAAAATATGGTTGTTTTTAGTCCATTCCTATCATGGCTTTTCCCTGTTTCCGGTAGTACATTCATTCGGACCACTTTGGCTACCCATGCGAGACAGAAATATGCCTGAGGTAGGATTGACCTCGAAGTTGCGAATGAGGTTGTCTTGTTCGACCAGACTTCTCGCGTGATTCTGTGAGATCTTTGCTACCCGAAAAAGGCAATCGGAACCGTCTCGGCTATTTCTGAAGACAAAAGTATGCCTCAGTTGTATGTCGGCCCAGTAATTTACAGAAAAATCATAGCTTCGCAGCTTCGAGGACATATCAAGAGCTGCCATTTGGATCAATTGGGCTATTTACGAAACAAAGATTTCCTGAGATGTTGCGAATAATCGAACTATTTTTTTCTCATTTGTAACTTCCCAATAAATCCTATAGTCAATACAGTCGTAAAAATAACCGAGATAGTCCGAAAAGATTAGGGTTTTTCGGAGAAATTTCCGGCAAACAAACTGTATAATTTTCCTATAAATTACTGTGCCAACACACCTGAGGCATATTTTCTGTCGCGCAGAAATAGCCGAGGTAGTTCCGATTGAAAAAAAGAAACCGCATTAGCAACTTTGAGGGCAGTCCTACGGGTCATGCTGTGAATGTATGTCGATAGCTGCCATACGCAGTACAACGGCTATTTTCGAAACAAAGATTGACCGAGAATTTACGAAAACTCGAACTTATTTTTTTTCATTCGTAACATCTCGGTCAGTGCTACAGTCAATCCAAAAGTAGAAATAGCCAAGATGGTCAAAATAAATTGAATTCCTTTTTCTCTAAGAAATTTCCGGCGAACAAAATGTATGACTTTTCTGGAAGAATAGCAGATGTAGTTCTGAATGAGGCCCCCCCCCCCCCCCAACTGCAATCTATTCGGACTACTTTAGCTATTTCTACGATTGGATTTACCGTATGATTCACCGAGAAGTTACGAATGAAAAAGTAGGTACCGGGACATTTCGCCCCATGGACGTTTCGGCCCAAGACATTTCGCCCCACTTCATGGACGTACCTGGACGTTTCGCCCCATGGATGTTTCGGCCCAAGACATTTCGCCCCACATTCAGTTGACATTTCTACATTTCTTAACTATCTACAACGACCTCGCAATTCCCAACAAATAGGATAACCCTTCATCCTAAAGTTCAGTTTTCGTAACTGTGAAAATAAAAGAATCGCAGTATAGCAAATAATGATCACTGTAAACGATAGATTCATTTTCTGATCAGTCTTATTACATAAACAGAGAAAAAGGGGAAAATGTTGTCAGATATAATGACAGGCTGAATGTAAATCAAACAAATTGAAATGGGTCTGTCAAATAGTCTAAGTATAAGGCTATTCTTCTTCTTTTTATTATTATTACTATCTCCTTCTGATAAGAGGATAATTTGTCTTACTATCTCTTTTCTTTTCTATACTCTTCATCAATCATTTGCAGTCATTAGGTCCATACACTAGAGGGTGACGATACATGGAGAAAAAAATTGTCTCAAAGACTTGTTTCAAAAATAATTATAATTTCAAAAGAACACCGTTTTAAACGAACATGATTATCTAGCAAGTATTCTTTGGGCTTAATTACAACCAGGTATCTTGTGTGATCTTCGTAGTTAGAGAATCAACTCAATGTGGTATCAATGTATTTAAGCTGAGGCAAGGTTTTGAATAAGTCAAAACAAGCTTTATTGCAAAGGAAATAAAATATTAGCACATATGTTTTGGAATAAAAAAAAATACTTTAATTGAATTTAAACATTTATATTTATTAAACGATGTCATAACATACAATGTCATTGTCCTAAACGTCCATTAAAGTGGGGCGAAATGTCCATTGAAGTGGGGCGAAATGTCTTGGTCCGAAACGTCCATGGGGCGAAACGTCCCTAATTCGAAAAAGTAGCAAGTTGCATTCGCAATTTCTTGGTCAATCCTTGTTTCGTAAATAACTGACGTGGTCTAAACAGCACATTCGGCATAAATTTCGAGGTATGATCGTAGGTATAACCTCGAAGTTGCGAAATCCAGTTTCATATTTGCGATGTATGAGGTTTTTTTTTTTTTTATAAATTACTGCGCCGACATACATCTAAGGCATATTTTTGCTAGGAGAAATAAAAAAGTAACCCGAATGACATCCGAGGATTTTTTTTTTTTTTTAGAAATAGCCAAAGTGGTCCGAATAAGTAATATTTGACTAGTCTGCTTCCCGTTATGAGTCATAACGAAGAGTCACTGAGTTGGGAGCAGATAGGCAACCAGACTAATATTTGTCATACTTCGGATCGTTCACACTCCAGTCTCACTAGGATAAAGTTTGACATCAACCAAACGCCTTAGTTTCCATCATGGCGTCATAGAGCATTGAGAATCAATATAGACTTGACACAAGATTAAAAAATGTCAGCGAATGTAGAGATTCCAAGCATTAACAGTGGGGTACAAAAGCTGCAAGAACTTGGTAATCAACAGTTTGAAGCCATATGTCATGCGACTGTACACATTCAATCAGGGCTTGACAAATTTATATTAAAGTCAGCAGCTCCAGGCAAGCCGTTTGGACTGAACTTGCCCTTGGGAGAGTCGAACTTGCCCTAAATTATGACAACATAATATAACAATGAATGTTCAAAATCGGTACAATAAAATATGGAATATTTTCTTGAAATCGCGTATTTATTTTAAAAATAAAAGGATCTCAGTTTTTAGATCGTCAGACTCGTAATCCAATGGTTGCGGGTTCAATGCCCGCCCAGGCCAGGCAGGGTTGGCTTCCATTTTGTGTCCTTCGGAAAAGCACTTGGCTTCCATGTCCCCTGCATGATATAGCCAAAACTGTTAACTTGTTTTTTTGAACAATGTTTAATATATCAAGTTTCTTTTTTTGCCAGATATGCTGGCAGACTCATCTATTCACCAACATACAAAATGATGAAAGCTAGATTATTTGTAATTATTTATACTCACAACTGAATGATTTGAGAATACTTATTTTGATCCATTTAATTATTTGCCAAATAGTAAGTATGTATAGTAGATATGAAATAAGGATTTTCCCAGCCCCCCTCCTCCCCATATTTGGTATGATGTTTCAGGAGAAGGAATAGGTTTCTACACATGGTTACAATCCCTGTGGAAGAGGGGCTAGGGTTTCAAGGTAGTATAAACTCTGCCTTGCAGGGGTGACACTTTTCCCTAGCCATACTAGCATGGGCATGAAAACATCATTTTAGAGCAACTGGAATTTTCATGTACATAACCCATTTTTTTAATCTATAGACTTAAGAACAAGAATTTGACATTTGATACCATTTTTCCTCTCATAATTGCATCACTTGTGAATTGTTGGAATTATCGTCCCATGCCTTGTTGCCTTAAGTCAGGGGAGTGTGGGTGGTGCAAAACATAAACAAAATGTGTGACTATTTGTAATGGTTTCCATTTCTAGTTTAAATACAGTATTGAATATTTTGGCCTCTGAATAATAAAACGTGTTAAGCCACACTGAAATCTTTCAAATTTGATATTACCTTTAATCACGATTTTTATTTTCAAGTGTTACATCTATGTTCAGTATTTTTTGTATTCTGCTGAGTTTCATGGTTATGGGGACATGGTCAGTAAAAAGCAGCTGAATATTTATATGCTCTGTGGTTTGTTTTAAAAAAAACATTTTTTTAAAATGTAAAATCAATGCATATTTTTGAAAGTATGCACAATGCATTTTCCAATGATGAAGCACCTTAGATTGCAGTGTACAATGACTTGAAAGAAACCAACATTAGGATGAATGTATATTCAGAAAGTCAGAAAAATAAGTCAATGGAAGGGAGGGAAGGGTACTACATGCACATATTCTTGAGATTCCACATCATGCTAGATTTGGGTACCAAAAAAACCCCACAAAAAATAAATAAATAAACAACTGACCAATGAAATTACAGTCAAACCTGTCACTAGCAGCCACCCACGGGAAAAGGCAAAACTGGCTGTTGTACACAGGTGACCTGTGTACACAGGTTCACATTTGAAAATTGGTTTTTGAACAAATACCATGCACTGAATATCATTTTGATTATTATTATTAATATTATTGTTATTATTACATTATCAAGATTGTTTATTTGCACTATACATAAACAAAATGATAAATTATGCATATATGTTGTTCTCTCCCAAATTTATGTTCAATACAAGATTACTGTATCCTGCTCACTTCACTTTAATTGATCCTATAAATTAAATCATCACTGACTTAAAATAATAACTGAGTTTGTTCATGCTTTAGAAACAATATCTGGTTTAGCCAGTTGCTCAACTCCCCAAGATCAAAGATAATCGGCTTTTGTTAGAAGCCTGTGATGAATAGGAAATGAAAAGAAGCTGTATATGGCTATTCTTTGTGGCCCATGAACCAAAACTTCACCTGCCTTTAGAGAAAATTTTTAAATATTTAATAACCCCTGACTGTAATGAAAAGGGATGTAACTCATCTCTCTTCTCAAAGATGAACATTTTTCTTCAGAGATAAGCATTAATTTACAGGCAAATAGATAAAGATATCAAACTATACCTGTCATACTGGCACAAAAGGTGACTTGCATTTCTGTTGTGATAACACAACTACTTTTTCCACCATGCAGCAAACAGATTACTTCGACCCTTTACCCTAATGATAAAAACTGCCTCATTTTTGAATTTGACATATTGACACCTTTGAGTTACATTGTCAACATGACTGGAGTATGGTGAGTACAAGGAAGATAAGAAATGTTTGCACATCGATTCACATGATATTCCTTTATCTAAACAATGCCTTCCTCATGAAGCAGAAGACTAAGCTGTAACTGTAGATATGCGCCAGTGACCACTTACAGCAAGGAGAAACCACTGTTTGGTTAGGAAACACCTGGCTGCTGACTGCAGAAGGCAGGTGACAGTTACATGCAGGAAATTTATATAGGAAATTTGCTGGCAGGAAATTAGAATGTCCGTTATGAACACGTGACTGCTGAGTAAAGGTGACCGTTAGGACAGGTTTGACTGTACATAATATAACTTTAAAAGTTCACATATGCATATATCCTGATATACCAGTATCTAAATGTTTAGTTTTGGTAACTTAAGACATATCATCGATTAGACAAATATAAAAAAAAATTTACTCTGCAACACATTGGATAGCATGACCCATAAATGGCGAGAGTTTTCTTCCACCAGGTGAATTGTGATGCTACGAACATGTCCATCTTCGGAAAAACTTTTGATTTGAGTTACTTCTGGACATTTATGTTTAGCACTAAATAATTGTATATTTCTTTGTCAGTAAAGTATGGCATTACTTAAAAGTTTGTATGCGAGTTTGTCAGATTGGAAGGATGGTGTAACTTTTCTCTCATTGGAATGGTCAGTTTGTCCACTTGATGCTACAGGCACTGTTTTTCTTTCTCTGCATTAATTGTAGTAAAATCAATTTTGCCTAACAACTTCACACCTTTATGGATTCTACAAAGTCTGCTTTGTTGCTTGATACTGGTTCACCTTGCCAACACGAATATTTCTTTAATTCCATTACCATAAATCTGCCTAATTCATTGTACTTTGTCAATGCTCCTTGCATTTGCCACTATCTCGCCAACAGGATAGCTGGTAGCCCCTGGAGGTGCATCTGAAGTAATGAAAAGCACATTGTTAAGGATGGTAATTAGGTATTCTGAAAGATCTATTGGACCAAATCTTTCTCATCAGACAGGGATTTAGTCTACTTCTTAGACCACTACCTGCATCTTTGTTTTTTTCAGGTGATAGAATGAGAAGTGCAGATTTTGGCTTCCATGATAAAGATGTATCTAACATTGACAGTGTTATAGAAGCATTATTGGAACTTGTAAGTACTAATTATTTGTGACTCAGTGTATCTAAAGAATTAGTAAGCCACTTATTGTGCATATTTATTATTATTGATCTCAATTTAGACATTAATTATTTCTTCATAAAACCAAGAAATTCTTTACTTATAATCTACAGTATCATCCATAGTAAGAGGCAAATTTCATCATGGCAAAGTTGGACAAACAATTTGGATCAAGTTGAAGTTGAGCAAATGATATTTAGATTCCAAACTTAAAGCAGATATGTTCTGTGTCTTTTTTAGCACATACTAATAAAAGTGTGATGATGGTTATGAAACATGATATTTACATTCATTCAAATAGTGTTGTACATTATTCAAAATTTTTTGTCTAATGTCCCCTAAATCTTGACCTGTGTGCACCCCCTGAGAGTGCCTATTCGTTAGGAAAAAAATTGAATGATATGCATGAACAAATAAACATAGACCCTGACCTGCTGGCACATTATGCAGTGGCAGATCAGGGTCTATGTTGTTTGCAGTTGGACCCGACTTACAAGTGAGTATATGGTACTTATTCTATTATTAAATTGATTTGCATGTTATAAATTTTTTTTCTTTACAAATTTAATATCTGTCCTCTATTATGTTTCTTGTTAAAAGTAACCTACAAAATATATTTTGTGTCAGTTCAATCCACATTTGACACTTAGATTTTGTTTCTTCATCTGTTACTTCAATGTTCATGATTGTTTTTTTCTCCAGGAAAAACAGAGGCTTAAAATACATGAAGAATTAGAAACTGAAACTATCAGAGCTAGTATAAAAAGGCACTGTTTGCAGTTCTTGCCACAGGAGGTTAAAAAGGAAATTGCAGGTACATAAAATATAAATACAGTCAAACCTGTTACAATTTAAACATTAAAACCATCAGCTAAATTTATAGTGTTTTAATTATTTAGTTTCTCAAAGAGTTATTTCCCTTGCCTAAATGGGCATGCAGCATTGTAAAAAAAAAGATTTTACTTAGCTTTTATGTTCATTATGCTGACAAAAAAATTATAAAAATATTATTTTTAAGCTATTGTACATATTTCTTTTGAAGGGTGAACCTTGACCAGAGTTCATATCCTGCCAGTTTCCACTGACAGTGGAACACATTCTTGTTCAGTGTATTGACTTCCACCCTGTGAGTCACAAGTTTTTTTTAATGTGAAGTTCAACTCAGTTAAGAAACTTTTAAGGATGAACAACCAGAGAAAATATTTTTGAGGGAACGCAGTTTATATAACAAATATTGACTCCCATATTTGAAGGATTTCATATTTATTTACCTTTATCTTTTATTTTATATACCTTTTACAGAATTTTAATATGTTTACCTTTTATCTGTTGGCTTGTTTACTATATGTTTACATTTATTGGAAATAGTTTATTTTCCAAAAGTCTTTTTTGTTACATTTTTAGAACTTACCTTTTAATTGGCACCACTGAGCCAGTATTATTCTGATGTGCTGTTAACCCTATACATACATACATACATACATACATACATACATACATACATACATACATACATACATACATACATACATACATACATACATACATACATACATACATACATACATACATACATAGATACATACATACATAGATACATACATAGATACATACATACATACATACATACATACATACATACATACATACATACATACATACATACATACATACATACATACATACATACATACATACATTAAATCAAATATGATTTATTAATCAGCTCTTACACAATCTGTTTTAAAATCAATAACAACATAGAGATAGAAACAGATTATAGCATTTCTCCATGTAAGAAAAATAACTATGCAAATTTCCAAATAAGATAATGAGTTTGTTTATGTTTTCTGTGTGAACTTTTTTTTCATGAATCTAGTATTGACTACTTTTTTGCTTTTGCATAACATCTGATTTGTTTTAATATATTGAAAGAAAAAATATTGTGTGAAACATTACTTTAGTGAACAAAGGGTGTAATTGTCAATTTTGGTTCAAGTTGTTGTCAATTTATTTATGTAGCACTCTAGCTTGATGAATTTCTGAAGCTAAAACACCAATGTGCTGCTTATATTTAAGAATAATAAAGAGGATTGTTCAGTCATGGCTTATCCTCTAGGGATACAAGGGTCAGTCTAGGCTTTAGTCAATTTCCATATAGAAATGGATTGAAGAGATTTTAATTCTATCTGTTATTTTAAAGAAGACACTTAGTAGACATTGATTACAACAGTACCTGACAGAATTTTGGACATTGATTACAACAGTACCTACAGAATTTTGGACATTGATTACAACAATACCTGACATTATTTTGGACATTGATTACAACAGTACCTGACATTATTTTGGATATTGATTACAACAATACCTGACATAATTTTTTATTGGATTCATAGATTTGGTTAGCATAATCATTTTCAGAAGGTTGGCCTCTTTGCTTAAGTTAAAGTTGCAAATTGTATGATAAACACAATAAACTGTAGCCATCATGAAAACCATAATTTGTGTTCCCATTATAAAACAAAAGTATTAAAATATGAAGAGCACTAAGCAAGAATCTCTGTCACACAATTTCCTGCTTCATGTCATAATACCATCTTTACTTGCATATAAGCTAATACCAACTGTAAATTGCATAGGCCCAGATCTGCCATCGCATAATGCGGCGGCAGATCTGAGTCTTTGCAGTTTTGTAAGGACTAATCAGTAGAACAAACAACATAGACCCTGATTTGCCGGCGCATTATGCGATGGCAGATCAGGGTCTATATTGTTTGCATTTGGACCCAAGTTATATACGATTATATATGGTATATCTCGTATACAATGGTCCCAAACTATCAGTCATCTAAGTATAATGCAGTCCATGATATAAATTGGGTATGGTCATACTGTTGGTGGGTGATACTAGATGAATTTTGGTTTTGAAATTGCATATTAATATATTTCTTTTTAGGACACATTTATTATAACAGAATATGAAATAAAATGTACCGTATCATCATGTTGTCTTTGTATTATGCATGCCTATTATCACATGGAGTTGTTTATTATTTACCCCACCATAAGGTGACCTTGTAAATAACATGGTACATTTTTATGCTTCTCCTTAACAGCTTTACATTGAGGGACCAGTAATCTGTTTTCCAGTACATGGATGTAATTTCCATATCAAACATCTGCACCTGCACTGTATAAAACTGTGTAAATGTTTTCAGACTGCATGTTTCTGTTAGAAACCTACTTTGATAAGGAAGAAAAGCATTTAAATTAAGTACCCAGTAAATAATAAACAGAAAAAAAACTCATATTTAATACTAATGGGGTAAATCAAATCCTCTTTTGGATCACATAAAAGCATCTTGTGTTAAAGGCATGGATAGTATTTCTAAATTGTAGGATACTTGCTTTCTATTTCAAATTAGGAGAAAACTAAAAATCTGAATACTTTTTATAAAAAAAATTTGATTGAAAATTTCTTGATTTTCGGTGATAAATTACCTTCATTCCTAAATAAACAAATAAAGACAAACACAGAAATCTAGTTAAGCCATCAATATATGCCTCATTGTTGTGTAAATATCTTATGATTGTAGAAACTTTGGTTCCAGGAAAAGCCTGTATGGTTGTGTGTTGAATATCTTGTATGTATTTACAGTTGGAATAACTTTTAATTGTAATAATCTTTTGATATGAAAATACAAAAATAAATAATAACTGGATTCATTATCTAGAATTAATGCAAGAGAAAGAAAATACATAAAAACATGTCTAATCTAAGACTTATTGAAAATGCATGCAGACATTTTTAGTGTGCCATCTGTTAAAGAATACTTCAGATACCTTTTCAAATCATTGCTAGACCAATCAGCTTGTAATTGAATTAATTCCTCAGGAACATTTGACTGGAAAGCCCAAGTAACACCTCAATGTCTAAAACAATGTGGTGAAAATAGAATGGGGTAACTACCTTTAAACCTTATTTTTTTCTTCTTATTATTCTTTTGGCAAATCAGGCCAAGATTACAAATCTATACATTTTGTAAATGAAATTAGTAAGAATGAACATTTTTTGACTTTTGCAGAGAAGTGAAGTAAAATTATGATGCATGTTACCATGCTAAATGACCATATTAGGCGGCACTCTACAGATAATACATGCTTCTGAGAGAGTGACAGTTGTAAGATGAAGTATTTTGCATTTGCAACATGCACAATGGAGAGAATGTTGGCATACCTCTATGTTACTTTAACGTACTGTGGCTGAAATTTCTTTACATATTGTACTTGTGGAAACTGGACATGATCTAAGCACACAGCAGACAAAATGGCCGCTCCAAAGTACTCGAAAAATCAGCCTGAATTAGTCAAAAGTGCACTATTTTCAGCAGTTATTAAAATAGGGAAACAAATTTTGCCAGAGCAGACAATACCAGCCTCTGAAAGTACTATGAATGAATTACAAAATATATAAAAAGTAAAAAAAGTTATCTGCTCTTTTTTTTAAATTTACCTTTGAAGTCCAGGAAGTGAAAATGACCACGCGGAGCTAGCAGTTTTTTGAGAGGTGCACATCTTATGTAAGACCAAGCTGTATACTCTATAACCCAAATTTCACCCATCAATCATACACCAAAGTAAAGGGAATTCAAAGTTCTTTTAACAATACCTAAGATATACAAGGTCTTTTTTAAATAACCAGGACAGCCAGTGAGGAAAACCTGGGTAATTCTTTTTCTTTAAAAATCTAACCCTATGCAAAGTACGAAACTGGAGAGCACCACCTTAATAATTTCATAAAAACTTGACTTTTGTAAAAACTAAATGGCAAAAGTTTTGTTTTAAGAATTTAGCAACTTATAAAAACTTGCTGATATTGAAGGACACCATAATTGTGGAAATTCACATTATATATTGGTACTGGTAGCTATAATGAAAGACATTTTCTTGTATTAATGATAGCTGCTGTTAAATCTGCAAGGGAGTCAAATGCTGAAGCTTTAAACTACCTGAGAAATCAGCTGGCTGAAATCACTCAAAATATTGCCTACCTTGAGCGGCACCAGAAGGAGCTGGATGAGGAAAATGCCATTTTACAGTGAGTAAAGTAGGACTAAGGTGGTTTTCATGTCATCTAGATGTAAATTATACTATTCCTCTTAATTTCTTCCCTAATGCAATTAAAAAAGTGACATCTATATAATTTTAATATTAGGGCTGTAATTATTTCATATCAGGAATTTGGTTTTTACTGCCTTTACAGAAATGTGCAGGAGAGCTTATGTGATAATCGCAGGAAAGTAGTAGTAGTAATAATTGTTTATGCTGTCTGGTAACTTTTTAAGTTTATACAATCTGACAACCTATACAATGTTGTACAAAAGGTACACCGCTTATTATAAAATAGGTCTTTGAGCTGTTAAATGTTGCAAATTGTCATTTTTGTATCTTTTTAAAACAATTTTTATATTTCTTAGAAATGGGGTCTAGTGTGTGATCATATTATATTAGGTATCACCATGTAATAAAAGGCACTGTAACAAAAAAAAGGCCATTTTTGCTGTCTTGTGACAGTGGTAAAGGGAAAATTTGGACTTCAAATTTGTTATCACTATATTAATCCTCATTTAATTTCAAGCTGTTGTATCAATTTTTAAAGGATATAATGCGGTACCACTATGGACTGCATGACCAAAATCATGCCAATGTATAACAATATCGGTTGAAAGAAAACAAAGTGAAACTTAGTATTATATCTTCATTTCCTTTTCAAAACAAAATATTATTTATCATATTTTGATAATGCCCAACATTTTGGTATATTTTGCTATTCTCAATATATCACAGTTCTCAATATAACGTGGTTCAGAACATACAGTGGTTGGCAGTTATGAACCCCAACTACCGTGTGATGATGAGGGAGAGCTGTATAGGTCACCCTTTAATTATTATAGAACCGTGCCATGTTACAGGGTTCATAGGCTTCATTGAAAACCTTCAAAGGACTTGAGTTTGTCTTTTTAAATTCAAGGCCTTACAAATCCTTGAAAATTGACATTTTAGTTTTAATGTCCTTTTAAAAGTCCTTCAAAAATCATTTTTGTTCCCTCCACAATTATTTTGGATAATTTTTTTTGTCAAACAGTTCTTGGAATATCAACATGATCGGTTCATTGACAGTTTTGCTTAGTTGTGTTGCTAGTCTCCAGTGTTTCAGCTTTTTTGGTTTGTATCGCTCGTAATTCCGTATATGATTTTAAATTTTTTTCATTCAATATTTGAAGCCCTGGAAATTTAGTTTTGAAGCCCTGGAAAGTTCTGGAAAAGTCCTTGAATTTCACTTCAGTGAGTGTACAAGCCCTGAATTGCTAGTTCTATCCATCTTCTCAAAGATGAACTGAATTAATTTCCTTTATCTTCTGGTGACATCAAATTGATACATCTCTGTGATAATGTCACTCAATATTTTGCAAATTAATATTCATTAAAATCAATATTAATTAAAACAAAGATTTATGTAATAAAGGATTTTATATTTTTGTAAGTGGTATGTCGGTTCAAGTTCATGCAGATTTATACAGAACTGGGAGAGAATGATCCACTTTTTATATGCCAGACATAAGACAGAGCATTTTATGTTATAAAATTGTCCATCCATGTTGTATCCATCCATCTGTCTGTTATCAAATTTAGTTTCTGCACAATAACTCATGCTGTCCATCATCTACAGTTTCCAAACTGTGGATGGCTTGCACTCAGAGTAAGAAAGAACTCTATAAATTGTTGGGTCAAGAAGTCAAAGGTCAGGGTCACTGTGACTGAAAGAAGAAAAATGTTTTGTGCACAATAACTCAAGTTTTCCACCATCTACAATTACCAAACTTTTTGGATAGCTTGCACTTGGGATAAGGAGGAACCCTGATGATTTTGGGGTCAAAGGGTCAAAAGTCAAAGGTCCCTGTGAACAAAAGAAGAAAACTGGTTTCCACACAATAACTTCATCATCTACAGTTACCAAACTTTGTTGATGACTTGCACTTGGGTTATTGAAGAAGCCTTTTGATTTCCAAGTCAAAAAGTTAAAGGTTAAGGTCACTGTGACTGCAATAAGAAATTGTTTCTGCACAATAACATTAGTTCTACATTTCAAACCTGGAACAGACTTTCTGGATTGTTGACACTTGGGGAAAGAAAGAAGCCTGTTTGATTTTTGGTCAAAAGGATCAAGTTCACTGTGACTGAAAGAATGAACATGGTTTCTGCACAATAAGATTAGTTCTACAGCACAGACAGACAATTCAACATCACAGACCTGAACCACACTATGTGTATGACTTGCACATGGGGTAAGGAAAAAGCCAATTGATTATGGGTTCAAACATTCAAAGGTCAATACCACTGTGACTGAAATAAGAAAAATGGTTTCTGCACACTAACATTAGTTCTACATTACATATCTGAGCCAAACTTTGGGAATTGCTTGCACTTAAGGAAAGAAAGAAGTTTATTATTCTTTGGGTCAGAAAGTCAAATGTCAAAGGTCAAGGCTACTTTGATTGAAAGAAGAAAAAGGGTTTCTGCACAATTTAGTTATTTACCACATTACTTTGACTTTGACTAAAGTTTGCAGAGGGCTTGCACTTGGGTATAGAAGAGGCAGATTGATTGGGGTCAAAAGGTCAAAGTCATTGTGACTCGAAGAAAAATTAATTTTGCAGAATTGCTTTAATTTCCTTGACCAAACGTTATGGATACATTAGCCTATTGATTTGTGGGTCAAAAGGTCAGAGTCATTTAATTGTTGTTTTTGAACATTTTTCATATATACCTTGCATAACTCTCAAAAATAGTATTGCTGAGCCCATGTTAGAGGGAAAGTGAGACACGGCAGTCTAGTAATGGAGTCAACATTGCATTAAGGTTTTGGTTAAAGTTTTTACATTTGCTTATATTTCCTAAACTCCTTGATATTGTTAGCGGGAAAGCAAGACATAGCAGTCACTTTTCCAGTGGTGCTGGTGGCTGTGGTGTCAACAGGGTTGTAACATTTTTGCTAAAGTTCATATTTCCTAAACCCCATAATGGATTTATCTTTATTATGGGGTCAAGATAACACATTTTACAGCAGTGCTTTGATCTTGGGCTCAACATGCTTGCCTGGTTTTCTTGCTTTTATGTAATGTTCTTGATCAATTTCATTTATTAAAAAATTAATTAGAAAATAATTTCAAATGCTTTAAGATGGATGGTGATTGTCAGTTCTGGATCTGATTAAATGTTATCTGAAAATTTATTACAGTCCTCAAAGAGAACTCATCAGAGAGCAGCATGATGAGATCATCTCCCAGCTAAATCGCAGGATGGCAGAAAAGGCCAGGTATTTTTCCCAGATGTCTTCTGTATAGATGAATAACAAATTCTACTGTCTGTTAATATTTTGATTGTCTCACCTATGAAGCATATAAAAAAAAAACCAGACAAGACCTTGCTAACACTTTTTCAACAGAACTGTTGTGATCCTTGCTCAGGGATTTTCCTAGGTTAGTTTTGTGACAAAACGAGGCCCCATTCCCTTTCTTGGTAAAGTTAGCAAACATGCTGATAGAAATAATCTTGACATGCTTTTTAACTTAACTCATAGATCAATAACAGACAAAAATTATGCTATTAAAAAATAGGGAATAATATATAAAGATAATCTGTATTTTCTTTTATTTGAGAAACTTCCAGTTTGTACTCTTACATACAACTTTCCCAGTGCCATTGGCCCTAGATCCTCAAAGCAGAAAATCCTTGAAAAATCCCTGTTGATGTTGTTTTTGGTTTTGTCTTATGGGTGTCTTTCAAGTCAAAGCACCCCCCTTATTACTACATTTGCTTTTTAGACCAATGTATACCAGGTAATCAATATCAGACCCACTTGGGCATCTTGTTAGTAAAAGTAGGTTACAGTAATGTACTTGTCACTTTCTAGTGATTAAGTTAAATTTGCTGGAATATCAGAATGTATATTCATGTCCCTTTGAACTTGATTGCAACTACTGAAATTCCTGTTTCCATCCATTATTGATTTTAATTCATGTGATATTTTGGTTTTTTAGATTTTGGCATTTTAGCATTGGGATAAAATGCATGCTTAGATATCTTGACAAACTTTAAATACCGAAGCCAAACTGACCTGTTTTATGCCACTTTAGCTCTTTAGTAATAGCTAATCCAACAATAATCCATTATTGTCTTTAATTCTTTCCAAAATACTTCTGATCACACATAGTATAATCCATCTCGACAAACTTTAAACACTGAAGCTAAACCGACCCTACTGAAAGAATCCAAGTAATGTTAATTCTTTATGCTGCTTCAGCTCTTTAGTAATCCAACCATAATCCATTATCTATTAATGTCATTAATCCTTTCTTAATTACTCTTAATCATACATAGTATAATTCAATGATTACTTTTAGATTATTGTCTGTTGAATAAGCAATTAAAGTGTCATGCTTGCCCTGCATAAGCCAGTTCACAGTCACGTAATCACAGAAAGTCTTTACTGTAATAATACTACATTGGAAGCAATGTGTAAAACAATATGGACACATTTCTGTTCTGGAATTTTTTAAATAATAATTTTGAGTACTTGGGAGATTTCAATGAGTGACAGGAGGGATGGGAGATACCCCTCATCTCAGGAGGAAAACCCTCCCAGCTGGGAGGTTCAGATGTATACACACATAGTATAGGTAGCAAAATCATTCAATTAAAGGCAGGTTGTGTGGAAGTGTTGTGTTTCAAAAACAGTATTGTATACAGGTTACATATATACATGATATGCAAGAAAGAATAAGAGCCCCAGTGGTTGATATAAGGCAGATTTAACTTAAACGGAAAGAAGATTGTTAGTAACACATCTTCAGATTCTCTGTAGGAGTTGTCTTCTCTTTTTTTTATATTCTATGAACTGATTGAAGATGTGCCTGACTCATACTGAGGTTCTCAAGTACTCATTGCATTACTAGTAAAATCTATTATATATTTTCAGTAACTTTGATGCCATTATGACATCATGACTCTTATATGATGTAGCGCTACTGAGAATTAAATGTTCTGCTAATTTTTTTTTCAAATTCCGAAGTATGTAAGAATGTGATAATAGTCTTGTGATTGGGGTTTTACTGTTACAGATACCCATTTTACAAGCTTTGCTGATGTGTTGCCAAAAAACTCACTTTGGAACAGTACAACCACCATTAACTCATTCACCCCTGGAGATTCTTTTCATTTTTGCCTGAAATGGGGTAGGAAACACATTTTTGAGATTACTTCTGAATGCAGCCAAACACATCTGCTTCAGAGAGATTTTCGATTAGCTGGATGCTTAGGTGTATAAAAGACATTGTGTTGGATTGGCTATTTAGCTCATGCATGTGCAGAAGGGTACAAATTTGACTTTTTTTTTCTTCTTTGCATATTGGACCCACAATTTTAGTGCCCTGGCCACTTTTCACTCCAAATCTCAAACTTATCCTACTTTTTGCAAAGGTCCATCTGTCTGTGTGCAGTTCAGACTGGTCTATTTTAGATCTCAGGACAAAAAGTCTAATATCCAGACACAAACTCCGGATCCGAAACTGGTAAATTTTGGCCAACCAAAAAATCGGGTCTCAAAATTTTGTTTTCTGCTGTATTTTTTAATGCGAGTAGAAAGTCTACATTATTTGGTATCATTGTAGAACTACATCTGTCTACTATTCTGTAATACCACCAGCATGGGTGTATCATAAATGATGTTGATGTTATAGAGCTCAGAAGTAGGGTACAACCTCATGACGCATAAAAGTGGCACGCTTTGTTAATGAGTTAAGATCCTCAAATCCTAAAATTCATGACTGTTATTTCCTAATTTGACACATCTTTTGAAGACTGTTCAGATCTTTTTATTGAAATGTTTTCTCATGATTTAAACAAGTAATATGTGATTTTTTTCAGTATGCAAATTTTGCTCAATGAAACAAGGGACCAAGTTCGGCAAACAAATCAAGATGTGAGTTAAAATATATTAATATATTACAATAAACTTTATCCAGTTACTGAAAATAGGGAGAATAATCCAAACTGTCTAAGAATCACAAAAGTAATAAGATTATTTTATAGGCATTCATCTATTACATTATGATAGTACTGTATAATGTTTTAGTCTATAGTAAAAGTCATAGAGGTCATGTATGCATTCAGTACCGACTATTTCAGTAATGGGTGTCATTTTTTAGAATTTGATTACATATACCTTTAAGTAGCGATTATTCACTTTATTTGGATCCTCATACATCCATATTCCTTTGGAAGGTCATTATTTACATGCCCCGAGAAGCACATACGGCAAAACTCAATGTACGTGGACATTTTTAGGACAAGGTCAACCTAAAGGTGTGATCCAGAACAAACTGGATTGAATGTTGTGCGCTGTGATGTCACAATGAAAGCTACACATGTTGAGAAAAAAAAATGTGTACTATCCTTGATTGTGACTATTAGACCTGACCTGCTCTTTTCTTGACCCAGTTTAGTACCCAGCCACCATTGTACAAGTCCACAGCGATCAATAATTTTCATCTGGAACTTTCTTGATGACAGTTAAGGTGCAGAGCATTCAAAAATCAGCATTGAATAGACTTAGGTTAAACTACATTAGTATTAAATTTTAGAACAACAATTAATATTTAATTTAAGATGAGTAAATGCGCCTACATGACCACATTGACATACACTTTAGGTTGCTACTACAGACCTTGCAATGAGTAATGTTATCAAATCTGTATTTCATTCACCTTGCATTTCAGCTACCATCTCATTGTTTTTTGTTTGCACTCTCCACATTGCATTCTGATTTTACTTTTTATTGCTTCCAATCATCATTTCCTTTCATTTTGGTTTATTTAGAATGCATTTACTAAAGTCAGGATTTCCATTTTTGATAGTATTAAATCTAAGGAACTAATGCTTTTGTAACTTTTATTATTAAAACTGTGCTTGAATAAAATAGAAAGTGCATAAGATTCAAAAGACAGCAATGAATCTATGATAAATAAAAATATAACTGCAACTGCAATAAGAGTAAAAATATTGTTGTAGAATATCTCTCAGCAAATATTTTTTTCTTATTTTGTTTCATTAAAGAAAATGGAAATATACAACAATTGGTGATGATGTCATCACAAGAGTGATTGTTGTTAGAACAATTTCACAGCTTGTAAGTAGTGAAAACTTGTTTGTCAGTGTGAAAAATAAAGAATTTGGTCCTGGATTATCATGCATAAGGGCTTTTGACCATGAAAATTTAGTGGCAGCCTGAAATACAGGTAAATAAATGTTCAAATCCATTTCATTTTCATTTATCACTCAGCATTCTGCATTTCACATTTGCATTCTCATCATTTCATTTGCATTCATTTATCATTCCATTTTCATTTCACTGGTAACATTATCCATTTCAGGGACTGTATATCAATACATCACAATAGTTTATAAAAATTAAAAATATTTCATCTTAAATGATTATCTAACTTTTAACACTTTTTCAATAATAAAAACACAAATATTAGTCAATAATTTATTTTATGAAATATTCTCATCTTATAGTTGACAATACAGAAAATTTATGATGTACAGATAAAGAATATCATACTTTTAGATGGCAAGGAAATGTTTAGATTAGTTGTTCAAAAGTTTTAGCCCAAAATTCATTTAAGATATTGTTACACTTCTTCTTGTTTTAAAACTGAGGGAGATATCTCAAGCACATCTGCATAATTATTGATATATCCATTTCTTATTCTATTGGAATAACTTTTTATCCTCCATGCCCATAGATCTGAATCTGTTTGAGATACTGGATGACGTGTTGTGACTAAGTTTCAGATTCATACATAAATTACCATATTTCATGTAATGTTTTATGTACATGAAAAAATTAAAAAACATTTAAAGTAGAATAAATAATATGTTAACAAATAATTATAATTTATGAGAACTGATTGTGTATGAAAAATAAAGGACCTGAAATTGAGGAGGACTCATCTACATGATCACAATATAACATTCAAGTGCATCCAATGTTATTGTACTTAAAGCATCATGAACTATTTCAATATGTTGTTTGAATTTGCATATATATTACATTGTTGCAATAATTTGTTTAAGTTCAAAAACAGATAACTATGACATGGACATAGGTATCTCATTTTAACACCTTTGCTCTTACTCCTTGTTATCCAAATAAGTAGGATGTAAGTTCTAATGAGTGAATGCAGATAGTTTACTTTTGTATGAGAGAGAGAAATTTCAGCTCTTTTTCATGCCATTTTGCTCAATGTACTTTCTGTTTAAATGTCCCCTTTTAACTGTGGCATTTGTGCAAGAGAAAACGGTCATGAAATAGTATATAGAAATAAATTTTAAAAAAATACAATACTCCATAAGTTTCAGATATATATTTTGGATTTAAATATACACAGTATTTATATGTACTCCATTTTGTTTCATTCCCAGGAAGGATAACATGTGCTACAAAATTAGTCCCCATAACATTTAAAACATTGTGTTGTTTTTTCTGTATTAGTAAAACAATGTCCACATTCCCACCAAAGTAGAATTACAATGTTCCCTTGATCACTAAGTGTATGTACACCTCCTGACATTAAGTCTTTCATCTCTGTTCATGTCAAACACTGAAACTTGTAAGAGTAGCACATTACATACACAGTACCATATACATTAACATAGAATCACATCATTAAAATGAAACAAAAAAGAGTGAAAATATAGACTAAGCAGCAAAAAAACATACAGGCTAGTTCATTATGGAGCTGGGTATTTCACAGCCATTTTATATCACAATATGTATTATCATAATTATGTTTGATATGATATGTATCACAACAGTATTGCATACATAAAAATCAACATAAAAATTAACAAGTGGGGGTGCCATCCTTCTGAATACTTCGCATGCAAAACTTTGCAAGCAAATATCTCTTGTATCTTTAAGAAATCTATTGTAAGATAGGCAGAATTACAGGAATGAAAAAGAAAACAAGTTTTTTTCTTTTTTTCATTCTCAAACACATTGATTTTCCAATGTTAGACTATATATGTATGAAAAAATAGACATTTTAAATAATAAAAATTTATATGTAAAATTGTTTTAGTACAAAACAATAAGTATGATTTTTAGGGATGAACTGTGGAAGAAACATTCAAGTTTATAGACAATTACCCAATACTTGACTTATGGTACTTTGATTTTGCATTACTCTGCAGTAGTCCTGCATGTTGGAATAAACATATTTAAATGTACTCTTGCTGTTAGATAGTGTGATGTGGCTAACATTTTCCTACTAGCCAGTTCATAGTTAGAGTTTGCATTCTTGTGCATATTACATACTTTATAGTATTGCAAAATTTATCATTACACCAAATTCTGTACTCTTTTCCAGATTGTAGATTTGGAAGACGCGATTCTGCAGTTAAAAGAAGACTTGATTAATGAGCGAAATGAAGCAAGACAGGAAAAGAAGAAGCTGAAGAAAGCTAAGGTAAGAATGGATGTCATAATTGCTAGATTTAACATACCTGAACTGTGGTGTTCCCATATTTTAACCATAATTGATTCACAAGTGAACTGACACGATGGGAAAAGAGAAAGCTGAATAAAACTGAAATAAGAATGGATGGATACCTCTGTTGCTTGAAGTAGCATCTCAGTAATCTCTATACTTTTAATTAAATAATCTATATACTGATATACTCATTTATTTTTGTTGTAATTTACCATTTTGTGTTGAATGTTTTCATAAAGATACAAAAAGATGATGAAATATAGTGATTTAAGCTATTTAAATGTTTGTTTACATGCAGGCCTACCATAGCAGTTGTGTTTTGAAATTGGACAAAATTAGTTATTCATGTATGTAATAGTTCGAAATACAAATGCATGATTTATCCTGAAATTGTGCATTTTTTGGCATTTTATATCAAATATATTTTAACTTTCATCATAATTGAAATCTGGATATAATTGTGCTCATGAAATACCAATCAGTGGTCTCAAGAGCAGATGATGTATGTGTTTATGCATATAACATAATGTCTAATGTCAATACTTTACTGATTAAAAATAATATTACTACTCTCATTGTAAATAGTTCATTATTACTGTTATAGAGAGAGTACAAAAAAACTGATGATCATATATATATATATATATATATATATATATGTGTGTGTGTGTGTGTGTATATATATATATATATATATATATATATATATATGTGTGTGTGTGTGTATATATATATATATATATATATATATATATATATATATATATATATATATACATACACACACACACACACACACACACACACACACACAGACAAACCTGTAATAATGGTCACTTTTACATAGCAGTCACCTGCTCACAATGGCCATTCTAATTTCCCTCTGGCAAATTTCCTATATAAATGTCTTGTCTGTAATGGTCACCTGCTTTCTGCAGTCAGTGGCCACATGTTTCCTAACCAGACAGTGGTTTCTCCTTGCCTTAAGCAGTTACTGGATCATATCCGGTGACCACTAAGTCTATGCAAACCAAACTTTTACTTCATGAGGAAGGCATTGTTTAGATAAAGGAATATCATGTGAATCAATGTCAAACATTTCTTATCTTGCTTCTTCTCACCATACTCCAGTCACATTGTCAACGTAACTCAAAGGTGTCAGTATGTCAGATTCGAAAATGAGGCAGTTTTTATCATTTATGTATATGGTTGAAGCAATTTGTGTGCTGGATGGTGGAAAAAGTAGTCCTGCTATCACAGCAGAAATGGAAGTCGCCTTTTGTGCCAGTATGACAGGTATAGTTCGATATCTTCATATATTTACCTGTTAATTAAAACTATCTCTGATGAAAAAAGTTCATCTTTGAGAAAAGATATGAGTTATATCCCTTTTCATTAGGGTCAGAGGTCATTCAGTATTTAAAACTTCTCCGTAAAGGTGGGTGAAGTTTCGGTTCATGGATCACAAAAAATAGCCATATATAGCTTCTTTTGATTCCCTATTCATCACTGGCCTCCCACATAAGCCGACTGTCTATTGATCTCAGTGAGTTGAGCAACTGGCTAATCCAGATATTGTTTTTAAAGCATGAACTGCCGTTTTCAAGTGGCTGATAAAAGAGTCAGTCCCATGTTTTACAGATGTTCACTGTATTTAAGCTGTCAATCATTAGTGAAATTAGTGTTTTATCACGGTGCACAAAACAAACTAAGATCAGTGATTATTTTATGTCAGTAATGATTTAATTTATAGGATGGATTAAAGTGAGCAGGATACAGAAATCTTGTGTGGAACATAAATTTGGGAGAGAACAACATATACACTGATTTTATGATTTTGCTGAATATTGCTAATAAAATGGCCTTGATATTGTAATAATAATAATAATAATAATAATAATAATAATAACGATAATGATATTTGGTGCATGATATTTGTTCAGAAACCAATTTCGAAAGGTGAACCTGTGTACAGAGGCCACCTGTATACAAAGGTCAGTTTTGCCTTTTCCCATGTGTGGCAACTATTGACAGGTTTGACTATATATATATATATATATATATATATATATATCATACATGTGATTCTACCGACGGTAGGCTAAAAAATACAGTTTTAAAGGCCATCTACTGCACATACCATTTAGTAGCTAAAATCTACCGTTTTTGAAAATTGAAAGAATTTTTTAAAATTTTTTTTACCCCCCCCCCCCTCCAAAAAAACAAAACACGGTATGTTTACATGTTCTATCAACACATTAGAGAAACCAGCCAGAACCAGTCTACTGGGGACCGGAAATGCTCCACCACTACACTGACTGGTGCAATGATGCGTGGCAGAGCAATAGGATTAGAATTGTTAAAGAACAGCTGATACGTGTACACAGCAAGCTGCAAATTGATTACCTTATTGTTGTAATTTGAGGAGTTTAAGGCCAATTGCGGGATATATTCTGAAGTGTTATAAGTAATAAAGATATAAAAGGTGGTCCATGATGTCTTCTGAGCCTTTGATGAAAATCAGCCAACCTTTGGTGGAGGGGAGATAAAATGAAGAGACCGACCATAAAAAATGATTTAGACAGAGACACTTGAGTAAGTATTTTGATTTTTGACTTGTTTAATTGTGGTTGTATTGTTCAAGACCTTTTAAGAGGACAGCTCCTACATTTTTTGTTCAATTCGAAATGTGTGCTTTCTCCCATTTCTAAAAAACAACCAGCTATGAAATATTACAAATTCAACAATGCTTGGATATCAGCGTTTAAGTGTGTACAGGTGAGTAGCAAATGTCCTGGGTTGGCATTGCATATTTCAAAGGTATGCATCTTTTGTATTTCATAAACTATTTGAAGTTTTCATGTGCATACATTAAGTTCAAGCCCTAGATAAAATAAATCAGTTGAAAATATATTACAAGATAATTAATTTTAAAGTTTGTATAAATTTTTCATAAAAGCATAAATAAATCATGTACATTTTACATTTTTATTTCAAGTCTAAATCAGTCTTTATTTTTTTTATTTACAGTGGTGAAACAACAGATTTTTGAATCTGAGCCATGAAGAGAAAAAAGCCCATGAGGATGAGGCTCAGGAATACATCTTAAGTTCAAGTCAGGAACTTCCTCCTCAGGGTGAACATAGTTTGGAGGAGTATTGGAGAGTAGTCAGCAACCTTACAAACCCAGCAACAGGAAAAAGGAAGTTAGAACTTCTTTGAAGGTTGAACATGGTTGTCCTGTCATTACAACATTCTAATGCTGATACAGAGAGGACATTCTCCATTCTTCGCAAAATACAAAGTGATTCATGGGGAAATCTGGACCAGAGAATTGTTGAGAGCCTGTTAAGCATGAAGCTTAATAATAACAATGAATGTCATCAGTGGTCACTAGAAAGTGATGTTGTGAAGGAAACTAAAAATGCTATTGGATTTAAAAAAAGAAAAATCTTTGCAGTGAACTATCAGATAAACAACTCTTCCTTTTTCATTATTTTACCATATACTGACTACTATTAATTAATTATTATTGTAACATTTTCCATCAGAATCAGAATCTTATTCATGTTGAGACTTGCTGTTTTATTATAGTATGAAGAGAATACATATTATGGCACACAAAAAGCACTTGTTTTGTTTTCATGTATGATATATATATATATATATATATATATATATATATATATATATATATATATATATATATATATATATATATATAGATAGATAGATAGATAGATAGATAGATAGATAGATAGATAGATCACAAAATGGTCATACTAAAGACATTACTTTAGTCCCTCATACCATGTTTTTTTAAAACTATATTGTGTGAATCAGCAGATATTAAACCTTTAGAACAAAAGATGTGTTGCCTGGGCCATAAGGAGGGCTTTACAAATCCACTTGCCAGATGCCTGAAACATGCTTAAATTTGGATAGGGCAAGCTCAAGCTTGCAAGGCACTTGCCTACAGGCATATCCAGTAAATTGAGAGAGAGAGAGAGAGAGAGAGAGAGAGAGAGAGAGAGAGAGAGAGAGAGAGAGAGAGAGAGAGAGAGAGAGAGAGAGAGTTCAGTTTGTAATGCTTTATGTTCTTCAAGTTTTATACTCTGTCATCTTGCTAAATAACATATATCAGCACCTTAATTCATCTATCAATCCTTTATTTCACATGATATAATGTCAAAGTCTATCTTTTTCATCTGGTAGTCGGTATCAAGGTCAGTCTCATTTTCTCATGCAGACATGATAACATGGATATTTACTACTTAAAGCAAGTTTGGACAAATAGGAAATAAATATTTGTATTTTAACTGAACAGTTATATTTTGATCATAATATCTGTATGTATATGGGATTATCATTATAATATCTGTATGTATATGGGATTATCATTATAATATCTGTATGTATATGGGATTCAGTGATATTTTAAGTCCTAACCTAGCCACAGGCAGTTTGTGAGCACCAAATATGCCAATATTTCCCACTCTAAACAGTCAGCTTGTCAAAGATTGTTTGATGCATGTCGCTGATTTGAAGGTTACTAGGTGATAAAAGGCACTCATCTCTAACAATTAGCCACATTGAAATCTAGCACCAACAAGCAGTGTTTATCATATATTGTTTGCATGATTATTACCGGAGATTGATACATACTTACTATTTGTCAAATAATAAATAAATAAATATAGGTGTTCTCAAATCATTCCTAAAAGTCATCTTGTCAAAGATTGTTTAGATGCATGTCACCAATTTCAAGCTGAAAATTTGTTGATATGGAAACGGAAGCAGAACATGTGAGTGGACACAACATTCCCCAGAAAAAAAACAAAGAGTAAATTTATTGATATTGGAATATTTCAGTGAGGGACTCAGTTTTATCTTGTTTTCTTACTGGATGGATACTTAAATCTGCATGATCAATTGAACTTTACATGGAAACATAGGTAAAGCAAAATGTTATGATATATTAAAACATGATTAAAATTAAGATAACACAGATCTCTTTTTCGCTGTTTCATTTTTCAGTTTAAGGTCTTTTACCTAAACATCTCTCTTTATCTCTCTAAAAATCTAGCCATTTCCAAAAACCTTTTATATCCATTTATCTGTCTAATTTTATACATGTATATATCTGTCTTTGCTTTTCTAACAGTAAATCTTCATTCTAACCCTTTCTTTCTTTCCTCATCTATATATCTATCTACTTTTTACACATATCTTTTTTAATAACTTTACTTATCAACATGGTTTTAAGGTGCAACCAAAGATAAAAACAAAGCAAAAGTTCTATATTTGTAAAATAAATATAATGCAATTTCCTTAAAACATCATATATTTTATTTTACCATATTTTTAACTTTAGTTGTGATATTCAATTGTCATATTTTGGGGCAAGATCAGACTTGCCAATGGCAAGATTAATATTCCAGTCAGCTTGCCCTGGACAACCTGACTTTTACAAAATTTGTATAGACCTGGCCCAAATTAAAAAGAACAAAGATGCTAGCAACAACCACTAACTTCCAAAACTTGTTTGAAGACCTGAGCAGATAAAACTTTACTGTCGGACTTTAACAGATATGCCCATCAGTGACCTAATTCATGTCATTTTTCATAGCAGTAGCTCAGTTGTTAGAGTGTCATACTTATAATCTAAGTATCATGGATTCAATACAGGATCAGCTGCCTTTGTATGTCATAGGGAAAGGCTTTTTCCTCAGCATGATATAGCCAATAATGTGTTTGGAGAGCCATTAAACCAAACAAAAAAACAAACAAAACTCATTTTTTTGTACACCATATACCATCTGTCCATAAAAATCTTATCTTTTCATACAAAGAACTTCATATTTTTCATCAAATCCTTCAAACTTTCATACAAAAAATTTTGAATGAGAAGAGTTATGTTCGCTAGAAAGATTGAAAATAATGTCACAGTTTTTACAAACAAGAATAAGGTGTTAAAATTGTAATACAATTAAGACATTGTTTTGTTATTTTTAAAATATTTTTATTATCTTTTTAACCTCATATTTTGATGTTTCATATTTGAAACAGGAAGAAAAGTTAAGGTTTCAAATGGCTTCTAAAAAATACTGATGTATGATTTAGCTATGTAAAACAGCCAATGTATTGTTTGCTAAATATGTGTTTGATCAAATCTCATATGAAGGACATAAGTATTTGTTAACTTTTGGTAAGTATATAATTGAGGCATTGAATAATGAAACAGGTGATTAAGAAATAAAAGAAATAATCACCATTTATAATTGTGCAGAAAGGTCTTGGGTCATCTCATTTTGAAAATATAATTGTTTTGTTAATTAAGAATCTAACCTTATTCTTCAATCCACCCTTCTATTGTTTTCATTATCAGCGAGAACAAACAACGATTGATGTGTATAATCTCTTCTTGTCATCTACCGCTGTTCATCTGGACAATAGCCTTTACAGCACATAATTATGAGGCGCCGAAGGGGACAAAAGTTGGTCCAATGAGAAAGTTGCAGTTGAAATTTCAATGCCATATGTCGAGAATTCCAATTTTACATGTTGAGTCAAATTGTTGGTGTTGAAAGTTGCATTTCATATTTCGAGTTTTGCAACTTATTCTATTGAATTACACAGCGATGGTTGAAAGTTTTATTTTCTGTGTCAAGTTTTTAGATTTCATCTGTTGAATTTACACAGCAGTGGTTGAAATTTCAATGGTGTATGTCGAGAATCTAAGTTTCACAGGTTGAATCAAAGTGTTTGCGTTGAAAGTTCCATTTCATATGTCGCATTTTTAAATTGTATTTGTTAAATTACACAGCGGTGTTGAAATTTTAATTTTGTACCTTTTGGTTGAAATTTTAATGTTGTATGTCAAGAATTCCAATTTCACACATTGAATCAAATTGTTTGTGCTGAAAGATCCATTCCATACGTCAAGTTTTTAGATTTTGTCTGTTGAATTACACAGTGGTGGTTGAAAGTTCCATTTCCTATGTCGAGAAATCCCCATAAGTATGGAAAATGTTGTTTTATGTTTACTTCTATATTTTTTCTTGCACCTTTTTATTCTGTGTGATGTTGTTTACATTACATGTATTTTGTAATGCTGTCATGGAATGACAGTCTGATCCATGTTTGGGAGAAATGACTGGCCCCCCCCCCCCCCCCACAAGACCTGCTTACACAAGATCTGCAATGAGTTTTATAAAGTTTATTTTTTTTTTAGATTTCATTTTTTAAATATTTTTATATTTGGTTTAGGTCAGTTTCTCTCGCATTGTTAGTCCCCATTGATCTTTGGGTCACAGTCATATTGAAAATTTGCATTAAGGTTTTAGTTAAAGTTTTTTTTTTCATTCTCCTATATTTCCTAAAAACCTTGATGGATTTTGTTCATACATTGGATACATTATTATGAAGGAAGGACAATTAATACTGCAGCGCTCCACCTTTGGGCATTGGAGTCAAGGTCACCAGTTTGACATCACTGTGTTGATTGTGGTCTCAACATGCGGACCCTGGGCTTCTTGTGTTTAGTTTCTCAAGGATTATATGCATCATAATACCATCCAACATGGTGTTGAGATTTGTCTTGGTGAGTGCAACACACTATTACAAAATATTACCTTTTAATGAAAGGCTGTAGCAAAATTGTTACACGTAAATTGGTGCACTACAGTAATGCATATCAAAAGTGCACAGGAGTGTGCTATGAGCAGCACATCTCTATCTTACTTGAGTACCCCCTCCCTCTGGCCTTGCCATTTTAGAATCACGCCGCAGCAGGCTTTTGTTTGCCCTTTTTCTGTGTCAGCCGTTTTTACATTGTGCCAGCATTTTTGCAACAATTTGTCCTTTATTCAGTTGCAAACTGCCTCTTCCATTTCGCATGAACGTAACATGAATTTTCTTTGCAATGAATGAACTACATATGAAACATTGGATTTTTAGATTTTTCAAATTTTAACAATCAACTATTCCCTTTGAAGATTTCCTTATTCAAAAACAACAACAACAACAACAACAATAATAATAATAAAGAATAATAATAATAATAATACAAATTAACAAAACAGTCACAATTCAGAGGCAGATTGGGAGGCAGAGTCAGCGACTCCCCCCTCCCCGAAATAAGAAAAAAGTGAGCATGAATCATTTGGAACGTTTCCTATAGCAAATGTTCTTTACAGTTAGGTGGTTAAAATTATGCCCTGGAAACACTTAAAATGCACATTACTATATTCTCTATCCACCCCTGCAATTCATGAGAAAATGAGGTGCCAAAATAATTTTGAGGCACACAAGTTTTTTCTTGCTAGAAGTGTGCTACAAAAGTAAAAATGTTTGCCACAAGCATGCCAGAAAATGACTTGTATCCCTTTTTACAACATTATTCTACAGTCCACAGACATAGAACCCTTTAATTTTACCATAATACAACCAGAAGTTATTTAATATTTTTAAAAAACCCACACATACACAAACACACAAAAACATTGATTCTTGATATTTTTGTGACAAGAATTAACTCTCCAAGAACATAAAAGAGGATATTTAAAAACTATGGCAGGTTGAAAGTGTAAACATCATTGATTTATGCATGCCCTACAGTGCCATTTGGTGCTAGTGCATGCATGTATATCATCTCATTCTTCTTAATATTAGAACTTTAATTTTGATTTGGCACCATATGGCCATTGTTGTGCTGGGGTGCTAGTGCATGCATGTATAGCATCTCATTCTTTTTAATATTAGAACTTTACTTTTGATTTGGCACCATATGGCCATTGTTGTGATGAGCTGCTTTTGGGTGCTAGTACATGCATGCATATCATCTCATTCTTTTTATTATTGGAACTTTACTTTTGATTTGGTACCATATGGCCATTGTTGTGCTGGGGTGCTGTTGGGTGCATGTTAGAAACCCAATTTTCTTGTTCATTTTTTACATTTGTTTGGAAGAGTGTTATATATATATATATATATATATATATATATATATATATATATATATATATATATATATCATATGGCGAATAACAATCCTTTCAAGTGCACTGGATCCAGCAAGGATTGCATGTGTCAGAGACTGATAGATTGATAAAGATAATTGTAAAAAACTGAACAGTGCAAAACTAGCTTTTTACTTGCCTAAGTGCTTTTGTCAATCATTGAGTCTTTGTCAGAGGCAGTTACAAAATAGACACAAACAATGCAAACAATAAACACAAAAGAAAATGTTAAAATTTACAAAACTGTACAGGATTGCGGATCTAATGGAAGGATTATTGAAAATTGTGGATATCACTCCTTGTTGGTTGAACTCTGATGATAAAATAGCCAGTTCAAAGCACTTACGCTAGTTAAAAGCTAATTTTGCACTATTTGTTTTACAATTATATGTTAAATATTAAAGCTGTTTTTTCAATACAGTTGGATACAGAAGAAAAGGCCAAAGACCAAAAGGAGCAGAATGTTGAGAAGAAAAAGTGAGTACAGTCATGTTGTATCACATATCTTGTCAATCTGAAACCTATATGGCATGTATTGGTACATGTGTATTAGAGTTGTGGAAAGGATCATCTGTATGCAGCATAGAAATAGTCAGACCTGGTCTAATGACTGCTTGCATCAAGTAATCAGCTGTTCATAGCAACCACATTTTTTGGTTCCCTCCAGTTGATATACATTTCATGCTTATGGTTACCACCTGCCAAATGTCACAAGCAACTACTCTTTTTTGGTCCAGTCACAACAGCTCAGTTGGTTGAGAGCCTGACTTGTAATCTAAGGGTCTCTGGTTCAATACCCACCCAGGCAGCCCATGTAAATTTTCTCACTGTGTCCTTGGAAAAGGCACTTAGCTTCCATTTTCTCAGAATGAAATAGCCAATAATGTGTGCTTATAGTGCCATTAACAACCAACCAACCCATCGACCCTGGGAAACCATGATAGCTTTATTGGTAGAGCAATTAACTTGTAATCCAAGGATTGTGGGTTTGATACCCACTCAGGTCAGCCTGGGTTGGTTGCCTCCGTGTGTTCTTAGGAAAGCAGCTCTTAGCTCCCATTTCCTGTGCATGATATAGCTAATAATGTGTTGAAAGAACTGTTAAAAACCAACCTACCAACCAACACATTGATTCCAGCAATGTACTTTGTATAATGAACAGTGGTCATGTAGGGGTGTTTGTCTTATCTGTCCGTTATATGAACTCCCATTTGTCTATCAATCTGTCTATAAATTGTATGCCTGTCTATCAGTCTATCTATTCTTCAGTGCATCTTTTAATCTACCTGTATATAAAGACTACCTGTCAATGAAGACCACTTTCAGCTGGTCCTATAAGTGATAATTCTGAGAAATTGGATTGCAATTCTAAGCCTGATAGACTTGATGTGCATTACTACACCATATTAAAACCACTTTCAGCTAGTTCTGTAAGTGGTCATTCTGAGAAATTGGATTGCAATTCTAAGCCTGATAGACTTGATGTGCATTACTACACCATATTAAAACCACTTTCAGCTGGTTCTGTAAGTGGTCATTCTGAGAAATTGGATTGCAATTCTAAGCCTGATAGACTTGATGTGCATTACTACACCATATTAAAACCACTTTCAGCTGGTTCTGTAAGAGGTCATTCTGAGAAATTGGATTGCAATTCTAAGCCTGATAGACTTGATGTCCATTACTACACCATATTAAAACCACTTTTTAGCTGGTAAAGTAAGTGGTCATTCTGAGAAATTGGATTGCAATTCTAAGCCTGATAGACTTGATGTGCATTACTACACCATATTAAAACCACTTTCAGCTGGTTCTGTAAGAGGTCATTCTGAGAAATTGGATTGCACTTCTAGACCTGATAGTTCTTATGTGCATTACTACACCATATTAAAATCACTTTTAGCTGGTTCTGTAAGTGGTCATTCTGAGAAATTGGATTGCTATTATAGGCCTGATAGTCCTAATGTACATCACTATACCATATGAAACACACTTTCAACTGGTTCAGAAAATCTAAAATTGTTGGTTTACATTTTTTTTCCAAATACAATCAAATGCTATCTTTTTTACATTATTTTACCTCCATGGAAGGTATCTTTTTCTTCTTTCTTCAGTATGGGAAAATACTATTAGTTTCGAATGTGTATCAGCCAAAGCCGTTTCTCTATATAATAGAAATATTTATAAATTCTCAATCATTGATCATATTCAGCAAATATTTGAGCGGAGAAATTCATGAAATTTGCAAACGTTTATCAAGTACATGCAGTAAACCACATTTTCTCCAGCAACACGAGTGGCATTTGACAGTTGTATATCTTAGGAACTAAACATTAATTTTATGATATATTTTTTTCATTTTTAAACTTTACAATGTAAAAATAACTGCTGCACATGGGTCTTCCTCATCTGATTTTGTTTTACCAATTTGTAATGTCAAACCTTTTGGTCAAACATCATTTTTCATACCTGTGACAGATCTTTCTATGTATTTTCAGAGAACTTGATGTGCTGCATAATAGAAAAATGGACAGTGAATCAAAGCTTGATATGTTGAGGAAGGTAAGTAAATAGCAAAAATTTGTTTATGTATAGTCCACTTGTAGTAGAATATAAAATACAATCAAACCTGTCTTAAACAACCATCAAAGTGGTTGCTTAATAAAGGTTCATTTCCGATTTCATGTTGAATTAAAAAATTATATAAATGAACTGAAACATGGACTTGTTCACATTTTAATTAAGTCTTTAGCCAAAAATTCAAGGTCATCATGAAGGGAAATGTCACAAGATGAGCATATTATATTTGTTAGTAATTTTGTAAACATTGCTGCATTTTGTCTGTCTACACTATTCATAACAGTTTTCAGGGTTTAGTAATAGACTCAGATTACAAGTTAGATTTCTTTGTTACATTTGAAGTCCACTGTGTTTTTGCAGAGCTTAAGAAGATATGAGACATCCAAAGCCAAACTGGAAGGAGAAGAAAGAAACCTGAATGCCCAGCTACAGAAGCAGCAAAAACAGAATGAGGAGCTGAGAAGAAAAGGGTGAGTTTTGTGGAAAATCATATTTTTTACACATTGATGTAGTGGTACATAGTTTAAAGGTTAAGGTCATTACACACACACACACACACACACACACACACACACACACACACACACACACACACACACACATCAATCATAGGCTCTGAAAATTATATATATATATATATATATATATATATATATATATATATATATATATATATATATATATATATATATATATATATATATATATATATATATATATATATATATACACACACACACACACATACACCCAGGACTGTTTTCTAATCTTAAAGGCTCAGAATACTAATTATTCTAATCTAGCAAGCACTCCAATTTATAAGTAAAATGGTTGCAACTTAAAATTGTCATTTGTGAGTAAAAATTGCAAACTGATCACCATCTGTTAAACTCAGGGACCACAATGCAGTAATTAAAACATGACATGAACATATTCCTACAGCAAGTATATACAGTGTTTTGCATTAAAAAGAATTAGCACATGCAATTTAATTCAGAGTATAATCCATTTTGATTTATTAGGCTGCAGGTTCCTACATTAAGTGGCCATCATTATATGTAGATAGTCTGGCCCATAGTCTATAAAAACAAGTTATTGACATGTATAAGATCAGTGTCCAGTGCATGACTGGTTAAATTATCAGCATCACCTGATAGTACAAATCTATAAAAATGTGGACGTAGAAACAAATGCAGAAAAATTACAGTCTGCAGTAGAATTACTTTGAGTTAAAATACCATAAATGCGGATATGGCCAAGGCTTTTTTGTGAATATAAACCATCATTTAAAAGAAAATAAGGTACATGCTCATCAGTGAATCTGAGACCAGGCAATATATTGAGAGATGGTTAGAAAACCCTAATTAGTGAATTTCATTGGCTGACCTTAGCTTGAAGCATATGATGACTGTTGACAATTCTGTCAGAGAGCTTTTTGTACTATTCATTTAAAAATAACCTAATGCTTTTTTAAAAATTATAATTTCTCCTTAATTTGCCTTAGCTAAAAACTTGACTTTTTGTCATCTTCAACAAATAATTCCCCACTCAATTTATTTCCGTTCTCAAATTCTATGGCAACCAAATTATTTGGGTTTGGCAATCTAAAATCTGAAATGGCCAATAATATTTTCAAGTAAGTTGCCCTATGACTACTAAAGTTTGAAAGGTACTTGGATCACAGCATGCTGAAAGGTTTGAAAATTTATATATATTTTTAGTTACTCTACTCTTTGACCAAAATACAGAAGTATCAGTTATTGTATGCTCTTCTTGTCTGGTAAATTAAATGTTTTAAAGCATTCACTATGGAGGAAATAATGTTATGAATAATTTAAGCTTAGACAAGTTATCAGCGCACAGGGGACTAGTTTAACTATGTTTCTGACAACTCTATGTACATCAGATATATAAAAATTATACTTCCTTTTTATATGCTCACCATTTGGCAGAACATATCATGTTACGACATTCATCCATACAATGATTGTTCCCTTTTTCATTTTTTTATAATAACTAGAGTTCTCCACAATCTGCCATTACCAAACTTTGTAAACAGCTTACATTGGGGGTAAGGAAGAAATCTATTGATTTTGGGTCAAGGAGCTGTAATTGAAAGAAGAAAAATATTTAACATTAGTTTTACATGACAATACCTGGACCAAACTTTGTGGATGGCTTCCACTTGCAGAAAGGAAGAAGCATATCGATTTGGTGATAAAGGTCATGGTCACTGTGGCTGAAAGAAGAACAATGGTTTCAACAGAATAACTTCAGTTCTACATCACAGACCTGGACTAAACTTTGTGGGTGACTTGGACTTGGAGTAAGGTTGAAACATTGATTTGGGTGTCAAAAGGTCAATAGTCAAGGTCACTGTGACTGAAGAATGACAAATTGTTTTTGCACAAAAATGTCAGTTCTCGAAAATGTACCTTCACCAAAGTTTGTGGATGGCTTCCACTTTGGGTAAGAAAGAAGTCTGTTGATTTTGGGGTCATTATCAAGGTCACTGACTGAAAGAAGGAAAATGGATTTTGCAAAATAACTTTAGTTCTAGACCATGTGCTTTGACCAAAGTCTGTGGAGGGCTTGCAATTAAGGTCAGGAATTGATTTGTGTAAATGTGTATCATTTATTTAATCATACAAATAGATTAGCTTTGGTTTGTCTCTGTAATCTGATGAAGACAAGTTCTATCCGACCACAGAATATAAAAAATTTGTTAATAATCTGATACTCGCACATTAAGTGGTTTGTTGATTTTTGACCGAACAATTGTTATTAACAATCCTTGTGGGTTCAAAGTACTTAAATTCAGACAACATGTCTTAAAAGGTAATATTGAAGAGTAATTATTATGTACATAAAGTTTTTGTTGAAAATGTGTTGATAAGTACTTAATTTACATTTAACACATACATATAATGACAACAAAAATCTCTGTTGAAAAATGAACAATCATGCACAAGTCTAGTAGCTGTTAATAGGTGGTAGTCTTGCACAAATGTTTCTAGAGCAAAACCAAAATTTATGACAAACCTCATGTTGACTATGCTGAAACAAAAACACTTGGTAATTTCCTTTTGTTTTGACATTGTATAATATAAATAATAGAACCTTTTTCTCATTCAGATTGAGCATCCAGAATGAAGATCTGAAACTGCAAACAGAGTTTGAAGAGGATGAGAGACAAATGAAAGCAACAATCCAGCAGGTTAAAATGGCTTGATTTAGCCAGATATTAAATAATTAGGGTTGTTGATTGAAAATCTTCTGAGACCATTCGTATATCAGTTTGGAACTTTGCTAGTGTATGACTTAGACTGGAGTAGAACTCAGAAATGAAAATTACTTAGTTTGTAAACAGCTTAAACTCTGTCCAAGCACACTTTTAATAAAGTCAGAGTATATATTATGACATCCATCTAGCCTTCAGTCTTTTACATTTTTCATTTGTGCAATATAACTTCAGAAAAACTGCTGTCAGCATTTCCAAAGGTCCCAGTTTTTAATGAAATAACTAACAAATGTGCTGGTCAGATAAAAAAGATTAAATTTAACCTTGGTATATTTTCAGAGTCATAATTTTCTTTTTTCTCCATTTGTCAGGGAACTTTTTTGTTTCTGATAATACTAGTGAAAGCTTCTGGAAGGGTGCCCAAAAAGTGTGAGAAAGAAAATGTTATCTCTGAAATTTACCAATATGAATCCTATTCACAGACTCGGGTAAGAATATACATTTTGTAAAACTGTTACAATTTTGACAATTCTGCAGTAAAATAAGAGTCTTAAAACCATGCATTAACTGGAACAGATTGATTACCCATGAAAGCATCTATGTGTGCTTATTTTCAAACTTGTGGGTAATCATTTATATGGAAAAAGAGTAATGCTTGTTTTGTTTTTTTGTATGGGGATCATAATCAGTTGGCTAAGTTCAAAACAATAGCTAGAACACTAGGGAAGAATAGTTGAGCCCAAAGGCATTGCATCTTAAAAAGAAAACAAATGCACTGAAACAAAACTTTAAGTTCTGATGTTTGAGTAACAGCTGTCATCACGAAATCGCATAGTTGAAACCAGTGGAACTAGCTTGATGATATGAAAGTGTTTTATTTTAGTTCTTAAATTTGTATTCATTTGTATTGTACAATGGCATTTCTTATCAGGAAAGTTGGTTGTATAAGCATTTAAAAATTTGTATCCATTATGGAAACATAATGGACTACATTTACCTAGATATATTTTCCAGATAAATAATGTATTTCTTTATCAGAACCTTGCCATTAGTAAAGGTTGTTTGAAAAAGGTCAGTGCTTTGAAACTGGTAAAGATGTGTTCTGAGACCTACTTATAGTATGATAATTTTCTCTCATATTACCTCAGCACATGGTTCAGTTAATAAAGTAAAGATTTTAATAGTGATGTTTAAGATTGGCAGAGCTGCTAAATAGTCTATAATTGTTCTCATACGATAACAATTAGACCTTCTGAGAAGTTGGTGGCAGCAGAGTCATCTTGACAAAACTTTTTTTGTCATCAACTAAATGTTTTCCCAAAAATTTGTCAGAAACATATTTGTTGAACATTTTTTTTTAGTTATAACAAACCATGGCTTTAATTTTACATAATATTAGAGTGATGAATGTAATGGTACTTAAATTGTTCTTGACATGAATTCTGTGATAAAGTGAACCCAGTAAGCTAATCAAAATATACCATCTGTACTTACTTATAAGTCGGGTCCAACTGCCAACAGCATAGACCCTTATCTGCTGATACATAATGTAACAGCATACCAGGATCTATCTTGTTTTTTCTACTGGTTACCCCAAACAAACTGCATAGACCCAGAGCTGCCAGTACATTATGCAAGGGCAGATCTGGGTCTATGAAATTTGCAGTCGGATCAGACTTATAAGCGAGTATAGATGGTACCATGTGAGGATGTAGTTCTTAATTTACTCATCAACGAAATTACAGAGATATGCAGAATATTTCACTGCCATTATCCAGTGAAATGATGATGTGTAAGTTTATGGAATGTGTATTTGCACATATAGCTTGCAAACATTTTATTTCTTCACATATGGAGGTACACTTGGAAAACTTGAGTGTAACAAAAATTATGTGACATCTTTAAGTACGACTGATGCTTATGGCAGGCATTACCACTTCACAAGTTTGACAACATGAATTTAACAAGAAAATTAAAGTATAAATCCCTTCCAGCTTCTGACAGTGGTTGTTTTTGCAGTTCTGAGAGACTTGACAATAACATGTAGTCACTAGTATCATGATGACAGTCTTGTGTTCTTGTCCTTCATAACGCAGTTAATTATATAATAAAAAATGTCAACAAGATAATATCATTTAAATAATTAATTAATGTAGGTTTTGTGTCCTACCATAATTTTGTTTTATTGACTTCCAAATAGTAAATTTAACAACTACTGTAGTATCAGAAATTTTAGTGGGGGCCAAATTTTCGTGGTTTTTGCTGTTGCTGTAACATCTTCCTTTTCCCTGATGACCTCCATGACCTGTTTAGCATACCAGTTGTGGAAGTGTGATTTTTATTCTTCTTTGAACTCATTATTACATGAGCAGGCACAAACAAAGGAGTGATTCCACTGTCTTTTAATTTAGTTAGCATCTTCACACTTTGGTGGCATTGGCTTCCTTTGATGTTGAGCACTCAGACAAAAACAAGGTGTAAATGATTGATCTTGACAGGTGTTTTATTTATGCTCATAGAGGTGGTAGTATTGCTTTAGTGTTGTTGGCTGCGTCAGCTTCCATTTATGTTATTTCACTTGGATGAAAATATGGTTTAAGTATTGAACTTGTCAGGTCTTTGATTTGTGTTCATGCATGTGGTAGTATTGTTTTAAACATTCAAGTGAGCACAGTTGCATCAGCATAGTTTTATTCTTTTATATTCTTTATTTTGGTTTTTTGTAGAGGTTAAACCATGATATTAAATACCTACTAATATGCTAACTTTTAATAGCAAAATCCACAAATTTAAGTACCCACGAAAATGTTTTTTTTTTTTACAAAACCACGAAAATTGAGCCTCACAAAAATAAATAATACTAAAGTATTTAGGTTGTTGTTTCTTATTGACCGGACTCTGGTTTCAACTATCTACCTTTTGAAGATGTCACATAATTTTTGTGCAGCTAAGCAGAGTGATGTAAAAACAGCAACTATTCTTTCTTTTCAAATGGCTATTTGGTTGGAAATTTCTAGATACTTTGAACTATTTACAATATTTAAAAATACTGCAACATTCATTCTAGCTTCAGCAGGAGATCACTAATGAGAGAACCAGGAAGGTGGTGTTGGAACAAGATAAATTAAACCGGAAGGATGGTAGGTACAGGTCATATACAAAAGCCTCATTTTTGTCTAGCTCACTTTGGCAGAAGCTCGACAACATAATAATCACTTTGGCATCTGTGTGAGGATCCATACATACATGTGTTCATCCACACTCGAGATTATAGTCAGTATCAAAGATTCTTAAATTAAGCTCAGCGGTAATGCTTTCTAGCTCAATAAAAGGTGGGCTTAACAAAGTCTGAGAAGACTGAGATATACACACCCACTTTGTCTAACATCAGCTGATCCAAACCAATGGCATTTAATTGACTTGATAGCCACAGTACAGATTTAATTTTATTTTAAAAATTGTTTAAAAGCACTTTTATATTTTGTAATCAAGAATAGCAGTCTTTTGGTTCCAATGTATTGGAACCCTCATCCTTGGGGCTCAGGCTGCAACAACTCCCTCAGGATTCAGCAGCTGTTTATACTAGGAAGAACAAGAATGATTCCTGTAATATATATTAAGTTTAAAAGACCTGACATTCCACTGTTATTGTTATTAGTATTTGCATAACTGATAAATAGTCACACAAACTTCAGGGAGCATGCCCTTTGCATTCATACCCATTGTTAACAACTCTAGGTTTCAGCTCTTCTAGACTTCTAATGACATGTAATTGGTCCAAAATGAAAATGGTGTTAATCAGACCTACAACATGGCCACCATCATGGACATCTTGAAGATATTGTTATTGCTACTACTCCTGAACAGATGGTCCTTTCAATATGGGCTTGTCAGTGAAAGACTTCTTATGATATTGTAAACGACCTCTACATCCTGTCTGCTAGGGAGAGTTAATTGAAGAAGTTCCACTCAAGAGGAAAGTCAACAAAATTGTTTAATGAAAGTAACACAAGGAAAAAGATGGAAATATGTCATCAGTATACAATATTCATTTGGTGTTCAAAGATACATATATGACTCCAGCAATGAAACACTCTTTGCTTGCACTCTTGAATAGCAAGAAATAGAGATTCGAAGTGAATTTTCAGTGGCTTGTGGCAAAATCATTTCAATAAAATGTTTCAAAACAAAATAGTCTCTTCAGTGTTTGAGAAGGTAAACATAATGGTTGAAAATCATACAATTACCCTAACAGACAAAAGTGGAAGATTTGCTTTGTATTCGTTTTAACCCAGGTTACCAATGTGGTGGGAGATAACTGCAAGAAAATTTGGAAGATGAATTTACTTATTCAAGTATTTCCTGATAGTTAGAAGCTACTTAATTACCAGAATGTCTGCATCTACACAGTTAAAAATGCTGACATTCAAATTATCCCAATATTGTTTCTTTAACTAGCTTTTGACATAAATAAAATATAAATGTCCAAAACAATTATAAGTATTATTATTACATTGCCAATTACCATTATTATTATTATTTGGAAGTTTCATTACCTAAAAAGGGTGTTGAAAATAACGATTAAATTTTGCTTGCAGTTTTGAACTTTACCGCGCTCAGCAGTTATCTGACGAGTGCTGTCAGTCACTCCTATATATAACCTTCGGCTTTTAATCACGTGACAGTACTGGACCAACCAGATTTGGCAGACTGCATTCGCCAACAAATCAGATGCGGCAAACTGGCAAACCTCTGTCTGCCGCAATTCTTACGCCAGCGACTGTACATGAATAAGGTTCAGCATATTTCAGCATATAAAACATTTGTACATGCAATTTCTTACTCTGTACACACACTCTGACACTCAAACTCCTTATGTTAACTTGACTATAGAGTTTTCAGTAGCAAAACAACAGTTCTATAGTAGATAAATTATGGCAAACCAATGACAGTATAACGGCACTAAATGAAATATGTTTGCTAGCGAAGTTGCAACTAGGCAGAAAATAGTGCTGTTCTATAATTGTAGTACTCGATGAATCTAACAGCTTTTATACAGAGTCTGCATGTTTCACATATTATTGATGGCAATAAGTTCACTGGGACTCCATTTGAAATTAAATGTATATGAATCACATACCTGTAATATTTAAACATCGATGTCATGGGTCACAGATCACAAACAAAATGGTGTCCATAAGAACTTGACACGATCAATAAAAGTTCGTTCACCGCGAAACACAAGTAACCTGAAACTCCATATTTAATCTATGTGTCATGATGGTGCTATGAAATGACCACAGAATCGAGAAAAGCACATTTAGAATTAAATAAGGTAATACAGGCATGCAATTTGCACAAGAAACGGTGCTGAATGTAAAATTTCGAACCTTGACAAGCAAAGGTGATATAATGACCGATATAGTCATAGCTAAAGCTCTTTGACAGAGATTTCTTACAGGCATTATACATATAGGATTAGCCAACTTGTAATTCAGTATAATTTGACTCCATGGACCACAGGAAGTTTGAGAATATGGCTATGAAGGTGTGCATTATCGAAATTAGGGAGAAGCTATTCGGTAAAACTCTGTAATCGGAAAGCATCTAACTCGCCACCACCACATGATCTCCTACTGCCCAAGGTCTGAGAAACCAAACATTTAACACAAATATCACAAAGCAAATAACATCTCTGGTCACATATAAATAGAGACTCCACATGCTGTAATATATGTAATATCCACCCCCACCCCATTATGGTACACTGCTAGTTAACCCTGAGTCTATTACACTACCCCCATCTTAAACGTTCTAATTCTCCTGAATTTGTCCACTGAATCTTTCAAAGCTCTATCTGTAACCCTACACTAGCTTTTTTTTGATATGATAGAGTCAAGACGTTGATCTCTGCATTTGGTACTTGCTTCCAAAACATCCAGGAACCTGGAACAGTCAGGGATGTCCTGTCCTAGGGCAATGAGACGGAGAGTTTCGTAGTTATAGTATCGACACTTCCGGAATGGGTGGCTAGTAAGTATGAAACTTGTTCCAGGAAGCACCAAGAAGCTGTAGCGGTCAAGAAGATCCTCCCAGTCTATATCAGGGATTTGGCCTGGAGTCGAACTTGCTTCAAGGGTCATGGCAGCATATTCAACACTGAGCAGCTTCCTGTCTGCTGCCATTTTCTTCCATGACCTAGGTGGCCAATGAACTGACACTGGACCTGCTGTCAGTTCAACTGCTTCTTCCTTGTCCCAGTCCCTCCTTGAAGGTGGAAACAAGGGCATACACCCAGCCCTCAGTAATATTCTCGCTCTTTCCTGATTTTTTGACGTTGGAGGCTTCTTAGGAAGAGATGTAGTATCTTTAGAAGAGGTAGCTGTAAGGTCAAGTGGTGTCTCCGAGGTTACAAGTTTGCTGACCATTGGCTGACTGTTGACAGTTTGCCTGTCCAAGCTGGATAGTTTCAGGGATTTGATGGCTGGCTCTAGAACTGCTACTGTCATGTCCAGTGGTATAGTTTCTGTTTCTGTATCCTGGTCTGCCATGCCACGTGAAGACAACTATGCAGATTTGAATGGACTGTGGTCTTCTCTACACCCTGGTAGGCTGGCCTCAGATATTGGTGAAAGAACCACCACTGGTTTCTCTGATGTCAGGAAAGTAGCAAGATGATTTCCGGCTAAGCAAGAGGTGGATAGCGGCATTGTAGATGGAGGATTCAATGCTGCTTCAGCTGCTGGTGCTGGGGAAGGTGGAATTGCTATAGTTTCTGGGCAGATATCGTCTTCCTGTACAAACTGGTTACAAAGTTAGATGGGATGCCCAACTTATGGCATACCTTTTCCTTTATGGCCTCCTCCTTCACCTCAAACCCTCCTGTGCATGGTCTGATACGACTAGGATCCAGTGGGACCATGATCTTTCTGGCTAGGCTCTCAAAGTAGCGCCTTTCTCGTAAGATGTTGTCCGAGAGATTGACCTCATACCAGGTTGAAAATCCGTGGCCTTCGGAGAAAAAGTATGCCTTGGTACTTCCATTTCCAAGCTGCACTGAATCAAACTCAGTGCCATCATCCCCCACAGCTGGTGTTGTAGGTGAATAGGCCTCTGGTCCATCCAGCCTGGGCCTCTTCTGAGGGTTATCTTGCTGGCTCAGATCCATCTTGAATGATACCCATCCATCAATCCATTCGTTCCTTGAACGAGTGGGGTGCCTGCACCTGGTCAACCAATTCAAAACGGCCCAATGTGCCATCTTGGCAATCTGACTTTGCTACTCTGATGGCTTAACAATCCACAAGTAATCCCTTGGATATAGTGCTAGATAGAACCCATTGGGTTCACCAAAGTAATCTTAAGGCAGCCCTTTTATGTCCAGCCTATGCTGTCTACTGGCATGCTTTTTCAGGTCACTTTTCTTCTTGAAATCCTTCTCCTCTTGATGACACCATGCGCAGACTACCCGCATCCGGTCATGTGGCGGTCCAGCCAGGTGGGTCTTGAGGTCCCTCTTGGTGGTAAACTCAGATGGACATAATCAGCACTTCATTCTGGAAGGACATTAGGAGGAATCATTGTAAACAGCCTGTCCATGGGCAACTTGGACATAGGAACGGCAGAAAATATTTCTATATTTTTTTTAATTTTTTTTTGTGTGTGTGTGTGTATGTTCTGTCTCACCACATGGTCTTGTATACCCTACTGGAAGGAAATACTTGATGAATTTGTAAAGTATATAAGTATCTGCTGCAAGAGTGTTCCCTTTTATAGAGAGTAATCCTAGATCTTGAAGAGAGTTCGCAGGAGGAATCCACCAATACATGAGAATAACAACAACCTAGTCATCCTCAATCCCGGGAAGCTCAACTCTGGTTGATCAGGTCAGAGTTTTACACAACGCATATGACTCGCGGTAGCTACCTAATAAAACAGACAATGGCGTGCGGCGTCGCCTGTCCCATGTGGCCTACCTCCTCTCTCACGTTATGGATCTCATGCATCCACCACACCATCCTCAGGATCCATCTAAACCGGAACACAACTTAAGAGTAGGTGACTAAGAATCAAAGGAAAAAGAAAAGAAGAGTGTTTATATCTGAATAGAAAATTTCTACAACATTTTCAGTCTTTCATTCCAACTAGAAATCCATTTTGGTAAGTGCTGTCCTCGATACAGCATCAGCCTATCAATATGGTATGCTTTAGCTGGTTGATTTTGAAATTTCTTCACCATGTAAGTTATGTCATCAATTTTCTTCACAATAATATAGGGACCTTTCCAGGGTGATGTCAACTTTTGGCATACACCAACTTTACGTACAGGGTCATGCAGCCAAACAGGTTGACCCACTTTAAATGACCTTTCTCTGGCTTTTAAATGATAATGTCTTTTCTGGTAATTGGCATTTTTCTTCAGGCATTTTCGTGCAAGTTCATGAGCTTGTCTCAACTTCTCCTGCAGTTCCTCAATGTAATCCTCGGCATAAGTTTTCTTTACATCGTTTTCATGGACAGGTTTCCCAATAACAGCTAACATTGGAAGTGTCACTTCTCTGCCTAGCATCATCAAATTTGGGCTTTGGCTAGTACTCGAGTGGGTTGATGGTCTGTATGCCATCATCACTTGAGGCAGATACCAGTCCCAGTTGTTCTGATCTTTCTCACAGTACATTGTAAGCATAGTAGCTAGTGTTCGATTGAATCTTTCCACATGGCCATTTGCTTGAGGTCTTAGTGGTGTTGTTCTTGTTTTATTGATGGATAAGAAGTCACGCATGTCACAAAAAATCTTTGATTCAAAGCATCTACCCTGGTCAGAGTGGAGCTGGAGTGGAGTACCAAACTGGCAGACAAATTCGTTGACAAAGGCTTTGGTCACTGTCAGTGCTTCTTGATCTGGTAGAGGTATGGCCTCTGTCCACTTTGTGGAACAGTTACACAGTGTCAGTATGTACTTGTTATCATTCTTTGTACAGGGAAGTGGTCCTAAGATATCAAGGGCAACTTTTTCCATAGGTTCACCGACTAAATATTTACCCAATGGTGCATGATTCTGCTTACTGGAAGGTTTACGTGCAGCACATTTGTCACACTTTTTACAGTAATCTTCAACGTACTTTTTCATTGCAGGCCAATAGAAGTTCTGTTTAATTATTCCCAATATCTTTTCAGCACAGAGATGACCAGCAGTTGGAATGTCATGGAAGTATCTAAGAATGTCACATTTGAGCGCCGCTGGCACTACCAATTGAATCTTAGAACTAGCATTGTTGTCATCAATCCATCTTCTGTATAACATTCTACCATGCAACTCAAGCCAATCCCAATGTTGCCATAGGGTTTTCAGAGAAGAAGAGTTTTCAAATATGCTTTGCCATTCTGGATGACCAGATCCTTCCTCCCTGGCTACCATTATCAGTGCAATGTTGGGGTCTTCCAGCTGACGATTTCTAACTTCTGATTATTCCCATCCACAGAGCAACTCCTGGTTTTCTGAGAAAGTAGATTGTTTATCAGCAGTTTGATTTCTTGTAATAGCTCTTGATATCACTTGCATTGTAGCATCTGAACAAGCAGATTCCGTTTCAGTTTCTTTCTCAAACTGGGATGACACAGGTTTAAGTTCAATCAATGTATTTTCATTTTCTTCATCTGAATCCACGTTCCTTTGAACTTCCTGTCTTCTACAGGTTGCACATGGATTTCTGGACATTGCATCAGCATTGGAATGTTTCTGACCAGGATGATGTATTACAATCAGATTATATGTGCCCAGTTCCTGAAGCCACCTTGCCACTTGTCCAGAAGGGTTACGCAAGTTCTTAATCCAGCTTATAGCGGCATTATCAGTTCTCAGCAATATTTCTTGTCCATACAGATATGAATGAAAATTTCTCAAGGCAGTAATAACAGCAAGTAATTCCTTCCTTGTCACACAGTATGATCTCTCATGAACATTCATAGCTTTACTCATATAGGCTATGACTCTTTCTGTTTCATCATATACCTGTGACAGGACTGCACCAACAGCAACGTCACTCGCATCAGTGTCCAGAATGAAACGTTTGCCAGCAGAGGGATATGCTAGAATAGGAGCAGTCGTCAGAACCTGTTTCAACCTCTCAAAAGCCTCTTGACACTCTTCGTTCCAGAGAAAGTGTACTCTTTTCTCACATAGCTTGTGCAAGGGGCGTGCAATTGTTCCAAAGTCTCGGACAAAACGCCTATAGTGTGAGCACAGTCCCAAAAAGCTTCGCACATGTTTGACATTCTTTGGAGTGGGCCAATTATGAACGGCAGCAATTTTGTCAGGGTCTGTTTGGTCACCTTCTTCAGACACGATGTGACCAAGAAACTTTACCTTCCTTTGAAAGTAAATGCACTTAGAAGGTTTTAATTTGAGATTTGCTTCTTGCAGTCGTTGAAAAACATGTTCTAGCCTTTCTACACATTGGCTGATGCCGGGGTTATGATATCGTCCATATAAAGAAGACATTCATTCCACTGCAGTCCTCTCAAAACACTTTCCATCAAATGTTCAAAAGTAGATGGTGCATTGGATAATCCGAAGGGCATAACCAGAAATTGATAGAGGCCAAAACTTGTAGCAAATGCTGTCTTTTCTTTATCCTCAGGGGTCATGCCTATCTGCCAAAACCCGAAATTCAAATCCATACTGCAGAACCATTTGGAACCAGTCAATGAGTCTAAACAATCATTAACTCTGGGAAGAGGGTAGGCATCTTTCACAGTTAGATCATTAAGTTTCCTATAGTCAACACAGAATCTAGTACTTCCATCCTTCTTGGTGACAAGGACAATGGGGGAGGCCCAAGCACTGTTTGATGGCTCAGTAATACCTCACTGTAACATCTTTTCTAATTCAGATTTCTCTGCTTCACGTTTGCCAAATGGCTGTCTTCATGGAGGTTGTTGTACAGGCAGAGCCTGTCCTGTATTTATCCGATGCTGCACTCTGTCAGTCCTGCCAAGATCTTCAGGAGTCTTTGAAAATATATTCTGATATTTCAGCAACAGTTTTGCAAAGGTCTCTTTTTTATCTGGTGTAAGTTCAGCAGAACTTCTCTCAAACATCTCTTTAAGATGGTATGGCAGCTGATCTACTGCTACGATCTTAGGTTTAATTGTTACACTAGCACACCTATGAAGAGGTTGTTCCTGTTCATAATAAGACTCGCAAATGCCAATGTCAGTGTTCACATTCAAGATGGTTTCAGAGTCGCCAAAGTTAATTACTTGAACGTATTTGTTAACGGTTCTTGTATTGATAACTCCACTGAGCAGATAGACTCTCTGCGTCTCACTAACTCTGTGTGATACTTCTAGAAAGCCATCTTTAGCTAGGAATTCTGACTTTGGGATATGAATTGGAACCCATGTAACAGTGTTTGCTTTAAGTTTTGTTGTCTTTCTTACTGTAACTCGACTTATCATTTCAGCTTCTCCACCAATCCAACAACTTATATCACCCTCCCCTGTTATGAGTCTGAGAGCTTTATAGTCAATTTTATCAACAAATTTAAGGAGAAAGTCTTGTCCTATAATACCTTCTTCAGTGATGTCGCAGACAAGATATTGGTGGCTGAATGTCTTTTCATCCATCTTAACGTCCACGTCAATTAGACCGTACACATGCAAATGATTCCCAATAATATCTTGTACAGTTATTGCTTGTTCTTTCAACGAAGGCCTGTCATTTACTTCTATTTTCTTAAAAACTCTGTATAACAACAGTGTAGATGTAGAACCACTATCCTATATTCTCACAAGATGGTGGCAGGAGGGTCCAGGGTAGGAAGTCTACGGATCCCAACCCCATTCCTAAGGAGGAGGCAGTCCCCCCTAGTGAGTTATGCCCTTTCCTGCAAAGTGCCCCTCTTCCCAGTGTCCCAGTAGGTGTTAGATTAGCCCTTTTTCATAGGCTTGGTTGGACCTCTTGGATGATGTGTGTATCCTTTCCACAGTAATAAGAGTTACCAGCTACACTTCCAGGACCTTCCTCCTCTGATATCTCTGTAGAGTGGGTGAAGAACATAAGATTTTATTCCTGGATGTTTTTAGTTTGAAGGAGAGGGGGAAAGTTTCAACTCATCTTCAATCTTTCCTCTGTTCAGAATGTAGACAGCAGCCTCAGTCAGGAATGTGATCAGGTTGAATGACTAGGTGATCTCCATAGATCTCCAGGATGCTTATCATCACATCTCCATCTTCCCAGCATACATGAAATTTCTGCATTTTTGTCTGAAACAAGAGTTCTTTCAATTTCAGACTCTTCCTTTCCTTTTGGTCTAGCTTCCACTTCCAGAGCCTTCACCAGGGTGATTGGTCTAATAGTGGCTCATTTAAGGTCCTTATGGGTTCCCATCCTTCAGTACTTTGACATCTGGTTGATGCACAATGTCCTTATATGTACCCTTTTGAGGGATCTGTCTCTGTTGGGAGGTGACTCGACTAGGCCTGATTCCCAGTCAAGAGAAGTCAGATCTAATCTTTTTTCAGAATTTCTTTATTGTAGGGATGAATTTTCTCATCTGTTAAGGAATAGTCTGTGTTCTGCCTGACAAAATCTCACAAATACTTGATCTTTTAGCAAGATTGGGTGAGAAGACATCATTATCTGCTCATATATACCTCTCTCTCTGCTGGGAACTTTGAATGTGGCTGCAGATGTCTTTTCCTTAGGTAGACTTCATACATGGCCCCTCCAGTTCTTGCTTCTTGTGAACTGGAGACCTCACAAGGACCCCCTGTGTAACTTATTTCCCCATCGAATCCAAGTTTCATCACCATCTGAGTTGGTGGATAAATCAGAACAGGTTTCTGACCAGAGTTCCAATTCATGCTCCAGTCTTTCACTCCTTCATTTTATACTGACACTTCAGATTCAGGCTGTTGGGCTCACCTAGAGCCTGAGGGAGTAGTCCTGCAGAACTTGTGGTGTCAGGAAGAAGCTTGCCTCCACATCAACGATCTAGAAATGTGGGCTATTTTTCTAGCTCTTAAAGAGTGCGTCACCCTAATAAGGCATTGCTGCATCATGGTTGCTACAGACATAATGCCAAGGGGGCACTCATGCCCCTTGTCTCTGCATGGAAGTTTGGAATCTCCACAATGGTCAGGTTTAGAGGAGATTACTCTCAGAGTCCATCACATTCTAGGCAACAGAAATGTTCTGGTGGACAGCTTGTCTAGACAGGGGTGAGCAGCCATTACAGATTACGGAATGATCTCTACACCAGTCGGTAGTAGAGACAGGTTTTCATCTGTGGGAAAAGCCAGTGGTAGACTTGTTTGCAATTAAGCTGAACAACAAGCTCTTATATATCTCTCCAGTGCCAGCCCAGAGGGCATAGGGTGGGGGTGGAGGTGGACACCTTCAGTCGGATGTGGGATTGACTGTACGTCTATGCCTTCCTGCGTTTCAGAATAATCCCTCAGGTTCTTCACAGATTCAGGACTTTCAAGTCATAACTCATCCTGAAAGCTCCCCTATGACCTCATAGATCATGGTTCAACATCTCCTTGACATGTTGGTCGATGATCCCAGGGAATTACCACCAAAGAGGGATCTACTGTCTCAGCACAGATGATCCCTTATGCACAGCACTGCTCAAGTCCTCCACCTTCACACCTGGCTCATATCAAACCATGACCAGTTTTTAAGCAAGATCACCAAATACATAGCTCAGAATAGAAAGCATTCAACCTCCAAGTTTTACAATGCCAAGTTGAGAATTTTTGGTAAATGGTTAAGTAGGAAATGTGTTGATCCTATCTGTCCCCCTTTAACTGCAGTTGCAGATTTTCTTCTTTTTCTCTTTCAGGAAAAATATTGCTCAGTATCCATGATTAAAGGCTATAGAGTAGCCCTCTCTAACACTTTTAAGCTCGCTATGGACTCCACTATAGGGTCAGATCCACATCGTTTAGGACTGAAAGGTACTTTGAGCTCCAGAGACTAGTCTCTTGCTTGTTGATGCTAAGAAGGAACCCCTCTTTGTGTTCTTTAGTCACTATCTAAACCTCCATATAAACCTTTGAGTAAAGTTTCTGTCAAGAATTGTACCCTTGAAACAGTCTTTTTCCTCTCCTTAGCATTGACAAGGAGAAGGAGTGAAATTCTTGCTTTGTCAGTGGAAAAGGGTTGTTTACATTTCAGTGGTAGTTATGATTCAGTCTTTCTTCTTTGCTGACTGGGCTTTCTGGCCAAGAATCAGCTGCCTTTGGTAGCTCCTGTTCCTGTTGAAATCCCCAGTCTCATTTGTATCTGTGCTGGGGATGATCAAGATAGACCCCTTTGCTCAGTTTGATCTTTATGGTTAGATCTAGCGAAATCAAGTGGAAAAAGAAAGGGTCATAACTGTCTTTTTCTTTCTTTAAAAGGTACTTCAGATATTTTGGCAGCCACCATATCAAGGTGGATTATTCAAACTATTAAAAGAGCTTATCAGTCTCTCACTGAGAGAGAGTTCTCTTTCATGAAAATCAAAACCCTTGAGGTCAGATCTGTTGCTGCATCTTGGGCTTTTTTCAATCATTCCTTTTTGCATGATGTCATGAAAGCCACCTTCTGGTGTTCTCACTCCACCTTCTCATCATTTTACCTTTGTTCAGTGGTACACCAGAGTGAAGGTATTTATGCTTTGGGTCCAATTGTGTCAGCTCAGCAAATTGTCAAGCCATTCTCCAGTCAGCAGTAGAACATCCTACTGACAACAATGGTAAGTTCTCTTGACAGCTTATCTTAGACCATCAGCCTGGCAAATTCAGCAATGCAATAATAGCAGGTGATGTATTACTGCTATTAAAATGTATTTTTTTTTGGGGGGGGGGATAAATTTAATTATGTAATACTTACCTGCTGTTATTGCACAATTCCCTCCTCACTCTGCTCTGATGTCCTTCAGTCTTGGTCCAAGTCAAAGAAGGAAGATATTCTGATTGTCAGAAGTGGACTGAGGTATTAGACTGGGATCATGTTGTTTTTTAATCTAGACCTCAGCTTGCTAATTGGAGGAGGGAATAATGTCCTTGGACTGGGGACTAGTGCCAGGAAAAGATCTAGCAATGCAATTATAGCAGGTTAGCATTACATAATTAAAATTAGCATTAGCCCCCTCCCCCCCCCCAAAGTACTCTCAAAAACCACTGGACTAACTTTGACCACATTTGGCAGAGACCATACTGGCATGTATAAAATTTGTACAAATGATGCTGATCCACCTTCAGATATGGCCACCATTACTAAAATAGAAAAACTGTTTAAAGACTTCTTAAACACTTCTAAACAGAATTTGACCAAACTTGATATAAAGCATCCTAGCATGAAGGCCTTTCATTTCAATACAAATAATGACACTCCATCATCAAGTATGGCTGACATTACTAAAAATAGAAAAACCTTCAAACGACTTCCAAAAAACTGCCTAGCGGAATTTGACCAAATTTAACAGAAAGCAAACTGACATAGAGAACTTTCAAATTTGTACAACTGATCCACCATCAGATATGGCTGCCATTAATAAAAATAGGAAAACCTTGCAATGACTTCTTCACAAAAAAAACTTAAAAGTATTTGACTAAATTTAACGGAAAGCATCCTGGCATAGAGGGCTCTCAGTATTATGCAAATGATGCCATACTGCCATCAACTTTTGCCACCTTTGTTCAAAATAGAAAAACATTTCAACAACTTCTTCTGAAAATCTGTTAAACAGAATTTGACCAGACTTTACAGAAAGCCTGCTAGTATAAAGAATTTCATATTTGTCTTCAGATATAGCCACCATTATTAAAAATGGAACAAATTTTAAACAACTTCTTCGCAGAAACTGCTTTGTAGAAATTGACCAAATTTGACAGAAAACATTATGGTATTAAGGACTTTCAAATGTTTACAAATTATGATGTTTCACTAGACAGAATCTGACCAAATTTTACAAAAAGCATTCTGACATGAAGAGCTTTTAAGTTTGTACAATCTGCCATCAAATGTAGCTGCTGTTACTTAAAATATAATCTTTAATAACTTTTTATATAAACTGCTTAACATACAATGTGTTCTGGCATAGAGGCCTTTCAGTATTGGACAAATGATGTAGATGTATGATCAAGTATCTTAAAACAGTTGTTTTCATAACATATGCAATCAACATTATTGGAAGAAATGTCCACAAAAAGCATCCTACTGACCCAGATTTCTTGGCCAACTGCTCTTGCATTTGGCTATTAGACATATGTCAGCCAGGTGAGTTGGCCTTTGTATTTATTCTTGGAACCATAACCTAATCTTGAACCAACCATTATGATATTAATTATTAATACAACATAGAGGGTGATAAGAAATATATATTAAATATTATCCATAGAATTTTGCTTTCAGTAAATAAAAACAAGTTATATGCATATATTGTCAATACTTGATGTTTCATCTATCATCGGGTTACAAATCAATGTTGATTACATGTATTTCGTAGCTGACATAGATTTTGTTGGTAGAAATTGTTGTACAGATGATGATGATGATGATGATGATATTGGTACTATGTACATTACATACTGTAGGCTCTCAATGACAGAAATCACTAGGGTTATTGGCAAGATAACTGACATTGCAATAATTGCATTCTTGCTGTATCATTTTTATTTAATCTTTGGCATGTCTGTGAGGGGAACAAAAGAGAAACAAATGTTTTGTAACCAAGGATCTATTAACTGGTATACTGTTTATCATATTAGTGATTAAAAGAGACAGTTTGGGATTCAATTTAATGTTGGAACCAAATCTCCACCATTTTTTGGTTCCATCTCCAACATTTATAAAACCCATTTCCAGCATGTTGCTGCAGGAGTCAAAACAGTTGTATAGAGGATTTTACATGAGTATACATTTCAGATGAAAATTATGAGTTGAGTTGAATAATTTATATCCTTTGTGAGCCATGGCAAAGAAAAGATTGAAATCATTTGATGAGTTTCATACATTTCATTTGAAATAAGCACAAATGTAAGATTCAGTTTATTACATAATGAAAGAATGCAAAATGTATTCTGAATAGCATTAGCATTATTATTATTAGTAGTAGTATGCTATCAAGATACATATATTTAGTTTAGCTATTTAGCAAAAAGAAAAATAACAAAATAATTTTTTAAAAAGTTCCACTTTAATCTATCATGTACATTAAATCAATACTTGTCAGTAGAAATGGCATCTAAATAAAATTACTAAATTACAGCTTACCTGTGATTTTTAAACACAGGACTGACTTTTTGTTAGGCCACCTGGTATAATTAGGCATGAAAACAGATGTTCACACTTCAAACAATTGATTGATGAAGCAGCTGCTCAAATTCACCTAGATCAAAAGACAGTCAGCTTTTGAGCGAGATCTTTGATGATTAGGGAATGAAAAGAAGCTTTCTGTGGCTATTGTTAGTTGCATATAAACCATAAGGGATATCACAAGTGCAGTGGAGATGTATCTCTCCTCATTTGGTATGATTGTATGTAATCTCTTACACTCCGGATTATTGTTGTTCTCAAAATTGGCCATAATATCTCACTTACGCTTAATAATCCCTTGGATCTGAGTTCGCCTGACTCCCATTTCTGCTGCAACTAAACAGCTACTTTGTCCACTATCCAGGAAATGAATTGCTTCGATTCTCTCATGTAAGGACAAAAACCACTTTGCTTTCGATGCCGACATGTTGACACCTTGAGAGTGAATGACAGTGTGATTGGAGTATGGTAAGTACAATCGAGATATTAAATACTTAAACATCGATTCACATGATATACCTTTATCTAAACAATGCCTTGATCATCAAACAAAAGAGGTGTTTAATTTGCATACTTGGAGCGGTCACTGTTGTTACGCTTCAGTGACTGCTTAAGGTAGGGTGAAACCATGGTTTGGTTAAGAAACACCTAGCCGCTGACTACTGAAAGCAGGTGATCATTAATTACAAGGCATTTATATAGGAAATTTGCTGGGGGGAAATTAGAATGACCGCTGAATACAGGTGACCGCTAGGACAGGTTTGATTCTGTAGTCCTTACCATCCATTATATATGTCACTTATTACAGAAAATTGCCATTGATATAAGAGTATTTTCATATTGTTTTCATATAATGATTGAAATAAGTGAAACAATGAAACAATCTGTATTGATTTAATATGATTATTACAGAATTGGAGAAGAGGATACAAATAAGAAAAGATGATCTTGAAAGAGTTGAAATAGCAGATGATGAGTAAGTTTCATATTGAAGTCATGGCCTTTTGAATGACTGTATGTGCTGTCCGTACAACTGATATTATTGTATGTTCTTTTTTCTTTACTTATGCTTGATGAAACTAAAGATAAAATAACTATTCGGGCCCTGCATGATGATGCATAAATTCATGTCTTTACAGAAGCATTGTAGTGTTTTCTTCAGACTTCAGTATGATAACAATTATAAAATGACAGAAAAGGAAACCAAAACTTTCTTACTTTCCTCACATTTTTTTCTTTAACTTAAAATTAGTGAAAGAAAGTAATTGACCAATTTAAAACTTTAAGTATTCCTCCAATACATACAGTGGCCTAGAAGAACCATTTGCTGTTACACAGTAATGATGTGTTCTTTATAAGTAAATGCTCTTGTTATGCAGATGTGCTTTGATGTCCATCTTTTTCAGATTGGTAATAAAATTGCAAGGCAAAAACTGTTGTATGATTGTATTTAGTGAAGAAAATTAAAAGGAAAAGTGGACCAGAGTTCAGAGGTCAATGCACAATGAGGGAGAGAAAACAATAAATATGTTTACTTTGCCTCATGAATCAGGTTACAGAAGGATAAGCAGCAGCTAGCATCAAAAGCAGATGAGATGGGGAGATTGCGATCTGAGAATACTGACATGGAAGAGCAGATGGAGAGGCTGGCGGAATCACATAAGTAAGTATGGCCCCCACAGCCCTAAACTTTGTCAGAAAAATGGTTGAAAAGGATTCTTAAAAGTTATGGAAAGTGGGCACAAATTCAGGCATATCATGTGAAAATCATCCAGATTTGATAATGATGGTAGAGTGCAAGATTGTTAATGTCCTCCTAGCCAGTATTTTGCAAACCAACATTTATATATATATATATAGATAATATCTATAAACTCATAAGTCAGGTCCAATAGCATCTGCAAAGACCCAGATCTGCCATCGCACAATGTGCAGGCAGATCAAGGTCTATGCAGCTTGTTAGGAGTAATTACTAGAACAAACAACATAGACCAACATAGACCCTGGCCTGCTGACACATTATTCAAAGGCAGATCAGGGTCATTGTTGTTTGCAGTTGGACCTGACTTATAAGCAAGTATATATAGTACTGAATATACTTGCCTATAAGCTGGGTCCAAATGCAAACAACATAGACCCTGATCTGCTGTTGCATAATGTGCCAGCAGATCAGGGTCTGTGTTGTTTTGTTCTACTGATTAGTCCTTACAAACTGCATAGACCCAGATCTGCTGGTGCATTATGCGCTGGCATATCTGGGTCTGTGCAGTTTGCCGTTGGTATCAGTTTATATGTGAGTATATATGGTAGCTTATAATAGTTGCCATAATAAAAATACTATATTCTAGTCATTTTCTTCAGTTCCTGTTTCAGTGTTTATGTGGAAGACTGAACAGGAGTAAATAAAAGCTGAAAAGATTTCCATGGAGAAATTATTTATTCACTGAAGATAAATGTCATGGAAAATTACTTTCCCATTTTTGTGGGCACCAGATGTCCAGAACATCTATTCATCTCTAATGAAGCAACATTTGTCAGAATAGGATTGGATAAAGGTTACACATAAGCTTTATATTGGATTATTTTTAAAAGTATATTTATTCTTGATGATTTTGCCTGTGCATTTCTCCATGATTCTATAGTTTTTTGGTTTATCTAGATTCATCAGTATCTGGTCCTAAAAATCTTCTTGACTTATCAAATTATATGTGCAGTGTTGTTAGGTTAACTGAAATCCAACTGAAATTATGCATTGTCTCTTTGAGAAAAAATCACCCCCTTTTTTTTTCTTCAAAAAGAGGTATTGATTAAGATCTAATAGCTTTTTAGGGCATGATTAAGCTTTATTGATTAAAGCTAGTCATTTCATGCATTCCTCCTGAAGTTGCCTGAAGGGTGAACCTTGATCAGAGTACATACTCTACCAGAGTCCACTGACAGTGGAACATATTCTGGTATCAACTTCCACCCTGTGAGACTGAAGTTTTTATGTGAATTAAATTAAGAAACTTTATGATGTACAACCAGAGAAAATCTTACTTTTGAAAAAATGTGGTTTATATTACAAACTTTGACCCTATAATTTAAGGATGTTATACTTTTTACTGTTGTCTTTTATTTTCTTTTATTTTTATTTTGTTTTATTTTTTGGAGGTATCAATTTTTATGGATTTTGTGGAAGCTCTGAACCATGAATGTAAAGACCCATCAACAGTTTAGCCACATGTGATGCCATATGTTTCAGTCATATCTCCTAGTACACAAACATTTGTCACATAAATAATCCCAAAATTGCATAATTAACACAACTCGAGCTTTCTTAAAGTCATGGATAATTAGAACCAGTCTCTCAGACTTGTGATTGTGAACTACTTTCCTCTACACATCAAAGATTGCCACAGTCTGCTAACTGAATTGAGCAAGGGGCAGTTGGTAACATGTTCAATTCACATTAGAATGATGACATTAACCACATGGTCGTCAGAACATATTGATGGTACAACTTTATGGACAGTGCTTTAAGTAAAAGATCATATAGATATATTTCAGGAACCTTTTGCATTGATGTTGTTGTCTGCATCAGCTTTGTTTCATGTTGAGCACTTGGACAAAAACACAGTGTAAAGCATTGATCTTGACAGGTGTTTGATTTGCACTCATACTGGTAGTAGTATTGTTTTAAACATTCAAATAACCACCATTTGTTGTTGGCAAATATTTGTTCTTTTTTATTATTTTTTGGGGGTATTTGTAAAGGCTAATTCATGAAATAAAATACCTATCAATCTGCAAACTTTGACAGAGGCAAATCCACCAATTTATTAAGTACCCATGAAATTGTCCATTTTTTTTTTTTTTACAAAACCATGAAAATTGATACTCATGAAATTAAATGAAACCATAGTACCTTTTACAGAATGTTAACATCAGTACCTTTTATCTTTTATTTTTTAGTACTTCACTTTTATGTTTGTTTGGAAGGGTCTATCTGCCTGGAGATTTTTTGCAGTTTTTTTATATTTCCATTTTTAGAAATTAACTATTAATCGGCACCATATAGGTATGGTTGTGCTGACATGCTATTAAATCCCAATATACACACATACTTGTAACATATGGGGCAGCTATTTATTTATTTAAAAAATCGGTACATATTTATGTATTTCTTACTTTTTTATGGCAATAGCTGTGAAGGAATTTAATAAAAGATTTTGTGCTTGATATTCCAAAAGTAGTTTTGGCTTAGACAGTCCTAGAATATTTCTTTGTTATAATTTTAGCAAATGAAATGCAATATGTTGCAAATGTGTGTGTGTGTGTGTGTGTGTGTGTGTGTGTGTGTGTGTGTGTGTGTGTGTGTGTGTGTGTGTGTGTGTGTGTGTGTGTGTGTGTGTGTGTGTGTGTGTGTAAACTATGTTTAGCAGATACAGTGGTCCTTCACTATAACTCTCCTCAGCATACTGCTTCCCTTATAACATAGGTATAGTCATGGATGCTATGTTAATTGGTCAAATTTTGTTTTATTATTACTAGTTCATTTATTTCACTTTTTTTAGTTCCTGGTTCAAGAGAACCTTTTTTTGTAGATGCCATCTTTGTGCATTGTAACCAATTAGATGATTTGTACAATATTTGCAGAGTTGTGTTAGCCCAGTTAAACACACAAATAGAAGATTATAGAGAACAAGTGTTAAAGGAAAGGAAAGAAAGGTAAAACAACTTATTCTATCTTACTAGTAACACAAATAATCTCCAACTGACATGTAATATGAAATCTTTCAGTAATGCAAAACTAATGCCAGTATGATTCAGATAGCTTCAAAGCATGAACAGATATTGTAGAGAGAGAGAGAGAGAGAGAGAGAGAGAGAGAGAGAGAGAGAGAGAGAAAGACTTGTTGATAGAAAATTAAGTGAGAACTGCATTTAGATATCTACATCTTCATAGTGTTGGCCTTATTATCTACCTTTTTGATAAATTCCAAAATTTGAGTAAAATCCATCCACATTTAGTTACATCCTAGAATAAATATGTAAATACTAGAGGTGGTTTGGCATCATTGATGCATCGATAAATCAAAGTATTTACTCTGGCGATAGTGTATGGCAATATAGATTCAAACTAATGATACAGGATGATAGTAGAATGAAACATAAACTAAATGACATGATATAAACTGTCCAAAAAAACATGAATATTTTCTTGTAATTTTTTTCCACTTCGAATGAAATATGCAATGCCACATAAAGCATGACTAAAACTGTTTCCATGTACCTGCTATATCTACCTAATTAATTGCTACACACACTCTTTAAATGCAAAGAATTTTAGTTTATCAGAAAACAACAATTATTAATCCTCTTAAAGTGTGATGTTTTAATGAGTATTTTTTTAATTTGTTAGCTTACCCCAACAAAATTAGATTTATTAATAATCTACCTTCCGTATAAGTACATAGTGTATTATGCTTAATAAATGCACCTGCCTCCATAAATACCACCCCCATCCACTTTTAAATATAAGCAAGTGCCTACATTTGACTTAGTTGTATCCAGTGAAACAATTCAATCAGGAAAGCCAAATTTATATCCTTTGACTGTCAAATGTTATACATGATATATGCACAAAAAGATGAATTCAAAACAAAACATTACCTTGCAGGTGCCATGCAACTTGGTCCTTTGCAATTCTACTCAATACACATATATATATTCTGGTGGAAAAATGAAATCAATATATGCTGTGTTAATTTCCCAGGACTTGAGTGATGTTTATATTTTTGTCTTAATTGGACCATATCAACAACTGAGAAATGTAAAGTACCTAAACATACACTCAGAGAGAACAAGATACTTTAAGCTGGGGCCTTAATAGATGCACCCTCATTCATTTTTACATGCCGGTTACACCTGTTCAGTAGAATATGGGAATAACTCTTTCTCCATCGAATACATTACATGGTCACATTAATATTTGCTACCTCTGAATCCGGCCCTCTTGGAAAGACAACAGAAATGTGTCTTTCCCATCTATATACAATATAGATGATAAAAATAGTATCTATGGGAAGTAACTTTTCATAGATACTATTATAATTATCTCCCCTTGTCACCACTAGGTGGCTTCCCATATGCTAAAGGTTCTTCAGTTTAAGCTTTCATTTAGTACAGGTAACATTGTACTTCTTTACCTCATGAAATCCATTGGATTACTCTGGAATTTTCAGCCGTCTGCATCAGTATTGTTTTGTTGTATTACTTTGTGTCAAGCATTGGTAACTTTATTTTTTGCTTTTCATTACTATTGTAGACTTAGTCACTAACTATGCCCTTTTTATATTTTTGATGTTTGCATGCCATAATGACATTGTTACATAGTAGGCACTGGTTGAATTTCTTTACCTTTTCATAAGTTATAACTTCAGTGCATTAATTGGTGTACAGATTGCACCTTTTATGTTGTTTGTTATTTGATTTGGTTGTTTTTTTTTATTGTCATTAGAGATGCACAATGGCCACTAGAGCCAAGTGCAAAAAAGTTTGAGATCTCAGTGGACATTTATGAGATATGCCTCAGGTGTACTATATGCACTTCATCTAATCCATGCAGTGCCTGCACAAGTTGGTCAGAAAGGAATTTGTCAACTGTTCTGTGGAGGCATTTGAAAGGCAGGGAAAAGTGCTTGTCATCCAATCTACTGACATAAATATGATGGGAGTACTTGCTGATTCTTTTTGGCAAACCACTGGATGTAAGTCTCCCAGTGGGTGTAAGTCTCCCTGCATGCTGTTGCTGGGCAAGAGTTCCTGTAAGTCTTGGTGCATGGTTTTTTTTGCTGATTTTGCTGGAGTTTTCCACCAGCCACACCAGCCATTTGCTGGTATCCCGGCTCCAACCAGTCTGTCCAGTAGGCTGACCAGCCTTCACTTGCTACTTTTGATCAGAGGAATCTTGTTCCCTCTTTTTGGCAGCCCAGTGGGCATAAGTCCCCCAACATGACTGAGCAGGGCTAGAGTGCCTATAAGTTCAGGTGCATAAGGTTTTATTCCAACCTTCCCAGTTTTTACCAGCCACCACACCAGCTGGCTTTGTTTTCTGATGCTGTCCTGGCCTCTGACTAGCCTATCTGTAATAGGATGAATCTGGGTGGGGTTGGATCTAGTGAAGACACATAACAAAAGCATGTGATTGAGAGACTCATTTGTGAGATGAATAATGAATACATAATTTTTGACACCCTTGACTAAAAATTTTAATCGATCTTACACACACAAATCAAACTTAACAATTGAAAAACCTAAGCTACACATGCACACCAAGTTCATCAACAGATGTAACAAATGGTATCATTCTTCAACAGAAATGATCAATGCATTGTTCATCAACAAATATCACAAATGGTATCATTCATTAACGGATAGAGTTAATATATGGATTTATCAACAGATATGATTAATGTATGGATTTATCAATTGATATGATGTATTGTTCATCAACAAGTATGATGTTGCATTAGATTGTCATATATATAATGATGCTGAATTTTAGGTGAAAAACCTAATATACTATTCATCAACAAATATGATGCTGTTATCTCATGACATCCTGATGATGATAGTGAACATGCCCAATCCACCATGATGAATGACTGAGTAATGATTTTGTGTAGTCCACTTCTCTTGGTCTGCTGAAGGATTCTCCAGGAGCCTCCCTACCCATCACACCCATTGGTCCAGATCATTTGGCCCATCACACCAAATCAACTAGTATCATCAGCATCACTGAAGTTACCATTAACTACAGTATCTGGGTTAAACAACCCCAGTGGAGTGCAGTGACTGCCCAGATCAGCTAAAAATACAACAGTTGAACCATATAATACATGTGAAACACCTAAAAAAGTGTTCAAGTATGAAGACAGTGATATACATTACTCGTGTGCACATGAACTGACTTTGTTATTCATTAAACTCTTCTTTCATAAGAATTACTTATGAGATTGATAATATAATAACCATGCTCGTAGATGATACTCTCTGTGATGAGAATAACAGTTACTGCACTGGATTATAAAAGCTCAAATGTTTCTCATTGTTTAATGCATACAAAATATAATTTAATTCATCTTGTCTATTCAGCTAAACAATATCTAACCCGAAATAGCCTATATTCTATCTCATGACATTTTGTGGCATAGGTTTGACTTTCTTGAAATTCAGAATAAATTGCAATACATTCAGTATATTAAACGATTTTATCACATGGAATGGATAGCAAGAAAGAATAAAGTTTTACATTTTCACATACCTTTACAACTGAAGATCGCTTCCATAAATTGGACAGTTCTCTGAGAAGGTTTCTATGCATTGTGACAATATAAAGGAAAATAGCTCTATAAGTACTATGATGTGGTCAAACCTAGAAGCAAAGAACACTGGGTAAATGGCCCCCTCCCCCACCCCCAATGGCACTTTTGTTCATGCTGCACTAAGTGAACAGAACTTGCTACCAGGACACAATAGGAAAAACAAAAACCTGCAACGATACTTTGCAAATCATAATCTGCTTAAGTAATTGGCCCCTATATTTTTTCAGACCCTCTGATTGTCATAATACATGAAAGCAATATAGCTGCAAAGTCAATGCCTAACACATCAATCTTGCATTTGTGACTTTCACTTTGTTTAAGTAGATGAGGGACTGGTGATCTGTTTCAAGGACAGTCCCTTCTGAAAGGTATGTGTGAAATTTCCCTATTCCCAACCCCTCTGCCAAACACTCATTTTTGATAACAGAGTAGTTTTGCTCCTGTAGGAAAATGTTTCCTAACATAGTGTCTGAGGCATCAATCCTCAACACGAATAATTTATTCAGCTTTGGTAACTTTAGGATTGGTGCACTGATCAACTTTCCCGTAAGGGCCCTAAAAGCCCTTTTCTGGAATGAACCCCAAGAAACTTTATTGGGTTGCCCTTTTCTTGGCTAGTCTGCCAACAGACTAGCTGTAGCGATGAAATTTGGAACAAATTCCCTATAAAATCCTACTAATCCAAGAAACAATTAAATCTCTCTCGTGGTTTCTGATCTAGAAGCATCCCAGATCACTTTAATATAGTTGAGGTGGAATTTCAGCTGCCCTGACCCACTCACTAGGTGGTACTATAGGAAAATTTCTATACCGGCGTCTTCTTTTATTTGCCACCTGACTCGTCTTCAATGACTGCAGCACATGCTATGTTCAATACCCCTTTTCCCACCTTCTCAGATCTGTATATTGTTTTAGCATATTGGCATGAAATATTCTCAGGCTATCTCCCATCTATTCTGTTTTCCATATCACCCTTGACATCCTTGATTTCATAGGATCTTTTCCATTGGACGAATAGTTTAACTTTGTGAGCTGATTGTGTGCCATCTGACACATATTTTCATATCTTTCATGCAAGTCAACAGTGTATTGGTAGGTCATTGTTACTTTTTCAGCTGCAACATAACCCTGACCATAGTTTGTGCAGAATCTGCATAGGACAACAAATTGTCCTGCTGTATAACAACTCAAATGATGAAAATCCAGAGCTTTCATGTGGTACCTCATGATATGTGAACAAAATCACACATAAATATCAGTCCCAATCCCACAGTCTCTCCGTGCACATCAGACATAGCATTTGTTTAAATTTCCATTAAATTTCTTGACCAAACCATTACAAATAGGGTGATACAGTGTTGTGCTTAACTGTTTGATTGATAGCAACATAAATGTGAACCTCCTGTAAAGGAGGGATTTTCTCCTGAGATTAGGGGTGTCTCATGTCCCTCCCATCACTCACTGAAATCCCCAGCATGCACAAAATTATTATTGAAAAATGTAATTTTATCCATTTTTTTCACATTTTGGTTCCAGTGTAGTATATTTATGGTAATACTGCCTGTGATCACGTGAATGTGAACTGGCTTAAGCAGGGCAAGACAATGTAGTTGGTAATTTCACCCTTTGATCCTGTCAGCAGGGTTGGCTGGCTTCATTGTTTGAAGTTTGTTGAGGTGGATTATACAATGTGTAAGCAGAAGTAATTCTGAAAGGATTAAAGACATTAATTTATTATGATTGGGTTACTAAAGAGCTCAATCAGCATAAAACAATAAACATTACTTTGATTCTCTCCACAAGGTATGTTCGGCTTTGGTGCTTAAAGTTGTCAAGATGGATTAGAGTCTTTGCTATGTATGATTAAAAGTAATTCAGACAGAATTAAAGATGTTAATTAATTATTTCTGGATTACTCAAGAGCTCAAGTGGCATAAAACTGGGTCAGTTTGACTTCGGTGTTTAAAGTTTATTGAGATGTCTAAGCATGTGTTGTTATCTCCCATTGCCAAAACACCGGAATCCAAGCAATAAAAATATCACTCAAAATTCAGTGATGGATGGAAATGGGAATTTAAGTGGTTGCAATCAAGTTCAAAGAGACATAAATATGTTCTCTGCTCTTCCTGTAAAGCTGATTTTAAAATCTGTTACGGTGGCAAGAATGACATCAGGTGTCAGGCAGAAATCCCATCTCATAAAAGCATACTAACAATGATAACAAATATTCCATCACTGAAATCCATGTTCGCAGAATATGCATCAAATGTGGATAAAGTTACAAGTGCAGAGACACTATTTGCAAACTTTATAGCTGAACACAATCTCCCATTTCTGGTAGCAGATCATTTTTCAGATTTAGTCAAAATAATGATCCCTGACTCAGAAATTGCAGAAAAGTTCTCATGCAAATGAACAAAAACTACTCACATAGTGACTATTTTATTATTCATAAAAAAATCACAATCTTAATATAATAATAATATTAATAATAATAATAATAATAATTATAACAATAAAAATAATATGAATAATATGAATAATTTATTATATAAACCCACTGTTGTGAGCGACCACCTGCAGAACACAACCAGTGACCATGATTTTTAGGCAAAATATGCATTTGACACTACTATGAATGACCGCATTGCAAAAACTGATATCAACACCACTGACCTTGATTTAATCCTTTCCAGATATGAATGTAAACCAGACTAAAGTACATGTCACTAACTGCCATTGTAATCCATAATGCCTTTGATGAATGAGGTCTTTGTCTTTGTCTATAATACTAGCAAGTGATAATCATTTTCCAGATTTGATTGTCATTATAAAAGAGTGGTGATAGTGATGATAATGATGACAACAAAGGTGTCTGCAAATTAGGCTTAAAGTTACAAAGGGCATGATGGTATAATATATGCGTTAATGCTTCATTTGGAGAATCTTGCTGACATTAAAAAAACATTAGACCCAGACAGTACCAATCTTGAGCAGTTCTGGCAGGCAGTCAGCAATCTGAATCTTCCCACAGGCAGGAAACAATTTAAACTTCTTGGTGGACTCAGTAGAGTTGTACTAACATTGCCACATTCCAATGCAGACACTGAAAGGACATTTTCCATTCTGAGGAAATTCAGACTGACTCCAGAGGAAACCTGGATCCAGTAACAGTACATCATCTCCTAAATGTTAAGATCAACAATGATGAGGACTGCCACCAATATAATTCTAGGAAATGCTAAAAATGCTTGTGGTACATATAAGAAGAGCATGAATGGCAACAAGTTCCTGTGAAAGGACTGATTTGATGCGATGATGTGCACATTTTAATATTACAAAAATGTAAATTTGTTCAGTTGTTGTAATATTTGTCTGTTTGCATGCTAAAAATCAGGTCAATGAAAATCCTCCCTATTATGAGGTCAAAACTCCTGATAGTACTCTGGTTATTCTTCACTTCCACATGGTCTTCTGGTAAACATTGTACAATCAACATGACCATGCTACCTCGCTATTCAAGTCAGGCCAATAAAATTCCGATTACACTCTATTGGTTATTTTTTTTCATGGCCAAGTGGCCTGCCATACTTGGGAATGACCAGTTTGAAAACATTTTGACCATCCGACATTGTAAATTCCCTGTACATTAATCCTTTTCTGTGTAAAAATTGTAATTTCATCCACTATTACAATGTTTCTGGCTACCAGTCACAATTTTATCTGCAGTCACACTTAAGGACATCTCATGCCCTTGTTCCTGCATAAACTCATCACACAAGATATCAGTCACACCTTCTGGAACTTTCAGTTTGTGGAGTGGATGTGTTCTCATCTGCGCATGTGACCTAGTCACGACCACTTGTATAGTGGGAAAACGAAAATATGACATAGTTGATAGTCTGGAGTTCTCGCCATTGTTAGGTTGTATATTGGATTGTCCATACACAGCACTTCGACAGTTTCAGTCAGGAAAGATGTCTCAATTTCTTTTCTCACAATGGGAATGTGATCAATCACCTGCTGTAATAACATACAAGGGGATTTCCAACCAAGCATTTGGTCATCCATAATGAAGCTGTGCTTTACAACAACACCTGTACACCCAGTGTGACGTAAAACTGTTATTGATCATTGGTGGTTTCACTAGCTATTATTACCATGCTCAGGGGCAAATAACAAATTATGATGCAGAAAATCATCACACTTGTCACCTCCTGACTACCCCTTGCTTTCAGTAGCAAGAACTACTCTTTGGACAACTGCCTTTCATTTCAGACAAACTGATGAGATGTGGCCCCATTCCTTGCATGTCTAATACTGTTTATCATTATGACTAACACCCTTCGCAGACTTAAAACTTCCAACTTTATTAGCACTGTTTTTTTTCTGGCTCTCAGGTCTCTGGTCTTTAGACTGCTTACCTGACATTGTTTTTTGAGACCACTTTCCGGGTACCTCCCCAAGCTTCAACAAACTAATCTGCCATATATAATTGTCTGTTCATATATAATACAAAAGGTATATTTCCTGCACACAATTCTGTGATTCTGTCTAGCCAGCCAGCCAGCTGTCCATTGCTGCTGATGTCCAGAGGTCGGTTATTATTATGAGTCAGTTCACAAACCAGCAGAACATTCATTCTTATACATCATGTTGCAAGAACCTGTACAACCTGATCATCCATGTGACTGTCCAGCTGCCAGTTCAGTCAGCCATCTCAGTTTCACAACCCATGCCAGTTGACTATCAGTCAGTTCAGTCAGTGGGTCCAGTGTTCATGGCTTATCCATTTGGAAGGTAGTAGGATACGCCCATAAATGATACCACATCCTCCCTTCCACATGATATGTTATGTGTAAATATGGAAAGCCAATTGGAAGAGGACACCACTGCCCACTGCAAGTGAGTGCAAGAAAATGTGAACCAGCTTATTCACTCCAACTCTACAATGGAGGCAGTAGAAGAAATCTGTTTTACTTCATTGCTGGCTGAATATGCTCCACTACTGTTATTAAGTCAGGCATGGATAATGAGGATGAACATCCCTCCTTCCATCTGCTCCTACAATCAGTTAAAATCAAGATGTCCTATCATCTTTTTGGCAATATCTGAGACATTTTATCGGAGAACCAGCTGCCAGTGTCCTTTTTGACTTGCTGGTATTGTACTCACTCGGATCCCTTGCATGTAGTGGTTTTTAGTTTGGACAAGGATATCACAGGAGTAAGCATGTCCACTTTGCTGTTCTTTAGGATTGATATGCTTTCCATGTGACTTCTAATCTGGTCTGGAATTTAGTAACAGCATTCTCTTTGCTTGATCTTGCTGCACTAGTAATCTTTCAGCATGCTGAGTAATTGGGTAGTGAACTGCCACATTGCTAATGTGATTAATAGAGCAGCACTCCACACCATGACTAATATGAAATGAAGGAACTAGTGAGATGAGATGCCTTCCTTCACTCATCCTCACTTAAGCCACACCACTCTGTGACTCTATGATTATTACCCTTTGACTCTCCTTTCCTGTTCAGTTGTTACATAGAGGAAGCATGGAGACAGATCAAACAAGAAAAGCCTCTCCAGCTCACCTTGCTATCTCTTTCTGGTTTTTGACTATGTCAGACTCGATCTCAATGTACAGACAATTATCAGCAGAAGAAGAGATCAAACCCTGTTCAGCAGCAGTCATTTTGTTCACAGTGGAGCTTCAGGCAGCAATAAGCCTCAGTTTCGAAAAGAACCTAATAAAGTGGAGAGGAAGCCTAGTTTCTCCTGCCCAGAGCATCAAAATCCATGACAGTGACTCTCTATCCTGTTTGCCCATTTACAATCTTCAGTAGGTGATAGGCTCCTTCACATTTGTCAGGCACAGAGTGACCTTTTTCCTGCAAATGAAAGAGTGCTGCAAGTTGTTTCAGAGGGGATTTAGATTTTGTTCACTCAGCCCCCCCCCCCCTTTTTGGCTTCCTTTTCTGTAATGGACATCCTATCTGATCCAGAGAAGGTTGAGTTTATGCAAAAAGAGAGAATTTCTTTTCTTACCAAGCAGGTTTTAGATAGTTCGCAAACTAAACACTGTGAGTTATTACTTAAGACTTTTCCTGATGCATAAAAGCAACTGGAAGGCACCAACTGGTTATCAACTTGAGCCAGCTCAAGAAGTACAAAGCCACACCTTCAGTGAGAAGGGAAACTGCATGGATGGTATGGCTTTCCATGAAGAGGGACAAGTTTACTATCAGTATAGACTTGACCAACCCCTTCTTTCATATCCCCATACATTCAGCTTCTTTCATATCCCCATACATTCAGCTTCACACAAGTTCTTTAATTTCACATTTTAAAGCTCCATGTGGCAGTGTCACACACTCCCTTTTGGACTCAAGGGTTTTCACAAAGACCATTAACAGTGTTGTCACCCTCTTGCAGTCATCCTTGTCAACATTTACTGTGTCTATGGGCAGCATCCTGCAGAAACATATGGTAAGCTCAATTCTAGTTAACAGTATGAATGGGCTTCTCACAACTTTCTTTCAGCAGGGCTTTCTTGTCAACAGGGAGAAGTCCGATCTCCTTCCCAGTATATAGTCCATATGGATATGGAATTTTTTACTCGTCTCAGTCTAGTTCACTTCCATGCATACTGCACAGATCATCAAGCACTCAGAGTAAATTTCCAACTGGGAGTGGATTTCTTTGAGGGAGTTTTGTAACTTCTTAGTTTACTTGATGCATCTGCAGACCTGTTCTACATTAGCTGCCTCTTATTGTGTCCAGATGGGACTCCTTTTCCAGTCACTTATATCATTGGATTTTGATCTCAACCAAGATAAAACAGTTCCTGCATCAGTGGCAGAGCAGAGAATGGCTTTTTGCAGGGATACTTCTAGAAAACCCCCAGCTGGAGATTATGGTCTGTCTGGATGCCAGTTCATACAGTTGCAGGACCCACCTTTTGTCCTGCTTCACCATGGCCTGAGGCAGTTGAAGGCCAGAGTGAGGGCCCTTCCACTCATTCTTCTGGAAATGAAGGCCAATTCCTTCCATAAAGGATCAGTTCTGTGGGAAGGTGGCCTTCGTTGTGTCTAACAGCTCAGTGGTGATGAACTGTGTCTGCAACTAGCGGGAGCAGGTCACCAGTCCTTTGGGTCTTGGTCCTGGTCCAGGTCTGGGACTTTCTGAACTGGTGCTCATGCATAAGATCACTGTCCAGACCAGACACATCCCTGGTAGGTTCATTGTCCTGGCCATTTCATTGTCGATGAGGGTCCAGACTCTTCATACTGAGTGGTCCCTACACCATCAATCTTTCATCAGATTTGTACACTCTGAGGTCATCTAATAATAGGTCTTATTGCAATGAAGTGTCTAGCTTCTTCTTTCCAGTCCCAAACCTAGAGATAGGTCTATGCAGTGGATGCTCTGTCAGTCAGTTGAGATGGGTTTTTGTGCTATGTCTTTTCTCTAACTGTTCTGATCCTGAGAATATTTCAGAGGATAAGTGGTCAGACTAGCAAAGAGGTTCTGGTAGACCTTCTTCGATTGGACAAATCATGGGTCTACAGTCTTCTTGATCTAGCAATATATATTCCTTAGAAAATCCTGGTGATGGCCAACATGCTCGAGCAATTCAGGTTACATGTTTTCTATCCCAGTCCCAAAGGGCTTCTCCTTCATGTCTTGCTCTTGTCAGGAGAGCCTTGCACAGAAAGGAGTTTAGTTCTTCAATCATGGATAGGATCAATTGTGCTAAAAGGCTCTCCACTATGAAGGCATATGAGGGGAAATGGCATATCTTTGGAGGCTGGTGCAAGGACATTAACATTGTTTCTTTTGAGCCTCAATTCCTCAGCTAGTTAACTTCTTTTTCTGGCTCTTTGAGAATATGAAGTTAGTGCCTATTATAATTAGCCCTGGTTGCTTACCTTGTTCCCTAGATGGACAGGGCTCAACTCCGATAAGTTTGAGTTCTTATCTAGAACACCATTGGAGCTACTATCATACAAGACATACTTTTTGATAGCCTTAGCTTCAGCCTGCAGGGTGAGCGAATTGCATACCCTGTCAATTTACCCAGAGATGTGACATGCTGTTAGTTTCTGAGATTTAGTTCTGGGTATGATTCAGAATCGATCGGGACCATACTATAGAAGGGAAATGTAACTGGTGGTTCCTCTGGCAGCTGCCCAGGTGATTACCAGAGCCTGTTAATGGCAGCACAACCTCATTGTGGGTATTGGGTTTATAGGTTTCACTGAATTTGCCCCGAAAATTTTCTAGGGTAAGGAAATGCCACTCAGGTCATAATATCCTCTGAAGGATAACCATGGTAGAGGTTGGATGCTTATGCATTTCCTCCTCCTCTTACCTATTCTCCAAACAATAGTGTTATGGGTAATGTATTATATAGAAAATGGAAATTGTAATCATAAATTATGTTTCTTCAAGAATACTTACCTGATCACATTACATTTAAGCCCTCCCACACCTCCTGTCAAATGCAAGCATCCTCATTAATGTATTGCTCAAGCTTAAATTGAAAAACATCTGCTAGAGTGGTAACAATCGAAAGTAATTATCATAGTAACAATGGAAAGTAATTATCATAGTAACAATGGAAAGTAATTATCATAGTAACAATGGAAAGTAATTATCATAGTATCTTGGAAGAGTTATTTCCTATGTGGGATCTTTATGTTGACTTTGTACAGAATGGTAACCCAGGAACAAAAGAGTTCCCTGTCAAAGGAGTTGGAAGATTATAAGACAGAAAACCAGAACAAGCTACAAGCATTGAACAAGCTGGTGACAGAGGGGAAGGCAGAACATATGGAACTGGCTAATGAGGTTTGTCTTTTACTGCTTGTTTTTTGTTACACCTCAGTGTGGCATCCATCATCTGATGCAGCTTCATAGAACAATTTTTGTCTCACTTTCAAATGCATAGTTTTATTTTGTAGGACAACATGTTTAGATTTATTTGTATGTATTTATCTTCCTAATGTTGTTTTGCAATTCTTTAATCAGAACTATATAGTCAGTATTGTGTTGATGTGCCATTAAACCCCACACATGCATACTTCTAAAGCATAAGACAATAGAGATCTCAGTTTTGTGTCAATAGCACACATGGTCAAATTTTCTCAACCTCTGACAGTTGTTAGCTCTATTAGTCATAGACCAGAAGAGCTTATAGGATGGCCTGGTGTCCATCATTCTGTCTATCTGGTAGCACAAGTTTGTTATCGCAACTCCTAAAAACTACTTTGAGGATTGTCATGAAACTTCACACTCATACATTCATCCTATGGTCTAGTTAATCCTCAATGAAAATGGTGCTGCTCAGACATCCAGTATGTCCACCACAGTGCGTTTCTTGAAAATCTTGTTATCACTTCTCCTGAATGGAAAGTCCTATTGACATGGGGTTTTCAACAAAAGACTTCTTGTGATGTCTTGTTGGTCCACTCAGACATCTAATATGATTGCCATGGCAGTCATTTTGAAAACGTTTTGTCGCTGCTTGTCCTGAACAGAAAGTCATATCAATATTTGGATTTTACCAGACTTCTTATTATGTCAAGTTGGTCCTAAATGAAAATGGTATCAGTTGGACATTCGGTATGGCCAGCACAGTAGTCATCTTGAAAATCTTGTTATCACTACTCCTTCTGCATGGATGTTTATATCAACATAGGATTTTCACTAAAAGACTTCTTATGATGTCTAGTTGGTCCTAAATGAAATTTTTTTAAATCTGACACTCAATATGGTTGCCATAGCAGTCACCTTGAAAATCTTGGTATTGCTATTTCTCCTGAACAGAAAGTCATATCCAAATTAGGTTTTCACTAGAAGACTTCTTATGATGTCTTGTTGGACCTAAATGAAAATGGCGCCACTTTGACATCCAATATGGCCATTACAGTGGCCATCTTTAAAATCTTGTTATCACTACTCCTCATGACTGGATGGTCATATAAACATGGTTTTTATTAAAAGACTTATAATTATTTCTAGCTGGTCCTAAATAAAAATGGTGCTAATCTTACTTCCAATATGGCCACCAGATTGGCCATCTTAAAAATCTTATGTCAGATGGATGGTCATATTGACATCAGGTGTTTACCAAAAGAATTCTTATGATGTATAGCTGGACATAAATGAAATGCTTGTTATCGCTACTCCTCATAAATGAAAGAATATATCAACATTGCGTTTTCACCAAAAGACTTCTTATGGTGTCTAGTTGGTCCTCACTGAAAGGATGCTGATCTATCTGACATCCAATATGGCCACCATAGCAGTCATCTTGAAAATCTTGTCATTGCTACTCCTCCTGATTTCATATGATATCTAGTTGGTCCTAAATGAAAATGGTGCCAATCTTACATCCAATTTGACTGCCATGATGGCCATCTTGAAAATCTTGTTGTCACTGCTCCTTCTGAATGAATGGACATATGGACATGGGATTTTCACCAAAAGACTTCTGATGATGTCTGGCTGGTCCTACATTAAAATGTTGCTGATCTTACATCCACTTAAAAATCTTGTTTTAGCTCAAGAATATCAGAGATGATATCAACACTCAGCAGTTACAAATAAGAAATGATCTTATCTTGAATTCCTGGAAATTCTTTTTGGCCAGTAGAGCATCAGTCCCTTGAAGGACTCTTGTTCCAGTGTTGTGTTGGATTTATTTTCACAGGCTACAATAGACCCTTTTAGCATCATGCTTGTTTGATTTTAAGCATGCTACCCATTAATCATATACATTTGGCATCAAGATGTTCTACTTTTTACTAGTGCCCTGATTAATACTATTCAGTTAAATAATTAAAAACATTTTATTTGACTTGTTCTCCACCTGATTCATGTTCTAAATCCTTAAACAGATAACACTCAGCATATTTTTAATTTATGTCCTTCGATGTGCTAAAGATTTAATAAAGGGATAATAACCACAAGTTTCTAACCCCCAAATTTCTGTAACTTCCAAAGGTGATTTTAAAACTTTCACGCACCCACTGCAGAGTATAATATATTATGATGTTGTCTGTCCATCCATCTGCCTGTCTGCACTTGGGATAAGGAACAATCCTATTGATTTTGGGTCTATACATCAAGGGTCAATCTTGCTGACTGAAAAAACAAAAATAGTTTCTGCACAATAACTAGAGTTGTCCACCATTTGCAGTTACCAAACTTTGTGAATGGCTTGCACTTGGGGTAGCAAGAATCCTATCAATCTCAGGGTCAAAGGTCAAGGGCACTTATGTTTTTGAGACATATTTTATTATTTACTTCGGTAGACAATTATGGCTAAATTATAGGCTTCTGGTTTTCTTATCTTCATGCCCAGTTCAAGACTTAAATACTGTTCTGTAAATTGTGGTTAGAATACACAGGAAAGAAGATGGTGGAACAGGATCCAGTAACAACATATGTAACGATGCAATCAGTAAAATACAATACAATATATGCTATTCCAGTAGTTTGGCATACATCATGATCAATTGTATCTGGTGCATCTTAATGTGTAATCTATTTTATTATATACCTAAGCGTGAAATATAGAAAATTATTGGCAAAATAATTTTCATATTTTTTCTTTCCTATATTTTCACATGAAAATACAAGATTTCCCATCATGCCATGCAACACTTGATTGTGTGTGCCTACAGAAGTTATATCTGTAGCAACAAACACAAGCACTTTTTGAGCCAAAAGAAATAAATAAAAACTGCATTGCATTTCAGATATGGAAATTAATTTTTGCTGAAGAAATATGTCTTGACACCATTCACATCTCTATGAAATTATTTCCCCCTTACTTCCTTGACAACAATGATAAACCTGCTGTGATGCATTGCTGAATCAGACTTGCTTTGTGGTCAGAAACGGGCAAATAGTTTACAAAATGTCAAAAATGTAATTTACTACAACAGATTAGATCATCCCAATCCTACTGCTGTCTTAAGTAGCTGATATTTATATAATCAGCCAATGAAAATGAGGTGAATTTACGAAAAGGGGGGTGGGGTGTTGTGATGAAGAGTGAGTTTACTCTTGCAAGCTTTGATTCTGGAGCAAATTTGGTATATAATAAAAAGAACATTTTCTTTTCCTGCATAAATACTGGATATCATTCATCTTGTGGTACCTAAATTATATATTTTAACTCGTGGCTTCGACACTTGTTAAAATATCCCATTGTTTGTACCACATGATGAAATATATCTGGTATTATCATGGGAAATGAAAATATCCTCTATATTCCTTTCAGATCACAGTTTGTTCAGTTCTGTGTGACATTTCTACTGCATCCATGTCATTTTGAAGATTTTTTTCTGCACAAATTTGCTTAGGTTCCATGACACTTGAATATGTATCTGTATAGGCCTGGCTTATTATACAATTTACCTAGTAAAATATCCACAGTATATTTATGTGTAAACCATGTTATCATTAAATATGGATATATTTTCATATTGATCAGGATTACTTGGAGTGGGATACAAGGGTAGGTTTGATTGAAATACATAACATCATGCTGTGAGGATCCATAAAATATAAAGTGTTTTTCTGCATGCACTATCACGACATCCATGCTGTTTCTTTTAACAGGATTATATGTCTGATTTAATTTAACATGTGTGATGCAGACAAACAATACTACCATAAAATTAGCCTCATTTGTACTAAATTTACAGTAAGCAGCTTTAAATGCTCATTCAGACAGCATCAGTCAGGAGAGTTATCTCTTTGCTTTCAGTGTGTTTGTTTGTTTTCTTGTTTCTCTTTCTGTTCTTATATTAGTATGTCATGACAATGATAAACAGTGTATGGTATGTTTGCTTCCTGACATTTTTAATTTATCATAAGCTTTATTTCTGAGCTGTGTTAATAGATTTATCATAACAGGAGATCAAAGATAGAAAATCCACATTGATAATATGTACTTGACATTCCTGTTACAGGGAATTTGTATCAGATTACTTTTCATCTCCTGGCTGGTTTTGCATTTTTTGATACAAAATTCACTTAGGGTTACTATAGAAGTATGTTAGATCATCATGGCTGCCAAGATCTATTGTACATCAATAACTTTTTAGTCTTGTATAGTATCATGTCTTGGTCAAGCTATGATACCAATTATTTCCAATGTATCTGAAACACTTCATCGTCATTATTGAATATTTTCTTAAGGGTACAATTTTTATTGCTACTTTTACTGTTTAATATCATGCAGGGAAGTCACACAAAAGAAATCTTCACTTTAAAGGTTTTCACTTCTAAACTTTGGAAGCTATAGATGGTCAGATTTAACATTTAATCATGCAGTCATGTTATTTGTACTTTAGATGTTTAATAGCATGACCTGAAACAAATCCAATTTTATTTATATTTTGAAATAAATTATAGAAGATGTGACCCAGTAAAGCTAAGAAAGTACATTCTATCTATTTTTTCATGGTGTTAAAGTATGTCAGTGATTATTATCATTTGTGAGAAAATATTATGTTACATGCAAAATGTTGAAAAAATAAAGATAACTAAACTTTTTGTATACCTGCCATAAGGTGGAGCATATTTTGTTAGGATGTTGTCTGTCTGCCTGTTGCCAGTTTCATTTTCACACAGTAACTCAAGTTGTTCACCATCTATAGCTAACAAATTTTGTGGACGGCTTGCACTTGGGCTATGGAAGAAACCCATCAATTTCAGGATCAAAAAGTCAAAGGTCAAGCTCACTGATAGAGAAGAGAAATGGTTTCTGCACAATAACTCGAGTCGTTCACCATCTACAGTTAGCAAACTTTGTGGATGACTTGCACTTTTGGTAAGGAAGAAACCAATCAATTTTGGGGTCAAAAGTCAAAGGTCAAGGTGACTGTGAATGAAAGAAAAGACATTATTTTTGCATAAGGTATGAAAGAAGCCTATTGTTTTGGGAGTCAAAAGGTCAAAGATCAAAGGCCAGGGTCATTATGGCTCATAGAAAAATTGGTTTTGCAGATTATCTTTGGTTCTAGAGTAAGTTCCGTAAGCAAACTTTGTGGATGGCATGCACTTAAAGTAGTAAAAAAAAAACTTAGATTATGGGGTCTAAAGGTCATGGTCATGGTCATGATCATGATAAGTCTAATAAGAAAATAATGGTTATTGTACATTAAGTTTAGTTTAAGACTGCCTGCCTTAACTAAATGTCAAGGTCATTAAGATGCATTGGTCAGTAATCTCCAGCATCAGTCATACCCTACTAGTGCCTACACAGAGGACTGTTAAACACAGGGTGGGCATATAATGTGCCATTCATGGCACCCTTGTTAAAATAATTTTTTATTCTTTCTACATGGTGATCGGCTACTGGATGCATACTTTAAGTTCAGTTGTCACAATGTAATCCTCGGTGAGGGCAAACAATGATTCTAAGTACTGCTGTGTTTGGACTCGTCCACTAGCAACGGATGTTCCATTTATTCACATCACATAATATGATGTATACTTTCATTGTGACATATGCTTTTGCTTTGATCCTGTGCACTGTGATGTAAATGCTATTTCACCCCCATGCCCATATTACACTTGTGCTATTGCCAGTAGCTGATTGTTGTGTTGGTACTGAAATACATTGTTTTATTTTCATAAGGCATCATTCATTCAATGCTTGACAGTTTTATGACTAATCTGACTTTGAACCACTTACTACAGCATTCTATGAACCAAATAGGTATGGATTATACTATTTGTAGACCTACAGGTAATGCAATTTTTAAATAAAAAGCAAAAAAAAAACAATTATAACCATATGAACAATATTTTAGTATGAGCACAATGCTTTAATATACAAAGTTACTGCTGTGCAATTTTCAAATGAATTTGATTTCTTCCAGTATAGGATTCCACAAATTTTATTATGATTGCAAATGTCTTTGTGGTACTAATGTCTTTTTTGTCACTAAAATACCATCCTTTTCTCTGACATTTTATTCTAACTGCTATTTATCATGGCATTTTATTAGTGGCATTTTGTTTTCTTTTAGTCTTTAGACATCTAACATTTGAGTTTGAATTTAATTTAGCATTACCAGTGACAACAATATTAACAGATGAAGAACAATTCTTTTCAAGACAAGTGTCTAAGAATCAGATGGCTCAGTTTAAACAACTAAGCCGCTTTACTGACAATAGTTTTACAAACATTTTTATGAAAAGGAACCTGGTTGTTTAAGTACTATATTTTACTGTTATTTTATGTATATTGGTGGTGTTCTGCTCTGTACAACATGACTTGCAGTAAAACTCAGAGAGTAACATTTTTTATTTGAAAATTGTGCTATGTTCAGTTGCTTGCATGTAATAAAATTACAAATTTAAGGTACAGTGTCATAAGTTATCTACAAACAACCTGTATGTTCCAGATATTGTGTAGACACAAGTTATCTACAAGCAACCTGTATGTTCCACATATTGTGCAGGCACAATTTGTCAGCATAAGTATTCATGGTTTTCAGCACTTTCTCATCATTTTACTTGCCACTTTTACTCCATTAATCAAGAAAAATGATACATACATTTTGTATTCTCATACATGTTTTAAAAGAGTTTGCAGATATTGTGATACTCTATATGTGTTTGTCTGACTCTCTGGTTACCGCATCTTCTTCTAATATAGGATGTTATATTTGGCTCCCTTGTTTGGAGGGGTCAGAGCTTCAAATATACTGAAATATCAACTACATTGACATTATTGAATATTTTTTGTCAAAACTATATATGTAGTCAGAGCAGGAATACATAATGTATGAGATGGAGTTCAGGTTACAACCTGAGAGTCATAGTCAGTGGGTTCAGGAGGGGTGGGGGTGGGGAGATTACTCAATATAGTATGGGTATCCACAATGCTGAACCATCAAAGTTGATCCAGCCTTTGTTTGAGCTGGCTACCTAGTCAGTTATTTCCATAGGTGTATGTTTTTGTCTCTGTTGAAGCATTACTGAAGCTGAAAAATCCTCCTGTACGCCCCTAAGAATAACTAAACAGTATAATCAATGGCAGTGCTATATAGATTGCCTTTATATGTACTGGGTACATATATAGGACTTTGTACATCATAATATATTGATACTTTGAACTTCATAAAAGTGTAAAGTGCATAACTATTTTATGAACATGCATGGCAAAGTTACCTACATGTATTCATGCATCACATTTTTTAGCATTATTGAATGTACATTGAAGAGTGTTTGACATTTGTTAAAGCCTTTTATAACATTGTATTAATCATTTTATGGTGTATTTTATTTGACATTTTCTCATCAGTGCTCATATAAAATGCATTTATTTGTTTCATATTTATATCCAGGGGGAACGAAAATTTCTTGATTCGGTAGGTGTATTGGAGTGTGACAGTGTTACAAATAGATTAATAAGCTTCACGTAGCCAAAGTCAGTGTTTTACTGTTATACAGATGTCATTAGCAGGAATAATACATAGGCTAATGTACTAACATAGCTGTCGTTGCAGGATTTTAACATACAATCAAATCTTGCCTTACTATCACCTTTATATAGTGGTCACCTGGTCTCAACACCCTTCTGACTTCCCCATGTAAAATTTCCTTTTTAAAAGTCATGTATTAAATGGTCAACAGCTTTCTGTGGTCAATGGTCAGTTGTTTCCTAACCAAACAGTTGTTTCTTACTGCTTAAAGTGGTCACTCAAGAGTATTGACCATGCAAATAAAGCATTTGTTTTCCCAAGAAAGGCATTGTTCATATAAAGACGTGTCATGTGAATTGATATGTAATCATGCCTTATCTTGTTTATTCATTGTACTCAAGTCAGTCTGTCAGTGTAACCTTAAATTAGTTAATCTCTCTATTGTTATTTTAAGAATTTTATTAAAGCCACAAAATTGCTTACATTTTTGTTATTAGGGTAAATGCTTGAGGTAAATCATCATTCTTATAGCTCTCCCCCACCCCTGCAGTTAGAAAACTAATTTTACCCTGGATTTGCTTAAATTTATGACATTTTGCCTATTTAACAATTTTTATCAGTGTTTACTGCATAATAATAGTTTGGAGATCCTTTGTATTGTTTATAATGTGAAAAATCAGATTCAGCTTTCAGACACTGCTCATTTCAGTTGGATGAGTGGATTTAAATTATTGTAAGTAAAAAACAAAATAAAAAACAGATAAAGTATTATAATAGTATGAAAAGGTCTGTATGTGCTAAATGCATTGTTGTCCGAATGTGCATAGCAGATCTTCATTGAATATTTATCCATGTTTGAAATGAAAATGTTAATAGTCATTTAATCATTAGGTTACTCTGAAAAATAGATTATGGACCAATGCTACACTCACTATTTCATGCAAGATATTGTGTTGGTTCAACATTTTTAAAGATTACTATACCAAATTTGCAGCAATTTATGAAAGTCACTGTTCTAACACAGCCTTCATTTGCAGGAATTCAGCACATGTCATTCTACTAACACAGCTTTCATATGCAGGAATTTATAAAAGTCACTGTTCTAACACAGCCGTCATTTGCAGAATTTATCGCATGTCCTTTTACTAACACAGCCTTCATTTGCAGGAACTTAGTGCATGTGATTCTGCTAACATAGCCTTCATTTGCAGGAATTTAATGTAAGTCACTGTACTAACACAGCCTTCATTTGCAGGAATTTAACATAAGTCATTGTACTAAAACAGACTTCATTTGCAGAAATTCAATGTAAGTCACTGTACTAACACAGCCTTCATTTGCAGGAATTTAATGTAAATTACTGTACTAATGCAGTCTTTGTTTGCAGGAATTTAACATAAGTCACTGTTCATTTGCAGGAATAAAAAATATTAAGTTAAAGTACTAACACAGCCTTGATTTGCAGGAATTTAACACAAGTCAGTGTACTAACATTACCTTCATTGGCAGGAATTTAATGTAATTCTCTGTACACAGCCTTAATCTGCAAGAATTTAACATAAGTTGGTGTACTTACACAGCCTTCATTTGCATGAATTTAACATGTTACTGTACTAACAAAGCCTTCATTTGCAGAAATTTAACATGTCACTGTACTAGCAAAGCTGTCTTTTGCAGGAATAAAAAATATTAAGTTAATGTAGTAACAAGCCTTCATTTAGCAGGAATTTAACATAAGTTAATGTACTTACACAGCATTAATTTTCAGGAATTTTAGGCAATACTTGTACATCTTGAGCCAAATGTAAAAAATCTTCACAAAGCTAAGGGCTAACATCAAAGACATCTCTATGTTAAATGTTACATGGAAACAGACATGTATCTATGCAAACTATAACCCAACAGCTTAAATGATAATTAAATTTTCTTATCTATTCCATTCACAAAAAATATAATGTCATACATCTTAATACTTTCTACTCAATCCCATTTGAGTCACAGTCTGTTCATTTAAATCAAAGAAAATCATTCAAGTTTATGAAAATTAAATTTAGACACTTTTTGAACTCAGATTGTGTCGAGCATCATATTTTTTCCATGCAGTAATGAAATACTATCAGAGGTACATATTGGTCACCTACTTGACACATATGACACATATATTCCAAAATGGTAATGATTTTATTAAATCTTGCATTTTTACACATTAATGAACTTGAACTTCAAGTAAATAACAGAAAATTAGTCATTAACTAATATATATATACATGTATTTGTAATTTTCATAAAATATATATAGTATATATCTTTTTACTGCACTATTGACTGATGATACAGGTAGTCTGCTTTTTTGTCATCATGAATTATACTTTTGTATATAGATTATTGATACTTTTTTGTCATCATGAATTATACTTTTGTATATAGATTATTGATAAGCTATCTTACCAGTTGAAAATGTTATAACTGGCAGAAATGTTACATTGTAATGCTTGATATGAAGTCAATGCTCCAAGTTGTGAGTAAAATTGTTGCATTTGTAACTAAAAATCAGAATTGGCATGTGAAAATTTTCCATTGGGCACCCTCTGGCAACCTTAAGAATCATAATGTGGTAACTAAAATATGACATGAACACTTTCATTTCATGCGAAAAATAGTTGGCATGTGCAGTTTCATTCACAGCATGATCCCTTTTCGATTATGTGACTGTCAGTTCCTGCATTAAGTTGACATCTTTACAGGTAACTAGTCTGGCTCATAAAGTGAGCAGTCTAATATATGACCTGTGCAGTCAACCAGAACTAATGGTATGGATCTGTAAAACTGTGAAAACAAAAATGGAAAATTTGGTTGGCAGAAAAATAACTGTCAGTCACACTACCATAAGTGTGCAGATATGGCAGAGGCTTTATTAATATAAACTCTCAGCAGAAGAAAATGAAGGTGTAGATCTTTTGGGTCAGTAAAGTTTAACGTCAAACAATATGTAGAGAGATGGTTAGCTCCAAGTAGAGAATTTCATTGTCTGGCCTGAGGTTGAAGGAGATGATGACTGTTGACAGATCTGTCAGATCTTTATATACTATTAAAAATAACCTTATGCTTTTTTTATATTTACCCTTCAATTTTGAATTAACTAAGACCTTTACTTTTGTCTAATGATTAATCTAAGAACATTTATCAGGGGAGCATTAATTAATTTATGATAGTGGAGTTTAAAGTGCACTAGGTGATGTGGTCAGTGATGCTAAGGAAATGGGAGAATCCGTTAGAAATTATCAACCTTGGGTGAAGGATCACTTACCGTATATACTTGTATATAATCCGATACCAACTGCAAACTGCATAAACCCAGATCTGCCATCGCATAATGTGCTGGCAGATCTGGGTCTGTGCAGTTTGTAAGGACTAATCAGTAGAACAAACAACATAGACCCTGATCTGCTGGTGCATTATGCGATGGCAGATCAGGGTCTGTGTTGTTTGCATTTGGACCAAGTTTATATGTGAGTATATACGATACCCTTGCACATATCAGCATCAGGGAATATTTATAATGATGGCATTGGGTAGACTCTGATATCATCAGCCATGCTTCTCCATTTTCAATAAAAACTCAGTTTACAGCAGGAACTGTCCATAACTAAAACTAAAACTTGTTGATCACCAAAACAATTTCTGTGTAGTGTTATCTCTATCACAAAAGAATGAATGTTTTCTAGCCTTTGATTTATTTTGGACATCATATTGGGCATGATTAACACTGAATTTTGATCATCATTTTAAGGGTCTATTTCAACTTTCCAATAGTCAAATTATAATCTTTTTTTACAATAGAAATTAAACTTTTGAAGCAAATGAATTCTGAAGGTCAGTTAACTAAAATTTATATCTAAATTAAAGTACACTTTAAAATAAAAGATTGCACTGACATCTCACCTGTCTGCATGGGTTCGAGTCTTGGGCTTGGCCAATGTGGGTATGTGAGAAAGCTTGCCAGTAGCTTCCTGTGGGTCGGCGGTTCTTCCCGGGGTTTTCTCGGGTTCTTCCTCCACCAAATGTAATGGCCGCCATGTATTGCCTATCATGTGCTGAAAAATGGCATTAAACCCATAACAACCAACCAAGATTGCACAAACTTATATTCAGCGAGTCAAACTGTTTTTTATATTTACTTGAAGAAATACCTTACATACACAAGGTCACATTAAGTCTGATTGGAATCAACTGAAGAGCTCATTCATTAGGCCTGATGAACAATGACCAGTTTCTTAACTCAGATAACTTTATGTGGGGGCCATTGAAAATTATGTTCACAGGTGATACATGTGAGGGAGATTATTAAAACTTTTTATATACTGGGGAGTAGACAATATTGACTGAACAATTTAAAGAGACTTCAAATAAAAGTGTAATTTAGCTGAAGTGTTCCTGGCATTAATAAAAGAGTCTCCCTGATTATGAGAGCAATGTCATGGAGCATATTTATGGCAAGGAGCGTAATGTGTATGTGATGTATTTACCAACAGCCTGAGAGCGTAATGTGTATGTGATGTATTTACCAACAGCCTGAGAGCGTAATGTGTATGTGATGTATTTACCAACAGCCTGACTTGGAGACCGAGTCAGAGCCCATGGAGCTTGAGGAGGAGGAAGAATTGGATGCAGATGAGTTGGCAGAACTGGTATGTGAGTTAACTGTGATTGGAGTCACTCACACAGTAGGCAAACCTTGAGTTGGCTTCATAACTGGATAATATGAATGTATAAATTGCATACATGTTATTGTTCATGTTCATGTTTTAAAACAAATGGCATGTAATATTGTCATACATGTATTAGCATTGTATCATTTTGTGTTTCTAATATTGTTAATTTTATATATTAATTGCAATAAAACCTGTTTTACATTAATATCTCTAACAACCTACCATTGCATGCTAAAAAAGCATTAAAGAGTTTACCAGTAATTTACACTGGTCAAAGTTCATAGGATAAAGGTCAAACTTAGTGATTGTCAAACCATGAGACATGGGTTTAAACAATGAGAATTTATTTTTAACATCAGGGAGCCACTCAGTTAGTAGAGCATATTACCCATAATCCCAGGGTCATGTGTTCGATACCCATCCAGGCCAGCTGCCTCGGTGTGCACCTGGGAAAAGTACTCAGCTTCCATTTCCTTGGTGTGATATTGTCAAACAGAGTATGTACTAAAAGCGCCATTAAAAACCAACTAGCCAATTGTTTTCAGCCAATGAAAAAAAATGAAACAGAGGCAGTACTGTTATAATCACAAGGCTAAGATCATATATGATCAGGATTTATTTTCTCATGAGTACAAATTACCTGTGGTTGGGATTTATTTTTTTGTGATTCCAAATTACTTGTACTTTTCTCATGATTCCAGATTATTAGTATTATTAATCACAAGGCTAAAGACCATATGTGATTGGGATTTATTTTCTCATGATAACAAATTACCTGTGATTGGGATTTATTTTCTCATGATTCCAAATTACCTGTACTTTGAGACTGTGATTTAATTTCTTATGATTCCAAATGACCTGTACTTTGAGATTGATTAATTCTTATCTGCATTGGATAAGCCTTTCAATTAAAGACAAGCAGATGAAGACAAACTTTTTAATTATTTCAGGGTGGGGGCAGGATTCATTTTATCTCAAATAATTCTTCTTGACTTCATACAACTGTTTTGGTTTATTGTTTGTACATTTCTTTATTAAATTTAATAGAAGAGTTTAAATCTTAGTCATCAACAAAATCAGAAAGAATTAGATCATTCCATTTTCTGATGGTAGATTTGATTAAAAACCCTGTGCCACATGCTCTTCAGTTTCATTTCATATGTAGCTTGAAGTTGACGGTTTGCTGAAGGTCACCTTCTATAAAGTTACAATCCATTTTTTCATGTATGGGGGTTCTGTTTCAAGAAGATGTAGTTGGTTTTGCTAAAAATTGCAATTTTTCTGTTTTTAAGTTAAAGTGTACTATTTTGAGTGTGCAATTTTTCTGTGTTTTTCAGTTAAAGTGTACTATTTTAAGTGGAAGGGTGAGGGGGATTTGACTGAACCCCACTCCTCTAAATCTGCCACTGCCTTGGTCAATACTGTTATTGTTTTTTCATCTCATTTATGCCTGTGGTATGTGGAAAAGTGAATGTATGCAATTGCATAGTTATGTGGATGACAGTCACTAAGGAAACTTATAGCCAAAGTTAAACAAGCCCAATAGACTAAAATGCCAATGTCATCCAGGCAAGTTACAATTTGTTTACAGTGGTGTTTTGAATACAAAAGAAATCACTTGTTTGCTTCTATTACATCAAAGTACATTTGGTCAAGTTTATCAAGGAAAACATTGTATGTAGCTTTTAGGCTCCAGGTTTGAATCAATCAGTGACAGGAATTTTTGTTCATTATTTCATTATCATCCTAAGGTACAACTGGTCTGTCTCCTCTTCAGCACATAACAGTGCATTTTGAGTCGAGTACTTTGAATTCTGTAAATGATTTTGTTGTGTTACATTTTACATATTTTTAGGTCTTAAGAAAATAAAATTCTCTGACTTGTTGGACTTTAAGTATCAGGAATGTAATCTAATTAAATTATTATCATATGTCAATCAAGCTCTTTTTATAATTATACTGATTTGTCATTTCCCTTTAAAATTTGTAATTGTGCTTAATCCACACTTTTGTTCATTAGTGTGAAAATATTTGATATCCCCTGTCAGTTTACACTATCCCAAATCTGTATGATTTTATTTTATAGATTTAAAACTAATTATAACAACCTTCTTCAGGTTCAAGGCAGCAGAGGTCATTCTAATTAATACAATGTTTGCATAATCATTATGTTGTTTGATTTGTAGCAGTTATTTTATGTATTGAGTTTGACAATTATTAACCATGCGTTTGTTCATGATCCTTGTCAAAGCTTCTTTTTCCATGTCAGTATCATGAGTTTCAAATATTAGATTAATTTCTGTGCTCAAATTATACCTTAATTTTATTGTTATTATTCTTGAGAGATTAGCTAGATATAGCAATGACATCAGCTATAGTGAATAACCAGAAAGATAACAGTTATTGTTATTATTCTTGAGAGACATTAGCTTGATATAGCAATGACTTCAGCTATAGCTAACAACTTGAATGATAACAGTTATTGTTATTATTCTTGAGAGATTAGCTACATATAGCAATGACAGCAGCTATAGCTAACAACATGAAAGAAAACAGTTATTGTTATTATTCTTGAGAGATTAGCTAGATATAGCAATGATGGCAGCTGTAGCTAATAACCAGAAAGATGACATTTATTGTTATTATTCTTGAGAGAGATTAGCTAGATATACCAATAACAGCAGCTATAGATAACAACCATGAAAGATAACAGTTATTATTGCTAATCTTGAGAGAGATTAGCTAGATATAGCAATGACAGCAGCTATTGTTAGAGCCTGAAAGATAGCAGTTATTGTTATTATTCTTGACGGAGATTATCTAGATATAGAAATAATGGCAGCTATAGCAAACCACCTGAAAGATAACAGTTATTGTTATTATTCTTGAGAGAGATTAGCTTGATATAGCCATGACAGCAGCTGTAGCTAACAACCTGAAAGATAAGTTAACAGAAATGGAAAGTTTGCATAGATTTTTGTCTTTTTTCCTCCTTGTAAATTATGAAATATATAACTATTCATTTTTAAAAAATCAAACTACATTATAAGATATCATTTATATGATATATTATGTAAAACTGACTTAAGCTGACACCAAGAAATGAATGCCAATGTCTTGTTTCAAGTACACTGATGCACTTGGATTAGAGGAACTAATTTGAATTAATCTGAGGCAGAGTCAGATCATGAGCACACATGATAAATGTATTTTATTTTCAGTTGTAAGTTTACATGTATTTGTTTACAGGGTTTAGTACTGTACATACTCATGTACAAGTCAGATCAGACTACAAATTGCACAGACCCAGATCTACTGTTGCCTAATGCAGTGGCAGATTTGGGTCTATGCTGTTTGCAGTTGGATCTGAGTTACATGTATATGGTATGTGCCATCAGATTTGGATTCATATATGTCATCATATGTTTTTCCTAGAACTAATGTAGTATTTTTCTTCAGCCTGAAATTACCAGCGTGAAAGTTAAGGTGTAGTATGATGTTCCTACAGCTGTCCTGTATAGTGTTGTTGTGATGAATCGCCATAGCAACTAACTCATTCCTTTCTGTTCCAATATACACAAAAGTCATACCCAATAAAACATTGATTACTTGACTCCATATTACTTAACTCCTCAACTTTGGACAAAAATGCTGACTAATAATAATAACTAATTGAAATGAACAAACCAAGTAACCCAAAAGAGATATTAAGGTTTAAATATATTGAAGAATTGTATTAAATATGGCTAGTTGATTTTATGAAAATTTGTTTAGAATGGAGGCAGTATTTGAGTTTGAGTGTACACTCACATTGAGGGCTGTGAACATTGGGGCCTGTACATATTCTAGACATTGATGTATTGAGGGATGAAGTGATTCATGCAGATACAATTTATAAAAGTATACAATGAAATATTAAATTGTATGTTTGAAAGGAATCCCCTGAAATCAGTGTAATATCTGAAAGAACCCAGGTGTTGAGATAATCAATGTTTTATTGTAGGTCTTAATACACCTTTTAAATTTCTAGTTATTGAAAGGTAAAGACTTACCATTTGCAGCATCTTTTACAAACTTTAAAAAACCATTTGTTTTAATATTAGTGGGTATTAACTTTAATTAGAGCATTTATATCAAAGTAAATAATTATCTTAAAGATTTTGTTTGAATTTTCATTTGGTTTTGTATTTTGCAGAGGAGAATAAATAAATTAATTAAAAATGTGTAATTTAGTATTATGGTGAATAAATTGTCATCAAAAGTAAAACAGTTTTCAGATTCACCAGGGTATTTTTATTGCTTTTACAGAGACCTCTTTGTCAGTATTCATTTGTATTGCTTGTACAGGGGATTTTTTTATTGCTTGTACAGAGAATTCTTTGTCAGTGTTCACAATAGAAATATCCTAACCTATACTTGAGTGCTTTCTTGAGCTAGTGGGAAATGTGGCAGAGCATCATGACCTAGGTGTTGGAACAGGATTTATGTGTTATTGGGGATGGAGAATCCAACAACTCCTGCTTCATGAGGCAGTCCTCTCACAAAATCATTACAGCTGCAGGTTTTAATAATTAGTTTAGAAGGAGGTGGCCTGTGTCTATCCTCCATCACACCAAAGTTCCAACACCAAAATGTTTTTAGATTTTAGTCCTGATGACTTGATGATTTAGTATTTTGAATAATGTAACACATTTGATGTAGTAAAGAGATGGTGATGGTTACATTTTGGTTTTGGGTGATTTGTTTTGTTTGACAGATACAGTTAGTATGTTAACTATTTAATCCTTTGCCTACTTTCATGTAAAACAAAATCAAGACAAAATTGTATGAATGTTGATATATTTTTTTCTAATTTGGTCAATAAGTCATTATTTTTTTCATGATACGTATTGCTGTCAGAGAGTTAAAGTCAAAAAAAGAAAGAAAGTGGGCAATGTTCAAATGTGTGATTTGTTAGTGGTGTTATGGTACTGGAGACTAGATCAGTAGGTCATTTGCACATGTATATGTAAGCTACATTGAAGCTGAGAACAGCATCAGCCATTCTTATTGATAAGTATTGTACATTAAGTGATCATGATCTGTGTACCATTAGTAAAGGTACCTAGGTAAAGGAACAATCAATCATGATCTGTGTACCATTAGTAAAGGTGCCTAGGTAAAGGAACAATCAATCATGATCTGTGTACCATTAGTAAAGGTACCTAGGTAAAGGAACAATCAATCATGATCTGTGTACCATTAGTAAAGGTACCTAGGTAAAGGAACAATCAATCATGATCTGTGTACCATTAGTAAAGGTACCTAGGTAAAAGAACAATCAAAACTTAATATTACCTTATTACTAAAACTAGAAAAACCTTAAAATGAATTCTTTGACCAAATGGGTGCAGATTTGAATCCTACCATCAGATCAGCCTGGGTTTGCTACATGGTCTGCCCTCGGGCAAGGCACTTTACTCCAGTTGCCTTGGCACTTAATAACCTAATTGTGTTGCTGTGCCATACAACACCAAACCAAACCAATTTGAAAACCACTCAACAGAATTTAACAGAAGTTAATAGAGAATCTGGATATCAAGGCCTTTTAAATGTGTAATAAATTTTTCCAATCTGATGTAAAATATAGCTTTTTTTTACTCAAATAAGTAAACATTGACATTCTGACATTAACGCCTTCAAAATGTGTACAAATGTTGCCTGTGTGCCATCAAATATGGTCACCATTACCAAATGCAAAAAACATTTAAATGACTTCATGAAAACTATTGGACTGATTCAGGTTAAATTTGACCTAAAGCTTTTTAATATCAAAACCATCTCAGGTTTGTACAGATGATGCTGATCTCCCATCCAGTGTGGCTGCTATGTTTTCCAATCATGCAAATTGTGAAATTTTGAAATGACTTCTCAAGAAAATTTAAAACAAAATGATTGACCATTTCTTATTTAAAAAAAAATTGATTAGGATCATCTTGGCATGAAGATCTTTCAGCCCAGATTAATTGACCAACTCATGTTGGTCCAGTGTCAATCATGTGTGCAATTTCAGGTCTACTTCAGCCTCTTGTTCACTTTTTAAGTTTTCATGAAATTATTGCTAGAAAAGTGGTTGAATTATATACTTTTTCCACTTCAAAATGTCAGCCATATACATGTGCTTAGATTGTGTAGTTGTGTTGATTGTTACCGATACAAAATTATAAAACCTTAAACTATAACATATAAGAAAATGGTGGCAGTTGTCAAAGAGAGACAGTTTAATACTTTGAAGGCTTTGTTTTCAGGTTATAGATTTTGAAACATGTTTATGAATATACGCTGGTATTACACAATTATGTCTAAAGTAGGTTACATTGAACAGCTCAGTGTGATTGGGTATCACACAGTAATACCAGTATACTCCTGTTTTAACAGTGTTATATGATGATCTTCATTTTATTGTCCCATCTGTGTAGCATAGGTGTGACATATGGATCACTTTTTTGATAGTGTTGTCATTGTCATTGTTGGTGTAGGTGTCAACACTAAATGTTTTGCATTTATCTATTTGTTTCTGACAGTATTGTATGTATAATTGTGAAACTTGTTGGGTGTATTCAACTTGGAGGGTTTTACTCACCAGAGGGAAAAGTAGGTAACAGTGATGTGCTTTTCTTGCTCTAGTGATTTTGGAATGTTGTTTAATTATTCTACAGCGGAGTAAGTGAGGCTTAGCATTCCATGGAATTCTTGTTGTTCATATTTATTTCATCTTTACTGAATTAAATGCAAATTTCCCAACTTCACCTGTGTGTTTGAAAAACTTCAAAAGATAAAATACAGTATATACTAGTTTATAAGTTGAGTTCAACTGCAAACTGCAAGGACCCAGATCTACCACCATATAATGTGCTGGCAGATCTGAATCTGTGCAGTTTGTTAGTAGTAATCAGTAGAACTAACAACACAGACCCTGATCTGCTGGTGCATTATGTGATGGGACATCAGGGTCTATCTTGTTTGCAGTTGGACTTGACTTATGAGTGAGTATATATATGGTAATCTAAAATTCAGCTGTCCTATGCATAAAGATTATATCAGGCTTACATTGTAATGAACTAGATGATGATGTAACACATGTCCAAACTTTAAATAAATATTTTTGACAAATGAAAAATGATGACAGCAATCGATGGTATAGAAGAAAATGGCTTTAAAAATCAAAGAGTGCAAATCTTTTGGAAGGTAACTTATAATGAACAGAAAATAAAAAATGGATATTTCATCAGTAAGGACCTTGATCATTTGGACAGCACATTTATAAGTTTTGACAAGTAATTTTCCATTAAGTAATTTTTTTAACAGATATCAGTTCTCTCTTTTTGTCATACTGGCAAAAGAATGTGAGGATCAATACAAGGGAAATTGCGCTCAGAATTGTCAAAAATGCCACTGTCACCAGCCGCATGTTGACTGAAAATGCAGGTGGAGAGAATGTTGAAGTTCTCAGCTGCTAAGTTTCAGTTAATAATGGCATGATCCATACATGCATCAAGTTATTTACAGTTAACAGTTATTTTACTATCTTTATTCTTTTAGAACACATGATGATAAGTTGTTGTTGCAGTTAGATGAATGGATTTGAAATGTTGATGCTGAATAAATTGTTTCTCCTAAAAACTGAATGTACAGTGCATTACCTTTTGAGAACATATTCGATAAGACCTCTGCATCACAGATGCACTTTATGCAGAGGTTATTTATAACACCATATGGTAACGATTTCTCAAGCTTGAAAATTATATGTCCTCCAAGAACTGATATTACTGTGGATGAACTTGTTAAGTGTAGATCCATATTATTATTCTTGAGAATCTTTTTTTCTGAAATCCCGTTTAATTACAGTATGATCCATTTCTTGTAGATAGGAACTCTATTCATTGTTATAATGAACTGCAGTTTCAAAATAGACACAGAAATGCTGTTAGAATTTTCCATGAAATGGGCACAGTTCTTCTAGGGTATCACTCATGGCTCCCTTATATACCAATGTCTGTATTTAGCATCATTTTAGATATATTTTTCAGTTGTGTATTTTGTGTGACAGGGCACCAAGCTACAGAAGGAATTGAAGGAAGATGAGAATCAGATCAAAACACTGGAGGTACAACTGGAGAAAATACAGAAGAACTACCAGCAGTCCTTCACAACTCTCCAGACAAAAGTGGAAACCATGGAGGTAACATATATTTCCATGTTTTATTCCTAGGACAGGCCCCTAGCTCCCAATATCTCTGATTTTGCTACTTGACTGTCAGTATTTGTTTTATCTGTCCACAGCCTTGTTGTCAGCAAGTCAAATTCAATTGCTGCAAGACTTTGAGTGAGCTGTTCAGGTTACAGTTATAATGCCCATATTTTGAGTTCCTTATATATGCCAGCTAGCATGTAAATATGGGATTTTAGTACTGTATTGGGCATTATAGACTGTAGGTATATGTTTAGTACTGTATTGGGCATTATAGACTGTAGGTATAGTACTGTAGTGGGCATTATAGACTGTAGGTATATGTTTAGTACTGTATTGGGCATTATAGACTGTAGGTATATGTTTAGTACTGTATTGGGCATTATAGACTGTAGGTATAGTACTGTATTGGGCATTATAGACTGTAGGTATATGTTTAGTACTGTATTGGGCATTATAGACTGTAGGTATAGTACTGTAGTGGGCATTATAGACTGTAGGTATATGTTTAGTACTAAATGAGATTTGATGACTGTTACTGTGATGTGTGTTTAATTGATAATCACTTCAAAGATTGGGTTTGAAAGTTGTATCAAATTTCTGTAAGAAGATTCACTTCTTTAGCATGAAGACATTGATTATACAATGTAATCAAGAATTCCAAGATGAAGAAATGGTGAGAATTTTTTAAAATTATTATTCACTATTTTGGAATATAATTTGCACAGTGTATCAATCATAAACATCTAATATTGAGAACTTTAATTTAAAATACCAATAAATAATATATTTTTCTGCAATTAAAGAAAGAAATAGTTCCATATCATAGTAACATCAAACTGTTCAGCATCAACTCACTTCTAGATCAATCAATAACAATACTCTTCAAAAATCTAGTCCAATCACAATTTTCTCCAAAATAATGTGGTGCATGACTTGAATCAAAGAAACAAATGGCTATTAGTATACAATATTGATGTGTCTTGAACAATTTGTTTCATAATATATACATGACCAACCCCTCTAAATGTCCCCTGAAATCAAGCCACATATTTTGGTCCCATTTAGACCATTTTGATACTAATAAAACCACTGTCTCCTAGCCACCTCTCTAAAATTAAAAAAATGTATTGTTTCAAGTTTTACTTTTTTTGATTTCACACATTATTTAATCATACTTTATGTATACTTATTTCAAGCTTGCAAATGAATGCTATTTTTTCCCTAATAACGATTTATTTATTAATCAATTAATGACTCTTATTATGCTAAGACACTTTTAATTTTATATATATGATTATATAACCCGATTTGTAAAAGAAATACAATGTCCATCATGTCTTTTATATGGCATCAGGAGAGTCATGTGACCTGATGAAGCAAAAGACAATACTATATATGCGTAAACTGAATGTTAGGAAAATGAGCTTATATTTCATTTGTTTCGTTCTTAGATCATGAAAGCAATATTAATTTTAACATAAAGTATCTAAAACCAAAATTACATTATAAACAAAGTATGAATTTGATTCTGTGTATATAGTGCAGATTCATCCTCAAAAGTAGGCTATTCTTTGAAATATGATGGTGGATGGAGATTGATGTGCAATAAAAACCCTTTCTCAAAAATAAGGAAACCTAATGTATATTGGAAGTTTGCATTATTTCTCATCTTTTGGTCATTTCTTGATCAAATTACATACAAAACAGGTACTTAAAGCCTATTTTGGAGCATATGATCACTAGACAAGATTATATGGCTATATGCATAATTTGAAGTAGTATTGATAGAGACTACCGTATATACTCACATATAAGCCATCCCCAAATGCAAACAGCATAGAGCCTGATCTGCCATCGGATAATGCGCCAGCAGATCAGGCTCTATGTTGTTTGTTCTACTGATTAGTCCTTACAAACTGCATAGACCCAGATCTGCCGGCACATTATGGGTCTATGCAGTTTGCAGTCTGGGTCTATGCAGTTTGCAGTTGGTATCGGATTATATGCGAGTATATATGGTATGTTAATTAGTATAAATTCTTTGAAATCAACTTTAACATGGAATGTTCAAAGTTTATGTAAGCATTTTTATCCCATGTATTATCAAAATTGACACTAGTTTGTGCAGATAGCAATCTTTCAAAAGTTTGTTTGCAACAATTGGTATGCTGCTAAAATGAATTTCATCTCGTTTATCTTTCTGTCCATCTGTCATCACCTTTTTCAGTCAAAATTGTAGTCTTTTATCTTACAGGACATAAAACATAGTACCAGAATATATAGTTTATCTACTCTTTTTTATTGATCTCTTGTTTGACTGTATTTTTACTGTCAGGTAGTTAAATAATTTCAATTCTTCATCAGGTTTCCATGTGCATGCCATCTTCGGAGTCTCTACATTTCAATTTAGTAAGATAAAACTTTCATGGCCATTGATGATTTTGTAAAGTTTTTTAAAATCGAATCATTTGATTCATGACAAGAAAAAATTGTGAAGAAAGAAAATATTTTATAAAAATTGCAGAGACGTGATGCAGGGATAAAACAGAAGAAAAGAAATTGCTTTAATTGCCTTTTTTTTTCTCTGTAATGACTTCCAGATTTGCAGAGTAGTATGTGATGAACTCTTATAATGACAGATACAGGCTATATGTCAAACAAATCAACATGGAACCTGTATCAACAATAAGCATGGCTTGATTTTTTAAGTCAGGGCTATATGATGAAACAAATGATTAGCTACAACTTGAAGCCCTGGAAATTCCATCTTTCATTATTGATTACAAAACATAGTTCCTTTTGTACGAAAGAAGTATCTTAGCATGAAGACGAGCAGGAAAGAAAATGGTCATTCTTTAGATTATGCAAAGAGTTGACTTAAAAGGGGCAAGAACTCCATCAGCTGTGTTTGATGGTGTATCAGCAGAATATTGCTTGGAAGATTGTTGCTGATGCAGTAAATGGAACCACAATAAATCTGGAAACAATCCATCAATTGGAATAAATAGAAAGGGACATAAGAAATGCACTTAGTTTGAAAATATCATATGTTTTGAATGCACAGATTTGTGTGTACATGAACCAGGAATACATATTGGCATCATAATACAGGAATTGCAAAATAATGCTGAAACATGATGATATCTATGTGATAGTACATGCCCATCTGAGTAGCAGTCGCCATATCTATATCCCTGTAATACTCTTTTTTTCCCAAAGGCTGCCTTCCATTTGGTTAGCATTTGCTTGCAAGAAATCTTCTCAAAATCTGGAAAACTCAGACTCCATTATGTGCCCATTTAATCATGTCTGGATGACCAAGATCTTCCAGAGGAATACCACATTCTTGACTCATTTTGTTTGCAATATTTTAAAGAGGAGAAAAATTGGTTTGCTGACCCCTTAGATGTGAACCACTTTAAATCAATGAGAGAACGGCACCTACATGTTCCTTTACCATTCCAGTGTTTATTGGAACAAACACTACTGAATAGCAAGTCTCGTGTGTCAAGCATCAGATGATTTGTATACCTGAAAACTGGCCTCTTTATATTGTTATTTGGAGTTATCACTGAACATATTTAACAGAAATTACAGTGGCCTCATACAAGATATTATCACAGATGAGTTCATAGTTAACTTCCATAGCATCACATCATCTGCCAGTATTAGCCCAAGTTTGTGAAATGGAGACATACATTTTGAGAAAGTAGCTAATTCAGAAATTTGTCACTTTAAAACCTGTTTGGATCCATATCCTGTGTTATATAAATGCAAGTAACATCTCTCCTTCTGAAAATTTGGTTAGTCTATGAGACTGCCATCATATTCTTGCTTGACAATCTTGTGCAACTCACCAAAACAGACCATCAACCAGGAGAAAGAAGAACAAATCAACTGTGCACCCTGCCCATAAAGTCAAAGGCATTCCAAAGGATTCAAAACATGTATGAACATGTTATTTTTCACTGTGAGGAAAAAGAAGACTGCATATGCAAGGAACTACCCCAACTAAAACAAGAAGACCTGGAATGGGTACTACTAAAGATGCCCTTGAACAAAGAATGTGCTTGTTCAAGTTTTGAGAAGCAAGTTACATGTGACCTGAAATACATCTTAACTAGACTTGTATTATTACAATCATTCACAGACAAAGAGGCTTTGATGAAACATTTAGATTTTCAACAAGAAAACATGGATCTTAATGAAAGCGTTGCATCCAATGAAGGATATTTCAAGAGCCATTACCTCTATTAAAGCAACTGAAAGTTATGTGCATACAGTGAACAAAGAAAACCCAGGATATATTACAGGCCTTGGAAAGAAATGATGAAAATATAAGCCTCTATATATATATATATATTGTATAAGCAGAAACTCAAAGGCAGTTCTAATGGCGTAACAATGGAGACTTTAGAAAAAGTCTTTTGAAATGGAAAGATCATACAGTGTACTGTATATAGTATGCCGAAAAAGGCAGCATTTTGGATTAGTTATAAAATAATATGATACAAACAATTCTTGTTTTTTTGTAATAAGTACACATAAATGCATCATTTATGTTACATAATATATCTCACCTATACCTTGTTCCATTGTAAATACATTTTAATTTATGGTAAATATACTTTTTGCGACCTTTTAGGTATCATTTTGCTATCATTTAAAAGCTAGAAGAAATGAACTGTTTCTCTCCTATATGATGCTGATTCATGGTGACATGGAAAGAATATGCAAAGGTGTAAAGTATGAATCAATATATCAATGCACACATTTTCCTAAATTATAACACACAGGAAACATTTGCATCCTAAATTATAACACACAAGAAACCTTTACATCCTAAATTATAACACACAGGAAACCTTTACATCCTAAATGATAACACACAGGAAACCTTTACATCCTAAATTATAACACACAGGAAACCTTTACATCCTAAATTATAACACACAAGAAACCTTTACATCCTAAATTATAACACACAGGAAACCTTTACATCCTAAATTATAACACACGGGAAACCTTTACATCAGGCATATATCCAACATTTGACAGGAATCTGAATATATTCTGGATTCAGATAAATAATTTCATTTGCAGACAATACTAGTGTTACTTGATTTCATGGATACTGACATTAAATTTACATGGATGCTTTGTCCTTGAAAAGAAATTGATAATTTGTCAATGTTTAGCTTGTGTATTGTTATTTTCATGATATTAATTTTGCTGGTTAAGTACGAGCTGTTAACTTTACAGATGTATGCAATTTTAAATTGCTTCAGTCAACTAATTTTGTACTTAATAACATAAGCTCCAGAGTTGATTTTCCAAATTACTTTTACCAGTTTGATAGTGGAAATATGCTTTTACTTTGTGAAACTTTTGCAGGAATAATTTTGTTACAATGCCTTGTTTGAGACTAAATTTATACCTTATCTCAAGAATATTGCAATGGCTATGAGGTAAATGCAGTAAACTTCACCTATAGCGGGAGCTGATATTGTAAGAAACATGTATAATAAGCACGATTTCATTCCTTGGCAAACAGATTTCATTTTCACATTTTTAGAAACAAAATCTGTATATAATGAATTTCATTTTAGTGTCCTCTGGACTTCAATATATACAGAGTTTATTGTATATTTCAAGTTTGATAATTCTTTTTTTATTTAGGTTATCATATATAGGAAGATCAGTATCAAGTTATTGTGGGGTTTTTATTTTTAGTTTTGCCTACACTAGTTGCTTGGTACTCTTGTATGTATGCATGACATATAAAACAACATTTTAAAATTATGATGCCTTTTTTGCCGTTAATATCTACATCCTTTGAAATCGAAGAATGCAGTAGCCATTTGATCAAATGACTTTTCTTTTCATTTTTTTGAGTTTGTCAAATTAGAAATTGGTAGGCATTGTAAACATAGTCATAGACTTTTCATAAAACAAGTTAAAATGTTTATTTGTGGCTTGGAAAATACAAAGTAACAAGTCCTTTTTTAACAGATTGAAATGCCTATAAATATTATTAAGGTACAGGCAACTACATGAATTGTCTGTTGTAAGAGCACTCTGTGGACTGATAGCTTTAAGTATATGTTAGTTAACACCAGCCAGCAACAATCCATCAGGTCCACAGAGCTGCTTGATGTTGATAGCAGACGGTCCTTCAACTGGGGTGTCATATTACCATGGATAGAAACTATCCAAATTCCTGGGGCCTGTCCTAAGAGTAGTTTGGGTGTTTTTAGCTCACATCCGATAGTATTGGCATCTTCTGTTTCCACAAAATACAATAATGGAAGCCTACTACCAATTGTTACTTGGTCACTTGGTCAAATGATATGCAAATGTAGCCTGCTATTTCATGCTCATTTTCATATCTTTGCAAATTTTATACATAAATTTACTTGAATAGTTCAACATACAAACATTCTTATAAACTATGCCAAAAATTGGGTGATTCCAAATTGTTGAAATTGGAACTTCTTTTGGAACAGTCTGTTTTTAATTTATTAATTATTTAAACATTTTTGGAAAACCATTTCATAAGGTAATTGTCATGTGTTTTGTATGACCATTTTGGTGAAATATGAGATAAAAATAGAAAGCATGAATGAAAATTTTGTTGTGCCAATTTATACTGACAGTTCATCAGTAAATATAGTAAAATCAGCAGAGATGCCAACCATTTTGGATATTGTGGAATTATTATGAATTTTTAGTGAAAATTCCACATTCTGTATTACATTAAAAAAATTCTGGAAAATCAAAATGGTATGGGATACAATTTTGAACAGGAGTTTTCTATGTGGACACAGGTAGGACAAAAGTACATAACCATTTTTGTCCCTCCTGTTTTGAAATTTTCACCCAAATTCCAAGAACACATCTGCATATGTTCTTGGATGTTCACAGTAGAAAACACCTGAACATCTAGAGTTAATGTCAGAACAACAGACATGCACATTACAGTTGACATATTCCACTATCCTTGTTCTCCTCAGTCCAAATTCAGAGGCAGTGTGAGTTCTCAGCCCAAGAATGATCTTTGCAAACAAAGTTTTTCTGGTTAGGGTGAGAAGAACCACAAGAACAATATTGTTCATTTGTCAAGATTGGTCTCACCCAAAGACACCCACCCCTTCAGCATACTTGCCATATTCCCAGACAGTGTTGGTTTTTTTTTGAGACTCAAAAAGTGTGTTTTGAGGTCCCAAGGGGGGTCAGTGCACGTGGCCCTGCCAAAAGCGACGGCATCCAAATGAGAATAAGTTATCTTTTCAAATCAGCCTATAGCAAATGATTGGAAATTCAAATCTGAATAAAAGAAAATACCACCTGTTTCTCTGAAGCATTTAATATACTTAAAAAAAAAAAAAAAAAAAAATGGTAGACTTAGCATTGTCAAATAACATCACCACAAACATGGTCACAACCTCACCGACATTAAATACAAAAATACACCAAGTTACTGTCTTTAAAATCCATTGGACAGTGAAATGTAGTTTTAATTACATGTAGTCTTTGCTGCTTTCAGTAGTTGGTCTGACAATAATACAAATGCCATTCGTGTTCACAAATATGCCAACACTTTTCCTTCGTGAATGTGCATCCACATCTATCTTGGTGCAACCAATGGCCAAAGTTGCTAAAAGTGATAAAACCTGTAAGATGACTGAATATCCATTTCAAAACAATGAATCTGGCAATGAAAACATTTAAGGTTTGTGGAAGTCGTCCGAGTTGCTAAAGTCTTTGACCGCTGCTATTGTAACATATTTTCGAGGTTAAAGTCACGCCTACGGCAGTGAAGATTTAATTTATTCTCAGGCTGAATTAATGAAAAAAGGTACCATTTTAAGCAAATACACAATTTTTCATTTGATTAATGATTTAATACTTTTATATTATTAAAATTCCATGGTGCAGTTCATTTCAGATTAACCCGATATTCAAATATGTTGATGTTTTCATGAGTTGCTTGATCAAAGGTTTATTGCAATCATGTAAATTTCCAAGGAAAATACGAGAAAGTTAAGGTGGCAAAACTGTCCAAGCAAATAAGATTATATCATTGTTTAGAACTTCTAGTTGATTATGTACTACAATTTTCCTTTGTCCCTTTAAAATGTTGTGTGTCCCCCAATTCTGGAGGGTGAGCGACACAGTGTCCCCTGACCTTTAGATCCTAGGTGCAACACTGCATTAGAGATTGAATGATGCTGTTGTTCAACTTACCAAAATAATCATGTTTTGAATTTTATATATGGAGTGAAAATCCGACTTCACAGAAACGTTGCTGCTTATCACAAACTTTAATAAAGACGGCTTCAACATTCTCATTCAATGCAGTCAGTGATGTGTATGTAATAACATTTGTTTTTCAACACGCATCTGTTTGATGTATTTAACTTCAGACAAATTGGGTTGTTCCACTTAGTGTACTTTACCTATGCAAATTAGCCTAATGGGTTCTCCCTCAGCGGTGCTGAAAGGATTTGACACAACACATCACCCTAGCTATTGTGAGCCAATTCAATAAATTTCTAAAAGGTGTCTGTTTATCGCTGACCGCCTCACCTTTTAATTGTCTCGAAAACATCTGTATCAATTGCTCCAAGGATAGTTTTATATGAGCTCTGAGCAAGACTGTTTACTGTTTATAATACATACCACAGATTACGGGGATATATCATTGTGTCAAGAAATTTCTTTTTTTGTGGATTTTTTTTTTTCCGCTAAGATTGCTAAAAGTCGTGTTTTTCGAAACACGACCGTGTCGGGGTATTTGGGAGTCCAAAATCGTGTTTTTCGTGTGACACGTCGTGTTATGGCATGTATGCCCTTCAGTGCCAAAATGATAGACTGCTACATAGAATGTAGTTTCTCAATGTAAAAAACAGTATATACATTACAGTAAATGAGTCATTGAGACTAATTAAGTGAAAAGTAGTGGCAGAGATGAAGAGAAAGAAAGATGTGGATAATTCATTAGGACTAATGTTTATAGTTATTATTTTGGCCAAAAATGTTTAAGGAATTCTGGAATTGAAGAAATAGATTCACCAATTATTTTCATTGGATCTTCATTATTAGACTGTGTACAGGTATTTGTCAGTTTTTCAAGAGGATGCAACATAATTGTATTGGTTTATTACTTTTAACAAATGTGTTTTCTTTCCAGACAGTCGCCTACATTCTGCAAAATTGATGCTAAATTTTGTGATAAGCATCCCCAGGGGTTGGCATCTTTAAATCAGAGATCTTTTGATAATTTTGATTTCCAGTATTCTCACAAAAACAGCATTCCCATTGCTGTTTATGTAATATGTGTGAATTATATCTTCCTGTCTAACTGGATTCAGATTTTAAATTTTGGATTGTCCATGATTTTTTGTGCACACTATTTTTGTCCTGATTACATGAAATAATTGTTTGCTTGTTCTTCTTGCTTTCAGAGAGAGATCATCGAGATGGAACATGAGATTGGTCAAAAGAAACAGGATATTGAGACCAAGACCCCAGTGTTTGAGGAGTTGGAAAAGAGATTTGAAGCTAGGACTGCTGCTTATGATAAACAGAAAAAAAACATAGTTGGTATGTGACACCAGTCATTTCTGACTGCTTACCTCACTTCCTGTAAGGTGGCTGTTGGGTAGCACCTCTTGCACACACTGGCTGAGCCCTGGTCCATACCTGTCACTGTACTGTGTCAGGGGTGGGATGGGGCTGGAATGACTGTTGTATCATCTACCAATCTATGTAGCATCAGCCAAGTTGTCAGGAATCACACACCACTGTCAAGCTTTCAGACAGATCTCACTGTATTCCTCACAACTGTCCTACTCACATTTGGAGTTGTCTGCATCTGCTGTGCATTTGAACTAATTTTTCACTGTTCATTTCTAATTTCATGACATTGGAATCTACTGATAAACATTCGATTTTACATATTATTCTTATAATAAAGTGCTTCTTTAATAAAGTGCTTCTTTAAGCGGCTTTATGCAATTTTCAGCTCACCTGGCTACAAAGTTAAGGCCACTTATTGTGTGGCTCTACATCCAGCATATGCTGTGTGTTGTGCATCTTGTATTTTTAGAGCTGGGTATTAACAGCCATGTTGTATCATGATACATATAATTTTCTTTCGTACACTATATATCACAATAGTATCACATACATACAGAAACGGAAAAAAAAAATACACATGAGGATGCCATCCTTCTGTTTACTTTTCATGAAAAATATTACAAAACAAAATATGTATTTTCCAGTTATCTGTTGCAGGTTAAGTTGATTACTGGAACAAACATTCCTTTTTGTATTTCTTTTATATGTTCAGATACACTAAAATGATTTTAAAGCACTTTTATTATGCACTTTTAGGTGAGTTGGATTAATAATAAATCTTGGGGATGAGCATACAATTGCAAACAATACTCTGACGTAAAAAAAAATATTTTTAAAAAAATACTGTATTGTTTGAAAAAATGCTTTTTCAAATCTCATTAATTAATAACTGCTATCTTATGAGAGATCAAAATTTTTTGTAAAGCAGAATTTAAAAAGAGTGAGTGTAGCAGTTACTCAGGTAGATATACAGTGGTCCCTCTATTGTATGGCCACCCCTTTTGTAGTAAAAATTTGGCCTTATAAAAGGGTGGCATCTCATTAGGGGGACAAAATAGTTAAAATATATGATTTCAAAATGTCCTGATAAAAGGAGTGGTCTCTCTTGAGAGGGGCCTCAGGAGAGGTACCATTGTAGTAGGTATAAGGAGACAAACAAGTTTTTATATATGGTTCAAATGGTCTTGTTTACTTAATTCAAAGGGATGGAAAAATAGAAAGAAAATGTTTCATTTTTGACAGTTTATATAATTTAATTCTGTTTTATTCTACTACAGTGAAACCCCACTATAACATTATAACATGATGATCAGGGTCCACAGAATGCCATCACATTATGTAATGTATCATGCAATATCTGGACAAGTTAGTTAACTAAAGAAAATATTGCATGTGTATCCAGTTAGGGACTGACTATTTGATTTTCTAGAGGAGGCCTGTGATTTTTGTTTTTCTTCAAATTTCCAGCCCTCAGATGGCTTGAGAAAAAAAAGAACATATTCTTGCTCTGATTTATATAAAAATTAACCTATTAATATCCATTATATTAGATTATATTAGTTTAAAAAAAAATTGACGCAGTTGCCAACTTAAATTGATGCATATTAAACAAGAAATACTTCAAACAGTGATTACATATTTGATATTGGGATATGGGGTGGGGGGGGGGGGGAGCAGAGAACCATGCATTGGTACATACATATATATGTATATGAAACTTAGAATCTAAATAGTGTAATTAGTCAGAGTAAGTGTACTCACCAACCCATCTCATTGAATCCATACTAGTAATTCCATTAAAAATATGCACAAAGAAACATAATTTCTAGAATTTATCTGCTAGATTCCATTTGATTCCAAATACTTAATTTCTTGTTAATACACTCACACTAACTTATGAAACACTGTAATTTTGGAAATATTCGTATATACTGGACATGTTCAAAGGGACTGATTCTTGATTGACAATAACATGCATAAATCAGACATTGGGAATTTCTTAAAGAAACTAGTATTTAGGTATGAAAAATGCTTTTACTGAAATTCATACATGGGTATTGACCTCATAATGTACATGAGATGATCAATTCAGCGGGTGTAAAACTGGCTCAACCAAGTTTGGGAGTAAACCATTCGATTTCATGGGTAAAGAGTTATCTCCCCAAAAGCCATTCTCAAAAAGACAGGAAAAATAAATAAAAGAAGTCTTTCAAAAATAAGCAAGAAGCAGTGATAAGGTATTTTATTTGTTCAGTAATACAATGCATCTTGCCAAATTATTAAATCAAATTCTTGTTTATTTTGGCACTAAAGCTTTGTAGTACTTAAGAAATTGGTGAAATTATTGTAAAATTTCAGGAGCCATATAATGACCATGCCATATCCAAATTTGTGTTATAATGAAGCATGTTATAGTGAGGTTTCACTGTGTTGTCCTGTATCAATAGATTAAGTCTGTATCATGATACACTATAATCAAGAGAAAATACTGTGATTTAATGATGCATCAGTTATATTAAACAACCTCTATGTATCATCTGTCAGCATTTGCTAATTTCAAATTCTCAAAAACTGTTCAACAAAATATGGCCATATTCTCCCAAATTTAATAGGAAGCATCCGGACATGAAGGCCTTTAAATTTTATACAAATGATGTCAATCCACAGACAAATATTGTGGCTTTTGCTAACACTAGAAAAACCTTTAAATGACTTTTTCTCAAAAGTCTCTTAGCTTAAGTGGATGATCAAATTTGACAGAAAACATTTTGACATGAGGGCCTTTAAGTTTTACACAACTGATGCCAATCTGCAGTCATATATAGCTGCTGTTGCTAAAAATAGAAAGACCTTTAAATGGCTTGTCAAAAACTACTCTATATAATTTGACCAATCAAACAGAAAACATCCTTGCATGAAGACCTTTCAGATTTGCACAAATAATGCTAGTCTTCCATTCATTAGGGCTACTATTGCTTAAAATAGGAACACCCTTCAATGAATTTTTAAAAAAATGCTCAGCATTTGACCATAGTTGGCAGAAACCATCATGGCATGAAGGCCATTAAAGTTTGTACAAATAATTCTGTCCACCATTACTAAAAATAGAAAATTCTTCAGATAGCATTCTTTTAGCCCTGATTATTTGGTCAAAAGCTCAATCTTTAGGCAATTTGGGGCTATGTCTGACAGGTGAGCAATCTTGGGCCGATTTGGGCCTCTTGTTCCAGTTGATATTAAAATTCATTTATGATGAACACATTTCATTAGTCCTCTTTTTATAAATGGGTTCCACTCTTTCAAAACTGGTCTTGATTGTTTTGTTCAAATATGTTGTACTTCCCTTCTTTGTCATTGATAAATACTTGTTTACTGTTTTGTGTTTATTACATATAGCCTTACTTTTTCATTCAAATTTTGCATTTACAGTGGTAAAATGTATGTGTCAGGTGAACCTCATTGTATAATCATAATCTTTATGTCATAACTTCCTTGAAAATACAGGTCTTACAAAGGCAGCTTTTCTTTCTCCCACTACTTCATCTCCAGAACAGCTCAGATAAGTTTGACGATGAAGAACATTCTGCATATATTTTTAGAGTTATGGCCCTCAACCATCTTAGCATGGGAATTGCTGATACACAACCCTGTGAATACTCTTGCTTCCACATTTACAATTAGATTTCAACCATATTTGCTGTGAAGTTTTATCTCAATAAGAGCCCAGATGAGTTATTGATGAGCACATTCTGTATTCTCTGCTAATGCACAACCTTATGAACACTGTAACTTCCACATTTATTATTAGAATTCAACTAAATTTTCTATGAAGCTTTATTTAACACTAGCTCAGACAAGTTGAACAATGTGCACATTTTGCACATATTTCTTAGAGTTATAGTCTTTGAACAATTTAGCACAGGCATTGCTAATTCACAGCCTTGTGAACACTCTACCTGCCAAACTTTATAATTGGATTTGAATCAATGGTAATGAAGCTTCATATCAGCAAGAGATTGGATGAGTTTAATGATGAGCTATCGCCTGAGATCAACTTGGCATAGACCTTGTTAATGCATAATGGGTTAAATGAGTCTGATGATTTGAACCAAACTTGTTGCATAGCTTTGTCTTAACAAAAGTTTTGCATGCATTCAGTGATGGCCAGATTGAATGATATTTTGCAGAGTTATGTCTCTTGATTGGCTTGGAATAGGCAACTCACTGTAATGTGAACAATCTAGCATTCACATGTTTTATTTAACTTTAACCAAATTTGCTGTGTAGCTTCATCTTAACAAGATCTCCAGTAACTTTGATGATGATCAGAATTGTATGATATTTTACACCGAGTTAAAACCCTTGAAGAACATAGAATATGAATCCCACTGGATTGCAAACACAACCAAATGTGCTAATACAATTCTCCTCCACAAGGTCCCATATGATGTTGCTGATGACCAGATTTTGAATATGTTTTACAGAGTTATGGCCCCTGATCAATTTAGAATAACCATGCACATCAGAGTCATTGGAGAATTGAAGAATTTAGAGATCACATTTAGAGACCAAGCTTCAAAGTCAACATCAAAAGTCAGTGTTTTCAGTTTTTGTTTTCTACTGGCTCTATAGCTGTTTGAATCAGAGGGATGAAAGTCAAACTTGGTACTATTATGTACCTTTGCTACAACTTGTGTTGGTGTCACATTCAAGGTGGTACCTTTAAGGTCAAAGTCACAGATCAAAGTACTGACATTTTCCTTCAGCTGTATAATTGTGAAGTCCTTTTTGATATGGACATGAAACTTTGAATGTGTATATATCAATACCCAGAAATGACTTGAGCACCATATTCAGAGATATATTTGTATAGGTTTATGGTCAAAGAACTTCAGCACATGCAGTGTTTGGTGTACCTGAGGGTATACATGCTTCTTCTGATAAAATGAATCCTGAAAATAGATCTGCAGTGTTCAAGTTATATTTTACTTGATGATTTAAATAATGTAGTTCAGCCATTTTGATCTTTATTCCTAATTCTGCATCTGACTTTTTTGCCGTGCTGTGTGCTTTCTTTTTTATTTTATTGACCTATTTTTTATTTGTCTTCTGTGTGCAGTGTGTGACAAAACAGAAAATTTGTCTTACCTGGATACATGTTTGATACATTCACAACTAAAAATCCTTTTAGGTGGAAAAGATTATAATTTTTGTTGTTAAAGCTTTCTACTTCTTTTCTGGCTGATTTTCTCTTGTACTGTTTGTTTTGATTCCATTCTCACTTAAAATATGTGGAAAATATGATTCTGATTTATTTAAATATGAAAAGATGGAATATTAACTTAAAAGAATCATTATGATCAACCTTTTGCAATAGCCTTTCATTTTGCTGCCTATTAAAATTAAAAACATCATTTTTTTTTAGAAGAATTGCATTTTAGTATGACTTTTTTAGAGTCTATCAATGCAACTATATATGCACCTTGGGGAACAGTTGAAGCTTGTGCTTGCACCTTAATTAGTGACTGTTTACCAAAAGTCACTGTTAGTAATTGAGACATCACATCTGTGCTTTTATGCTTTTATTTGGACTTTAATTTTCTGTTATAATCAGATTTCGGTAAATTATAATACACTCCTTAAATTTAAAGTACTCCTTCCTGTGATTAGTAGATAAATTACATTTCAGTTGACCTGTTATTAAATTGTATGTGCATAAAATAAGAATTTGAAAAATGAATTTTATACTGAAGTATTTATATAAGTTACAGTAGTTTGACTTACAACTGCCATACACCAAAATATGTACTTTCTATATGATAGATACCATTAATCATTTTGAATACAAATTTTGTTTTTAATAGAGCTGAAAGGCCAGAAACAGATACTGTCAGACTCCATTAACAAAACCAAGGCTGGGAAAGAGAAAACAGAGGGGCCATTGGTAACTAGTGACATTTTCTTATTGTAATATTGTAAACAACATTGCTAACCAGATAAACATTGTTGAACCCTTTGAAAATGAACAGTCAAAGCCATTGACCTTGCATGTTAGTACTACTGTGACATGTAGTACATGGAGTCCCCTTCATTTTTTTGTACCAATTCCAGCACACCTGCTTGAGAGACACATTGAAGGAAAAGCATGTTTAACATTAAATAGAATTATATTTTGTTGACTTTTGGATTAAAAATTGGATGAACTTAACTGAAGAAATATCCACACTGAAATCTTATTTTAGAAAACTTTATATTTCAAATAAATAGGGCACATTTCATTCAGTGACATGGGCTTATTATGGTATATTAATACATTCTTTGTCAATCATATTTCAGCTAGTATATATTTTTAAAATAAAATGTATATAATAAGTTATAGGAAAAAGTTGTAATTTAAATCATGTGGGAAAGCTTTTTCTGGGACCACCATTTATGTGCAATCTCCAATATTTTCAGAATTAATCTGAAGTTGTTTGCTATTTAGTTTAACAGAGGTAATATATCAAAATCTGTTCACTTGCCTGTTATAAGTGGTTAGTTGTATACCATACAACTTGAGCTTATTTATAACCAGCATGACAGTGCATTATGGGAGGAATATACATATGAACTTAATACCAGTATTTACCTGTTCCTACAAGCCACTCTGAAATAGATACAAAATTAACATTTTAATCAAATATTGATGATTTGAGCACCCTATCTCTCCGTGCTTTTGTCCATCTGCCCATATCACTCTGAGCTTTTGTCCATCTGCCCATATCACTCTGAGCTTTTGTCCATCTGCCCATATCTCTGTGCCTTTGTCCATCTGCCCATATCTCTCTGTGCTTTTGTCCATCTTCCCATATCTCTCTGTGTCTTTGTCCATCTGCCCATATGTCTTTGTGCCTTTGTCCATCTGCCCATATCTCTCTGTGCCTTTGTCCATCTGCCCATATCTCTCTGTGTCTTTGTCCATCTGCCCATATGTCTTTGTGCCTTTGTCCATCTGCCCATATCTCTCTGTGCCTTTGTCCATCTGTCCATATTTCTCTGTGCCTTTGTCCATCTGCCCATATCTCTCTGTGCCTTTGTCCATCTGCCCATATCTCTCAGTGCCTTTGTCCATCTGTCCATATTTCTCTTCAGCCCTATATTCTCACATTTATTTTAAATAGCATAGCTCAGCAACTATTAGATATTTTGATGTGTTTAGTTTGAAAATGTTTTATTTAATTTGAATGTTGGCTTCAGTGGTTCTTGGTTGTTTTTATCAAGTTCATCATTAACTTGAAAATTTAAATAGGAGGGTTGTTTTTTCTAAAATTTGGTTGCAGGTGCTATGAACATATACCAGCTAAGACATGTGATTGCTTAGTAAAGGTGATTTGTTAGGTGGGTTTGGGTTGCGCTCTACAGTTTTGCACTTTGCATAGGGTTTGATTTTTAAAGAAAAAGAAATTCCCAGGTTTTCCTCACTGGTTATTCTGGTTATTTAAAATGGACCTTGAATATCTTAGGTATTGTTAAAATAACTTTTAATTTTCTTGATTTTTTTTGTGTGATTGATGGGTGTAATTTGGGTTATAGAGTATATAGCTTGGCCTTACTTCAGATGTGTACCTCTCAAAAGACTGCTAACTCTGCTTGGTCATTTTCACTTCCTGGACTTCAAAGGTAAATTATAAAAAACAAGATGATAACTTTTTTTTACTTTTTTATATATTTTATGATTCATTCATTGCACTTTCAGAAGCTGGTATTGTCTAATCTGGCAAAATTCATTTTCCCCATTTTAATAACTGCTAAAGTTAGTGTACTTTGGACTAGTTTAGGCTAATTTTTCAAGCACATGGGAGCAGCCATTTTATCAGCTGTCTGCTTTAGATAGTGTATAGTTTCCATAATGACCACCTGTAAAGAAATTTCAGTCACAACACATAAAAGTAGCATAGAGGTATTCTTACATTCTCTCCACTGTGCATGTTGCCAATGCAAACAACTTCACCTTATACCCATCCCTCTATGAAGTACATATTAACTGTAGAGCGCTACCTTGACTGTACCTCCATTTCTTCTAAGCTGTTGCATACTGAGTCATGAAACTTTAAAGGTCAAATATAAAGGATTTTGTTTAAATTTATTTTCTAATCTTCAAAACTTATAAACCCATATCTGCTGTTCCTGTACAATTCTTTTGCATAATTTGCAAATTATTTAGTGTAAAAGTGTTAATCTCACCGAAGTTGGAGCAGGCATTACTTCCCCCTTGTATGTATGTGGAAGTGATGCAGCTATGGAACAATAAACTTGCTAAGCTAGAGATAACAGTCATTCAATTTTATTTTTATTTCTGATTTTAATTTTCATCTTTATCATCAATGTCTAAATATCATGTAGGTTGCCTAATTTTATTGTCAACAATAAGCTTGGAACAAAATTGATCATGTGCAGTGCCTGCAAACCTATCAATGATACTTTCTGGTAAATCCATTTAAATCAGTTAACCCATACTTTCTGTGTCTTTACTCCTCCAGAAGTTACGAAAGAGAAAAATGATTAGTTTTTCCATTCTTGCTTACAAGTTTGTAGGTAAGTATAGTCAGTGATTTTGGTCAAGGACACTCTACATTAACTTTAGTGCAAAATTTCAGGAATTTGGTGTGAATAAATTATACATGAGAAGCAGATTTTTCATTTAAACATATTGGTCCACAAAATTTACAATTTTCTCCATATTTGACCTTCAAGAATGCATTCATCTTGAAAAGTAATACAGTAATTGTGGATCACTTTATATTTATGAGTATCAGATTTCATGGTTTAGTTAAAAATATATATATTAGTGAGTACTTAATTTCATGGATTTGTCACTTTAAATAAATAAGATAAAATATTGAGGGATGATGTATATATCTCTATAAAAGATTATACCATCATTCACTTCCACCCATTTCCAAGCAAACTGACTTAATCCTTACTGCAGTAATTGGGTTGATTACATATGTTATTCATTGTTAACACTTAGCATAAATGTGGAGTTCTGAATCAGAGAATATGCTGACATCCTTTTGCACATAAAGAAGCAAAGAAGTTTAATTTCACTGCTGTATGTAAGGTAGGTTTATCAGTGTTCTTAAAGACCGCTGTCAAAACATGAAGCTCTTGGCAATTAGGGATTTGGTGCTAAAACAAAGCCAATGACTGCAATTCAGGCTTTTTCAAAACAAAGCTTCTATCTTTTCAGTATATAAACAGTTCTGTCAAAGTTGAGTTTCACTTGCTCAGCTATCACAGTATTGCTGACATGTTGGTCAATTAGCGGAAAACCTAAAGTAAAATCTCCTACCATTGCAGGCCTGGCTGATCATAAGTCCTCTGTTTGTTGACTGGATTCTGATGGCATGTGAAATCTGTGACTTGCTGCCTCTTAGTCAGTGTGAACAGGAGGCAGTTGTGCTCAATGATGTTTTCAAAGCACATCACAGAGAGAGACTATAGTCACATTGAAAGGAAAATATCATCATACTTTTGTGCCAGCCACATGCACAGAACCACCAGATTTATCTGTCAGCAAATTCTCCAAAAAGGAACTCAAATCATGCATACCATTCATATAAATGAAAAATGAGTGATGTTTGGCCTAGGTAATTTGCTGAGTAAAAGTAATGGAAGGACAGTGAAGATGTACTATTAGATAAGGTCTTGATCTATCTGAAAACATGTATCCTTAAGTCAATTCACACAAAGTGGATTATCTCCACCCATGACAAAGTATCACTTCAGATGGATGCAATTAAAATGGACTTGAAGAAAGCAGGACTGATCTGCTGATTGTTTATTCGGCAGTTATTTGAAACATAATTAGTAATAACAATGTGCTCTTGTATTCTGTTGCTCAGTTTAATAATGAATAGTACTTTTGATCAGTAAAATTAGAAATGTAGTGAAAGCTTTTTTTATTTATGAAATGACTAATATTTGAATCAGACATGGTAATTGCCTTCATATTAATTTATCTATTCAGAATGAAATAGTATCTAACAGTAGATAATACAGTGCCTTTATGATCCATACATTATGTAGGATATTTTCAAAGATAAATAGCTACTAATGTTATTTAAGGATATGTGTGCTTAAACAAGGTTACCACTGTGGTTGACATTTTGTTTTCTTGAACTTTAATGCTTTCATATTTCTCTGATGTTAGCAAATTTCATTGGATTGCATAAAGTTTTATGGAGTATTTGTTATTAATAATGGATATAATCTGTGCTTTGTGAAATCAAGAAGGACACAAACTGTGAATTCCTATAGCTTCAGATAGAGTCGTTACATAAGTGCATAGCTTTCAAGTTCACAAAATTTTGCATAAGAATTAAGACCTAATGAATATATTTTCATTGTTCCTCATCTCTCATCTTTCACAAATTCACAAATGTATCATTATATATATATATATATATATATATATATATATATATATATATATATATATATATATATATATATATATATATATATATATATATATATATATATATATATATATCAGTACTTTAAATACCATTGGTATTAAAACAAATTAATGATGTTTCACCATGGTGTACAGCATGGGGGGATGTTTTGAATATTTCATTGTGACTTTGAATTCAGAGTCTAGTTTGCCCACAAAAATCTCAGAAACTGGTACCCTATGAATATAAAATGATTCACAGTACTGAAAACCAGGAAAAGTAGATGACAATGACTTACTTTTTATGCCCCATGATTGTCATATTTTTCTAATATTTTTTCCTTGAAACTTCAAAAATGCATTGATTTCAAGGACTAAGAGTCACACCCATGAAGAGTAGGTCACAGTGACATGTTTTTACTGTAGTGGCTGTGTCAGGTTTTTAGATATGCACTGACAGTGCAGGATACCATTGCATTTTATGCAGTTTTTTTCTGTTAACAATTCCTCCAAATTTTGTAAAGAAAAAAGACAAGTATTTACTACCAGTCATACTAATGAAGCCTGTCTGACCAGTTATCCCTTCACATGTGCTTTGTTAGATTCTGTGAATTCATTTATTTTCATGAATATCAATTTTTACCCCATGTTTTAGCTGGGGGATATTATGGTACCCATCATCCATATGTCCATCCATCTGTCTGTCTTCAACCCTAAACTGCTGGGTGGAAATTGACCAAACTTGGTACATAGGTTATCCATGTGGTGACCATCTTTGAGATGGCTAAGATTTTTTAGCCTCTTGCCTGGGGTCTCTGGAAGGGAGTCAGAGGTCAAATATAAAAAAATGGGTCTCTGGAAGGGAGTCAGAGGTAAAATATAAAAAAAATTGCAATTGTAGTGACATTTTTGAATATTTTTTTTTTGCCAAACAATTTACATGCATTTGTAGGAGGAAGACACATACTATATTTAACTGGTTTTAGGTTATAACCCCTGGCTTATGTTCTAGAGGTATGTTTGGAGTCGTAGCAGGGGGGGGGGACATGTAATAAAAGGTTTGGGGATTAGCCAAGGAGGTATCTCTAGTCTTGGTTTTGTGATAAAAATTACTCGTTTTTTTGTTCGAACATAAATTTGTGCATTGGGGAAGGAGTTAAAGTTCTTACTGTTTCCATAAATGGATCAGTGTTTGTTGGATCTTTAAATTTGTGGTTTGTACCAATCACAAACTCCATGAAAATTGGTACCCCATGAAAAATAGAGAATTCACAATATCTACTTTTTTATTCACATATGAACCTGTTCTGTTATTATATTCTGTGTATTCCTCTGCATTATCCAAAATATGGCATGTATTATAAGTAAACGCTGTAATTGATGTATTAAGGTCCTGCTGAGAGCAGACTTAAAGCGGAAAAGAGAGGAAGCCATATATCAGCTGAAGCAACATGGGGAAGAGACAGCGAGTATTGAGAGAGAAATATTTGTAGAGGGGTGTAAACTCAAGACTGTTATGGAAGAAAACCAAAAAATCCGAGATGTAAGTCATAATGAAGAAATATATCTGGAAATGATCATAACACCCATGCCTGAATGTTGGATTCATTATTATGCCAGGCTAAACATCTGTCCAAGCATGTATGTTGTGTTTATCTGTATGTCCATTGTGTTTGACCTGTACTTGTATACCTTTCTTTCTTTTCAATGCCACCAAAATCATTGTGTTGGTTCATCATGGAAAGCAAGTGTTGCAAACTATTGTAATAATTAGATCTAACTTATTACGGCATTGGTTGATGAAGTCGGAGGAGTTCTATAGTAATCACATCTGTCAGTTCATCCATCCATCAACAGGTTTTTTTCCGCAAGATAACTTGTCTAGGATTTGGTGGATTTTAACCCAATTTTGTATGCAGCATTATATTAATGAGGCCTCAAAAGAGTTTGATTTATTGTCATTATTTTGAGGAGTTATAGCCCCTGATTGTCAGTACTCGTAACTTTCATTTCCACAGCTTAACTTTACCAAGGATTGTTTGATTTAAATAAATTTTATATGTATCTGTATATTGATGAGACCTTGGATGAGTTAGATTTCCAGCATTCCATTACATTATTTACAGGAGTGATTCCCCCTGATTGCCCATCCTCCTGACCTAACTGCAGCTTAACTTTACCAAGGTTTGTTGGATTTGAACCAAATTTGGCATGCAGCTTTATATTGATGCAATCTTGAATGATTTTAATTTACAGCATTCCAAAACATCATTTACAGGAGTTATGCCCCCTGATTACCCATCCTCCTGACTTCGGTTTTTGCAGCATAACTAGAATACTACCATCAGATTAGCCTGGGTCAGCTCCTGTTGTGCAGCACTGAGCAACTTCAAGGCACTTAACTCCAATTGCCTCGGTATAACCTGCTCATGTTGCTGCGCCATAAAACACCAAACCAAATTTTATGTGCAGCTTGATATTGATAGGACCTTGAATGAGTTTGATTTTCAGTGTTCCATGAAATTATTTACATGAGTTTTTCCCCCATATTGTCAATCCTCCTGGCTTTGGTCTTTACAACATTACTTTACCAATGTAAACCTGGCATTCAGCCTTATATTTATAAAACCTTGAATGAGTTTAATTTCCAGGTTTCCAGAACATCATGTAGAGGAGTTATGGCTCCTTATTTCCAATCCTGCTAAGTATGGTTTCAGCAGCATACCTTTATTTAAGTTTATTGGATTTTGACCAGATGTATCATACACCTTTATACTGATAAGAGCTTGAATAAGTTGGATTTCCAACATTCTGTGACATTGTTTAAAGGAGATATGGCTGTCTGATTGTTTGTCCACTGGACTTAAATTTCTGCAGTATTATGTTACCAAGGATTATTGGATTTTACTAAAAATTGAAGAAACAATCAAATGATTTTACCAAATTTGACCGAAAGCATATTTGCCTTATAAGGTTTTTAAGGCATTTACCCACTATAAAATCTAGTCAATGATACTAAAAATGGAAAAAAGAAACTTAAAATGACTTCTTCTAAAAGACTCTCAATTGAATATGGTCAAATTGGAATGCATCCTTGCATGAAGGCCTTTCAAGTTTATACAGATATTGCTTATTGGCCTTCAAATATGGCCACCTTTACTAATAACAGAAATACCTGTCAGTGACTTATAAAAAATTACCAAACAGAATTTTACATTACTAGAGTCACAATAGAACTGTGAATGACTTCTCAAACTTATGGCCCTTATTACTAGAAATGGACAAACTTTCAAAAGACTTATCAAAAACCACTTTACAGAATTTTTTGTTCCCCCTTTTTTCAGGAAAAGCAGGAGACAGTTTTGCATTTCTGTCCATCCATCCATTCATCTGTCCATGCATCAGATTTTCGGTTTCACACCTTTACTTTATCTTTAAACCATTTGAGATAAAGGGATAAAACTTGGTATACTTATATATCATAACTAGAAGGTATGTTACCTACCAATTGGAGTCCTATCTTTATGGTCAAGGCCACAGTTCAATATTTTTAAGGGATTCTTTCATTATTTCTAAGTTTTCATGTATTAATATATAATGTAAATTATTGTTGACAAACTCCTTCCATGCCTACTTGTATCTGACTGCTATAAATGTGAAAAATAGCAGCTTTAAAATTTAAAATCAAATTGGGTGGCTATTACTAAAAGTAAAAAAATCCTTTAAATAAGTTCTCCAAAATCAATGAGCAGAGTTTGACTAAACTTGATAGGAAGCATCCTGGTATGAAGACCTTTCAATTTTTTTTACAAATGATGCCAATCTGTCATTAAATATGGACACTGTTACTAAATATACAAAAACCTTTAAGCAACTTCTTCTCCAAAACCACTGAATAGAATTTTTACTAAACTTAAAATTAAGCATCCTAGCATGAAGACCTTTCGTATTTATAAAAATTATGTTAATCTGCCATCCGTTATGGCTGCTGTTGCTAAAAATAGTAAAACCTTCAACAACTCTTCTTAATAACTGCTTAACACAGAATTTGACCAAATTTGACAGAAAATATCATTTCAGATTTATACAAAAGATGCCATTACCCAAAAAGATTGCTGAACAGAATTGCTCAACTTTGACACAAAGCATCCTGGCATAGGAACCTTTCAATATTAGGCACATTATGCTGATGTGTGATGAAATAGGGATGAAAATACAAATGTAAACTGGGAATTAGTCACAAACAAAGCCTATGTATAGTCAATATATAAATCTTATGTATGTCAACATGTTTATTCAGGTATATGGCATCTACTGTAGTATGGATAATAAATTAATATACTAACAAACAAGTCTGTAAACAATAGAAGAAGATAAAATTAAGTGGAATTCATGACAGAAGGTGTGGCAACTAACAAATTACAAATAATTACATTATTTTGGTTTTAAATTTTTTTTTACTACCAATACTTTATTTAAATCCTTCAGAATTAGCCGTGGATATCACCAGAACAGTCATATTGTTATATATTGCAAAACAGGACAGTGTATTGTGATACATATTGCGATATATTGCAAAACAGGACAGTGTATTGTGATACATATTGCGATATATTGCAAAACAGGACAATGTACTGTGATACATATTGCAATATATATGGAAAATATGTGGAAGTGCAAAATAATATTAAAGAGTGAACAAGAACTCAAAGTTTAATATAGCTTTAATTTCTTTTAAATCTCTTTTAGTGGGCAATGATTGGGAAACATGTGGATGTGTCTGAGCTACATGAGATTGGCTGCTGTTTAATTTTCATACTCATTGGCTACTACAGTATGCATAAGATTAGCTGCTGGTAATACTGGAGTTTATTGAAAACCATAACTCCAGTTAGGAAATAATTTGTACAAACTTTAACTCGTGGTGTTTTTCAGTAAAACGACAGCTATGAGAGATCGTATTCATAATTAGAATAAGTCCATTCTGCAAAATGATTAGGGTGTATGAAAATTTACATAGGATTTTAGAACAAAAATGGCAGCAATTTCAGAGAGTTGCAGGGGTTGTCCCATTAGGTGGCAAGACCAAAAGTAGATGCAAAATAAAAGTATGGGCTTAGCCCCCACCCAGAGGCCCACTGGACCCAGTCCCTCAGGGGCCTTAAAAGTGTTGTCCTGCACCAGCTAGCCCACCCATCCCCACACTGGCCCTTATGTCTCTAGAGTGTTTTAGTATGGTAACAGTGGAAAAAATAAATGTGTCTACTTAATGAGTGGAAGAACAGACTTACCTCACAATGATTAGTTCCCATTCTTTTTGGCATTTGTTGTCACAGTCTGTATTTTTTGTCACATGTGTGACAAAATGACTGAAAAATTTGTCAGCAACATTCTGTTTAAGAGAGAGGAACATTAACACACTGTTATATCTAGACAGAATGTTCTAGTTTTTGACAGGATTGCATCAACTGGATGTTTACTATGCCTGAAAGAATGTCAGCTCATCCCATTGACTGTTATGTAAACACAGAATGTTCTAATTTCTGAAGCAATACATCAGCAGCATGTTTTTTTACTACCTGCTTGCCTAAGCATATGTTACTTCCTAGCTAGCCGAAATGAAATAGTAGTGAGAGTATGGTCAGGCTCAGTGCAAACTGTCTGTGGAAGATAATTTGCTTGGAGAGGCAGCTTCCAGCATGAAAACATCGAAATGTAGACTCCCTAGAGATGTAAGGGATGGTCCAGTTGGGGTCTGGAGGAGAGGGCTCTTCACTTTAATCTACAAGTGTACCCAATTTAACATTGGTGAGGAAAAATGTGCACAGGTTGCCTTGTTATCAACACATTTCTGCTGCAAACTGCATTGACAGCTGCAGTGCTGATTGTGATAGGAGCTGGAATCTGTGCAGTGAGAACAGGGAATTCTGGTTTGGGGACAACAAAATGATAATGGTCACACTGGTGATGCATGACCTACTGCTGAGGTTAAGGCCATACCAAATGCTAGCAATGGCACATGAGGCAGCTGTTGTTCTGCATGAGGTGCTAGAAAAACAAATCCTGGAGGTGTTAGAAAAACAGGCACCAAAATAACAGGCCACCTGCTGTCACAGAACGGCAAGTTAAGGTGAGTATATTGCATCATATTGTGGCGGTGTGTTGGGAAATTTAACTCTGGTCTGCTTGCACCTGTTGAACAGCAGGCATGGTTTCTGATGCAACAGTCAACACACAGCTTAGATTGAGACACGAATTTGTTTTAGTAGTTCATTGCAGCCTTTGGCCTTGCCATGGGCTATCAATCCCTTTTGTGCTTCTGACTAAATTTAATCTTTGAGGGTTATGTACTTTTCATATTTGTTGGATATGAGCTTGAATTCATCTTCCGATATCACATTATTGTTAAGTGCCTTTGATATGTAGCTATCAATAGTGTTAGTTTTAATACTGCATGGATGCAGATGTCGTTATGTTTTTTTTAGCCTTTATTGCCAAGCATTTGTAAATCCTAAAACTGATAAGTGGAACCAGGCATAATACTGCACCAGTTCCTACTAGTGGGATGCCAATGGGACTTGCTACGCTGATGGAAACTAGACCAAGTCCAACTGCTATGTTGGCAGCAGCCACACCTAACAGTGTCATGCTGGTGTTGCAAATAATGTTAACAGCGCATTGGTACTTTTTTTGGACATGACAATGGTCCTCAATTTAAGCATGCAGTTTGTCTTTAATTTCACAGATCCTTTTGAGGCAAAAGTCATGTGGGTCACTAACATCAAGCATTGAGTAGAGAGCCATAGCTAAGGTTCATCTATGAGGAGCACTATGGAGAACTTTGTTACATCTTTTGGGGAATCCATAAGGAGGTTTCAGCCTCACAGATCTTTTTTAGGCAAAAATGTTTGGGTCTTGTGAGCTTTGGGTATAGCGACATTATTATAATTCCTCTATAAAGAGTGTGATATGAGAGTTTAATTGATCTGGAGGGGTTGGAGGGTTAGCTCCCCTGCAGACATGCACCTCTAACCTGTCACCATGGTGTTTCTGTGATATCTTGACATCCTGAATTTATACAGTCTTTGATATGCCTGCCAACATGCTTGCCAAGAGTCACAACTACTATGCCTTCTGTCTGCAGTTTCAGTGATTGTTTGTTTTTCTGGCTGATTACTGTGATGCAGCGGAGCACCATGTCTTTTTCGAATATGACCCAGTTTTTTCTGTTGGTGAGATGATTGATTAAGAGCTCTACATACCCTAAAAGAAAGATTACTGCTGAAGGCATTTCACCAAATACCGCATTGGCATTATAGTGACAATCACACCCAAGAGTCCCAGTGAAAGCACAGTTACCCCAAGCAGACTTCGGGTTGGCTTAGAATGCTCTGGATGACATAAGTACTTGATGTCCATCAGCTTTGCCTCCTCATTCCACCCCAGTTGGAACTGATATGTGTCAACCTCAAAGTTGGTGCAGATACTCTTGCACTGGTGGTTTGTATTCCTTATTGATGTCAGGCACATGTTTTGCGAGCTGTGTCAGTACTCTGTCATCAATATCTGGATTGGAAAGTGCCAATGATTCAAGTTCCTCTATGTCCAGTCATTCCCAAATGGTTTTATTTTACCTTAAGAGCAAGATCTAATTGTGGCAGCCAAAGATGTTTAGAGTGCGTTGATGTTGAGACCCTTGCACCGGGCAATGTCTCCAGCAGCAAACATAGATGCAAAGTTACTTGTAAAACTTTCATTTGATGTGTTGGACTGAATGGCAGCCTGAACACTGCTGTCATTGTGCACCCAAGCGATTCCATTGTTGCATATTGAGAGCATTGCCCATGTCCTGTTGCTGGGGTTTCCATGGAGACTAAGGAAGTAAAATCAAGTGCCCATGATGATGATAGTGTCATTCTTGTTCTTGAGGGTAAAGCCACCAACATTTTGAAAGTTGCATTACGTCTCAGTGATAGTATCCAGAAAAATTTACTGTGGTAGTACCACTAACTGATGTGATAGTGTTAACCATTAAATACACTACAGTATTATCTGGTACCCACCCTGGTAGACATAATGGAGGTTGCCAACCAACCCAAATGTATCGTTTTTGGGAAACCTATGCTTCCAGTTTGAGAAGGCAGGTGATCGGTCGAAAGAGGATGCTAGTACAAACAGCCTGGCGACAGCTTTGGCTGGTGCATCTGGTCCCCAGTTACTGACAAACTTCAGTGTGGCAGCATCTTGGGGGGTGACTGGGTCATGTACCGTATATACTCGATTATAAGTCGACTCGACTATAAGTCGACCCCCCCTTTTCATGGCTGCAAAAAGCCAATTCAGCTATGACCCTCCTATAAGTCGAGGTGTTTTTTGCAAATTAAATCCATCTGCAAGGGGTGACATGTCATCACTGAGTCAGAGCTGCACTTAGGAAAAATAAACGAGCCAAACTGGCTAGATAGATAGACATATAGATAGATAGGACAAATAAAAACAAAAACCAATGTAGAATAAATTCAATTGTATTATTGAGTTGAATATGTACAAATAAATTTACAACTTACATTTTGTCCATCTTCGTGTAATGAAATCCATATAGCTTAACATTTTGAATCCATTTATATGATAAATCCATGAATTGGATTATAGGTCACATACAGGTATAAAATTGGTATCCTATGAATGTCACTGTCTAATGTCCTCTGGTTCAAAGCCCAAGAATTCATCCTCATCATCAGAGCTACCAAATAAAGTTCTAAATTCCTCCAATGTCATCCCGTCATCGTAAACATCGTCCGACTCCGATTCATCTTCCGACTCCGATTCTTTGTATTTACTGTCATCTGCAGGTGCTTCGGTGTTGGTCTTGTCACAAATTAAATCACTGAAGAGTTCGTCATCCTCCGTCCCATCCATTGCATTTGAAATACCACATTTCTTTTAATGATTTCACAACCATCTCATTTGGAATTTCCTCCCACGCATTACACACCCACTGAGTTACTAACTCAATCCCTGGATGCTTCAGATTTCCTGCTTTTGTCTTTTCTTTGGGCCCATCTACAATCCACTTTTGCCACTGTTTATGCATATTTGCCTTAAATGGCTTGTTTAGACAAACATCCAATGGTTGCAGTACAGAAGTGGTGCCACCAGGAATCACAGCTTGGTATGTTCTATGTCGCCATAACTTCTGTTTCACAGACTGCATCAAATGAGCCCGAAACATGTCCCACACAAGCAATGCCTTATGTTTCAACAATGCCCCTGGTCTAGCGTTCCATACTTTTTCGATCCACACCAAACAAATTGCCTCATCTACCCACCCCTTAGGGTTAACAGTTACAACCACTCCACTTGGCATATTTTCTTTTGGCATCGTCTTGCGTTTAAACACAAGTAGAGGCTTCAGTTTTGTACCATTTGCTAAACAACTTAATACTACTGTGAAATGTTGTTTATCATTTCCCGAAGTCCTTATAGTCACTGTTTTGTCTCCAACTGGGTGTACAGTTGAATTTCCCGGCATATCAAAAAACATAGGAGTTTCATACATATTTCCTATGTGCGCCAGATCAAAATCATTCAGTTTCCTCTCGTTGATAACAAATTTTAAAAAACTATCCACTTTCTCCTCAACATCAACTGGCAATTTCTGGGCTATGTGAGTACGTTGTCGAAGTCCATGCTGTCGCATAAATCGCGTACACCATCTGGCTGAAGCTTTAAAATATTCATCGCCGTTATCCTTGGCAGTAGAAAGGGCCTTCAGTCTAATCACGTTTCTAGTGACTGCATGCCCATTTTGATGCTGCTCTAGAACCCACTCATTGAAACTAAACTCCCAGTTTGCATAAGGGCTTTCCATTAATCAAATTTTCTTCAGATGCCTGGCACTATCACCTATAACTGACTTTTTCTTGCGCCAGTCACGCACCTGTTTCTCCGACACACCAAATTCACGTTCTGCGGCGCAATTGTTATTTTTCTCTGCAAAGTCTATAACTTTTAGCTTAAATGCTCCATCGTACGCATTACATTGTCTTTTCCCCATATTGGTGAAATTACCTAAGTTTAGTTATCACGATGTATGATATCTAAGTGACAAAGTACACAGTAACTGAGAGAACACTAACAATTCATAAACTTCGACCATTATTTATGTAGAGACTCTGTGAGAGCATTTGATTATACAGTCTTTGATATCTCATTAAAGGGTTGCCACAACTGAGCAGGTGTCAGTTGTGCGGTATGATCAAAGGGACTCAACATGACATTGAACAAGTATCAAATGCACGGCGTGATCAAAGGATTGTCCACTGGGGAAAACAAAGCAGTGCTACTTTTACAAGCTAAGGGATTAAGGTCATAATTGTCAAATTAGTATCTCAATCAAAAGATTGTGAACTTGGAAAAACAAAGCATGTTTGCCTTTATAAGCTGAGGGATTAGGGTCTGATTTAAAAAATATTTGTATGTCGCGCATATAAGACCATCATGAAACGGATAAACACAGTGCATATCATATATACATTACTGCATAGGAATAGTGGCATGAAAACGTAAAAATATATGAATTGACAGTATTTTTATGTACTGCAAACATCTAGAGTTTCCAACATTACCCCAAGATTTTTTTTATTTTTTTAATGTCGCGCTTATAAGACGACCCCTACTCTGCATGAGTCGAATTCTAAGAAAAAACGTCGACTTATAAGCAAGTATATATGGTACTTTTTTGATTAAGTTATTGTTCATCACCAGCTCGCTACTCATTGTATCACCAGTCTTTAAGACCCTAAAGGCACCACCACTGTCAATATAGTTTTTTATAAATTCCATGGACACACTATCACCTCTCAGTGTGCCATCAGTGTCAAAGATCACAGTGTTGCCAGCAGCTACATTGGCTGGTTTGGTGAGACATCCACACCTGAGGTTTTAAGGTCCCTCACAGCATCGGAGAACACAATCAGGTCATTTGGGTCTCAGTTAATGGCATGGTTACTAAAAGCTGCAAGGTCAGTTTGGGTTGCATACTGGGAGAGAACACCATATGGGGCACTGGCACTTGAAATAGCAGAATGTCCAAAGATGCCTACAGGCATGGTTGTGTCTGTTGTCTCCAGTAACACTGATGCAAGTGGATGTGTCAATATCATCCAATGTATAGAACTGCGAGTGTGAAAAGCCGGGATAAGGCTATTCAGCATGCTCAATAAATATGTTTTATGCGATGAACACTATTATGCAGAGAGTCGATCTCAAATGTATTGAATACATTGACAATAGCGATGATGTACATAGCCAGAGTGTTCCACTCATCTCCATTTAACAAATGTATTGAATACATTGACAATAGCAATTTTGTACATAGCCAGAGTGTTCCACTCATCTCCATTTAACAAATGTATTGAATACATTGACAATAGCAATTTTGTACATAGCCAGAGTGTTCCACTCATCTCCATTTAACAAATGTATTGAATACATTGACAATAGCAATTTGTACATAGCCAGAGGGTTCCACTCATCTCCATTTAACAAATGTATTGAATACATTGACAATAGCAATTTTGTACATAGCCAGAGGGTTCCACCCATCTTCATTTAACAGTAGCACATCAACACCTGCTTATCCTTTCAGCCAAAATTTTGTGATGTGATGAGTGTTGTCAAATTGACCTGCCATGCTGAATTTCCATATCCAAACTTTGAAAGGCAGTCTTACTGCCATGCTGAATTTCCAAACTTTGAAAGGCAGTCTTACTGCCATGCTGAATTTCCATATCCAAAATTTGAAAGGCAGTTCTTACTGCCATGCTGAATTTCCAAACTTTGAAAGGCAGTCTTACTGCCATGCTGAATTTCCAAACTTTGAAAGGCAGTCTTACTGCCATGCTGAATTTCCAAACTTTGAAAGGCAGTTCTTACTGCCATGCTGAATTTCCAAACTTTGAAAGGCAGTCTTACTGCCATGCTGAATTTCCAAACTTTGAAAGGCAGTCTTACTGCCATGCTGAATTTCCATATCCAAACTTTGAAAGGCAGTCTTACTGCCATGCTGAATTTCCATATCCAAACTTTGAAAGGCAGTCTTACTGCCATGCTGAATTTCCATATCCAAACTTTGAAAGGCAGTCTTACTGCCATGCTGAATTTCCATATCCAAACTTTGAAAGGCAGTCTTACTGCCATGCTGAATTTCCATATCCAAACTTTGAAAGGCAGTCTTACTGCTATGATAGGGGGCATGGGCATGCTTTCGCCAGCTTTGAGAACCTGTATCTTTTTGAGGTAACATTTTGTGACTGGGTGGGATTGGCCGCATTATGAACAGAAGCCTGGGCAATATCAGCAACTCGAGTCTGGCTTACAGTCTTGCCAAAATTGCTCAGCGAACCTTCGGCAGATAAGACCACAATGTTGCCAGCTCCTATGTTGGCTGGTTTGGTTAGGAGCATAGGTTAGAGAACACAACTAGGTCATATGGGTCTGTGTTAATAACATGGTTACTAAAAGCAACAAGGTCAGCTTTGGTCACATAGTTGTCAGAGTTGAATAGGCCTTCTGCCTGAGCATTGGGACATGCCTGCACATGAACATCTGAATATGTCTACAGGCATTGTTGGGGCGATAAGTTTACACTATGCCAAAAAGAGGTGGCACCCCCAAATTAATGTTGGAGGACCGATAACACTGCCTCCAACAAAATTTCCAGTGTTGGGTTGCACTCTAGCACAGAAACTGAAGATGTGGATTAGTGGTATAGCACAAGAGAAGTTACTATATGCTTCCACCTGAGCCTTCTGCAGCATGAAGCCTAGGTTCAAGTTGGGGTTGCTGCTTCTCACAACACTCATGTGGCCATCTCCCATGGTGCTTCTGACGTTTATCAAGGTAAAGTGGACACTGGCAGCATGGTCTGTTGCATCCTTCATGAATGCAGGCTTATTCATCACTATAGCAAGCAAAGTCTAGAATTGTCATGGCAACATTGACATTATCAAGGCAGGACTCAACCTCTTTGTTATCGATGAGATAGCAGGCAGTGTCAAACAGCACCATTGCACCATTATTGACAAATACCACCTTGTCTGTTGCAGTGTAATCTGTTCCGTAAGTCTTTGTGAGTTTGTCGACAACCTCAATAAAGATTTCAGCAGGGAAAAAGTAGTGTGAGGTATCCTGCACTTGCAGCTCCACATGACCCTTTTGAAATGGATCGCAGGTTTTGTATGAGTAATACTGCAGGTCAAAGATACTACAGTCATGGAGCACAGGAGACCCATGTCATGAAGCACAGGAGCCCCCATGTCAAGGAGCACAGGAGCCCCCATGTCAAGGATATGGACTTGCACATCCTGCAAGAATGCCCTTACAAAAGATATGTTGCCTTATGTCCATCTTCTAATAAGGTGAGAGGTGAAGGACTGTGCCTATGGTAAAGTTTACAGCTATAGCATCACATGTTTCAAATGGCATAGTTTTGGCTGTGGTCAAGTTTGCAGCGACAGTTTGAACCAGGGCAGCAAGTTTTTGGCATGCCACCTCATTCATGTCAGCATGCTTGTCGAGCACCAGAGTCTTTGCCATGGACAATGTCAACTTGCTTAGGTGATCATGTAAAGCTTCCACAGCCTTTTTGCCGTCAGCAGCAGTGAGGGCTGTCAGCGCTTCCTTGGCCTGACTTATGATGGGCAACTAGATAGCATCAATGGCATGCAAGGCAATGGCCCTGGTGGTGGCTCTGGCCTGTGCTGTGGTGGCCACTGGTGCTGACCTGACTATGGCCTGAAAGATATTGCCCAGTCCATTTCCATAGTGTACACAAAAAACTGGTTGGTGGGCGCCGATGACTGTAACTCATATAATGCATTGCATGTTTCTCATTTCTAGCTGTGGTGGATGACAACTGTATAAGTGTGGCTCTTTACACTCTAATATTCTTAAAGTGGAGGATGATATTGGAAATAGAGGCCAGTGGTGAGTGTCTCGTTATGGAGGTTGAGCAGGTTGCCATCCTGGTCGGTCAGGCTAAAGCGTAGTTTATTGATGCGGAACTTTTGCAAGGCAAGTAGATGGGCAGTGGTAGTGCACATGACAGGAGCCAGCTGGGACTCCGGACTGGGACAAAGCTATAGAGCATGTAGCCAGGACTAGCCTTATTGCTGGTGCTCAAGTCCACATAGGAGCCACCGAAGGCATCACATGTAAGATATACAGAGATCATGATGGTGATCTGCACTATGTCTGGCACAATGTTGTAGCCTAGCCTACAATGGCATTTATGGGGTCAACTATGGCAGACCATCCCAACAGCTGGTGCAGGCTTGAGTTTGTAACAATAACTCACTTGCTGACACCATCCATGTGGTCCAAGGGGCAGTATGCTCTTGAATAATCTGCAGACTGGTCAAGATGTCCTCGTCTATCTGCTTTAGTATTTTTGCAACTTCATGGGTTTCCATTTAGGCTTGCTCACTAGTATGAGTATTAAACTTTGTCATGTATCTTGGTCATTAATACTCCAAATGCAACTTTGTCCATTATGTCATCCTTTAATAGATGCTGGCAAATGGTGCTATCGACACTGACAAGCTCAAGGGGCATGTTGGTGGCCCAGAATGACTTGATCAGAATTATGCTCATGCTAGCACTAGCACTACTACCTGCTCTGCCATCTTGGCTTTTTACTGTTTGTACTGTGCAGGCATTTGCCCTTGGTGGCCGCAACTGACAGACCTTCGTCTGTAGGTGCACACCTTTTCCATATACTGTTCAAACTCAGGACCACTAGCCTGCTTTCATCCAAAAACCTCTCAAAACACCCACTTTGTCCAGCAGCATTTGCCAGTTTGTTGGCATCTCAGCCACAGTCATTGAAGAGCCCTTTTCATCAATAAACTTATCTGGCCAAGAGCTTGTTACGGTACTCCTCCACCATAGCACATTGCTCTTGCACAGTGCAGTAGTCACCATATGCCCGCATTGTGATGTCATCTGGAGTGATCCATATTTTGGTTATTTTTCATAATTGATACAACCTCATTTGTGGTGGTCACTGCAAATGGCAGTCATGGTGTGGCAGAACTCTTTTCATTCCAGCAGGCACTTGAGGTAGAGGTGGTGCCAGAGGTTGGCCTTTACAACTGGCTTCAAGATTCCCTTAGCCTTGCGGATTTCTTTACTGTAGGTATTCAGTTTGAATGCTGTACATCTTGGGGTGGAGACCGACATGCATGGCAATTTGCTGGCTGGAATCATTGCCCTTGAACTTGCCAACGGCTTTATTGTTGACTGTGCTGTAGAGTGGATGCTCTTGAGGGCATTCGCTGGTGTTGTAGAGGTGCACGACCTTAGCCATGTTGCAATAGACATTGTCAGTCTCAATCTGCAGCAGCAGGCTGTCAGTGTCTGTGTATAGCAGGGCTGCCTTTTTGTCATAGCACGCCTTAACATGGCCATAGTTAATGTCATACATGAGGAGCTAGCTGAGGTTGAGAATCACCTCCCCCATGTAAACTGGGTGGTTGAGCTTTAGGTTGGCCTTTGTAGAATGAACAAAGATTTTCCATGTCTGAAATGCTGGGTCAACTATCAGGTGATGCAGCATATCTTCCTTGTCCTCAGGCTTCATGATATCCACCTGAATCCACTTCCAGAGGTTTTTCATGGTCTTCTCAAAGATGGAGTTGTTCTTGAGCTTGAAGTATTCCTTTTCAAACTCCAGCTTCACCTTGGTCTGCAGGTCTGTTTTCATCTGGATGTTTTGGGGCCATCCATGGGGTCTGGTCAAACTCCAACACCCAGTCGACCTTTGTGACATGCAGCCCAAGCCTCATGTGCAGCTGGATATTGCGATAGTGAACAATGTACACAGCTCTCCCTTGTTATAAAGTGCTTTGTTTATGCAATTCCTGATATAATGTGGTACCATTATGGACCCCATGACCAAAATCAAACAAATGTATAACAATATGGGTTGAAAGAAAACAAGGGAAAGATTAATCTTATATCTTCATCATTTCCTTCTAAAAACACTATTAGTAAAAAATTTGATAGTGCCTGCTATACCACAGCTCAGTATATTATGCTATTCTCAATACATTGCAGATGCGCACATATCATGGGTCTTGATATATCACAGGTCCATACATATCACAGTTCTCAATATAACACTGTTTGGTACGTAATGTAGTTGGAAGTTATTGACTCAGATTACCATGTTATGACAAGTGAGAGCTGTAGCTACTTTTGTCACACATTTGGGATGTGCCTGGCACACTCAGTAAACTTATCCCCAGCTCGCTCAGCAGACCATGCTGGTACTTGCTTAGTCAATCCTCTGGAATGACCATCATTTTCCAGGGCTAGTGGACAGTCACTGTATGTGTTGTGTAGCTCGTCCAGATTCTTGAGGTCAACTTCAAGGATGTAGCCCTTTGGGCTGTCTGCTGCAATCGTTTTGAGTGTGGGTGGGTTGTCTACCCACTTAAAGCTTACAGTTGGCAGACTCTACATCATGGCACATCAATAAAGGTTGTTTGTGTTGAGATCGGTGATCCAGCTTGTGGGCTTTCTGCTGTTGTAGCCTGGGTATATTGGTTTGTTCGTCTTCGCATGGCACCAACTCACCATATAAATCACACATGCCCATCTCAAAACAAGGCGTATGTTGATGTCCATCAGTAGCTTGAACCTGGTTCCTGTGATTTTTAGCAGGGTGTTCCAGCTCATTTCAGGTGCACTGTAGTGCTGGGTTGAGGACATAGGTTGCAACAGATGTGTCCCAGAATGCCCTGAAGACGTCTGCGATCAGAAGGACATTAGTTTTGAGGTAGAGGTTATGGTAGTCACCCATGTCTCGGCAGACAAATGCCAACAAAACAGTCCAGGCATGCTGGTAGTCCTCTTCTTTGATGCTGGCATGTCTGAGATGGCTTTTGAAGGCTGGTGGAAGCCTTGTTTCTTCGAATCACTCCTAGCTGCTCATGTACTCATAGGGGTACACACCCTTCTTGAGCAGTAGGTTGATATAATCATCTGGCACTGTTGTGGTGTGAAATGCCTTCTTTGGCTGGTTTTTGACCAGCTCTTCCAGGCTGCTGTTCATAAATTGCAGACTGTCAGTGAGAATGCCATATACTTCTCCATGTTGTTTGGAATGGTGCAAATGTTCTTTGTCATGGCTGTCCCAATAGCTTCCATGTTAAGGTGACCATCACTGTTTATCTCATAGACTATAAAAAAATAGCCTTACCAAGCCTAGCTTTTCCAAGTCATTGATTTGTGAATAGATTTATTAACTGATGTTCACATATGCAGTGTTTATTAATTTAAAAAAACATAATTATCACAGTAAAATGCTAGTACTAGTACATGTATTAGCTAATCTTGAGCACACTATAGGATGAGATAATGTCAGCAAACATGGGCAGTTAAGTTGGTTGTCCCACTTGTAAACTTGACCTTCACATTTCATTCCTGACAAATGACAAGGTTATCTATTCATTTTACATCTTTCTTAGAGGATTTTCTTCAAAAATGCTGCCAGGCATGTAATTTTGCCTTTTTCTTTGGCAGCAGCTTATACAAGACTTTAGGTTTCATGTCTTTAAAAAATAATTTTGGGTTTTAGAACATCGGACATTTAAACAAACAAAAAATGAAGAGGAAACAAATTAAAGCTTAAATGAAAAGTTGTATAGTATTGACAGAAATACCACAAAAACTGGTTCATTCACACATATCAACAGGATCCATACCACAATATACTAATATACTGGTTAAACCACACACCCCTGTTTAGAATATTAAAAAACTACACTAGAGTTTGTGAACCATCAGAATTATTTGTAGATGTATTCCTGCACTTTGTGCACATAAAATAATACAATTTTTAGCTCAACTGGCCATAAACCAGAAGAGCTTAAGGGATGGTTTTTTATCTGTTGTCTGTCGGTCATCCATCATATGTCCATCCATTAGCACAAATTTGTTATCGCTACTGCTTGTAAACTACTTGGAGGATTGCTATGAAACTTTGCACACACATTTAGCTCATGGTCTAGTAGGTCTTAAATGAAAATAGTGTTGCTGGGACTTCCAATACGGCCACCATAGCAGCCATCTTGAAAATCTTGCTATGGCTACTCCTCGTGAATGTATGGTCATATCAACATGGGATTTTCGCTAAAAGTCTACGTATGATGTCTAGTTAGTGCTAAATGAAAATAGTGCCGATCTGACATCCAATATAGCCATCATGGCAACCATCTTAAAAATCTTTTTATCGCTACTCCTCCTGAATGGAAAGTCATATTGACATGGGGTTTTCACCAGAAGACTTCTTATGATGTCTAGTTGATTCTTAATGAAAATGATACCAAATCTGATGTCTAATAGGGTGGCCATCTTAAAAATATTATTATCTCTACTCCCAAATGGATGGTATGTTGACATGGAGTTTTCACCAATAGAATTCTTATGAGACCTAGTTTGTCCTAAATTAAAATGGTGCCAATTGTACATTCAATATGGCTGCCATGATGGCTGTCTAGAAAATCTTGCTGTCACTGCTCCCCTGAATGGATGGTCATATTGACATGGGGTTTTCACCAAAAGACTTCTAATGATATCTACTTGGTCCTAAATGAAAATGGTGCCAATCTGACATTCAATATGTCCACCACAGCAGCTAATTTGAAAATCTTATTATCACTGAAGAATATGAAAAATGATTTCAACACTCAGCAGTTTAAAGGAAGAAATGGTTTTATCTTGAATTCCTGGAAATTCATTTTGCCCAGTAAAGCATCAGTCCCTTCAAGGGACTTTTCTCTAAATGTGAAATAACTCATTATTTACTGAAATATTTAAACATTTGGCATTTAATGATAATTTAATGAGTTTTAATGAACAAGTATATTGTTCTTTAGCTCATAAAACTGAAATTATAATCATACCAAAATGAAACAGATTATCTGTGAATAATCAGGCTTAACCTACTTAAAGAATGAGCTGTATGCAACAGGAGAATGCACAGTTTCCAGCTAGGATAGACATCATTGCTAAATTTGCAGGAGCCATCAGATATGCACGCATGACAAAAATTTATATTTGAAATAATAAACACCACCTCAGCTTATTTTACAAACATTTAAATTATGAGGATATAAAGTATATTTCAAGTACACAAATATGAACAACATTTTTAAAAATATTTCAACACTGATGGGATTTGAAATTGGATTGCATGCTTTTTTAGAATTGTGCGAATCCACTAGACTATTAAAGATACAGGCATGCATTCTCAAATCAGTTAGTGACATTTAATGCACAGAATTTACAAATAACTATAAAATGCTTACGGAACAATTAAATGTTCAAACTTGAAATGTAGACAAATTAAATGAATTAGGTAATACAAGGAACAGATTTTAGAAATAGATAATTTTGCAAATATTTACATATTGATATGTCAAGACAGAGAATGCATTAGTAATGAGAATTGATATTTACAAGGTCAAACACTTCTTCAAGAAAATGAAGAGAAATCCAATGTTTTCTCAAAATCCTTGCATTACAAAATCTGAGAGCAAGTAATACCTGTGCTGTCTCAGTTTATCACCTGAGAAAAACCAAAAGCTGATTGTTGTTTATCCAGGTTGTCTTGTTGTCTTGCTGATTTTTATGGATTGCTGTGGTACCGGTACTTGGTACATATTATGGTCATCATCTAAAGATGTGCATATTGACAAATCTTTGTGCTCCAGCAATTTTTGTAAGAGTTGTTGCCCTTTTTTACTTACAGAAGGATGCTATATATGACAGAATTTTGTGAATGCAAATACTCTTGCAGTTTTAAGTGGATGACTGTGAAACTTTGTGCGTACATATTATGGTTATACATATCAACAATCACTGCTCTCAGCAATTTTTGTCAGTGTTATTGCCCTTTTGGTCTTCAGCTGAATGTAGAGTAAGACAGAATTTTGTGAATGCAACTTGTCTTTCGTTTTTTTGTGGATCACTGTAAAACTTGGTACACATTATGGTCATCCAAAAATGTGCAAATTGACAAATATTTGTGCTGCCATGATTTTTGTTAGAAATATTGCCATTTAGAATTATTGTTTGTTGTAATGTATGACAGAATTTTGTGAATTCAGCTACTCATAGTTTTTAGTGAATTGCCATGAAACTTAGTACATGTTATGGTCATCATCTGAAGATGCACTTGTTGACAAATCACTGTGTTCTCACAATTTTTGTTAGAGTTATTGTCCTGCAGGTGAATGCAGAGTAATAGAGACTCTTGTGAACACAACTTGTCTTGTAGTTTTTTATGGATAGCTGTGAAACCATGCACATCTTATTGTCAACATCTAAGATGCACATATTGAGAAACCTTTGTATTCCTGTCATTTTTGTAACAAGTTATTGGCCTTTTTGACTTACAGTTGGATGCAGTATATGATAGAATTTTGTAAATGCAACTACTCTTGTAGTTTTCAGTGGATTGCTGTGAAACTTAGTACATATTATGGTCATCATCAGAAGATATGTATGCTGACTAATCATTGTACACACACTGTTTTCAGAAGAGTTATGCACTCTTTTTACTATAGACTCAACTTCATCATGCTTCAGGGGTGGGATGCAGGAAAGGTGCATGTATATTTACATGAACAAACTGTTCACCATTTGTCTGGTGTTTGTCAATATGGCAGCATTAAAAAATGGATACTGGATATTATTACAAGAGAAAGTTGTTTTATTAGATAAGTTTGGTTGTAACCCTGGTTCAATACATAATGCATTCTTAAATACTCTGCCACTGAAGGTCATGCAAAGTGAACTCCCTTGTCTGATGTCACATGCTCTTGGTTTACAGGTGGTTATGGACAATGTGCATTCAGAGCGGTCCTCTTATTCTCACCTGATTTTCAATAAATAAGCAGTGTTTTGATGATCAGGATTTTCAATAAAATAAGCAGTGTTTTGATGATCAGGATTTTCAAGAAAATAAGCAGTGTTTTGATGATCAGGATTTTAGTATTTAATATTATAGCTTTGAATGTATGAAATGCTAAAGCCAATCTTCATGGCCAAGATCACAGCCCAGTATTTAATTTTTCTGTCACATTTTTTCCCTTCCACTCTGTAACTAAAGAGCTGTTTGAGATAAAGAGATGAAACCTGGTAAATGTATATATCATCACTTGAAGGTGTGTCATGTACCACATTGGGGGTCATATCTTCATGATCAAGGTCAAACTCACAGGTCAGTATTTTAAGTTTTTATCACACTGCCTTATTTTGTTCTTAAACCTTAGAGCTGTTTGGGTTGTTATCTTTAGGGTCAAGGTTACATATTAATATTTCCCTTTCACTCTATAATTTGAGATCTTTGTGAGATGAAGAGATAAAACTTGGCATATTTATATATCATTACAACAAGCTGTTTTATGTAACACATGGTGGGTCATATCTTAAAGGCCAAGATCACAAATTAATATTTTATGTTTTCTATCACACTTTCCTTTCTGCTTTTTAACTTTGGAGCCATATAATATAAACAGATGAAACTTGGTATACTTGTATATCAGCACTAGAAAGTATCTTGGATGCCATGTTAGGGGGCCCAATCTTCTAGAAGAAGGTCACAGGTCAATATTTTTGAGTTTGTCACATTTTTCCTTCTCCTTTATAACTTATGAGCTGTTTGAGAGAAATGGATGAAAATTGATTGACTTTGTATATTATTACTAGAAGGTGTGCTACTACCACGTTCAGGGCCGTATCTTCAAGGTGAAGGTTGCAATATTTGTGCACTTATTTTTCTCAACTTAATTTCCATGTCAAACTTGTATTTTTAAAGTCAAGGTCACTGATAAAATTGTATACCCCTTTTTTGCACTTTAATTATGCTAATGCCCTTTTAGATAGAGCCATCAAATTTGGTTACTTTCCATGTCTGCCCAGTAATTCTGTAGCTCTGTTCCAAAGGTCAGAGTTAATAATTAAAGATTTTTGTTCTGTTCACAATAGGAAGGGAAAAAAAATTCACTGAATTTAATTGTTTTAGAAGTTTACAGAGGACCTCCTGGCATCAGGACCTTTCAGTTTTTACAGTGATTTTGATCCAACATCAAATATGTCCACAGTTTTTAAAAATATCAAGGCTTTAAACTACAACTTCTCAAAACACTGCAGAATTTTATTATATCTGACAGAGAGCATCCTGGCACCAAAGCCTTGATAATTTATTTAAAAAATTATGCTGATGATATATCCATGTTACTAGAAAAAAGTGAAGACTTCTCAAAAACATTTGAACAGATTTCAGCAAATTTAAGAGATAAACACATTAATTTTTGTTGGTTGAATCTAATAAGCTGGTTTATATTATCATTTTTTACTTGTAATTCATGCATTAAGTTAAAAGAGGATCATGTAAAGGATTTATTTAATATTCTTTGTTGTTATTCAGGATCTCAGGTGAGAATAATTATTTGTAACTCACTGCGTTTATCACTTTAATGTTGATATCATGCCCTTGCAAACTGCTACAGATATAATAAAGCCAATCTGCCATTAAATATGGCTGTCATTTCTAACCCAAATCACTTGGCCAACTGGTAATGCTTGTGGCTGTTAGGCTGATTTCAGCAAAGTGACCAAAATCAGACCCACTTGCTGAAATAATTTAGGGTGTCCCACACATAAGGTGTTTCAAAACATAGTAATTATTGAAATGCACATTCACTAAACCTGCCTACTTGGGTCCTCAATTCCATTATCAAAATAAGATGGGAGTAAAGTAAAGACCAGTTCTGGCCTTCCAGTTGCTATTTCTTAAAATTATAATGTGTGACATATTCATTAATTGACAGGTATGTGTTGTTAATTATGTTTATTTGCTATGCCACTGCCATAGCAGGATTTGTTCAGGGTTGAGATTGTAAATATTCATAATATCAGTATTGTTGTTCTGATTTGGTATTAAGTGCATTACAATGCTTCAGGTATAAACATGTTTAAGTTATGACATGAAAATCGTGTAAATTATCTGATAATAAAACATGAATGGCAAGAGAATTGGCTGCATACTCTACTTTGCAGACTCTTAGGTCAATAATGGACACTGTTTACATTTATTAGTAGTGGAGAAATAGTTTAAAGGTATTAAAGTCACTAGTCATTAATTTGTGAATCAAACATAAGGTACATTCAAAATTCACAACACAGTAATTTTACTTTAAATAATTTGATTTAATAATGTAAAAGTATTTATCTAATTTTTGTAATAATGGTTAACATTTTTTACAGCCAACTCTAAGCAGGAATGCTAATTCATGGGTTGCCAGTCAAAGTTTTGAGTATGATACTATGACCATGGAACCAAGTCAGCTGGCCCAGAGGTTAAAATTTTCTTTTATAAGAGTCAAAGTTAGACTTTGGTTTTCATTATACATGGTTAGAGTGACACCACTCTATGTCATACATGTTTCAGGTTTCTATGAAGACAGAGGAAGACATTAGTGACCTTAAGAAGCAGATGGAGAATAATGAACTGTACAAGGTCAGGCTTCTCAGAACACTGGAAGAGGTCAAAGGTTAGTACTGTCTATATGGATATCTGTTGTCACCTAAATGTATCCTTTAATTATCCCAAAACACATATAAAATGTATATGTGGTAGTAGAACTTCTCTTCGACACATCCCTAGGTTGGAGAATGCACATTTTGTTTAAATTTGACTGCATGATGATGATTATCATCAGTAAAAATATGGTAAAGTTGCATTTACTTCAGATTCACTCTTAATTACAGTAAATTCATCTCTTTTTAGCTCTACTGGTCATAGACTGGAAGAGCTTATGGGATGGCCTGTTGTCTGTTGCCTGTCCGTATGTTAGCACAAGTTTGTTATCACTACTCCCCTTAAACTACTTGGAGGATGTCCATGAAACTTTACACACATTCATCCCATGGTCTAGATGGTCCTAAATAAAATGGTGCCACTTGGACTTCCACAGTGGTCATCTTTAAAATCTTGTTATCGCTACTTCTTCTGAATGGATGGTCATATTAACATGGGGTTTTCAATGAAAGACTTTTTATTATGTCTAGTTGTTCCAAAAGGAAAATGGGTCTGATTTGATGTCCAATATGGCCACCACAGTGGGGTTTTCACCAGCAGACTTCTTATGATGTTTAGTTGGTCCTAAATGAAATGGTGCCAATCTGATATTCATTATGGCTGCCACAGTGGCAATCTTGAAAATCTCGATATTACTACTCCTCCTGAATGGATAGTCACATCAACATGGTGTTTTCACTAAAAGACTTCTTATGAAGTCTTGTTGGTTGTACATGAAAAATGGTGCCAATCTGATGTCCAGTATAGTCACCACAGTAACCATCTTGAAAATCTTGTTATCACTTCTCCTCCTGAACAAAAAATAATATTGCCATAGGGTTTTCATCAGAAGACTTCTTATGATGTCTGGTTGGTCCTAAATAGAAATGGTGCCAATCTGATGTCGAATATGGCCGCCACAGTGGCCATCTTTAAACTCTTATTATTGCTAATCCTCCTGAATGAATAGTAATATTGCCATGGGGTTTTCACAAGAAGACTTCTTCTGATGTATAGTTGGTCCAAAACGTAAATGGTGTCAATCTGACGTCCAATATGGACACCACAGTGGCAATCTTGAAAATATTGTTATCACTACTCGTTCTGAATAGATGATTGTATCAACATGTAGAATTTACTAAACAACTTCTTATGCTATCTAGTTGGTCCTAATGGTACCATGCCTGCCGCAGTGGCCATCTGGAAAATTTTGTTATCACTATTTGTCCTGAATGAATGGTCATATCAGCATGTTGTTTTCACTGAAAGACTTCTTATGATGTCTGGTTGGTCCTAAATGAAAATGGTGCTAATCCGACTACTGATATGACTGCCACAATGGCCATCTTGAAATCTTGTTATCACTACTTCTCCTTGATGGCTGGTCATATCGACATTGTGCTTTCACCAAAATACTTCTTATGATGTCTAGTTGGTACTAAATAGAAATGGTGCCAATCTGATATCAAATATGGCCACTATGACATCAACCTTGAAAAATCTTGTTATTGTTACTCCTCTAGAACAGAAGGTTATATCAACTTGGAATTTCCACCCGAAGACTTTTTATGATTCCTTGTTGGTCCTAAATGAAAATAGCACCAAGCTGACAAGCAATACATCCACCACAGTAGCTAATTCGAAAATCTTGTTATCGCTGAAGAGTATCAAAGATGGTTTCAGCACTCAGCAGTTAAATGGAAGAAATGGTCTTATCTTGAATTCCTGGAAATTCTTTTCAACCAATAGAGCATCAGTCCCTTTGAGGGACTCTTGTTGTGACTATTAGTTTTTGTGGTTTTGCAGAAAATTACATTTTTGTCATTACACCTCTCCCTCAATAGCTTGTGCACAACGGGGTCCAAAAACATTGATTGCACTAAAAGCAAGGGTGCAAGTTACCGAGGGATCTAAAAAATTAAGAAGGGATGCCATCCCCGCTTTACATCGAGAAAACCTGCTGTGGGGGGGTAACGGGGCTGTGTAATAGCTGAATACTCGTTTTATATTCCTTTTGGGAATAATTGTCAAAAAAGACCTTTTTCTAATGTAGTTGTTTTTGTTTTTTTTATAAATTACCTTTATTTTCAAGATACCCAACCTTTGAAAGATTGTTAACAATATTACTCCAGGAGGTTTCAACAACCATATCGTGTACGCAAAAACATACGTGTATTACGTCACTGTTTCTTTTTTTGTTGTTCATTCGCAATAAAACCAAGATTTCTTTTTTTCAAAAACTAGGAACATTTATTTCGTGAAACAACTGTCAATGTCAAAACTCGATTTTTGTGTTGTTCTGCTAGTAAAATATTGATGTTGTGATATCATTGCAAGTAACAGTGAACATTTTTCTCATCCTTGAGGAAATCTCTGAGTGCCAGTTCAGGAATTTTAAGTTCACTACAAACTCTGGAACTCGTTTCTCTATAATGAACCGTATCTGTGAAACAAAGCTTTTTATTCACCAAGTACTCATTTCGCTTGGTTGCCTTACTATCTTTGGTCACATTTGTGAATGAGCAGGCTAATTTAAAGTAGTTTAATTATATTACTTGCATAATAATATTTATAACAGTGTTCAATTATTCAACTGAAATGAGTTGACATGACTGTGACCGCTAGCTCTTATGCATGTAGGATTTGCATGTCTTTTAACTTTTTTGTATATTATTGCACCCCCTTTATTTGGTTTGATTCAAAAGACATAATTAATGTTATAATACAAAACAGATCTGCTTTTCATTGAGTGTAACAATACAACAAATACTTACACAAGTCAGAGATCAAAACATGGTCAGCACTTAATTAGGTTGTCACAGAAATGCTTGCAGACATAGCTGTGATGGGTGATTGACAATTTTCATTTTTGAATACAAGAGGACATATTGTATTTATGATGATTACACTGAAACTGAATTAAAAGATAGAACTAAAACAGGAATTTCACTTGACAAAACTTATTTAATTGGATTTTATTTATTAAAGTGTTGCCACAAGTAGGCATTAGTGACATTTTCATTGATCAAAATTTCATAGAATATTGTTATTTACAGTGTACTGAGAATGTTGTTTGAAAAGAAATTTAACAAAATATATGACTTCTTATTAAAAGCTAAGAATTTCATGATGTTGATTCAAATTTCTGGGTACTAACCACTGTTTTTGATGATAAAATAAGCGATATATCAAGGTTTCATTTACCAATTATGATCATGATTTTCTTTATGTTCAACAAATAAGGGCCAATTTTTGGGGTATTTTCTGGCAAAAAAAATGGGATACATGCCTGACCCCGTATTATAAGCGGGTTCGAGAATTATCCAGGCGCAAGTTATCGAGGGAGTGGTGTACTTAAGTTTTATTGATATGCCTTTGATGGTCAAGGGGTTCCTGTTGTTTGCCCAGATGGATATTTCCTCAATGCATCTTTAAATTCAACCACAGAATCCACACAGATTGGTTGCCCATGAATAACAGTGAATTTACAGTGCTAGAAATGAGTCTTGCCACCATTTTCCACTTATTAGTAGATAATTAAGTTTGGTCTTCTTTTTCTTAATCCAGGTGTAGTAAATTAAAAATAGTTTTATGTAGATTCACTGACATGGCAGAACCCAGACTGTAAAAATGCAAAATGTTTATAGACTGGAACCAGCCCCTGAGTATTTCAGGTCTGAATATGTCATGGCTGCAAAATGAAGTCCCTGTTAGCCTTCTCTTAGTATGGATTTGACACTGAGTATTCTTGTCTAATGCCTTAATCCAGCTTAAAGGGAAAATGTTGACTAAAGTATAATATGTACTCAATTGATTGAGTTAATTTTATTTATTACATCTGTACAATTTTAGCAGGGTTGGCCTTCCAGCTTAGGAGCAATCAACCTTGACTCTCTAATTTTTTTTCAACACCTGAGGTTTGCCATTTTCTCCTAAGGGGCACTGCATTTGTGACATGTTAATGGTACTTCTGGTTAATGCCATGTGAGTGCTGTCAGGTCTAGTAATATCAACCCAATAACCCAATTGCCATTTCTGTGTATGTGTGTGTGTGTGAGAGAGAGAGAGAGAGAGAGAGAGAGAGAGAGAGAGAGAGAGAGAGAGAGAGAGAGAGAGAGAGAGAGAGAGAGAGAGCATACTAGTATTGCAAGTGTAAATGAGCTTGCATTTTCAGTCGCAAATTACTGGATGCTTGGCTTTATAAAATATAATATATGATGTTAAGAATGGCCAGTTGTTATCTGCACATTTAATATAGTTCATAATGCCTACAATCATTAAAAATAAAGTCTGTCATGTGCTGTGAAGGACATTTGCCAAAACAAGTTAACTGTGTCAAATGACACATTCTATCCTTGATCAATCTGTTGAGTCTGGGTTTGTGAAATGCCATTCAACATCTTAGCTTGTAAATGTACTCACACTAACTAATAAAACTCATGAAGGAAACATAGCATTAATAGCATTCATATTATTGAGAATAGTGGATCTTGTATGGATTTTATACAACTTATGTGTGAAGTAAAATTGATTTACCTCTTATAAAAATGTAGAATTCTTATGCATACATATTTGTTTTATTTAATATGAAGCTTAATAAATATAGTGTCCAAAAATGTAGTCAGTACAAAAATATAGAAGCAATCTGAGGAATGTGTATACTCATAAAAACATAACTGTTTGCAACATGTGACTGTGTGACATCAACAGAAGAAAAAGGGAGTTAATTCAGTTCATCTCTGAGTGCCTGGAAAGAACCAACATGGAAGCCCTGTGATAATTCATTTTATATAAATTGATTATCTTGCTAACCACAGCTATGATGGTATAATGGTTTAGAATTGAATGAGGATTAATATAATGATAACAAGTTTGAAGGCTGGATTTTCCCATTAAATTTTTGTTTCCATTCATGGCAAGATTACACCAGTTTAGTTTTGGACAGTTTGATTCAGAACTGGTATGAGTTGGTTCAGGACAAATATTATGCAGTTTGTTTGTGTGGCCAGCTTGATTCAGAACTTGAAAGAGCTGGTTCAGCACAAATATTATGCAGTTTGTCTGATATTGACATTTTGTTTGCAGGACCTCATGCTGTACTCTTTGCTTTGCTGGCTCTCAAGTTAATAATGAATGGCTGTTTACATTTATTGCTCTTTGAGAAATAGTTCTCCTAGCCATATTGTCAGTTTGTTTACAACATGGTATGTGTGTGAAAAAGTATGTATTAGCAATCATCCAAGCTCACTTACTTATAATTTAATTGATTAAATGTAGCTTAAGTAGTACACAATGCATCCTTACCTGGCCCCTGATGGGCCTCTGTGAGTTGTGGGATTTCTTCCCAGACATGATGTCATTGTAGCCAGTAATTCTTAATAAGCTTGTAATTAATTTTAGAAATGTTGTCCTATAGAGCCAGTCAGATAACTGGGTAAAATCACATGACCAAACACTGTGTCAGTTCTGTTTACATTTATACAGTGAACTTGGTATGCCTGTACAGATGTGTTTTTTTATGTGGATGCTGTATCTAACGTATTTGTAGAAATAGCTCTTCTAGTCATATTGTCAGTTTGCAAAAAAGTACCACATATACTTGCTTATAATCCGGGTCCAAATGCAAACAACATAGATTCTGATCTGCTGGCGCATAATGTGCTGGCAGATCAGGGTCTATGTTGTTTGTTCTACTGATTAGTCATTACAAACTGCATAGACAAGATCTGCCAGTGCATTATGCTATGACAGATCTGGGTCTATGCAGTTTGCAGTTGGTATATGCGAGTATATACGGTATTAGAAATCATCCTAGCTCACTTACATGCTAAGTGTGTGTGTGAGAATTTATATATTGGAAATCATCCTTTCTCACTTACAACTACAGTCTTGTTTATTGATAAAATGTTTAATCTTTGTTGTACAGATGAACTGACCATGAAATGGAATGAAGATGTAGAACTTCAAGAGGTATTGTATCAGGAGGAAATGATTATCCTCTACATTTTTAAACCAAACTTAAGTTTCAATACACAAAGATGCTATCATTGAACAGTGTGTGTGTTTCCAATATAGCTTTGCTGCAGACTTCTGGTTAAAAATAAATTTGTGGTCAAATCAAACCATTGAGCAACCATCTTAATTCGGATTACTGATTTGAGAGTATATGAGCAAAGTAAACAGGTATTGATAAGAAATTTTGCCTATGGAATGAGGATTCCAGAGTATTGCCTCATCATTTCAGTCCATAAATTCATCCACCATATAATGAGATTTCTTTGATCATAATAATATCTTTATATAACTTTCCTCATTCTTATGCATACTATTCAACATTTGCATTGTAGAGCATTTAAGAGATTAGAAAGTGTTTCTGTTTCTGTGTGCATGCATGAGTGAGTGAGTGTGTGCATGCATGTGTGTGTGTGTGTGCATTGCATGTGTGTGTGTGTGTGTGTGTGTGTGTGTGTGTGTGTGTGTGTGTGTGTGTGTGTGTGTGTGTGTGTGTGTGTGTGTGTGTGTGACAGAACATTCTGGGCTTGTCATAGGGACTTTTCCAGTAAAATATACTTTGCACCCAACAAAGCCTCTTTCAAATTTTAGGAATGACCTATAGATGCAGTGTAAGATTTTGTATAATTTTCATTAGAACTTAAGAGTAATCAGAGAATCCCAGCAGATATTTTTTTTTTCAAACCTGCCTTCCATGAGTGCCATGTATGTTTAAATGGAACAACCCTCAAGCACTCTTGATGGATGTATCTTTGCACCAGCTTGACATCACATGGCTGATTCAGAATTGGCTGCTATCTGATTTCTATTAAATAAAATAGTTTTAAACCCTTCAATATTTTAGCATTATACACTTTCCTTACATTTGTAAAAAACTTATTTTTACAATTATCAGGAAGCATTTAACTAATGTTTTGTCACTTTAAAGATACCTAAATATGACAGGTTCAAGACTGAAAGATACTGCTAGAGTGCCTGGGTTCTGTGTCATGCCTTATTATCATATATACTCACATATAAGCCAAGTCCAAATGCAAACAACATAGACCCGGATCTGCCATTGCATAAAGAACCAGCAGATCAGGGTCTGTGTTGTTTGTTCTACTGATTAGTTCTTATAAACTGCATAAACCCAGATCTGCCTGTGCATTATGCGATGGCAGATCTGGATCTATGCAGTTTGCAGTTGATATTGGCTTATACGCGAGTACATATGGTACTTAGAATAATTCTTGACTTCAAGTGGAATATATCTGTTCCACTCTAATTCCTGTGATTGATCTTCAATATTTCTGAATCACTGTCCAATATAGAAGCAGACATTGATAGCCAGCTGACAATATTTTGTACTCTGCCTTTCAGAAATTTTCCCAGCGGGACCAGCAGGTAGTGGCTGGACTAGGACTACTTCTAGACAAGACAGAGAAAAGAGAGGTCAAAATCAATGAAATCACCCAAAAATTAGAAACTGAACTTCTATCTCTTGGGAATTTTTTGGAAAACTTGGCATCTCGGAGACCTAAAGGTAAGATAACTTTCAGTCTTACATCAATATATGTGTTGGGATTATGTGTTTGGTTATTTCTGTTATGATTATGTGTATGGTTATTTGTGTTGGGATTATATGTATGGTTTTTCTTTGATGAAAATCTAAATACACTTTAGGGATGGTAGATTTAACTTTTGGTGCTGGGATTTAACTTATCTGTGTGTGCTAGACAAATTTCATTTTTTATGAATAACCTATGTAAAGTTTGAAAACGAGAAATAATAATTAGATGGCCAAAATGGTTTCTTTGCAGTAGGACAAAACAAATAGAATGAAGAATAGTGTACATGACAGTCAAATAGTTCCAAGAATTGTTGTCAGTTAACTGTGGTCAAATTACTTCCTATAGCAGTGTCCTTAGACAACAAATAGATTACTTAGACTGACAAATTTGAATGTCATTTATCCAATGAATTCTGTTATTTAAAATTTTACTGCAATTTAATATACTTGATCTGTTGATGTTGCCTTGTTTTGTGTGAAATCTTTAGAACTTTTAGAATGAAAGGATACCAACTGTGGAAATTGCATCTTGATTGTTTATCTAACTTATGAAATTTTGGAGAAAATTTGCTGCTGCTTTTATTGATTTTTCTAAACATTTCTTTTTCTGAATCAACTACAGTCATGTTCCTCAAATACTTTGAAATCATCTAATTTCCCAATTATTTTAATATTTTTTTCTCTTCCTCCAAAGCAGAGATAATCATTCTAATTTCCCAATTATTTTAAATAGTTTTTCTATTCCTCCAAAGATGACATAATGAAAGTACTCCTGTATTTGCACTTTTCAGCAGAGGTAATTGTTTATTGTGCCTGTTTTGATAGAACAATAAGCCCAGATACATTTTGCCATCTTCTGCAACAGGTGAAAAATAATTGAATTATAGAGAAATCGCTGAAAAAAATTGCTCTGTGATGATATGTTATATACCTGTATAAATCAATTTTCTTGCTGTTGTGTTAGACTCATATATGAGTCAATGCAGAACTCCAACTCCATCCCTGACTCCTACTCCAGGTAAAATATGCCATCCTCTTCCTGGCCTTCTGCTGTATGCTTCAATTATATGTACTATACCTGTAGAGCAGTGGAACTTATTCATCCCTTTTCAAATAGGGTAGTTAAATGTTTTTATACCCCCAGCCTCTATAGGTATCCTTGTGTTCATCCATCCATCCTTCCTTCCAGCACACAATCACATGAAAGCAACTAGTCCTGCAGTTTTTGATGGATTGCCATGAAACTTTGTAAATATTATGGTCATCATCTGAAAATGCACATACTGACAAATCACTGTGCTCCTGCAATTTTTGTAAGTATCTTTTTCCTTTTTGACTTGCAGCTGAATGCAATGTATGATAAAATCTTGTGAAGGCAACTAGTCTATCATTTTTCAATGGATTGCCATGAAACTTGGTAAATCTTACGATCATCGTCTGAAGATGTGCATATCAACAAATCACTTTTCTCCTGCAATGTTTGTTAGAGTTATTGCACTTTTTGTCTTGTAGCTGAATGCATTGTATGACAGAATCTTCTGAATGCAAATAGTCCCACAGTTTTGGTGCATATTATTATTAATATTATCTGAAGATGTGCATTTTGACAAATCGTAGTGCTCTGACAATTTTTCTTAGAATTATTGCTCGTGTTTACTTGGAGCTGAATGTAGTGTATGACAGAATCTTATGAAAACAACTAGTCTCACATTTTTCATTTGATTTCCATGAAGCTTTGTACAAGGTATGACCATCTTCTGGAAATGGGCATATCAACAAATCACTGCTTTCAACAGTTTTTGTCAGAGTTATTGCCCTTTTTTTGGCCTTCAACTGAATGCAGAGTAAGACAGAATTTTGTGCATGCAACTTGCAGTTTTTTATGGATCGCGGTGAAACTTGGTACATATTATGGTCATCCAAAGATATGCATGTTGACCAATCATTGTACACGACTATTTTCAGAAGAAGTATACACTTCTTTTACTTTAGATTCAATTCCATTATTGGGTAAGGAAGGAATGCAGGAGAGCTGGGGGTATATTTACATGAGCAAATTGCTCCTCTTTCCTGTAGTTATATCATAATTGTAGGAAAAATTTCAGAGATTCTTTTACCATATTGTCCTTTAAAGTTCATTGTCCTTGATACATGTATAATAAATTCCACTACCAGATTAACAGGTGTCACCAACATTTGTATCTAACAGTTTAAAAAATCCCATCTCATTCCTTAGCACTCTTCACATTCTTGCACAAGTAAGCTCAATTTAACTAGTGTAGTGTACTTCAATATCATACTTGCTTTTCACGTGAATTCTGAACATTTTTCTCCCATTAGAAATCTATGCACATGTAATTGCTAACAGCTAATTTGTAGACCTAAATTGTATTTGAAAATATTTGCTTTTCAGCACTCAGCTTTTTCCTCCCAGAGTACCATATAGACTCACATATAAGACGATACCAACTGCAAACTGCATAGACCCAGATCTGCCATTGCATAATGTGCCAGCAGATCTGGGTCTATGCAGTTTGTAAGGACCAATCATTAGAACAAACAACATAGACCCTGATCTGCTGGCGCATTATGTGACAGCAGATCAGGGTCTATGTTGTTTGCATTTGGACCCAGCTTATACACAAGTATATATGGTAGATTGTTGAAGTAACATATTAGTAATCTTATACTGCAAACAAAGCTCACCAAGATGGCCAGTGACATCATCAGGGTTATGATGTTCAGAGCACCATGGTGGTTGAAGGGGGCTCTGAATTGTTCGCAGTGTGCATCACTTTGTAAGCAAAATATATGACATAATGCAAATCATGCATTGAATTAAATCTGGCCTCTAATCATTCATACTACATTTAGTTTTGCAGAAGCCCATGACTGATTCAGATAATATCAGTGAAAGATATGTGATACCCTAGGCAAGCTTTTGACATTGATTTGGCTGTTTCATTTTAACTTGGACATATCCTTGAAAGCTTTGTCAAAGTTTGCTAGAATAGAACATTATTTGAAAAGATTTTTTCAGAAATGCAGAACAATCATGGAACTTGTGTATATCCATCATGCTGGTGTCAATCTGGGTAATATTAGGGCCCTTGCATCAAAATGTGTGAGCCCTATAGTAATCACAATTTCGGTGTGTTGTGACCACCATAGTTCTTCAACCCATACACATGGACGCCATTTGGTAGGTGAATTGCTTATTACACATGCATGTACCTTTTAAAGGTTTCATCTTTTCAGGTCCAATTTTGACAGAGTTTTTGCCCTTTTCTATCAATTTTAATCTCTACAACAGCAGATCCATGTAACCAGCATAGCTTAGGAACCATTCAGTATATCAGCTTCGAAATTAAGTGTATATTGTCTCAGAGACCTAGATGTGCCTTTCATAGGTTTTGTCACATCAACTCCAGTTTGGATAGAGTTTTGGCCATTGACAATTAACTTAACGTATATACTCACGTATAAGCCCACACCAACTGCAAACTGCATAGACCCAGATCTGCCGGCGCATAATGCACCGGCCGATCTGGGTCTATGCAGTCTGCAAGGACTAATCAGTAGAACAAACAACATAGACCCTGATCTACCCTGATCTGCCTGCACATTATGCAACGGTAGATCAGGGTCTATGTTGTTTGCATTTGGACCTGTCTTATACATGAGTAAATACGGTATTGTTTTTAAATTAGTGAAGGTCATATGTGCTTAATGTCAAGTTCACCTATAGATGCAGTGTAAGATTTTGTATAATTTTCATTAGAACTTAAGAGTAATCAATATAGCAATCACTTTGGCATTCATGTATATCCATACATAGCCATCTGTGTATATGTCCATACATAGCCATCTGTGTATATGTCCATACATAGGCATCTGTGTATATGTCCATACATAGGCATCTGTGTATATGTCCATACATAGGCATCTGTGTTAATGTCCATACATAGGCATCTGTGTATATGTCCATACATAGGCATCTGTGTATATGTCCATACATAGGCATCTGTGTATATGTCCATAGATACTTTTTCGTATGTACATCCATCCACACAATAGATTAATGTAAATGCTTAAGTTTTTTTTTACTTTCTTTGTATTTCAGTACCATTTTAGCCCACCCTCTTTGGATCAGGAATATAACTTCAATATACACATATCTTTATCTAGCCTAATAAATGCCCTAATTATGAATGCCCAAGGGTGGGCTCAACATGCAGATCATGACCTGCTTTTGTTGTTACATGCACTTATTGATATAGATTATTATTATGCATATCAAGCAACATTTGACAGCATGTTACATAAGGATGTATTATCAAAGAAAGATTGCAAAAAGCAAAAATAACAGAAATAAGATACTGCTAATAAATATGTAGTCATGTTGAGTCCTTAAAAGGGAACAAAATAATAGCCAGAAAATCAAATTTTACATATTAAAATTTCTTTTTCTTTTACACACACATACATGTATATGTGTATATATGCTTATTTTTGCTACAAAAATATTGTAATTAGGTGCATGTGCACCTATTTTCAGTAAGACTTAGTGTTTTTTCCCCCCAGATTTTACAGTAACTAAAGTTCTGCTTAATATACCATGATTAAACATGCAGGTTATTCACACTGTAAAATGAAAAAGAAGCCAATCTAGTAGGGCTTCTAAAGGTTTATATGCAGTAACTTGAGTTCTCTTCACATACCCTTAACCAGACTTTGCAAATGGGTTGCTCTTTAGGAAATAAAGAAGGTGATTGATTTAGGGGTCAAAAGGTCAAAGGTCAAGGTCACAGCCCAGAGATCTGTGCAATTATTTCTTTCTAATTTTAAAGTCATCTTTCCATTTAAGAACTTTGCTTAAAGAATTTTGGGAATTTCAACTATAAGATATCTAGCCATATTTTCAGAAACCTTTTCAATCTACTCTACAGTGTCAATAAAAGAAAGTCTCCCATTTTGAATAGAACAGGTTTTAAATGAATATATTTTATGCTAGGCAGTTAATTACTGGATTTTCCGAGTGAAATAATTTTTTCACTTGCCGTCAATAGACATTGATAACATTATAAGTAAGAAATTTCAAGTCTTTTATAAGATGCTTGTGTGGTGTAAAGGTTTAAGATGACTGCTTCGCAAACCAGGCAAACTGAATTCAAATCCAGCAAGAGGCAATTTTTTTTTTTTTTTTCATTTTCTTTTTATCTGCTGTTTTACCTTGAATTGGGAAGGAACATTATGTAAGTACTGATATTTTATGTGCAAATATACACAAAACAACAGAACATAAACGGTAAACTGCTGACATTATCGCGTGGGATGCAGTAAAAAATCAGCTTCTTCAGTGTGTTATACAAATTGCTAGACAATATGCTTGAGCATAAAATAAAAAGAATATTTGCTTGCTCCTAGTGAATAACGGATATATTTCATCTCGTGGGTGAAAACTTAAGTATTTTCACTCGTGGCTTCGCCACTCAGGAAAATACTGAGTTTTTCACCCATTCGATGAAATATATCCGTTATTCACTCGTTTCAAGCAAATATCCTCTCTATATTTATTGAAGAAAAGACAGCACAACAACCATAATTTATTTACTATTTAATATTCAGTAGTTTACACAAAATTCACACCTATTACAATATTATTAAAGTCTGAGATTTGTTATCCTGGAATGACATAAATGTGGGCATGGCTAATAATACATTGACTTTAGCTGCCAACATCAATATCATTCTGGGCAAGCCAGCAACAGTCAGCATCAACATTATTCACTGCACTCAACCAACATCAACATTATATCAACCAAATTGTTTGCAGCAGTCAACCAACAATATTTGATCCTGGGGCACAGGGGTCAATTACAGATAACTTAACCCTGTTAGAACAGTGGTCAATTACAGATAACTTAACCCTGTTAAAACAGTGGTCAATTACAGATAACTTAACCCTGTTAAAACAGTGGTCAATTACAGATAACTTAACCCTGTTTAAACAGTGGTCAATTACAGATAACTTAACCCTGTTAAAACAGTGGTCAATTACAGATAACTTAACCCTGTTAAAACAGTGGAAAAGTTCTGATAAGGAACATTCATTGTTCTCAGTAACTTCAGTTTCATTTCACTTTTTTGTCACACAATCTGCCGATCCAGTAGCCATGACAGACTTAATGATTTGACTTGATATGATAGCCACTTGCCCCTCACAAGAACATTCACTTGTCCAGTATCCAAGCCAGACTTGATCCTTTGACTGTATACAATAGACAGTTGTCACTCACAAGATCAACTTGTTTGCCATCATCAGTTCTTCATTCTTGATATCATAATGTACAGACACACTACCCTGCAAGAAAATAAGAAAAAACACCAGTAGTATGCATTTCAAACATATCTGTAAAAAAATAAAAAAGGGGGAGGGTTGGAGGGATTTTTGTTTGTTTTAAAAACATTTTTTAAACTGACAACAAAAGCTCCAGGAGCTCCCCCACTTGTCATGCTAGGTACTCAATTAGTCACCAAATGGTGACACCGATACCAACACCCACTTGTCATGCTAGGTACTCATTTAATCACCAAATGGTGACACCGATACCAACACCCAACCAGTTTAGTCAAAGAACAAGGTTGCACAATAAAAACACAATTTCAGTATTACATTTACAACACAAGTCAGTCCTTTGATTATAATTAATGTCAATCTTTCTGATTCTAACAATTAACAGGGACTGCGGTGAAGAAGCCAGGTGTGAAGAGGTAACAACGCATACGTATAATCAGATTTTATTGCTTGTTGTGTCATATTGAGTTGGCAATTTTAAACTTCTACTTTTTTGTTTGAAAATGTATTTTTCTTAAAAGATTTTGCCCGTTCAAGGAGATGATCAGAATGATAGTGCCTTTGATAAATGGATCAAAGTCATTTGTTCCTCCTTGAAATTGTGTTTTTACCTGCAGACGACCAGCAATTGTCAAAATATCATACTTGAACATTGCAAATTACATGGAATTTGTTACTGACATGTCCACATAGCCAAGGATCAAGTTGGCTTAAGGCATGGCTTTGGATTTGTCATATTTCATGTACTATGTATTGTGCATATTGCACCAGGTAAATTATTGTTACCATCCCAAAGGGTTTAGTTTGGATATGTAAGCATGCATTATCAAGACCTCAGAGGTCTTAGACAATATGTAATATACTGTATTCTTACAATTCTATGGTCTAAGAAAAATGTAACAGAAAGAAAGTGAAACCAACAAATTAAGTAAAAATCAACAAGCAATTTATTTTTCTAGACAATTAAAGTGAAAATTCAAACGACACTTACAGTAATGTGAATTAAAATTCAAATAATCCAATAATCCTAAGTGTCCTAATCACAAGTCCTAAATATAGAATGTTCCGAATGAATGTGTTGATGTGCCAATAGTCTTTAATGTCCTGATGTGCCAGTATTTAATGTGCTGATGTGCCAAACTGAAGTACTCCAGAATATCTTTGAATAAGTTCACATAAATCCCAAAATCATCAGTTCAAAATCCAAAATCCAAAAGTCTATGAGCACTTTTATAATCCAATGAATATTTCAAATATGTCCTCTCTCTGAATTTGGAATGATTTTTCACAACTCTAATGGCTCTTTAAAGACTGATGTTAAGGTCAAAACTGAAAAACTGTGCACTAAACATGGTATATATCAAGATAGGTCACATGACAGAATGTTCTAGAATATTATGGTGAATTTGACTCTTAACACACAACTCTAAGGGAAATTCTAGTTTTATCTGTAAAAAAAATCAATTTTGACCTCAAACTGAATCAAGAACTTGTTTACCAAAACCATCCTTGAACTCAAATACTAAGTAAACAACCTAATTCAAGGACAATAGCTAAACATCTCAACATGATACTTAATATTAAGGTTTGAGCAAATATTCAAGTCCAAAGCATTTATAATTTCCTAAAATGTTTATAATATTATATAAACATCATATATAACAATATATAATATATATAGTAGGTATTTGTAGTGGTGGAGAAATTGTAGCTACTTAGCAGTCTGAGAGTGAGATCACAAACATTATTCTTGTCAAAATTTATCATCTCATAAATCATGACCTCTCTTGATCTGCAATTGCTGAAATATAACTTGCTAATATTTTTAAAGCCTGCACTTTTTTACAAACTCTCTAAATTTTGCAAATGCAAAACTATACTGCCGTGTGATAACTGTTACATGTATTATTGAAAATAATTGGCATCTGATTAGCTGAGCATTAGAGGCTGAATTTATGATAATTGAAAACTTACATCACAAAGATCATGAACACTTATTCTCATCATAATTAATTAAAACCAATGCTTTGTCAGAGTAAAACATTTGTTCAAGCTTGCGGTATCTGCTATGAAACCTTCATCAGATGTTATTTATATTTGTGATACTTTCAGTACAGCCTTCAGGGAGATTTTTTAGCTCAACTTAACGCAGTAGGAGAGAGCTATGGTTCTACCCGTAGCATCAGCATTGGCGTCCACACGTATAAAAGCATATATATTTGTAGAGCCTCACTTCATCTCAACCATTCTTTCTTTCTGGGACCTAGGCAACAGATTGGAGTGGGTTTCAAGGTACCTACCCCCTGGGGACAAAGGGGGATAACTTTGTACATACATGTACTTTACTGAGTTGTATATTCTTGATTCAGTTTTTGCCTTTTCTTTAGGGTTTGTGCACACTGTATGCATACTCCCTGGAATCATGAAATGTGCTGAGGGGATGCACCTTGATGACTACTATACATGCATCACAAAAGTTGGTCACTGTGACTGATATTACACACTTCACAGACTTTGGTTAAATTTTGTGTTTTAAGTTCATTTCTCGTGCAAGAATCATCAAAGTAGAGGATTGTATGCATCAATATTAGTTCCACATCCTTACAACAAAAGGTCACTGTGACCTACTTTTCACATTTTACTGGCTTTTAAGTTTTTGCATTTAGCTCATGACCAAATAGGTTTTTTGCATCCTGTGTACATACTGTTCTACCTAGAATTATGTAATTTTATGAGGGGATGCATCTTAATCAGTACTGCAACCTCATCACAGATGTAGTCACTGTGACCCATATTTCATGCTTCACTGAACCAAAGATTTTGTTTCAGATTTATTTCTCAGGCTCTGTTCATGCTAGAATCATCAAACTATATGATTGTATGCATCTCTGTTCGTACCATGCCCTTATGATAAGAGGTCACAGTGACCTAAATTTCACATTTTACTGGCTTAGGTTAAGCTTTTGTGTTTAGCTTATGATGTAGGTTTTGTTGTTACATCCTATATACATACTGTTACGTCTGGAATCATGAAACTGTGACCCATATTTCACTCTTCACTGACTTTGGTTACATTTTATGTTTTAGCTGTTCATGCTTGAGTCAATAAACCAGACGATTGTATGCATTTCTATTAGTACTACACACATACAGAAAAAGATCAAGTCACTGTGCCCTACGTTTCACAATTTACTGGCTTAGGTTTATTGCATGCTAGAATCAAGAAACTTGGTGAGGGGATACATCTTGATGAGCACTAATTTCTCATTGTAGAAGTAGATCATAATGGTTCATATTTTATGCTTCACTGACTTGGGTTAAATTTTGTGTCTTAAGATCATTTATTGGTGCTGTTTATGCTTGATTCATGAAACTTGATAATTGGATGCATTTCTGACAGTGCTATACCTTTACAACCAAAGAAGGTCACTGTGGCCTACATTGTATGCTTTACTAGCATAGGTTAAGTATTTGTATTTAACTCATGACCACTTAGATTTTTCCATGCTACATATCTTACCTTACATGAAAGTCCCTTTCTCACCGTTGCAGTTACATGTTTATTTAATGGTGAACTTTCCATGACATTGTATATTTGATAAGATAGGATAGGATGAGAATATTCATGGATGTTAATAAAGGTATCAAAATAAATCCTAGTTTGACTACTTTGGTTTGTTTGGACCCCCCCCCCACACACACACACACACACAAGCTGCATTGAAAACACTGTAATCTCATTCATTTAAATCTAAATAAGACAAACAAGATTGACTTTTTGACCAACTATAAAATACCCAAATTGGACATTGGTTGTTTCTGAGTAAAGATGGATTCCAAACAAACAGTTAAGTCATTTCCAAAAAAGGCATTGGAAAGAAAAGTGGTATAATACCTGTATAAATTAAGATATATGCCATTAACTTGGCTTTGTACTAATACACAGCAAATACAGAGTAGCAAGCTTTATTGTAACTTCTCGACCCAACAACTTAAATGGTTCTGTTCCAAAGTAATGTCAGCTGGTTCATGCACCTATTAGTGATATGAAGCTGACATCTGTATTACTGACATTTAAGAAAATAAAGAAAAGGATAGTTTCCCGTTTTAAGATAATTCATAATTATATAGCTGTGTAATGACTTCAGAACTTGAATAAAAGACCAAATGTGGAAATAAATTGGAGTTAACTTTCTGAGGTAAGATGAATGGAGGGTGGAGACTGGTAATGGCATGCAGAATTGACTACAACTGCTTCAGATGATTAATATATTGTAAAGGCTTTCTTGACATTATGATTTCCTTGTCAGTCAGAGTTTGAATTTTGGTTGATTTAGCAGGTTTGAGGTTGTTCTCTTGTAAACTAATCCAAAATTATATAGTTTGCATTTCACCTTGTTTCTTTCACAAAATGCTGCCAAACTTCCCAGGTAACTAAACAAATATATTTGAATACCAGTTTTCTGTTCAAATATTTGCAAATTTAAGGTATTCTGATTTGAATGTTTGGTTATTCATTTCAGCTCTAATTTAGTACCAATTTAAATAAAGTTAAGTCAAACTGTAAAGATAAAAATTGCAAATAAAACTTTAGTTATAAAAGGGGCCATTATTTCGTTGTAAAGATCATTTTAAACTGAATATATTTTCTGTGTGGTAATTAATGTTTACAATTGCTACTGGAGACTAGTAAAAACTTTGTAGAGGTGAGCTATGTAATCATTGATTATGTACAATACATAACTGAATATTTTATTAGCTTCGGTGAGATTCCCATTTTATGTTAATTTTTGGCCCAGTATTAGAGTCTGAATCAGGGAGTTATCACATGCATAATTATTGTCTGTATCATATGACTGCAGCAGCAGTGTGTATGTGTGTGTGTGTGTGCATGCATGTGTCTGTGAGAGATAAAATTCCTTTGTATATGGCTGGCAGCTCATATTACACTTCTCTACTTATATCCAGCTGATTTTAAGTTTCCTGATTCATGGACTTCAGGTACATGTATCATGGTCATAAGTCCATTATTGAGTAGAAGTGGAACAAAGATAATTGTTCTTTGACCCTTTGACTCAGCTAATTACTATATCCTAATGCCTCTGCTTCTGAGTGGAATTTTTTCTTAGGTAGATCAATTTTCATATTAGATTTCAAAATCACCTGATTGTTTACATAGAGCGGGATGCTTGAAAACTACAGAAATATCCCATAATGATATGGGCAACAGCAGTTATATGTGCCAGGTTATTAATATCAGACCACCATGGGCCTCTTGTTCATTGTTCATTGTTCATTGTGATTGTTTATCTTGCTTATGTTAAACATCAGATATATAAATAAATAGAGGATTGAACCAGAATGTGATCTGGTCTGGGGGGTTTCCAATTTTTTTTGTGATACAAGACTTGGGACATAAACTTATACCTATGTTAAATGGACTGATGGCATGTAGCAATTTTCAGAGCATGTTATTTCTTTCACTTCTTAATGCAAATAATAGGCTGTGTTTTATAAAGAAACTGCTGTGTTTTTAATGTTAACAAATAAGATGTGATGGATCCTTGGGTTTTATAGACTTTGAAAAATAAGAAAATATTTAAATTAAAGTAATATTTTACAATGAAAATTTCCACAAGAAAAAAATGATTCAATAATTAGAGATGTTATGAGTTGCAAAGGAAGGAGCATAGGCAATAGGCATGTAAGTGAAACAGAAACCTTCAAACCATTCTAGTTTACAGACAGCTTTCAGCCTGTCATTATGGAACAGAAACCTTCAAACCATTCTAGTTCACAGACAGCTTTCAGCCTGTCATTATGGAACAGAAACCTTCAAACCATTCTAGTTCACAGACAGCTTTCTGCCTGTCATTATGCAACAGAAACCTTCAAACCATTCTAGTTCACAGACAGCTTTCAGCCTGTCATTATCATTTTATTATAACTTTTGCATTGTTCAGCTATGGTAACAAGTGAATGTAATGTTTAAACATGTTTTCTTTTCTCCTTTTATTTCTTTAATTCACCTTGTTTCTTTTACAAAACAACATGTATGTTCTGTTTGCCATTTTCATTGAGAATTTTGCCGAGAAGTTTACAATTTTTCACATGTTTTATTATACATGGGCATGCTTAGTTTGTTAAAAGTGCTTTAGGGGTGATAGATCACTAATTTGCAACAAGTATTATCATTTTTTTACATAATCAAAATGGAAAATTTTAAAAAAATTACTCAAGCATGGAATATAGGTCACATAGACCTCTTTTTGCAATAAGGATGTAGTACTTATTAAGATGCATCCCCTTTGCAAGTTTCATGATTCTAGGTATGCATATATCATGCCAAAACTCCTGTGGTCATGAGCTAAATGCAAACTTAACCAAAGCCAATAAAAAAATTAAAGGGAGCTGTGGTAGCTCAGTTGGTAGAGCATTGGATCATAATCCAAGGGTCACAGGTTCAATACCTGCCAAGGCTAGCCCAGGTTGGCTGCCTCAGCGTGTCCTTAGAGGAAAGGCTCTTAGCTCCCATTTCCTCTGCATGATATAGCCAATAATGTGTTAAAAGTGCTGTTGAACAGCAAAAATTTGTTTTATTAGATACTAGTATAGATCATGGTGAGTCGCTTTTTTAGTAAGGTACAAACAAAGATGCATATTATCATCAATTTTATTAATCTAACTGGAACAGTTCCTGAAAATGAACATCAGATGCAAATTTTAACCCAAGTAAGTGAAGAGTACAATATGGACCATAAAAATCTACTGTGTAGTGCTCATCAAGATGCATCCCCTCACCAAGTTGCATGATTTTAGATAGGATAGTATGTGGTCATGAGCTAACTGCAAAAACTTAGCCTAAGCCAATATGAGCATTTTTTATTGTAAGACAGTGGTACTAATAGAGATGCATATGATCATCTAGTTCGATGATTATACTGTAGTATGAACTGTGCTTGAGAAGTAAACTAAAAGCACAAAATTCAAACCAAAGTCAGTAAAGCATGAAATATAGATCACAGTGACCTACTTTTTTATAAGGGGTGTAGTACTTCATCAAGCTGCATCCACTCACCAAGTTTTATAATTCCAGGTTTAATGGTATGTATACCAAATGCACACAAATTATGTAGTCATGAGCTAAATCCAGAAATTTAATCAAGTATGTTCAAATAATGTACATGTATGTGCAGAGTTACCCCCCCCTCCCTCCCCTGGGAAAGGGCACCTGTTATGAAACCCACTTCAAACCATTGCCTAGGACTTAACAAAAAATAGATATAGTTGAGATGCAATGAAGCTGTATGCTTGTATATGCTTTTACATGTGCAGATGCCAATGCTGACACTGATGCTGAGGGTAGTACAAGGCAAGCTAAATATCATTTGCCACACTTTGACATAACAATGAGAAACACCACATAGCAGTATCGGATGGCAATGGTCTGTCCATTACCACATGTTCTAAACCTCTGGCTGGAAATTTAAAAAACTTCGTGTAGTTTTATTGGCCCTCAAATAACTAGCTACAACAGAGGTATCTTCCTTGCTTCCCACCCCTGAGAGGAGCTAAAAGGCACATATGCACAAATTTAAATACAACGATATTTTCAAATATTTTTTGACCAAACTATATACATGTATATGCAGTCATAGCAGGAAGATGTGACATATATATGACAATTTTTTATTATGACTGCTGGGTCACTGTCTGGAAGTGAGGTGAGTACCGAAAAATGTAGGGGGGTGGGGATATGGTGGGAGTTTGAAATATGCATTGAAAAGTGTTTAGATTTGCAAGTGCAACATTGAAAACAGGTATTTACCTATTACAATGGATACCTCTTTTTAAGCTATTATTTCTTAAATATAATATGCCACTTGCAACAAGCAGCTTGTGGTATATCTCATAATGTTATTCAACTTGTTTCATAAATTTCATATCAAATGAACACTAATGTAAAATCCTGTATAATGTATTTCTTGAGAATAAGTGATCTAGCAGAATAGCTCCTGGAAATTTACATTATCTAATGACACAGTTTGTTAAGGCCTGTTAAAATCATCTATAACTTTAAAACCTATAAATTTTAGCAATACAAGCAAACAGGCAACTACTGAATTCTGTTGGTAAGCAGTACATGAACTTCCTGAGAGTTAAAAATAAATTTAACCTTAAGTAAGATTGTTTATGCTTTGTAAAAAGTCTGTTTTTGAAAAAAGTTTGGCAGCATGAGACTGCATCAAATGAAAATAAATTGGGAACATTATTATATATGATGGCCTTACTGTATACACTCATGTATATTCTGATACCAACTCCAAACTGCCTAGACCCAGATCTGCTGTCGCATAATGCACCGGCAGATCTGGGTCTATGCAGTTTGTAAGGACTAATCAGTAGAACAAACAACATAGACTGTGATCTGCCGGCACATTATTCAATGGCAGATCAGGGTCTATGTTGTTTACATTTGGATCTGACTTATACACGAATATATACAGTATATGTTTCAGGTTTCTTTGACAATCAGAAGTTTCAATGCTAAGACTCACTTTGCCTGTTTGCAATTATCATTGACTAGATTTTTAAACCTTCCAAGAAACCTGTCTCTGTTTTAACAGTTTTATTTCTTATAAAATAAATATGCAATTATTTTTCAAAAGCATTAGTTCTTGAAATGAAACTGCCAGTGTTAGTGCCAAATTGATATCTTATTTACTAGTGTAGACATTTTCTTGCTTACAAGCTTTTATAGGTGTTTGCAAGGTGTTTGCAAGGCTGCAAGAATGATGTAGATAGCTTCAGATCAGTAAGAGCATTTGGACACTTAAAAATTTTCATTTCTATTTAACAGTACATTAAGAGATCATTAGAATTATTTTTCTACAAATTATTATTTATTAATCATTTAATAATTATTATTTAAATCAATCTTTGTCAGTTAAGTTATTATTAATTTTTATCTCTACTGGTCATAAGCCAGAAGAGCTTATGGGATGGTCTTTTGCCTTTCGTCAATCATCTGTATGTCCATTAGTACAAGTTTGTTATTGCTACTTCTTCTGAACTACTTGGAGGACTGACTTGAGACATTCATCCCGTGGTCTAGTTAGACCTAAATGAAAATGGTACAGCTTGGATATCCAATATGGCTGCTACAGGTGCCATCTTGAAAATCTTGTTATTGCTATCACTCCTGAACAGATAGATTGACATAGGGTTTTCACCATAAGACTTCTTATGATGTCTAACTGGTCCTAAATGAAAATGGTGCCTATCTGATGTCAAATAAGGCTGCCATAGCAACCATCGTGAAAATCTTATTATCGCTATTCCTTCTGAATGGAAAGTCAGATTGGCATGGGGTTTTCACCATAAGATTTCATATGATGTCTGGTTAACCCTAAATGAAAATAGATGTCCAGTATGGCTGCCACAGTGACCAGCTTGAAAATCTTGTTATCGCTACTCCTTCTGAATGGATGGTCATATCAGCATGTGGTTTTCACTAAAAGACTTCTTATGATGTCTACTTGGTCCTAGATGAAAATGGTTCTGAGCTGACATCCAATATGGCTGCCACAGTAGCCATCTTGAAAATGTTGTTATCACTACTCTTCCTGAATGGAAAGTCAGATTGACATGATGTTTTCACCAGAAGTCTTCTTAAGATGTTTAGTTGGTCCTAAATGAAAATGGTGCTGATCTGATGTCTAATGTGGCTGCCAAAGCAGACATCTTGAAAAGTTTTCTGTTGCTACTTCTCCTGGATGGACAGTCATATCAACATGGAGTTTCACTAAAAGACTTCTCCTGTCTACTTGGTCCTAAATAAAAATGGTGCCGATTTGTCGTCCAATATGGCCAATATAGTGCTCATCTTGAAATTTTTTGTATCGCTACTTCTCCTGAAGGGATGGTCCTATCAATATGCGGTTTCACTAAAAGACTTATGATGTCTACTTGGTCCTAAATGAAAATTACGCCAATCTGATGTCCAAAATGGCTACCACATCAGTCATCTTGAAAATTTTTTTTATTGCTGCTCCTCCTGAATGGAAAGTCAGATTGACATGAGGTTTTCACTAGAAGACTTCTTATGGTGTCTAGTTGGTCCTAAAAATGAAAATGGTGCTGCTCAGACATCCAGTGTGGCCATCTTGAAAATTTAGTTATCACTGCTTCTCCTGAATGAATGGTCATATCAGTATGGGGTTTTCACCAGAACACTTATGATGTTTAGTTGGTTGTCAATGAAAATGGTGCCAATCTGACTTCCAATATGGTTACCACAATGGCCATCTTGAAATGGTTGGTTATATCGACATTGTGCTTTCACCAAAAGACTTCTTATGATGTCTGGTTGGTCCTAATTGGAAATGGTGCCAATCTGATATCCAGTATGGAGACCATGTTAGCCATTTTGAAAATCTTGTTATTGTTATTCCTCCTAGACAGAAAGTCATATCAACATGGTATTTTCACCAGAAGACATTTTATGATGTCTTCTTGGTCATAAATGATAATGATGCCAATCTGACATCCAATATATCCACCACAGCAGCTAATTTGAAAATCTTGTTATTGCTGAAGAATATCAAAGATAGTTTCAGCATTCAGCAGCTAAAAGTAAGAAATGGTCTTATTGTGATTCCTGGAAATTCTCTTGGCCAATAATGTCAGTCACTTCGAAGGACTCTTGTTATGTCATAAAGAAGGACAGATAATGTGTATGAAATTTTTTTTTTTTTTATGTAAATGTGCATGCAAAACAATGTGCATGAGCCCAGCTACAACTAGTGAAGTACAAACAATAATTTTCATATCAAGCCACAGAACTGCATGGATTATGTTTAGCAACAGAGGTGTGAGTACATGAACAAATACTCAAATTTCTAATGTAAGAGATAATAATTTGAGCATTCATAATTATTAATGTGGAGTGGCTGAAGTTCTCTTATAACAAATGACTATGCAGGAGTATTAGGTCCTATGATATAAATAAGCTTCAATACAGCTAGGATTGAGGCATATGCTTATTTTGCTTAAAGTGTGGTAAATATTTTCATTGGAAACAAAATAATAAATTAAGGTTTTGACATGGTTTGGTTCTCACAAAAATTAGGATCGTACTTTCAAATACAAATTGTAAATGCAGGACATTTTGATATAAAACTATTGTCCACAACAGTCACTAGGGATGACCAAGAATAAATTAGGCAAAGGCTGATGAGAGATATTCATGGACACTGTGACCATTCACAGCCATGACACTGTGTGATGTATATGATTACTATCCTGTCTTCAGTCTTCATTTTGTCAGTTTCTTCCAAATGACAGGGAGTTGATACTCAGTTTTTGATGATTAAGAGGGACAGGCATATCTACTATGCCCAGGAACCCAGAGGCCTTGAATAGATACCCAATTCGTGGTTATCCGGGCCACTACCAAATGGTCACAGGACAGACATTCCTGGGTCAAGGGTGCACCCCAGGGCTCATACTTGGTAAATACAATGTGCCCTGGCTAATAAAAACAGCCCCAGGGCAAAATAAGGTACTTTTTTGTAATGGTAGCTGAGCATCAAGCAATTGCCAATGATGTGTTGTTACTGAATAAAGATGTTGTTAAACATACATATATGTATATTTATTTATGTTTGTACAATAAATCTAGTAAGTTACACAATGGGCATGACAGCTCTGATGTTGGTGAATGTGGGTTTTGAGATGGAGGAAGCCAGAGAACCTAACCTCGGATGTGTTGGAGCCAGGATTTGAACCTAAGGCTACAGATGTTCAAAGCAAGTGCATCACCAATACATATCCAGACCCAACTTACATAATATGCCTTGTACATTTTGTATAATATTAGTTTGTAACATTTACACAAGTCAAAGTATCATGGTATGTTTAGTAAAAGAAAAACTACACAAAACATAGCCAACTTTAGAACTTAGGTATTTTGCTTAGTTTATGACCTTAGAGTATTGTCTAGTGGAGGTTTTTTTTCTTTTTTAAAGACACTCATCACTCTGAATTTTTAGGAAAAGTTCTAAGTTATACTGACAGAACTACAATAAGGTTTTGCTCAATTACAGCTTCAAAAGTTCAAACCTTTGATCCATCTGAGAAAAAAAAAAGTAAAGTCTCACAAAAAGTTATTTTCCTTTAAATAATGTTATAAAAAAATGTATTATGTGATTTGATTGAATTCAGAATAATATTTTAGGGATCAAAAGGTCATAAGTTGAAGTCACTATCACTTAAAAAAGGTTTCTGCACAACAATTTCAATTCTTTACCATGTATCTTCATCAAAGTTTGCTGGATGGGTTATATTTTTGGGTAAGACAGAAGTCTGTTGATTTTGGAGTCAAAAGGATAAAGGTCAACATCATTGTGACTATAAGAAAAATGTTTTTTGCAGTTATTAGATTATTCAGTGTTATTATGTGTTATATTATATAACTGCCAAATTCTTTTGTAGACTCTCGAGAAGGGAAAAGACCAATCTCAACAAGTGCTCGGCTGTCTCGCCTGAGTCAAAGAGAACAGCTTAATAATCACATAGAATCCAAAACAAAAAAGTCTGCAACAGAAGTTGGGAAGAGCCGTCCTCGAACCTCCAGCAGTACTCGCAGTGTCACAATATCAGAAAAAACTGAATTCCTTGGAGAGAACTGAGAGAAGGACTGTTGGAAATCCTTGCAAAGCAAAACAAAATTTATGTTTCAAAAATCTAGGCCAAGGGAAGATTACACCACAAAAACTATTTTAAAAAGCAACAAACTTATTGATAAAACATACTCTATTATTTATGTAATGACTGTGTGCCAGAAGGGGCATCTGGTACACATTGGTCTAATAATTCATATGTGAATAATGCATGTATAAAATAACAACATTAAATAAAGGAATTATGATATACTTTATCACATTGTGTATGTAGAAAAGGTCTTGTTATCCACTCAAGTGATCATTCATTTCTTATTTATATGCATGTCTTAAGTCTGGCATATTATGATGTTGTCCATCCATCTATTCGCCTGTTCATTAACTTTTGCTTGTCCAGTCCATAACTTTGTAATGGATGGAGAGATTTTCATAAAACTTTACACAAGAATATTTCATAACTAGATAGTGTGTCGTGTCCCATAGCCATGCCGTCTGCTTCAAGGTCAAGGTAATAGCAAGAGAAAATGCAATTCTGTAACATATCCATGTCGGAGTATAACTTTTAATCCACTGAAGATATTTTAATGATGCTTTACCTAGTTATATATCATATATAGACAGTGTGTTGCATACCATAATCATGCCCTCTGCCTAAAGCCCAAGGTCACTGCAAGTGAAAATCTAATTCTGTGACCTGTATCATTGTCATCATATGACTTTTGAACAATTGAAGATATTTTAATGAAACTGTAGCTAATGGCATATCATGTATAGACAGTGTGGCACATTCCACAGCCATGCCCTCTGCCTTGAGGTCAAGGTCACATCAAGGGAAAATGTAATTCTGACTTGTATTCTTGGACAGAGTACAACTTTTAAACCAATGGTGATATTTTAATTAAACTTTACCCAGTTATATATCATAACATGACTAGATAGTGTGTCAGATACCATAGCCATGCCCCTGCCTCAAGGTCAAGGCAAGGGAAAATATAACTATCAAAGGAAGAAAAATGTTATATTTTTAAGGCAGAGTATATTATGTTATGATGTTATCCATCTGTCCATTCATCCATCTATCCATCCATCTCTTACCAATTTTGTTTCTGTACAATAACCCAAGTTCTTCACCATCTACAGATACCAAACTTTGTGGATGACTTGCACTTGAGGTAAGGAAGAAACCTATCAATTTGGGGGTCAAAATGTCAAAGATCAGGGTCACTGTGACTTTAAGAAGAAAAATGGTTTCTGAACTAGAACATTAGTTCTACATCACAGACCGGGAACAGACTTTGTGAATGGCTTGCACTTATGGTAAGAAAGAAGCCTATAGATTTGGGGGTCAAAAGTCAAGGTCACTGTAACTGTAACTGAGAACAAATGGTTTCTGCATTCAAATTTAAGTTTTTAACAGTGTAGAATCACCAAAGCATGCTTACATGTTGGGTGAGAAAGAAGCCTGTTGATTTGGGGGTCAAAATGTCAAAGGCCAAGGTCACTGTTACTGAAAGAAGAAAAATGTTTTATGCATAATAACTTTAGTTTTAGACCACTTACCTTGATCAATGTTCGAGGAAGGCTTGCAATTAATGTATGGAAGAGACTTAATGATTTACAGGTAAAAAGCTCAAAGGTCAAGATCATTTTGTCTTTAAAAAAAGGATTTTGCAGAGTAACTTTTGTTCTAGAGTAAGTTCCTTGACCAAACTTTGTGGATGGCTTACATTTAGGGTAATAAAGAAACCTATAGATTCTATAGGTCAGAGGTCATGACCATGGTAATTCAGATAAGAAAATAATGGTTTCTGCATAGTAAGTTTAGTTCAGGATTGCATACCTTGAGGAAAGGAACAGGTTATTGACACCTATTGGTCAATATTCACCAGAGTCAACCATGCACTACTAGTGACTACATAGATGGGACTATTAAACATGGGGCAGGCATGTAATGTGCCATGCATGGTACTCTTGTTCAATCCTGTTTCACGAACCAACAAAATCTGATTTGATTTAGGTAAAATATTGTAATGTTTTTGATTTCATATGGAGTTAGAGAACTGGGTCAACCAGCTTCAAGGAAGGCACAATCATTGTGGACTGAAATGTTTAATTTAGAGAGCTGCTGCATAAGGGTAACTTACCCAAAATCATCCTTTTAAATCTCAGTTTATTTAAACATTTTCCAACCCTTTAGGTTGAGTATATGAGCTATAATTTGATAAACAGAGTACAGAGATGCAAATCTATTTTTCAAACATAGCACACACAGTCAAGGAGGCTAGACTGGTTATGTGCCTTTTGTTACCTTGCTTGTTTAAGCGCAACTATTACTTACGTACCCAGACTGAAAAAACACCACTGTCTAAAAATGAAAACAATCATCCCATTCAGAAACATCTATGGATGATACCTTTAATATCAGTTGTTCTAACAACATCAACTATATATGTAGTTTATTCATAAAAAAATTACTATGAAGGAAATATTTGTGCACATCTTTAGATAATTTTATTACAAAATGATTTAGAAAGCTATGAAAATCTCCAAGAATTATTGTCAATTAAATACCCAAGAGTTATGCAGTGCCCCATGTCATAATACTTGTTAATCCCCAAATTTTGTTCATGGATTAAATAGATACACATCTAATAAGTTTTTTAAAAAATTACAAAATTAAAGTTAGAAAATGAAAACATAGTTCAAAAATTCAGGTTGAATTTTGTTTATTTCTTTTTTTGTTAGTTTATTAGTTTTTTTACATTTCTTTATCTGTTAAGTGCTTTACATTTAAATATTGCTAAAACTTGTTCATTCTGTGACTAGCAAGATTCATTGCTTCTTTCTTTCTTATTCTTTTTAAATATTCTCGTTAGCATGTTATGATTTTTGTTCCTTATTTAAATGACATTGATAGATAAAATAGTTTTTTCGAACTAAAAATACAAAGCATTTATTGATATACATGTACAAAAATGTTTCAAAATAACTGCTTTAATTTTTAATTTAAAGTATAAAAATAAACATTTTCATGTTAAGTGATAAAGATAGAGGCAGTGAATTCAGAATTAATTTTCCTTTTGGGGTGGGAGAAAATGTATAAATAAATATATATTTGTAATCAGTAGGAAAAAAAAAGTTAGAAAGAGACTTAGTAACTTCAGTAATGAAAATTACAAAGTTAAGAATTTCCATAAATGTCCACACCGAAAAAGAAACTAAATTCTATTTCCATACTCCTATTTAGTCTGAAAATTGCTAAGTCATATTGTTCCATTATTTACCACTTATTTCCGTAGCTAAACATTTCTAAGTTTGAATTTTCTGCAAAACGCCATATACTGTGCAGAAATATTTGAGTAGAATTGTGTGGAATTATTTCCACAAGACAACCCGCTGATATGGAAGTCTATAGAATATTGCACAATTTCTGTGGAGATCCATGGCAGTATGCAGATTTCCATATGTAATGAAAATTCATATCTGGGCACATTATGATATAAAATTCCCCAGCTCAGAAGTCAAGGTCATTAGTAGGGAAAAGGTCATGAGACATGCTTATCATGTGCTGTTTCCAGTACTCCTATTAGCTCACCTGGCCATAAAGCCAAAGGAGCTAGTTTATGGTATGACCCTGCATCCAGCATGCATCATCTGTTGTCTGTCCATTAACATTTACTGTTTTCAACTTATTCTGAAAACTGCTGGACCAATTTCAACCAAACTTGGCAAAGAGCATCCTGGCATAAAGGGATTTCAGGTTTGTGCAAATGATGCTGAACCATCATCAAGAATGCCAGCCGTTACTAAAGATAAGAAACACCTTTAAAGGACTTCATTTGAAAAACCGCTCCACATAATATGACCAAATTTGACAATGCATCATGGCATGAAGGGCTTTAATTTTTTTTTTACAAATGATGCTGATCTACCATCAAATAAAGCTGCTGTTACTAAAAATATAAACCTATATTGGACTTTACAAAAAGCACTCAACAGAATTTGACCAAATATGACAGAGAGCATCCTATCTTGAAGGCCTTTTATATTTGTACAAATGATGCCAATGGCCATTATCATTAAAAATAGAAAAATATGTTTTATTTGATGTAATACATGCACATGCCTTAATAAATGCACCCCCCCCCTCTTTTTAGTAAAAACTAGCAAAACATCCTTCACTAAATGCCTCAAGGGAGGGAAGTAACTGCTCAAATTCACCAAGAACATCATGATTTTATTGTAACATACTACAATACATGTCTGGTGCCTTGTTGCCATTTAACTTTATTGGTTAAAGTCTCAGCAAAAAAATCTGATATGCTTTATTTGGCATAACCATATTAGGATAGAAAATGCACATTAAAAGTGGAGGACTTCCAACATAGGTTTGGTTTGGTTTGGTGTTTTATGGTACATCAACACCATATGTTATTTAGTACCAAGGAAACTGGAGTAGAGTGACTTGCCCAAGGACACACTATGGTGTTCAACCCAGATTGATCCGAGAGTAGGATTCAAACTTGCATCTTTTTGGTCACAAGTCCAGCAGAAGGGCACATTCTATATCCCAGAACCCACTGTGGGTCCCAACATTTGTAAAGGAAAACTAACTCTTATCATAGGGACATTCTTTAGGATATCATTGGTGTATTTATTATAATGCACAGTATCTACCCAAATAATTATTTTTTTATGTCAATATGGTAGATAATTGTATCTCTAAAAACCACATTAGAATTTGACCAAATTTGACATCATGGTATAAATGTCTTTCAATACTGGACAATGAATGCTGATATGCAATCAAACATTGATGAAAATATAAAAATAGAGAACCCTTGAAACAATTGTTTTCATGACATATGCAATCAACAACATTGAATTAAATTTTTATCATACAGACTCGGATTTTGGGCCAACTGCTCTTGCATTCAGCTTTTAGTCAGATGTCAGACAGATCTTGAGCCCACTTGGGCTTCTTTTGTAATTTGCTATGGTACTATGCATTTACCATAGATGTCAAAATATCTAGAAATCTAAGGATTTCTATTACTGTTAAACTAATGATACATACAGTTTTTATCTAGTAAATCTTGTTTACAATGAAATCAGTAATTACAAAATGTGGTTATAAGATGCAAATTCTGAAGGTGGCTCAGATTTGTTTTTCTTAATTTTGTTCTGGTTTATAATGAAACTATGTTCATTGCCATCGCTGCAAACTTATTCCAAGATGGCAGCTATAAAAAGGACTTCATTATTTCATTCAATCTGTTTAGGTAATCAAACTAGGGAAATAATTCAAGCAGGAAGGCATTGTGTGTATGTTAAAAATTGTTATTCTTTTGTGAAGAAGCAGACCACAGTGATGACGAATGATGCCAACCTGTCATTTTCATGTCTTTATCATTTTTCCTTTGAATGAATCTTATTAAACATGAATTCATCTGTCACATGGTATACTTATATATCATGACTAGAAGATGTGTCACATTCCACATTGGGTGTGTCTGTGTGTGCCATCTTCAAGGTTAAGGTAATGGCTCAGTATTTTACATTTTTCATCAACTTTCCCTTCTGCTCTAAAACTTTAAAGGCATTTGATATTAAAGGATGAAACTTGGTATACTTGTACATCATCACTAGAATGTGGGTTGCATATCATATTGGGGGTCCCATCTGCAAGATCATGATCAGAGCTCAATATTTTATGTTGCCATCACACTTTCTCTTCTGGTCCATAACTTTAAAGCCATTTGAAAAGAAGGGATGAATCTTGGTATACTTAATCATTATACCTAGAAGTTGTGTTGCATACCACATTGTAGGAGTTATCTTCAAGGTCAAGGTTACAGTTCAGTAATTTAAATTCCCTGTCTTACTTTTCCTTCCACTCTATAACTGTATAACTTTTGAGGTTAAGAGATGATGACCTGACCTTGTTTCTAAACTTCAGTGTCACTTTAAGGAATGAAACTTGCTATATTTGTCATGTACTGCATTGGGGGTCATATCTTCATGGTCAAGGTCACAGGCCAGTATTATAGGTGTGAGTAGCATTTCCCCTTCTGCTCCATAATTTATGAGCTGTTTAGGATAGATTAATTAAATTTGGTACACTTGTATATTGTCCTAGAAGATGTGTTGCATTTTACATTTGGGGTCCTATCTTTAAGGTGAATAGCACATCTGTATCTTTTATGGATGCTTTTATTTCTGCTTTATATCTTAAGAGCCGTTTGGGGAAAAACCATGGTGCACTTATTGTCTGTTGTGCATTATCCGTCATACATTCACAATTGCTTCTTAGAACTGCTTCTCAAATATGGCCACTATTATTAAAACAGAAAAATATTTTTAAAAAGTTATCAAAAGGTCTTTCAAATTTATTCAGTTGATACCAAGCTGCCATCAAATATAGCTGCTATTACTAAAAATAGAAATTCCTTTATACAATTTCTCAGAACATATTAACAGAATTTGACTAATTTTGACAGAAAACATACAGGTATAGATGTCTTTAGAGTTTGTACAAATGATGCCAATCCTCAATTAAATATGACCACTGTTGCTAAAAATAGAAACACCTTTAAATGACTTCTTATTCAGTCACAGTGACCTTGACTTTTAATGTTTTCGCCCCAGTATCAGCAATGTCACAGAATGAATTGTCCTGGCTTCAAAATCATTCATGCAAAGTATGATGAAAATTTATCAAGCAGTTTAGGAAATGTATGTTATTGAAAAACTTTAAGCAAAACCTTAACAAACTGTTGACGACAATGAAGGCAAAGGAAAAGTGACTTCTACGTCTCACTTCTCATTAGCATAGCTCGACATACACTCACGCACACACACACACACACACACACACAAACATTCTGAACATTATTGTATCTATGCAAAACAAGATTTCCATATTTTAGTCAAAACTTCTAATAAAGGCAAATATGTTTCTACTCAAGAAAAATCAGAATATAATTAACATGGCTCACTTCTAGTACTCTCCAGTAGCCACTGTAAATGTTGATTATCATGCAGAAAATAAATTTATCCGAAAGGATATAGACTTACGATATATTGCTCCTGTGATGGAGCATTAAAGACACAAAACAATTAAACACTTTTTTTTAAAAATGATATCAAAGCAGAGGCACTATAAAGAGTTATTAAAAACCCACACATTTTGTATTTTTTTTCTTTTATTCAAATTATTTTTCATAAATCTGCTTTACTGTCCACCCTAGAAGCCAGATTTTACTGGGTGTAAGTCGCTGGCTTCGAGTACATTTGGAGTGACAGCTACGACGTCCACTACTACAAGCATAGTTTATGCATCAGTAATTCCTCTGATTATCCACTACAGCTGATGCCTCACATGAAATGCACACAGTCCTCTTTTCTAATACATGTACAATTCATGGTTAACTTGTTGAGAGTAACCTATTATAACGTACAGTGTGTAGTTGTTAATATAGTAAGTTTACCACTGAATAAACATCATTCCTACTTTGAACTGTACTGGTCATTGGCCTTCTGTGTTGTCTAGGATGTATATATCATGCAGAAATGTCTGTGGTCATTACATGGGTGTCTTGTCCTCAATGCAGATCTGTTCCAGGTGAAGGTTAGTAACCCATTAGTATGGGTATACATCTGCATGAAGTCAAATGGCTGTATCAGGAAGTGCACTCATCCCACATGTACAGGGATCGCTTTTGCCAATTTAGATATAGCTGACAAAGAATGAACAAAAAAAGTCATACATGAAATTTCTTTGTAATTATATACACACACTAGACTTGCTTTTGTGGTATTCAAATTTTGTTAAAGTTAGTGGATTTTGAGTAAAATTGGAAAAACTGGGTTATAATCGGAATCAAACAGACTATATGAAAAAGTTATATGGTCTTGATAGTCTGGTTAATTAGTGACAAACATGATAAAAACCATAAAAAATGGGATAACATTATACCATTTGGCATTAAGCTAAGACGCAATAACTAGCATAATTTTGGATACAGGCCCATGCTGTCCAAACATAAATTTGGACGAATGACATAAGTAGTTAGATATTTGAGAGTTCTGGGCCACGTAGCCCATTCTATAAAGTTTAAACCCGTTAACCAGTTTCATCAACAATAAACCGGTTTTCATAATTTTTAAACTAACATGTGACCATCCACCATTTGTTATTTCTGAAAAACCTTGGACCAAACCCTATCCTATCTTCCATATTCTTTTGAAAAACCCTAGGCCACTGACCTGTAACATACATATTATGACAACAAAACCTAAGACCTTTTTTGGGTGGTGGTGGTGGTGGGTCAACAAGATTCTGTGTCATAGTTCAACATACTTTAGCAGCATCAATTTTATTTTATTTTATTTTTATATTGAGCTTTTTATTTCTGCAGAGGTATTTTAATCTTCTTTTGATGCTGCTAGCTTTAGGTAGTAAGGTGATACTCGATTATATATGAAAATATTTTAGGCGGAAACCTGGGTTAGAACCCTCAAAGTTTGGTTTACAAGTCTGACGCTTTGAGCAATTGTGCCATCATTTGGAACATTTTATCATCTCTTTCTGATACAAGTCGAATATCTTCGACACTGAAAGAGATTTGGAAGTAATCGTAGTGATACTTCCCAAATTAGTAAGTTTTGATGGACAAACATCCAACTAGATGTGCAAGAACATATTTTTATAAAATGATAGTTGTCGAAAATAACAGTGAAGTTTGAATAATGATAAAATACCAGCACTTTTAATTTGTAATGTTATTCATGCAAATTTGTATTAAAAAAAAAAAAAATGAAGAAACCATTTGGTTTCAATAGCCCGAACCTGTTGCTTACATTTCTGTTAGTGATGACACGTCATCTACTCATTGTGACGTTAATGAAGTTGCTATGACGTAACACCAGTTCAAAATAGGCAGTATTTACATCTGAGGCTTTTTCTAACATGCGGTGGACAAGGCTGAGGAAGTTCCAATCAATTGTGCCATCTCACTCAGTTAATAACGCTGTAATTTCTAGCCTATACGAGGACTGATTTTCATATTCACTATGCAATGAGTATACTTCGCGGTTGTTAACTAGATGAGATAAATAACCTTTATATCCGTATATACATACTGCCACAATAATTAAATTATTTAGCTAATAAAATAATCCTATAAGTACACGTATAAACAAACAGACCGATACAGTCACGCACTTTATTGTATAGACAGCGCGATCTGTGAAACCAACCCAGATATTAAACTAAGACCAAGTCATTGGAGAAATTAAATATCATCGTACATTTATATAACTTAAATTAGAATTGTAATAGTCCCATCCCATCCTGTATACGGATATTTAGTATTCTTTGATAAAAATGAAGAACACATACTTATAGAAGTAGCGGACTTCATGACTGTTTCGCTCTCGTATACAAGTCAAGTAATTAACGGGAACTATATTACAATCTTTAAAGTCCAATTGCTTTCGCAAATTAAACACAACTCCGGATAAAACAGGATAGCGAAGCAAGGGCAAAGTCTTATAAGAAGCAATCTTTAACTCCTATGAAATATGAAATTAAAGATTGGCTGATAAAACAGTATATTTAAACATTACACAAAGACACGCACACACACACACACTCCACATAGAAGGGTTTACGGTAGTTACGCAGATTCTCAGTTCCAGGTAGGCACAGTTACTATGAGAGTTTAAAAAATATTCAACAATAAATATAAATATATCTTGACAGTGATGTATGTTGTTTGAAAATAATAAAAGATGGTTATATCATTAAATTTAAAAACTACCAAAAATCAACTAAATAATTATGTTGTTCTTTATTGTGATTTTGAAAGTATTACTGAGCCAAAAACTAATGCAAGTATTACTTAAAACTCATTTTAACGCACTGACGTCATAAATACGTAATAGCAAAACATTCACCAGTATAAATGTGCCTGTATCTGAAATCAACTCACAAGAAGTGCGAAGTTGTTAAATCAACTCACAAGAAGTGTGAAGTTGTTTACAGACGAGAAGACTGTATAGTTACATTTTTTAAAATATTAAGGATCAATTGCAAAACACTGTTTACCAAAAGCTACGACCAAATAACGCTGCTGAAATGAGAGACCGTAATAAAGATAAAAACATTATAATTCCACCAATATATGCCATATCTGAAAAGGATATGTTACCAGACCTTACCAACTACGAAGTGGAAAAAAATTACGATCACTTAACTGAAAAAACACAGAGGTCCCGCTCATCTACAGTGCAATTTAATTTATAAATAACCAAAATATATTTTCCAATTTATTCATAATCTATCTGGACACAATTCTCGTCTAGTTATCAAAGTCTCAGTAAAAAAAAAAAAAAAAAACGATACACGTCTGTAAATATCAATAATGCTAAATAATGACGAAAAATATATTTCGGTTGGTAAGAATTTTATAGTCAATAGCTTCATTAAAGAAGGTGAAAGCCACCGTTTTTTTTTTTTTTTTTAAAGAGTGTGACATTTCCATATCCATGTCATTAGATGTAGGAATACAATCTTTATGGATGATTTTAACGACTGCTACGTAAAGAAAGTGTAGTGTGAAAATAAGTAAGGTAAAATTAGAACTGCGAACCAAATATGATATGTTTTAATGATTTAAACTGGAATCAGAGGAGAAATTAATATGATACTTAATAAATATGCTCACGCAAATCTTGAGTATCATAACAACGACATAACAAGTGAGGGAAGTTCGGTATACTGGAGAATACGATACAGCAAGGTCAAGAGCATATATCATGTACCAAGACACCAACAATTTGTAGGACTGGGTCATGTGTCAACCAATGCCAGTTAAAAACTTTAAATAGGCATACGAAGAAGAAATAAAACATATTAGAGAAAATTTGATGTCTTGGAGTGACGAAAATCCATGTGGAAGAATTCTAGAAGATTTAGAAGTACCAGCAGATTTTCACGACTGTTTTAAAGATTATCCTTTAGCACAAGCAAAGCTAATTCCTAGTGAGGAGATTTTTCTCCATTACAAAATAAATTGAGAGAAAATAAAACTGGTAAAAATCTTAAGTACTTAAATTATTATGTATGTTAAAAAGAAAAGAAAAACATGTTATTCGCTACCGCAATTTCAAGTTATAGCTTCAGTTAGGAAAAAAAACTAAATAAAAATACATAGAGCAATTATATTCGATCAACAGCCGTGGATAATTTTATACGTAGAACTTGATTTTTAAGACAAAAACAATTTATGACCTTGAAAAAGAGTTGTTTTTGTGTTTTTTTTTTTGTTTTTTTGTTTTGTTTCAAGTTAATGAATAATGGTGTTTTTGGAAAACAAATGGAAAATTTAGGAAGGAGAGTTAATGTAATGATATGTACTGCTGAAATGAAATACTTTAAGCTTCGAAAGATATATCGTTTTCTAGCAGAAAAATAATAGATCAAGATATGGTATTAGTCTGTTTAAAGAACAAAGAAATTAAAATAGCTAGTCTAACCAATTTATGGTCGCTTTACTGTGCCAGAAGTAAGTAAGTTGCTGATATATGATTTAAGTTACAACAGCCTAAAGAACCAATATGGTGACAAAATGAAGTTATTAGTCACCGATGCGGATTCTCTGTGCATTAGTGTTGAAACATAACTGTTACTATGATATGAACAAAATATACACAAGCGATTGCAAAAAGGATAACATGTATGGAATACAATTAGCTAACAAGAACGTTAATGGATTGTTCAAAGATAAGATGAATGGTATACCAATGCAAGGTTTTTGTGGCCTTAGAAATAAGCTTTATGGTTTTAGGACTGACATAGGAGAATAAAAGAATATAAGTATGCTAAGGATATTAAGAAATATATTGGTCAAATGAATCTCAAATTGGATATGTATAAAGACTGGTTATTTAACCAAACTATAAATCATCAAGAAAAAAATTCAATGAGATCCTACCATCTCTCTTTCTCTGTCTGTCTCTGTCTCTGTCTGTCTGTCTGTCTCTCTCTCTCTCTCTCTCTGTCTCTCTCTCTCTCTCTCTATATATATATATATATATATATGTATATATATATATATATATATATATATATATATATATATATATATATATATATATTTATGTATATATATATATGATAAACGTTATTTGGTGCATAAGATAAATAATTTACCTTATGGCTATGTTCGACCCTTGGGAATTTAGCTAGCTTATCTGCTAGCACTTTCTAATCAAACGAATGTTCCAGCCTCATTTATAGTTTCTTTCTTTTGTTTTCTTGTAGCTTTTCAACTATTTCATCTACAAAATCATTTTCAGTAAAACTGTTTAAATATACTTTTATCTTTTGAGTAAAGACTACTATAAATCTAACATTTTCAGGAAGATCTTTTATGACATAATTATATTTGTGTACTATTACCCATAAATGTATATCACTGAAAGCTAGCTTTGTTAAGTAGGTTGCAATCTTTTTAACGTCATCTACATTGGGACAATTGAGTATAAGAAACAAAGTATTAGTTTCCTAGTATACACTAATAAGTAATTATAGGCATTTATCTAACGTATCACCAGGATCTATTAGAATTTCATCATTGTCTATAAAAAGTCATTTTGTGTTATAAGTCTTATTGTACATAAGTGTTGGACAGATAATTACAATAAAACCAAAAAATTTTGTATAGTACGTTTCAATCAACTCTAGTGTAAACTTTTCACATATAATCATATTCTGAGGTTGTTTTAGGTATATTTATTAACTTTTAAACAGGACGTCGGGTATAGGTTTCGCTGCCTCTAGAAGAGAATAGATTCATACCGTTGTTTTGAATATTTACCTGTGCATCAGAAACAAAGTAAATATATATTTTGTGTGCATCTACGTTTTCTTTTCTGTTTTGATGTATTCCTTGTTGATCATTTTACAATTTACGTCCGTTTCCATGCAATCTATTCTTATGTGTGCTTCTTCAGTCCAGCCATAAACAATGGTGATCAGAATAAAAATTGTTTACTCTAATATTACTAATATGAGTGTCATTTTGTTGTTCATCGCAGAAAAATTTAGTTGCTTTTGTGAATTGCTGATTTAACTTATACCCTTAGGAATAAAACCTGTTTGGTAATCCTTTTACAGTAATAATTTTTTTCTTCTATTGCTTTATTAAAATACTTTTTAGGATCAGTTTCTTGTTCCTTTTTGTAGAGCATCAAGACTTCTTTAGACTCATTCTTGGTGAAGCAAGTAATACATGTGTTAAGGTCGTATCAGTTGCTATATCAATAATTCTCTCTCTCTCTCTTGTGATATAATCATAAAAAAAGAGAAAACCTTACCGATGACATAATTAGCCAATGGTTCAGAAGTAACCGTATCGAAGACAAATATTCTCCAATTCATAATCTTGGTTTGCACCTTTTATCATTTCGGAAATCCTAACTTTCTTTGAGCATACTATGAACTGAATAGCTTCTGTATCCGTGTTTTGTTCATCAGTCGCTCCCGGTCTTAACTTTCTCAGTTTTGCATTCATTATACCTTGTTCTATTTTATTTGCTTTCACAGATGTTTGTATCTACAACTCTTTAAACGTGATGAAAATGATGTATTCATTCAGCTTAGAAATACCATTACTTCCGTTAGAAAATGTTATCTCTTTAATCAACATTCTTCCAAGATTGTTTACAACTGAGTTATTTTCATCTCCTTTAATCTTTACATCGAACGGTATCAAACACTATCTGGTACAATGAAAATATTAGATCCAGCCTAAGTGTTATAGCTTGCAAGTGTTGTTCAGATATTATAGTACTTGGGAGTGTGGGTAATACAATGATATGTTGGATTAAGATTGTTAAGACCCTTTGTTGTTTTTTCCTCTTTGTTAGGAGTTATATATATATTTCATATGTTGCCATCCTATTTATGTAGTATACATTTATATAACTTATTTAGGGACGTATAGGAACATTTCAAAGATATTTACAGCCATACGTTATCTGAACATCAGAAAGTTAGTAAAAAAAAATCACTAAGTTGAGGTTGGGAAGGTTTTTTCAAAGTTATACTATCGTCCAAATGAGTAAAAGAATATTGTTCAAAAGCTTGATCCAAATTATTTAAATACTAGCCAAATCTAACTGGCTTAATTTTTCATTTACGTAATCAATTGTCTTAGTTCTCTTTTCATAGTTTCTCTCTGCATTTCCTCAAATGATTTATCATGTCTTATTATGTTTGCATCAGCTCTGTGAGAATGAGAAAACTTATAGAGATAATTACTTCTGTGAATGCCACAGCGTTAACAATTGCTCCCCCGGTTATAACTACCGCTCCTGCCATTTAATGATGCTAAATTTGTATAATGTCTCCAATTAAAAATACAAGTCCCAAATTACGATTTTGATATTTGTATCCTTCAACTGCAAAAAAATTTAAGATTTTGTTTCTAAATAATATGGTTTTGTTATTTTTGTTTTTATATATTAATAGGTGCCAATTATATCTTTTTTATATTTACTGGGCAAAAAATAGATTTATTATGTACCAATAATCCAATAAAAAATCGATATAAAATGCATGTGATACTAGTAAGTTTAATATAGTTGTATATAAACCAGATTTATTTATTTGAATAACAAAGTCTCTAACTCACTAGCACCCATTTTTTCTTTGAGGTATTCAGCAAATAATTTTTTGTATACTCTTGACTCAATATATCGAAGAAACCATATAATAATATATTTTCACCACATCTTCTTCATGAATATGGGTCAGTATCTCTTGGGTCAACAATAAGGGTTTCTACTGTATTGCGATATTCATATAGAAATATATTTACAGTTAGTTCATCATTACCATCATCAACAACAAACTTATATAACCTTTTATTATGATCATCAATCAATTTATTATTATTATTAATTTATATCTTTAAGCTAGTTAATAATGACTCTAATTGTTCACAATTTTGATTTAATTAAAAAATATTATTTTTTATTTAGTTCTTGATCGCATCAAACTCTTTCAGTTTTGTCATTAACCATCTTAGTTAAGTGTTTAGTTTTGCTTTTGTTTTCGTCTAACCTTTCATTATAATCATCAACCGTAGTTTTTGATTCAACACTATTCTCTTTTAATTGTATGCTTTAATATTCCATAAATATTTCAAATCTTAATTCATCTAAATTTGGACTTTTTCTCTGTTTAAGTTAATTAATGACGTTCATAATAGTTTAACATTTTTATTTACTTCTTGATCTGTATATATCTTGCCATCTGTAACAACGTTTTCTATTTTATTATCATCACTAACTATTAATTTTGTCTATGTGTCTTCTCTGCCTGTTTTAAAATGTTAAACTACTTATCCTCCAAAATCTTTCGTATCCGACTGTCAAGACATCTTTGTGCAAACTGTGTAGTAGATGCATCAGTTAATACTACAGGTTCGCCTAAATTTGTAATACCGCTGTGGCTCATTTTAGTTCACTAGTTTTGAAGTATATACTTCCTTTATCTTATCATATTTCCCTGAATATTTAAAAGTGAAATCACTCGGAAATCTTGAACATATTAGCCGGAAGGTTAATGATATTTCTGTAAATGTTTATTTACAAAAATAAATGATGAAACGGACAAATTAATTCGCCTTATTTATTCTAAAGATATATACACTTGGCATACCTTTCCATCTTCATCTTTAATGATAATACACTTTGATTTTGCCATTAATATTACAATCAAAGACTATAACATAATCGGGAATATAATCTTGAACTAGTTTAACTGAAAAAAATAATGTTTTCTACTAAATAATATATTTGATTCTTTTATTCCATAATATCTTATTTTCTTACTAGAATATTTTCTTAATAGAATTTGTTTATTCATATTTACTACATAAGAATTACTTTCACTATTTACCATTGATACGATAAAAGTTTTTAAATCATCTGAAGATTCGATGTTCAAGTTTATACAAGTTGAATATAAACCTAATTTATGTATTTTAATAACGTAATAGTCAACGAAATCTATTCGGTTTGGCTTGTATTTAGCACAATGTGATAGAACATGGACAAATGGTCAAATCCATAAGTAGTAACTATTTGTTTGTGGTGTTGTGAAACCAGAGAATATACCCCCCCCCAAAAAAAAAAAAAAAAAATATAAACAGCAACAAGAAAAACCCTTTCCCCCTATATCAGTTATTTTGCTTTTCAGTTTTCATTTTATAAAAATAAACACGGTTTACCCAAATATCACCTTCTGGATTACTATAACGAGAATCAAAAGTAATATACTTTCAGGTTGTTCATCATCAAATTTATCTAACCTTGTATTATGACCATTCAATCTTTTATTAATATGATCAACTTAACTACTCCTTACTATCATATGTACGTTTAATTTAGTTAATGATTTCTATATTTCTTATTAATCTGTATCAATTCTTTCACTTGATACTAAAGTCTTTTTATCTGAATCTTTTTTAAATTTCGTCTCTTATGATTAAAATATCTTCCTACTCGTTTCACCTTTCTATCTAATTCGTCAATACTACTTTCTCTCCCACGCCAATATTATCTGTATATATTTTACTATCTGTAAGAACTGTTTGTCTTCCAGGAGATAGTTCATGTTCAGAGTTACCAAATCCTGATCTATTAAAGATTTTATTTTATCACTTAAATCAGAAATATACAAATTATAAGTCGTTTTCATAGATATAATCGTAATTTCACTCACATTAACCTTTTTCGCTCAGTCCACTATTTTTCTGTTGACTTCTTTGAAGTCATTATTTCTCTTTAATTGTGAAGACTATTATTGACAGTTGTCAGCCTATCTTTGACTTTTTCACACCAGATTGAAGGTCCTCATTTAAGTTGTTATTATTTTTATTATTCTCTTTCTTCTCATCGTTTAATTCTGTATTAAAAGTTTCTAGAAACTTCTTTATTTCTTCACATCACTCTCTAAGGCTGATAAATTCCACGTTTAATTTTTTTTTTCTTAAATTGGTTCCAAGTAAGGCTGTGTTGTCCATATGACATATGTTTGATTCCGATCTAAAGCTTGTAAAGCAGTTGATACAGTAATTAATCTCTTAATAAATAAATAAATCTTGAGTATCTGAAATCTTTTTCTTATCATCTATTTGTTTTCTCAGTTCTGTGAGTTTAGCAAATTTTATCTGCGATACTCTTATCCAAATCTTAATTTTTTTATTCAGCTTTTTCTTTCCCTGTCTTGTTATGCTCGAAAGTCTTAAGAATTTGAGCGTCAACACTTTGTGTACAAACCTGCATCAGATTTTTTTATTCGGATGTGCAAAATTTGTAATACGTTTGTTCTTTAAGTTTAAGTCATTGCTTAGTGTTTGATTTAGTGCTTCTTCTTTCTTATTTTGTACATCTTTTTTCTATATGAATTTAAAACTAAAATCACTAGTACCTTTAAAGATATTTCTGTCATTTATTTTAGGCGAAACATATATTCTAAAGATATTTGTAATTTGCATACGATTAAAATCTACTTTTCAGGCTTCATCTTTAATTTTGATATTTAATCTGTTTATAATACCTATTCGTAGTTTATATGGACTATTGACATCGAATGCCGTTACAGTAATACATTTTTTTTTTTTAGTTGATCAAGGAAAATATACAAGTTGTTAGGATTGAAATGTCCACAAACTGGATCTGATTCGGTAGATGTATTTATAGATCTCACACTATTAAATCCTAGTAATTTAGAGTTGTATTTCGTTATATATATACTGTATATACTGTATAATTATCGCTCGGAGTTATCACAACTACAGAGTTATGTTTTTGGCATTCAGAATATATGCCTTCTTCATTGTCGCCATTAGCAGTCATTCCTTCTTTGGTTTTATTCGTTTCAAGATTATAGAAACCTTTAGGTATTGACATGGTATTGGTTTCATTCTTATGGGTTATGTAGTAGAATATATTGTTATTTGTTTCAGTTTTTTGTGATCACTTTGAAATATTGTAATAAACAACTACAAAATATATTCCCTGTAATGAAATATATAATTTAGCATCTCTGTTATCAATGGGATTGGAAAAATATATTTCTTTCAAAGATTGTCTTTCCACAGTAATGTAACTAGGCTTGTGCTGTAAGACGCTTGGTATAACAGGCTTCAGAGACACTAATGGCAGGCTTCCATTTAAAAAACTGGAAATGAACATTCCTGGGCTTCTTTTCCTCCGTGTCAAGTCCCAATGATGTGTTGTATTCACTATTATTTTAAATTCATTGTGACTTGATGCATTATCGCTTATTGCTTTACTCAACATTTCGTCAATAGTATTCAACTTAGTTACAGCAGGGGTTGCGATCTCATCCATTTTGTTTTTTTTTTTTAATTTAGTTTATACTGACCTGTCTTTAATAGGTTTCAAACAAACCCAAGTAAAGTTGCAACAAAACCTGTAAAAGCTAAAGGAATAATACGTCCAAGGCTACTGGCTGCTGCAACTCCTGAACTAGCAGCATCAACACCCATTTTACCGGATATACTTGCCTTACCAACCTTTACAAAGTTTACATACCTATATGCTCTTTTATATTTTTGTCTTCTTACACCTCTGTAATGTTCTATCTCTTTAACTAAATCATTCCTAATTTCATTAATTTTCATCAGCCTAAGATCAATTCCATGGTCGTTACGTAATTTATCTATTAATGAATTATTTAACTATCTTGCCCCAACTAATTGAAGAAGTACTAAAATTGGTTACTCAAAAATCTTTGAGTCAGTTTACGATTGACTATCTTAAAATTAAATATCGTCTTCAACAGCATATTAATAACTTACTATAAAAGTTGAAATTAATGCTGTGTGGTAATGAATGTTAAATATGATGTTCGTTTCGCTTGCCATTTATTGACATAAGTTGTATTAAATTTAGTCATGACTCCACTATGAACCGCGTAGTTAATCTTTATACTTTCTGGAATGGATTTACTTTATCTGACTCTTTATAGGACATGTTAATAGGCTTCGCCGCAGCTTGTTTTTTTTAGGCGGATTTATTTTGGTGATATATAAGACATACTCCTATAGCAACAACTACGCCAACTATCATGTAATAAATGCTGTAGCCTAGTTTAACTCTAAGTAAGCCATGCTTTGATGACTTTTTGCCTTCAGTTCTCTCAGTAGACATAACATTGTTTAATTTTTCTGCTTCGACTTGCTCTTTACAATGTTTTTTCTTGAGCGTTTCCAAGTTGTTTCCCAAGTTTAACTTTACAAGGATCTTTTTTCCATTGTGAAGTTATCTTCTCGGTTTAACTTTTACCACCTTCCATTTACTTTACCACGAAATTAAAGTCTTACTAAACAGTTATTTTCAACTTGCATTCAAATTACATTCAAGTTATTTTCAATTTACCTTCTTCTTTTTTTAGCTTACAAATATATTCAAAAGTATTTACAGTTACTGACTTTATAACGTCATTACGTCCTGGTTTTCTAGAACTTGTTCGCTTTCCTTTTTAAAATTAATGTGTATATATAATATTAACCTAGCTCTTAATGCTGAAATTGGTAAGCCAAGCCTAAATGAAAAATCCCATTAAAGCATCTAATTCGGTTTGTTGCTAAGTAGTCTTCTTTCAACCTGTACTCCAATTGGTTTCAGTTATCAACTGGAAGAAATTTACTCATCAAAGATGTTATTCATAGTTTACTGCATCTGACAATGACTATGATATTTTAGCTGATCTAGCAATTACAAAAATGTTATCCAACTCCTTATCAGTTAAGCGTTTAGCAGTCATTTCCTTCTATGTTCCACTTACTATACTAACTTTTCCTATTTATAGGCTTCTGTTATTCCGTCTTCATATACATAGTACTGACGTCAAAATCTTCTTTAGATTCTAAAAAGCCTAATTCTTTTTCAAGTTTATTTTTATTCATTTAAACAGTGTAAATGGTAGATGATGGTTATGATCACGTGACTGAGAAACCGCGTAAAGAGAGCTTGATTCTCCTTTTGATGCTCCTCCACCTGCTGATCATTCAAAACCTACTCCACTATCTAAGAAGATATTAAATGTATTTTTTAGCTGCGCGAAGACGTGTATAATTTACATAAAACTAATTTTAAAATTACAAATAAAATTATTACAAAGGAAACTGGAAATTCTGATATTAAACTTTCTAAGAGAGCCTCCCCCCATGTTATTACTTAGCACTGTATCTAGTATAACAGACAGAAGTAATTTTTGGAAGGAAAATTACGGAATAAGTCAGAAATCATTCGACGAAAAGAAATTACTACATTTAAAGATAATACAATCAGACAACCTATAACAAATAATGTTGCTAAAGCAGATTTGTTTAAAAAAATAGTTAAATGATATAGCACAAATATTTCAGAATTTAAATAAGGGAAATATTGATTTTATGAATTATACTGACAAACTGAAAATGACCTACAAAGATCTATGACTAGAGAAGAAAATGTTCATAGATTGTTTACTGATCAAGAAGAAAGAAAATTACGAAGGTATGTGAGTGCTACTGACATTGTAAATTCAAAAAAAAATCTGCACTGAAGTGAGACCTTAACGTGAATAACAATATAAAATTACAAAAGGTTATATCGTTAAAGAAAAAGATCCAGCTAACAAAGCTAAATTAAATGAGATCTTACAAGTTTATGACAGTAAGAGACCAAATAGTTGGCCATTTAACAGCTATAAAAAAAAAAAAACTTTAGAGATAATATTAATAACATTGAGTCACAAATTAAAGAAATGTTACCATTAGGTGCAAGGTTAAAACGAATGTTCAAAGAAAACAGTGTAACAATTGCTACTGTTTTTGCATCTATTGTTATAATAGCAACAACTCTTGGCCTAACCATAGCAAATTTTTTAAAAGGATTAACAGTAAGAAGCGGTAACAGTGGTTCGTTTATCTATAAATTCAAAAAAGGTATAAAATATAACGCCGACTATTTTTCTAACTTAGATAAAATAGCAGCAGCAGCTGCTGCATGGCCTGGTATAATTGGTAGTGTAATAAGATGGCTTTTCACATCATCCAGAAAAAGTATTCTTTAATAGCAGATAGTGCCATTTAGTTAATTCTTGCGTTAATTAGCTTGCTATTTGCAATTGTACTAAAAGGTGTATTTGTAGTAATAATAAGGACTAGAGATTAAGTACTTAATTTATATCAAAAAGTATACTGTGCCAGCTCTTGAAACGATAGACATAACAATACATACTGATTTATTTATTTCATAATCTATATCTTTTATATCATGGGGTACTGTAGGCTTGTCTGCATCATTCCTATTAACCTTATCATCTTTGTTGCCGAACTTTTGAGGAATTATTAGGATTTATTCCTTGATTAAATGAATCTGATGATTTTAAAAAAAAATTATTATTCTAACCTACTATACTACCAATTTCATCACCATATCACTGGCTATTAAAAATACATACTCATTACCAATTGCGTATTCTAGTTTACGTTTTGACTGTGAAATATATTGTTTAAATCTTTTATAATGTTTCATCTGAATCATAGCCTTCTTGATCTAAAATTAAATATTTAATTTATTGTTTTTACTTCTGCCTTGAACAGTATATTTATACTTCATAATATATGTTCTGTTTTGTATTTAGCCACCTAAAACAGAAGTCACGTATGATTTAATACTGATTTAGTCGCGCTATTCATTCATTCGTTAGTCAGTTGCTATCTTGACGAAAGAAATAAGTTCATCATATTTCTTCTTCTTGTATTGAGTCTTCTAAAACTCATAACTGTGTCGCTCAAGCCATCATCTATCCCACCCTTCATTAAATTGAGATTTTACAAATATATTTATTTCATCATTAGTCATACTAACATCTTTGTAATACGCTACTAGACTTAGACCATACATAGTGGTTAAATTCTTCTTAGATATTTCCAAACATGATGTGGTGGGATATTAAAGTTATTGCAAGTTATTTCAAATTTATTTAGATCTATAGTGTTGCTTGTTGGATTAAATGCCTTATCATATAGTAATGACACTGAACATTCAGACAGCAGTTTTCTTATCCGAAAGTATATATGAAACCTATATATTGATTTTACTAATTCTAGTATACTTTTATTTGATAAATGTCACTGAGATATTCCACATCCTGATATTGCCGTCCATACTGCCATGTTTAACTGATTTTACTAAAATCTGAAATTCAAAAGAGTAGTTTTTAAATATGTTCATTGGTTTGTGAGTAAAATAGTCATTTACCGTGTAATATATCTTTTTCTCTTTCAATTCATTTGCTATTTCTTTATCAACTAATACAATAATCTGTGTTGTGGGACAAGGGTAAGGTACACTATTTTTTAGTTTTCTATATCTGGATTCCATGATGTATTTATATAAAATGTTTCATAGTTGTTTGCATTCACTGCATAGTGAATTTGGATTCATAATGAAATTAATAAGATTTGGGAATATGCGTTGACTTTTTATCCCATGTTTTTGTGTATAGAATGATGAATACTTTTTTTCTTTTTTGCAGTTAAATGGAAAAGAAGAAGAATCGATTTTATTCATAGCCTGCACTAGCCGTTGGTGGGTTTATATTGTTATTTAAGCATCTTAAAGGTTGTGAATACTTTAAAAATAGCAATTAAAATATCATACTATGTACAAGACAGAACAGACCCTGACATAATACTTAGTTGAAAAATTTTCTAAAGAAAAGGTTGAAGTTTTTGATGAAATGGGTTATTCTCATTTTTTAAAATTATTTTTTTTTCGTTTTCTTTTAAACAAATATTTTTTTTTAATGTGTGGGTGGTACTGCGCCGTTGGCCCTGTTGTTATAATAACTAATTAAAAGTTAGTGTCCCAGGACCATGTCCAGTGGCCTAGGGTTTTCGTTTGTTATAACAACTATTTTGAAGACCAGAGACCTCGATTTTTTTGGTAGTTTAACAACTAATTTGAAGGCCGGCGGCTAACACTGCATATGACTTTTATTGCTATAACAACTATTTTGAAGATCAGTTTTTGTTGTTATAACAACTAATAGAGGTAAAGTGGAAGTTAACCCGCAAGCGATTAAGTGTCTCAGGAGTCGTACAATTCTTATTGACACAGGTTTTTGTTGTTATAACATAAATTTGAAGGCCAGTGGCCTAGTTTTTTTTTTCTCGTTATAACAACTATTTTGAATGCCAATAGCCTAGGGTTTACAACACCAATTTGGAGGATAAGATTGGAGTGGCCAAGGGTTTTTCAAAAATAAAAATGACGGATGGTCACATATTAGTTTGAACACGTCGAAAACCGGTTTAAAGTGGATGAAAACTGATTAACCGGTTTAAACTGATTAGAACAGTTAAGTGGCTCAGAATCCACAATACCCAACTATTTTCTTTTTAAGATTTCTTATTTGGTAAATATAGTATGAATTCAGTAATTTAATGTTAAGATTCAGTATAGCCGCCGATCAGCCCAGACATTACTAAACATGTTACACTTTACTGTGCTAAACATATATTTCGTTATATTCGCAAAATTTCTTCAGTGAAATTATCATAACAACTCAGATAAGAAGACTGAGCATAGAATTACTTTTATCAATTGCAGAAAATTAAGTTCTATTGTCAAAATGATCGCATTTTTAAAAACATTACGTTTTTTGAACATAAATGCCTCCGCTTAGATCATTCTCTTGTCTGTACGACATAGATGCAAATTATCATACATTACAATTGGAGAATTTAGCAAAGACGTGAATTAATTAAACAATGAATGAAAGAATGAACGCACGACTGCAAAAATGACTGAATCTAACGGAGTGAATGAACCCTGTCTTTTAAACGGTCATACGAGTAATAATTGGGCCACGAGCGAGACGGTTGTATTAGTAACTTCTGGCCTAGGCTGGTTAAAACATCTGTTCTAAGCAGCTATATTCTACCTTGAAACACTGAAACACACCTAATTTCATAAATATAAACCATTATCATCAATATCTTGTGTGATTTAGTTGTTTTATATTAATTCTAGTAGCTTTATTTTTTGATAATATACATTGACGTGGATCACAACTCCAACCTAAGCGCTGGACTATAATATGCTCACTTTTTTCTTTCCTCCTGTTTTTCTTCGGTGAAGTATTTATTTAGTAATCTTATGTTTTGTTTTATCCTTTGCGTTATCGCAAGTATATTTGAAATCTCATGCAAGGTTTGTAAATAATATAATTTTCACATTTTTGACGTATGCATAATGGACTTAATATTGGTTCTTCCTAAATTAGAAGGATAGATATTCAAAATATTTGTACAATGCCAAAAAGAAGAAAGCGTGAACTGCTCAATGTTCCAGATCATTGTAATCCCAGTTGATATGTGACAACGGCAGTAAATGTTTCTTGAGATAAGCATTGTCTGTGTCAGGAAGAGCCCCTAATCAGCTCTCCTAACAGCAAAGAAAATGACGAAGGTGCTTGCTACAAGACTACCAGAGGTCTTTATGAGAAGGTGCTTTTACCAGAAGTATTTGCTTAATCAACTTTGACGACGGTAGAGGACTGGAAACGTCATTTTAAAATAATTGTTTGATTGTACACAACAAAGCGTTTATTACAAATATTTTTTTATAAGAATTACACAAATATCTTTAAATTTGTAGAAGATGTGGAAATGTACAGATGTAACATTTTGTGACTTTGTTTGCGTCATAATGAAAACAAGCAACTATATGCCTTTTTGTAAACCGCTTTGCTCATTTTGTATCGGTAACAGATAAATTCAACTTATACTAATATGTTCTACAAAGAAATGCAATGGTGTTACTTTTATTTAAATTTGTTTTTGCTAACTTTGTCCACTTAAAAAAGAAGATAAAGCTCAGATTTGGGGTAATTTTGATACCATTTAATATCGTGTTGCATATTTATTTTCAAACACATATTCTTAAACAAAATATACCAATATATAAAGATGTAATTTGATTCAAAATGCTTTTTTAAAATTTATTTTTGTTTTATTTTAGTAATTAAAAAAAAAATTAATTCTTTATTATTAAAATTATTATTTTTATTTGTTTTGTTTTATTGTGTGTATGTGTGTGTGTGTGTGTGGGGGGGGTAACTAATTTTAATTATATAATACTTACGCACAACTACTGATTTTTCTTTCACTCTCCGGGGCCCATAGTATCCAGTTCAAGTTAATTATTCCCTCCTCCAATTAGCATTGGAAGGTCATAATTAAAAAGAACATGATCCCAGTCTGACTCCTTAGTCATAGCCAACATACAGAATAGCGTCCTCTTTTGACTTGGACAGAGAGTACAGGACATCAGAGCGGGTTTGGAGGAGGGAATCTTTGCAATAGTAGGATGTAAGTATTATAAAAGTAAAATTAGTCCCTCCACCCCCCCCCAAAAAAAAAACAAAAAAAAACAAAACAAAAACACAAAAAATAAATAAAAACAAACTATTGTTTAATAGCAATCATACAATATCTGCTACTATTGCATTGCTGAATTTACCAGTTATAAGGAAGGCTGATGGCCTCCACAAAACTAATATAGAAAACAATTGCAATTGCCCTTGCGGTAAGAGTGTTCACCACTGTAGGATGGTAGACGTTTGGGTCACATGCTGTGCCGCCACTATAGGACCCAACAAAAAATACCTTCGCTTTTGGTGCGCCAACGATCGAATGCAAAAGGAAAAGAAGGCAGTGTGAGATCGCCAGAAGGCGGCTCTCATAGCATCATCAAATGAGGAGTGATTAAAGCAGGTCCAAGATGCAGTAAATAGCCCTAAATTCATTCACTTTAATTTTCATCAAAGAAAGATCCCTCTCAGTGAGAGACTGATAAACTCTCTTGATAGCGTAGGACAAAATACCAGGAATTTGGAAGCCGCCAAAATATCGGAGGAAATCTTTGGGGGTATAAAAAGACGATTCCGACCATTACTTCTCCCTTCAGAGGACGCTAAAGAAATTTTTAAAGCTCTAACTTGGCAAAGGAGCCCATCTTGATCATCCCCAGCGCTGATGCGACTGATACTCTGGATCTCAATAGGATGTAAAGCTGCTGAAGGTAGCTGATTCTTAACCAGCCAGGTTGGTGAAAAAGAGAAACAGAATCAAAGTTACCGTTGAACCGTAAACAACCCTTCTCCACTGATAAGACACGAAGCTCACTCCTTCTCCTCGCTGACGCTAAGGAGAGAAGCAAAACAGTTTTAAGGGTAAAGTTTTTGAAGGAAGATCGACTCAAAGGTTCACAAAGGGATTTTGACAACGCCCAAAGAACACACTACAGTTTCCATCGAGGCATTAGTGAGCGAGATACCGGTCTCCGAAGCTCAAAATACCTGATGAAGTCAGAAAGATGAGGGTGCAACAATGACGGGACCCCTAGAGAACTTATGAGTGTTTGAAAGGGCTGCCCTATAGCACTTAATATTGGACAGAGAACATTCGTTTTCCTCGAAAAGGACGAGAAGGCTACAACTGCACTTAAAGGGAGACAGCTAAGATCAACACGTTTCCTACTACACCAATTACAGGAGATTATCCACTTTGCATCGTATGGACGATGCAGTCAGCAACCTTGCTCAGTGATAGGCTATACATGGCGGCCAGTATATCTGGTGGAGGAAGAACCTGAGAAAACCCGGGAAGAACCACCGACCCACGGGAAGCAACTGGGAAACTTTCTCACATACCCACGTTGGCCGAACCGGAGACTCGAACCCACACGTACAGGTGAGATCTCAGTGATCTGTAAAGACGACCGCCTTAGACCGCTCGGCCAACCAGGGTCCCGGCCACAGGGTGGGTGGGGGCTATCAGGATGAGCCAAGAAGGAGATCTGGACTTGCTGGAGAACCTGTAGAATTATTTTGAAAGGTGGGAAGGGAAACGCGTACAGACGATCATACTTTGGACTGAAAACGTCCACCGCTCGGACCCTCTGATCTGGTACTGGAGGGATATAAACAGGGAGCTTGTTCTGTCTCGTAGCGAACAATTCTACTAAGGTGACTCTCCTACCGTTGCAGAGAACGTTCCTTGAGGACCACACGACCACGTCTGGACCACTGTCCTTTTGCCCGGAATATGGCAGACTCGAAGAGTTATCTCCTTTGAGGCTGCTCTCGGAGGAGGTTCCAGACTTCCACCCAAAGAGAAGGAGCACGCGTACGTCTCTGACGTCGGAGGTATGCTACTACTGACGTTTTGCCTGAGGCGATGATAACGTAACGACGCCTTATGAGGTTGACACACCCCTGTACAGCTGGAACACTGCCCACATTTCCAAGTTGTTAATATGAAGGGTCGAATTTTCACCGAGACCAAATCCCTGAAGAACTGCCAATTCAAGCTCAAGGTGAGCACCCCATCCCGAATCTGGTGCATCGGTGTACAGAAATGTGTGGGATTCGGAGATGTAAACTGGAACTCGAGTCAGAAACCGCGATTTGGACACCAACGCAGGTGGTGGGTAAAGTCGGATCTCAGGGCGATCCGAGCTGATAGCGGATCTTGTACGGTTTCCATTTTACTACAAGCAGGAACTGGGTGTGGGCGCAAGTAAAATTTCCCTAGGAGAACTAAGTCCGCAGTCGAGTTTAGATTTCACATAGAGGTAAAGGCGAGCCGAAAACGAGGTCTTGGACAGAAAACCCGTTATGAGGGACAGGATTTGGTCGATCCTGTCCTGAGTAACATAAACCCTCCCAAAGCTGGTAAGGAAATACATCCCCAAATATACGAAATCCTGAGAAGAGATGAGATCCGACTTCTCTAGGTTGGGGACAAGACCGAAACGAGTCACCATCGAACAACTGAGAGATAGAAGAGAATCTCTTAGGACGTGATGCATCAACCAGTCGTTGAAATACTAAATACCTCAAATGGGCTGCTCTTACATCACCCTGGTAAAGGCTCTGGGGTGGAGGCGAGGCCGAATGGAAGAGCTCGAAATTGAAACACCTCCTGGTCGAGACAAAACCGGAGGTATTTTCTGTGTGTCAGGAAGATGGGGATGTGAAACTACGCATCCTGAAGATCGACGGAAACCGCCTTGTCGAAATGGCTTACGAAGTTCCTGACTGAGGCGGTGGTTTCCAACTTGGAGTATTCTTTCTGAAGAAATCTGTTCAAGGCGGAAAGGTCGATTATGAGCAGAAACTTTCTGCCTGTTTGACACCAGAAAGATCCTGGAAATGAAACCCGGAGTTTCATCGTTTTCCAGCCTCTCGACTGCTCCCTTCCGCAGAAGAACGTGTATCCCTTCCGTTAACTGAGTTAGATTGGACTGGTGAAAGAAGATGGAGGTCCGTGATAGGGGAGGATGCTGGCGGGAACGAAGCCAACATCCGTCCTTCGAAGTGGAATGGACCTACACCTCGTCCGTGATGCCCGACCGAACCCCTGAAAAGAGGCCTAGACGATCACCTACCGGGACGCTGGGAAGAGGAAGACGCTGCAAAAGAGTGTGCAACTCCCGAGGACCGACCCCCTCCTTCCTCCGAGGAAGGGGAAGAAGTCCGAAGACATCCTTCCTTAGCTTCTCCAACCGCCACGCCTAGCGAATAATTGGCGGGAGGAAGCTGTGAACTCAGTTTGTTTGTAAGACTGTTGAGACTGCACCTGCTTGAAGAAGGTCCCATAGGGTGGTCAGGGTTTGCGCGCCAAAGACGTGTTGCTGGTCTTAAATCCTGTTACAATACGGAGGGGATGAGACTGAAGAGTATATCCGCCACAAGCGGTGCAGCCCTTTAAAGGTTTTTACTGTGGTTCAGCAAGACCTTAGGAGTCTCCAAAGGTGCATCCCTGCGGAGGTGAAGAAGCTCCGCCAAGAGCTCCATAGACATGGAGACCGCATTACATGACGTCTTCGTTAGGGCCTCCAGCAAGCGCCATTGGGAACAATAATTCCTTCTTCAAAAAATTGAAGGAAGAAGCTTAAAAGAGATCAGCATGCGAGGCATTCGGAGGCGATCATCACTAGCGTGTGAGCCATAAGCTCCAAGGCCTTAACCGGGAAGCGAGCCCAGACCCCAGCGGATATCCCCACTTGGAACGTATCAAAGTCCAGGGGAGGGGGAGAAGCTTAAGGAGCCGAGGCGCAGAATTAACTCCATAGCTGGAGGCAGAGACCAGCAGTTAAGACAGACTACCCATTCTGCTGCCTGGAAAACTATTAACCCCGGGAAAACTTATGTCCAAGCTTTCGGACCATCGCTGAGTGCGGGAGCAGCTGAGGATCTAGACGAGAAGTGGCCCCAGAAGGCCTCTCCAGACTTGAGAGAATCCTATTGTCCTCAGCGCCAAAAAGCATAGGACACAAGTCTAGAGGATGAAGGCGGTAAACTTCGTTCAGCGCCTTATCGAACGTCTAAACTTCTTCCTCCTGCAAGACCTGATCCGACAGGTGGGAAGGAGCAGGTGACCCCAATGGAGGGGAAGAAACCACTCCCAGCGATTATTCTGAGAGATTATTCGTGTCCACCATGATAGAAAGGACATTGCCGTCCTCAACCCCGTACCGCGACGAGACAGGACTGTCCTTCCCAGTATCTCTCTCCGGAGAGGAAGAGGTTGAAATGGGGTTTCTGTCGTCCCAAAACCGCTCACGGGGTGATGGGACTAACCCTACTAGCTGTGTTCGAATGGGATAGCTGCTCCTTTCTATACCGTCTAAAAGGTGAGTAGCGGCCCCCCTCCTCTCCCACCCGTGAGCGGTTTCGGGACGACGGAAACCCCATTTCAACGCCGCCCTATCCAGTGAGTGGAGGCTCCCTCAAAGCCCGGTGACCGGAGGTTGACTTGTGACCGGTGCCAGTGCCCGGTCACCAGTTAAAGACCAGTCCAGTGAGCAGATCCGAGATACGAGCCCACATCAGATTTATCTGATCAAGATCGCTGATCTTCCTTTAAAGAATGCGTGATTTGCTGACCTCTGTCACCAGGACACTGACCTTGAAAGGGGGCTGCTCGTCCCCAACAGGAAGGTGCAACTTACTTTCAGACTTTTCCTTCCCTTGAAAGAGGCCAAGGAACGATCACACACTGACATTGATGGCATCATAACGAGCATCAGAGATCCTTGACCTCTAGGTGATTTCCGAATTACAGACGTCGTGGTACATTCCTGCCCCACAGAGGCAGGTAATCTTTCCAAACATGGGAAGAGATCAAGACCCGTCCTGGAAATGGAGGGGGTTGTCCAGTGATGACGATGGGGAAGATGGGCCCTTCTTCCTCCCTCTGTATGTGTGGCAACTTTCTGCAAAGTCCCACATTTGTTCTGTCAATGCATGCACAACAAGTGTAAGATATGCTGGTGGGGTGTGTGTTCCATGTGTCGTTCTTGTATCCGCACTTACCCACACCCTGTGACATATTACACTCTAAACACACCCTGTGACATATTACACTCTAACAGAGAGAGAAAGAAAAAAAAAGTAGGACTGAAAAGATAAACACTCAATCGACACCAAAAGATATGCGATTGGCCTAAAGGACGTTTAAAGACAACAACGAAGACGAAATTTGATGAGTGATACAGCATATAAGTACTATGCCCGAGGCCAAAGAAACAAAGAGGAAGGTATTCCGTATGTTGGCTATGACTAAGGAGTCATACTTTGATCATATTCCTTTCAATTCTGACGACCCAATACTAATTGGAGGAGGGAATAAATTATCTTAGACTGGGGAGAACTAGTCCCGGAAAAGGAAAGAAATGCAATAGTAGCAGGTGATATATTACTGCTATTCAAATTTTATTTTGGCATGAAAATGAGAAACACAAAAATATCCCCTCTTTCGAAACACCAAATTTCACCTTCAGAAACCTCTTCCATATGTAACAAAGAGCCATGTGAACTGTCCCTGGGAATAGGTACCCTGCTGTTCCTTTGATTTCAAGTGCTAAACCAGAGGCTGTGTGCACCATTTGCATATCAATAGAGACAGAAACATAGGTTTAGGAAGGACTAAGATACCAACCCCTGTGTAATTCTAGTCCCAGGCAGGAACAAGTATACCAACCCCTGTGTAATTCTAGTCCCAGGCAGGAACAAGTATGCCAACCCCTGTGTAATTCTAGTCCCAGGCAGGAACAAGTATACCAACCCCTGTGTAATTCTAGTCCCAGGCAGGAACAAGTATACCAACCCCTGTGTAATTCTAGTCCCAGGCAGGAACAAGTATACCAACCCCTGTGTAATTCTAGTCCCAGGCAGGAACAAGTACACTTGACCCCTATGTAATTCTAGTCCCAGGCAGGAACAAGTATGATAAATCAAAACTCAAAAACCATGTAAAGGAAGTTAAGATTGATGCATCAGATGATGGAGAAACTACAAGGTTGTCCCTTAGTGCAGCATCAAGTAAATATTGCTGCTATGTCATGGATATGTCTGGCGATGAAAACAACCTTGTAAACTTGGCAGAAATGTATCAGATCACTGCTGAATGCACAAATATTTCTTCTTGTGATGGACAATGTTCCAGCACCGATATATATGTGCCTGATTTACAGATGATATTTTAAAACAAAGGGATGAATAGTGACATGAGCACAGATAGCTCGAAGATCAGGCTTTTAAATCTTAATGTACAATCATTTGATGAAACTATGCTAAAGTAGGGTTCTCCTGATTTGCCAATGTCATCTCCAGAAAACCTGTTCACATGATTCAAATATGAAAACAAAAAGATACTGATCTAAAAAGAAGTTTCTTAGGTTTAAACACTAGTACTTGATAGATTACATATGTTGAGTTTTGGGCAACTTCTATTATGAGCTGTCATTGCAAAATGTCAAAATGCCGATGTCCTTGCCCTGACACAATATAATCTTGGAAGGTCTCATAAAGCAACTCCTTATGACTCCATCACATTTGAACACGTTAAGGTTTATTATTTATCCTTAAAAACTATTTTTTTGTAAATAATTGTGATTAAGAAAGCAACTTGACTAGTTTTATGGATTTTTTTAAAATGCCAGAATAATATGCTAGGGATGGAAATAATGAATTATGATATCAGACAGCAAAAGGGAAGTGCCATCAGCTTAGGTCTATAGCAGAAATTGATCATTTCATGCTGACCTTCTTTGTGCCCAATAGCATGCTGGTATCACCTTTTTCACAATTCCTTTTTAAACAGACCTGATTACAAGCTAAACAAAAAAAATTAACCAAGAATGTGCAAAAAATGTACCTCTATGTACAAAGTTGCACCCCCCCCTCCCCAGTGGGTAAGTGCTGAGAAATCCATTCTAAATTTTTTGCCCATGACATTGGAAGAAAGAATGGTCGAGATGCAGTGAGACTGCACACATGCATGCATATGTATGCCTGCACACACACACACACACACACACACACACACACACACACACACACACACAGACAAAATGATATTAAAAGTGCAGACACCAACACCACTGCTGATGTTGGGGGTTTAAAGAGGTGAGCTAAAAATGAATTACTCAAGATTATCAATCACATATAACTGATCCTGAAGCTGGATGCACTGGATAATTTTGATGACTGTGATGGGTACCAACCTTGTCATAGGAGAATGTAATTTTTCAAAAAAAGTCTGTTTAGGTCATTAGTAATTCCTACCATGTGAGGAAGTTGAATACATGAGCAAGCATTGCTCATTTGCAAATTTCATTCCCAAAATATTGCCATGCATATTTGGTAAAGTCATAAGTGAAAATTGTAATATGTAATGTTTCAGTTTATACTGGGTTTATATGTGGTATATCACTCTATGCTAGCTTTGTTGATGGTGAAGGAATGTAACCTCCTTGTTTACAATCAAATATGGCCACCATAAGGGATTGCCCATTAATTTTAAAGGAGGAGGGGTGGGAGGCGGCTAGGATTTTCCTCTGAATCCGGATACTTTGTTATATTATTGTCTCATGATAAAAAAAAAATTTCAACTAATACAAAGTATATAATTAGCTCCTATTTTTCTACCATTCTGCAAGAATATTTTTTTCAAGCTATTTGGGTGCCAGAAATGTTTGTACCAAAAAAATCCAAGGCACCCCACCCACCCCAAAAATTAAATGGTCGCTTCCTAACCAACAAGAGCCTGCTGGTTGCTTGTTTTTAAACAGCACTTTCAAAACAGTCTTGGCTATACCATGCCGATGAAATGAGAACTAAGTGCCTTTCCTAAGGACACACCAAGGCAATTTACACAGGTTGATCTCGGCAGGTACTGAACCCACAATCATTGGTTTACAAGTCTGACTACACCAATGCCAACCAGTAACATTTGACAAAGACCAAAGTGTTCCAATTTCTAATGAATTCCCAGCTTGCAAGGCAATCACTTTTTAACTTTTACCATAATAACGGTGTAACATCGTAAAATAAAACCCTGCTGACAGTATACAGAAGCTTGCCTTTAGTGGTACAATTTACTAGGCATTTTATAATGGAATTTAATCAAATAGCATTCACAACTTGTCAATCCTATGGATCAGACCGCAAATGTAAAGCTACCATTCAGACCACCTCAGCTATTTACAAACAAGGATTGATGCAGAATTTGCAAATGCATCACACTATTTTTTCATTTGCAACTTCTCAGTCAATCCTACTGTCAATCCATTCACAGAAATAGCTGAGGTGCTCTTAATAGATAGCAGTTTCATTTTGCAAAGAAATCTCCAGCGAACAAAATGAAAAAAATGTCTCTAATTTACTGTGCTGACATAAAGTCCAAGGCATATTTTTGTCTCACAAAAATAGCCGAGGTGGTTCCAAAGAAAAAACAGAAGCAGGTGAATGGTGTAATGTACACAAAGCTCTCTCTAATTGGGATTTACGTGATTACTACTCACCTTGATCAATAAACAGACATATACATGTACCTGTAATGTCAGTAGTGCACAACACATTGATTCTAAATAAACAACTTAGACAAAAGTCAAACAAGCATGAAATACAGATCTAAGTAACCTACTTTTGGAATGTCTTATATACCACAAAATAACCACACAAAGGTACATACCCTTACCAGTAAAAATGCTTGAGAAACTGACTTAAAAGTATAGCTCGGTTAAAGCTGTGGATATATGAAATGTAGTTCACAACCCAAGATGGCCTTATATTGCTCACCTGGCTTTAATAACTTAACAGTTGACCATTTCATTATGCAGGGTTATGTAGTATTGTAAGAATACAAACAATGTAAACTACCTCCCAAACTGTATATCATATAGATTTTTGCCCATTGGATGTCAGAGTGGCATTGTTTTCATTTAGAACCAACAAGACACCATAAACACCATAAAAGTATCTTGTTGCAAACCCCATGTTGATATGACTTTACTTTAGGAGGAGTAGTGATAACAATATTTTCTAGATTTCTGCCATGGTGGCCATATTGGCTGTTAATTTGGCATCATTTAATTCAGGACCAACTAGACGTCATAAGAAGTCATCTAGTGAAAACCCCATACTGATACAAATTTTTGTTTAGGACTAGTGGTAACAAGATTTTCCAAATGGCCACCATAGCACCCAGATTTGACTTTACATAGCACCATTTTCATTTAGGATCAACTAGACATCATCAAATATCTTCTGATGAAAACCCCATGTTGATATCACTTTCATTTCGGATGAGTAGCGATAAAAAATTGTCAAGATGGCTGCCATGATGGCCAAAATGGTAGCCAGATTGGCATCATTTTCATTTAAAACCAACTAGATGTCACAACAAGTCTTTTGGTGAAAACCGCATGTCACTATAACCATCCATCTGTGAAGAGTAGCAATAACAATATTTTCAAGATGTCTGCCGTGGTGGCCTTATTGGATGTCTGATAAGACTCTTCTGGTGGCCATATTGGATGTCCAAGTGACAGCATTTTCATTTTGGACCAACTAAATCTTGAGATGAATGTGTTCGTAAAGTTTCATGGCAATCCTCCAATAAGTTTAGGAGTAGCGATAAAAAACTTGTCGTAATGTACATTAAGGGGGCCATACTGGATGTTTGAACAGCAACGTTTTCATTTAGGCCCAACTACAGCATAATAAGTCTTGTGTTGAAAACTCCATGTCAGTATGACGTTCTGTTCACGAGCAGTAATAAAAAAGTTTTCAAGATGGCCACTGTCGCCACCTTATTGGATGCCCAAGCAGCACATTTTCATTTTGGACTAGATATCTAAGAAGTCTTCTGGTAAAAACCCTTGTCAATTGGATTTTCTGTTCACGAGTAGCAATAAAAAAAAATTCAAGATCGTCGCTGTGGCTGTCATATTGAATGTCTGAATGGCACCATTTTCATTTAGGACCAACTAGATATCCCAAGAAATCTTGCAGTGAAAACCCCATGTCAATATGATTTTCTGTTCAGTACGAGTAGTAATAAGATTTTCAAGAGGGCTGCTGTGATGGCCATATTGGATGTTGGAGCAGCACCATTTTCATTTAAGTCCAACTAGACGTCATAAGAAGTCTTGGAGTAAAATCCCCATGTCAATATGATTTTCTGTTCTGAGGAAGTAGTGATAACAAGATTTTCAAGATGCTTGCTGTGGCAACCATATTGGATGTCTGAGAGGCACCATTTTCATATAGGACCAACTAGACCATGGGATGAATGTGCGTTAAGTTTCATGGCAATCCCTGAAGTAGTTTAGGATGAGTATTGATAATAAACTTGTGTTAACAGACGAATGAATAATGAAAAGGCCATTGTATAAGCTCTTCTGGTCTTGATCAAGAGCTAAAACAAAATTGGTAGCAAACAAATATCTACAACTGTGTAAAGAGATTCTGATACTCAATTACAACTCTTATCATAATTTATGCTATTCTGCAATTGTACATGGTCTCCAACACCATGCATCTAATCAATTGCTTTCTCTTTTTTCTTTTCTTTTTTTGTGGACCCCTAGCTATGTTGATCTAAGAGGCCTTTGAGGTGTTCCCCTTTTGTGCAGAAAGTTAGAAAAGGATTTTATATCTGTAGGTTTCCCAAAAAAGGTCTGTTGTTGTGGGTTTCTTATAAAAAATCAAACAGAATTTTCAAGAAAAATTTTATTTTTATTGTGTTGGACTAGGGTTCCTCTTTATGGTCGCTTTTTTAGATGGGGCGTACTTGATTAGGATCCCGTCTCCAGGTTCCAATTCGTTGTACCTTTTGAAGAAAAGAACTTAACCCTATGGCTTGTACTCCTCTCCTCAGGTATTACCCTTGCGGCTGGTTTCCTTGCCATGTTAATTATGGTAGTTAGTGATCCTTGCCAGGGATCTGTATAAGCCCAGTGTGTGCTATATGTATATATGCTATATATGTTTTGTCGTCTGCTATAACCCCTGTATTCTTGTTTGGACTGGCTGTAATTGTTCAAATCTTGTTCAAGTTTTTATTTACATTTATGTAAGAGACAAAGAAAAAATAAAATCCAAAATATATATTTATAGAATTTCTGTAAAGTGATTATCTAATAGAGACTGGTGGTGCATCATTTTTAGTTTGTGAAGGAGTAGTGGATGGGCGTTACGACCCCTAGTGGGTGTGGTATTCCCAATTCTCTCTGTCCCAGGGACTGTACTCACTCCCCGTCTCTGTATATGTAATGGTCTCAAAGCCATTATGAATTTTGCAGAAAAAGAAATCAGTCTAAGAAAGGGAACAAATGAACATATTTATGTATGTATGTATAATTAACACCAAAAAAAAAAGAGAAAAAACTTGTTTTATGGTATGTGTGTATATAATGTATATTGGGCGGGAAAAGAACTCGCAGTTGTTAGTCTTTAATATTGTTTCCCCTTTGGTTTTTTTGTTTCGTTACGTTGATTTGGTTATGCCTCATTGTTCAGATACTCCGATATGACCCATACTACTAAGCATTAGCCATGTAGTATTGGTATCCCTTGTCCTCATATCTTACTGTGAGTCACATACCCCCCCCCGTGTTTATGTGTTTTTCCAGAGTTTGTTCCTACATGTAGTGTTAGTTTACGTTAGTTACTACGAATTTTCCCTTGTTGTTAGATGTTATATTTTTAGTGTTCTTGTCTCTCTATATTATGTTGGATAGTACTATCGTTATGTTTTGTTCGATTTTTGTGAGGCTGGCCTTTCAAACATGTGAGTGAGTAGGAACCAGGCTGCTGTGTCACAAACCTCCCCCAAGTGGGTCAATCTACTGGCTCCCATCTCCCACAGTAGTTGTACTTATGTCCTCAAAGTAGTCAGCACCTAGTAGTGTTTTGGCTTCTTTTAGGTCTGAACTTTTTTTGTTTTTCTATCAATCTTTTATCCTTTCATGTAAATCGCATCTCCCCGTTTTCTTATCAGGCAGACAAGAACACTGTTAGTTGTATATTGCCAAAGTCATTTATTTTCCGGTAGTTATTAATTTACTTTATAACATTTTCCCATAATATTTACAATGTATGCAATTACGTCCTCATATAGCTTATTTTCTTTTATATTGTTGGTATCTTCATGGTACACTCCATTTTGCTCTAATATTTTGCTTATTAATATGTTTCTATCTACTTCAGTTTCTTTGCATTGTAACACTGCATGTCTCTTTGCATAAAAAGTTCTATTGCAAAGTGGGCATATCGATATAGATTTAGTTAAATGCCTTCTAAAGGCAAAGTCTCCTGTGACCCATACGTCATGAATATATTTATATATATAACTTTGTTTTTTGTTTGATCTAATATTTCTTCACTTTTTCCATACTACTTCCCATCATACTCCTGGGTTATTTAGTTCTACTTCAAACCTAATTTTTTGTACAAACCCCCTTCATTATAATTTCATATATTAATTTATCTTTTTCCTCTGTCCATATTCTATTAGTGTTCCTTTATTCCATGATGACATTTTTTGTTGAATTCAACTTCCTTGGTGGTTCTATCAGTGTGCTTAATTTGTTGTTTCTACATATTTCCGGCATATTGCTGATTACATATCCGTAGAAATATATATATATATATATATATATATATATATATATATATATATATATATATATATATATATATATATATATAGCCGCCCACACAAAATGCCTGTAAATTCCTTATTCTATTTATAATATATGCTATCTTTTTATATTTCAGAAATGGGATGCCAAGCCCTCCTTCTATCTTTGGTTTGTACAGGTGTTCACTTGGAAGAAGCTACATTCCCCCTCCTCATATAAAGTGGATTATTTTTTATCTATGTCTAACCATGTATCTTTAAAATCTATTATTTGCATCATGTACCACAAATTACTATATATGTATGTGTGGGCAATCTGTGCCCTTTCCATCAAATTTAAAGGCGAACATAACCATATTCTATTTGCGATTGGACTTTATCTATTAAATACTTATAATTTGCCTCTACTGCATTATTCCCGAAAAACATCCCTAAGGCCTTTACTCATGATTTTATCAGTTCCGGTGACAAACCCAGATGATTTTCATGCCAATTACCTATCAATAATATTTTGGTTTTAGCATGATCGATTTGGGAACCTGATGCCTTCCCAAAATCATAAAATTCTTTTTCCAAGTGTTTAAAAGAGAACCTGTCATATATAAAATTTGTGCGATCATCTGCATATTGGAGCATTTTGAATTCATTTTCTAAATTTTGTATTTTGATTCCTTGTATATTTTTGTTATTCTTTATCTTTGTACTAAATACTTCGATAGCTAAAACGTATATCAACATTGACAGGGAGCATCCCTGTCTTACTGATCTTTCAATTTTAAAACTCTTAGTTTTTGCCCCATTTATTTGCACAGCAGATGTTATATTTTTATATAGTGTTTTTACCCATGTACAAAAGATGGGTCCAAAACCATAATTTATTAAAATGTTTTCTATATAGCTTTGTTCTATATGATAAAATGCTTTTTCCTGGTCGTATAGAATCATTGCTCCTTTATCTCCTTTATTTCTATATATTCTATAACTGTTTGAATAGTTAATAAATTATTTGTAATACTTCTACCCCCCTCCCCACAACTTTGATTTACATTGATTTTTTTCCCCATAAATGTTTTTAATATGTTAGCTAGGATTTTACTGAGTATTTTGTAATCGGTGTTTTGTAGCGAAATTGGTCTCCAGTTTTTCAGTTCCTGTGTATCCACTTTCCCCTTATATATTAGTGTGATAATCCCTTCCTTCATTTTGCCCTGCATTTCTTTATTTATCAATATATTATTAAATACGTATTCTAGGATCGGAATTAATTGAAGTTGGAATTTTTTATAGAAGTCAGCAGTGAAACCGTCTGACCCTGGAGATTTACCTTTATTTAGTTGTATTATTGCTATCTTGATTTCCTCTGCCGTTATGAAATTTTCACACTCGATTCTTGATTCTTAATTAATTTGTGTAAAAGTAGTATTTTTACAGTAATTGTATATTTCATCATAAGATATATTTTGTGAGGTGTATAATTCTTTATAATATTCTTGTATTTCTTGCATTATTTCTGTTTGTTTTGTAAGTATTGTTATTTTTCTCTTCTCCTCTCCTTATCTCTTCCCTTCTGTATATACCTTGTGCTCTTATATAAATGTTATCGAATTTCCCTGCCCTTACCTCAGTTCCATCTTGCTCCTTAGCTGTATCTTTTTCCTTCTCACTTACTTCATTATTATTACATATATCTTTGTATCTTTGTTTGATCCCCCTTATTTTGTCTTGTTTTATAGTACTGTATTTTTTAGATAGTTTTTTAATCAATTCTTTTAATTCTTCCCATGATTTTAAAATATTTCTTGTTCCTTCCACAATGAAGTTGTGTAAAATTTCTATTATTTTTTCCATGTAATCATTTTCCAATAAAATCGAGTTATTTAATTTCCAATATCCTTGGCCCCCATTTGTTCCTGTTTTTTTGTAGTTACAGTAAGTACGACTGGTTTATGGTCTGATATATTATTTCTTTGAATGTCAGATATTTTAACTTTGTTCATTTCTCTTTTTAATATATAAAATTTGTCTAGTCGACTTCCTTGTCCATTTCCATATTCGTATGTGTATTCTATCTTATCTGGATTTAATATTCTCCATATACTTACTACATCATTGGTGTCAATCAAATTTCTTATTATCTCCTCCCTTTTTATTTCTATATCTTTATTCCTCATACCCTCGCTCCTATCTATGTTGTTAGTCATCCAGTTAAAATCTCCTATTATAAATCTTTCCATGGAGAATTCTTGTATATATTCAGTAAGATCTTTAATGAATTGTAATGTATTTATATTTCTATTAGTAGGTGTTGGCACGTACACATTTAATATGTGCCACCAATTTATTTTAATATGTGTTAGCCTCCCATTAAATTTCCCGTCAGTTGTAATATCATCCCATGATAATTTTAATGCTATGTTTCTTATGACTGTCGCCACTCCAGCTCTAATCTCATTATTACTATTATTTACTATTACTATCGCATTTAAATTTTCCTCTATTTCCCTCTTGAGATTTTTATCGATGTTATGGGTTTCTTGTATCTGTATTATATCATTTGATTTGGATACTTCATTTAATTGATCTATTTTATCTTTTATTCCATTTATGTTTATGGATATAACACGTACGTTTTGTGGCTCCATGATACCATAAACATGTATAGTTTGCACTCTTAATTGTTAGCTGTTATTATTCTTGTATTTATTGGGTTAAGTTTAGACTGATTTCTGTTTCTGCATCATCTGTTTGACCCTAATTTTTTCCTATATCATTTCCTTTCACATCTGGTTTTTCTGTACTTTTATTTTTTTCCCTATACTCTGCTAGAGTGATTCTCTTTTTGTTTTGCCTGAGTTGTATGTTCTCGGCAAGGAGGTTGATCTCCCTGCTCTGGGTGCTCTTTGTTGATGGATCATCTCATCAACATCCACCTCTGAAGGCCATTCTGCTGAAAGAGTGTTCCGTCTCCTCCTTTTCTGCGACGCCTTGAGAGTCAAGGTGGTTGGGAGCGTCCCTTCCATGACCTGACTATAATCTTCTTCCTACATGGTTATATGTACACTCTGTTCCTGTCTCCTTCTCAGTTCTGATCTCTGAGAGGGCATTTGAAAGAATGGCTTTTCTCTCTCCTCTTCTCCTTCCTGTGATAAAATGGTATTCTCTTGATTGTCTGCGTTGGCTCTATCAAAACACAATATGGAGCCGTCGTTTTTTCTACCATTATTGTGTTCTTTTTTTTCTTTTTGAGTCTCCTTTGTTTCTTTTTCTTATTCTTATTTTATTTTTTTATTTTGTCTTTGAACTTCAAGAGATGGGCTGTTCTTGTTTTCAAAATCATCCCATTCTAGTTGTTCTCCCAATTTATTCCCTCAAGGGGTTTGGCGTATTTATTTCTGGTTCATTATCGTCATCCGCAAACTCTTCTACCTCTACTGGGGCTAAGTTTACTGCCAAATTTGATGCTTTTGTGGCATATGTATTTCCTTGTTTTGGAACTGGGTTTTGGTGATCTCTGGGTACGTGCCCAGTTTGTTTGGATCTTGTACAAGGTCTGTAGTATATACATCCCCTATACCAGGATTTCATCAGGAACCCCATAACATAAAAGAATGTAGGTAGGGATTTTGCCTGTTCCATGTCCATGGTAATTATTCTCACCCCTGTGTTCATACTAGGGTATCCCCAATATGTAGCCTTCCTTTCTTTAACTACTTTGACCTTGAATTTTGTCTACAGTTTGGCTACTAATTCTATTGATGAGACCTCAAGCGGGAGTCCTGTGAAATCGACTTCGACCGTCTTGGGTTCAATAGTTCTTTCAATAGGTGGGGCCTTGGTCACTTGTACTTTTTTCCCTTTTATTTCAAAACTTCTCTCTGGGAGTAAGGGGGTGGTTCCTGATGCATTGAGTTAGTATCTCCCACTTCCCCCACTTTGAAGAGCACCTGTTTCCTCCACTGGCACTCCCTTTATGACCAGCACTTGTAAGACGTCTGCTGGTCTGGGTCTTTCTGCCTTGGCCCATTCTTTGCAGCCCAGCATTTGGCACCCATGAATCCAGTGTGCCAAGAGGACTTTATTTCCCTCAGATGTACCAACCTCCATTTTGAAGTACTCTTCAAACTTTTTAGATATGGATTGAATACTTTGTGTTGTAATTTTATGTGGTCAACAAAAATTGTCTCTCCACTGTTAGCAGCATATTAATTTAAGGAAAATAAGCAAAAAGCAAGAAAGCTTACAAAAAAAGCAGTAAGCTCAACATGGCATATGAAATTGAAGCACAAGAAAGTCGTGCGCAGAACACGCAAGACAAAAATTGATGAATTAAAGCAAAAGCAAAGGCTTACGGCAGTTAGGCAATAAGCAAATAAGCAAAAATCAATTAATATCAAAAGAAAGCAAAGGCTTACAGCAAATAAGCAGCAAGGCAAAAATACAACAAATAAAATTCAAATGAAATTGAAAAAGCACAATGGCGTGCACGCCAAACGACACACGACAAAAACAATTAAATTATAAATAAAGGTGCAAAGCTTGAAGGCATAAAAGTTCTCCCCCACGGACCAGAGTACTGTGTTGAAGAAAATTGTACTAGTGTAATCTAAAATGTTATGCAAAACTCGCATTCCTCCGGTAGACTTGCGAGCCGTCTGTTTAGATTTTCTTTACTGGCCCAGACATAATGATTTTCTTGATTGGTTTGATCTCGTGTGGTGACTACGTTCAACTATAACGAATTGCTTTCTCAGTTACTGTCTCTTCTATTCTCAACACATTATGATAGTGTCACAACATTGTAATGATTCATTGCTTGTACAAACTAATCACATTACCAATTATTTTATCTACTTAGAGTGCTACTTGTTATGTTTCTATTTTATTTTTTCTATTCAGTTATAAATTACAAATTATTTATTTCAATCCTTTAGGTCTATTATTTGCTAATTTTCATCAATTGTTATCTTAAGTGTGAGCAACTTGCATTCTAACAAAAAATGTTCTTTCTCTGGTTTGCAACTTTTGCAAGGGGAATAACTATGTAATTCCCAAACTTGTTATTTTCTGTAGTCTGCATCATGGGTAACCTCCCTTGTCTTCCTTTGGTTGGAGAAGGTAGGTATGTTGGAAGAGAAGACAAATTGATTACACAACATTGATATTGAGAACTATTACCAACAGTACTGAATTTTGTTAACATGCACCGATCTTGCACATAATAAAGCCCGTTGGATATCTTGATGATGTAAGCCTATTTAAATTGATATGAATTTTGATATGATATAGTTACTAAAGTGTTCACAAGCTTGGCCAATATGATGTAAGATCACCTCATCAATATATGTTGAGTTTGCTCATAATTCTGGCTTTCAAACACTCTTTTGTGAAGAAGTAGGATATTAAAAAAAGTAATTTAAAGGTTTTTGTTTCTTTATTAATGGTGGCCATATTTAATGGCAGATCAGCATCATTTTCAAAGACCTTCATTCCAGGATGCTTTTTTTTCTAATTTGGTAAAATTTTGTTTAGAAGTCTTTAAAGAGAAGTCATTTAGAAGTTTGTCTATTTGTAGCAATGGTCACCATTAGTAATGGCATCCATATTTGATTGTGGATTGGCAACATTTGAAAGACCATCATGCCAGAATGCTTTCTTTCAAATTTGGTCATATTCTGAAATGCGGCTTTTGAGAAGTCACTTAAAAGTTTTTCTATTTTAAGCAAAGGTGGTAATATTTGATGGCAGATCACTATAATTTGAACAAATTTTAAACAACTTTGTGCAGGATGCTTTCTGTCAAATTTGGTCATATTCTGTTGAGCGTTTTTTTAGATGGTGTAAATAACAACTGTGAGTAGACAATGAACAGAGATTTAGTACCAACCCATAAGCTCAACTGGCCTTGTTGCCAGTTGATCTAAAATTGCTACAAATAAGAACAATGAAAATGGGCAAAAAAGTATGCTAAACAAAGAAATCTCTTACTTACAGTAGCATACAAATTCATAACTATGAATTTCAGTTAATGAGTGCTTCCCTTGTAAAGATGTTTCCAGGTAGCCAAACCTCTGACTATAAGGTGGTGAATGGCACCATAAAAGTAGGTCAGTGTGGCCTATTTTCACACTGATATATCATGCCTAAACATGGAATAGAAAGAACACTAAAATTTAACACTAAAGTTAAGCCTGACCATGGAAGATGCTAACAATAGTGACAATGCAGGGAATATAGTCTCTTGAGTACTTATTACAGGAAAGTTATTTTTAAAATATCAGTTTACATTGTTCAGAAATAAGGTGAAGAATATAAATGGGAAACTATTGCAATAGGCAACAAAGATAGCCGTATTGTAAAGGCCAACTTATTTTAAAATTTTGTCAAGCTCACTTTAATGGAAAAGCAAGATGTATCAATCACTTAAATAATCCAATTATAAATTAAAATATAAAATTTAAGCACTTCATATATTTTACAATGATCAAGCTAACAGATGGTCTGATACTTTCACAGATAAATGTTGAAGTCTTTGACAATCTCTGGCGTATTGCTTTTAAAATAAATTATAAACTAATCTTTTTCCTTTCTTGTCCCTGATACACTGATCTGACTCCTGTCAAAAGATCTGATAATTTTAAAATATTACTTTTCTAATGATTTTTTAAAAATAAATTATGGGCATGTTATGGACATGTTGAGATTATTTTCTAAGCTGAGATGCTCTCTAAATTGGTGCCTAGCTATCAGTATATTCCAAAACCATTAATGGATCAGAGAAACAGACAACAGTACCAAGCAGTACATAGTTATAGATTTATTGTAATCATGGTCCATGTATTAAGCAGAAATAATGCTTCATAGTGGAAACTTTTTGTGATTTCTTAGAAATTCACATCAATAGCATTCATTATTACTCAATAATGTTTAATTTAAGAAAATATCTGGCTAAAAAACATTGTTTGACAAAGACATTTAGGGTTAGAAATTTTATATGGATGGTAAATGTGTACTTGTAAAGATGATAATCTTTGCAAGCCATAGTTCTGATATGTGGACTAGATCTTAAACAGATCCATGATAAAAGATCATATGATGACAGTGAATTCTATACTGTCCACAATTATTTGTCATCAGAGTATTCTTCATACTGAACATTATTATATCCAACCTGAAAGCAATGTTCCATGAAACCAAATATAAAAAATATTACTGATGAAAGCAGAAAGAAAAAAAAAAACCCGCTCTGATTAGAAATATCAATGCAGGTATAAACTAAGTAGCGCTCTTGCTAGCTTTTCTTGCAAGAAATTAATTCATTTGAATTCAACTGTAAAAATAAGGCGTTTTGCAAAAGACAAATCTTATTGCCAACTGTACTTTTCTATTAAATCTAGGCTAGCATGAATATCAGTAGAAGGGGTAAGTGCTGGCTGCATGATGTACCTTGATTGGTCATTTTGCATAGCGATGAGTTTAAGGCATACTGTATCTAACATACAGGTTGAAAATGCATATTAGTTTTAAAGTATTTCAATCATAAAAAGAATGTAACAGTGACCTACTTTTAGCATTGCTATTACAACACAATAAAGCCCAATAAAGTTTCAAAGGCCTAGAGTTGACATGTTATAACATTTTGCTTTTTGATGATTAAGTGAATCAAGTGTAAAAGTTAGTCCACGGTGACATCATTTTGGAACATTACCGAAGTGCTGCAGAGCATACATCTACATACATAGTTTGATGATATTTAAATTAAAAAATTTAAGAAATACAGGCATACAAAATCATTTTTTGAGACAAAGTCATTCTAGCACAAATTGGTGGTCATGGGGACATGGTGTAAAATGCAGGTACGGAATTGTTTACGTACAAGTATAGAGCTTCTAGTTTCAAAGGATACCGTGGAATGCATGACAAGTTAATCAAACACAAGAAAGCCTGCACGTGGAGCCCAAGATCAAAGTATTGCTGTAAAATGAGTGACCTTAACTGTAAATGCATGGATCTTTCTTATTATTGAACCCACACAAGATATTGATTATATAAAGCCCATATTTCAAGTCTGATCAAAATCAGATCAGAAATATGACTTCCAGGGGTGTAACAAGCTCAGCCAATCAGATGCAAGATAACCTAATTAGTATACATGGAACGTGCTCATTACTAAACCGAGATCTTAATGATGTGACCAGATATTCCAAGTTTCATCAAAATTGGATTATGAATGTGGCCTTCAGAGTGGAAACAAGCTCACCTAATCAGATTGCATAATCACCTTATTAGTAAGTGTGGATCTCATTCATTATCAAACTTGTTCAAAACCTTAATGATCAAAGCATATATTCCATATTTGATAAACATCAGATCAGAAATTTGACCTTCAGAGTGGAAATGAAGTTAACCAATCAGATGCAAGATCACCTTATTAATATGCATGGCTCTCATCAATTACTGAACTCATCCATAATTTTGATGATATATACCCATATTCCGAGTTTTATTGAAATCAGACCGGAAATATGGACTCCAGAGTGGTAACAAGCAACTGCTGATAGAATGGATGCACCACACATGGCCATACCACAAGCTCTCTTGGCCCAATGGCCGTGTGAGCTAATAATGACTGAGAATGTTATTCTAAGTCATGTGCATGTATTTTGTCCAGGACACATAACAGATACTAGATATACAATATCTTTTCTTCACTAGCTAGTAATTACAGCCATACTTTTGTCAAACACACAACCTCTCTTTACATGATTGCAAATTCTAATATATATACTGTGGTTAAAATGGGATTATATAACACTTGTGGGAAATTAAACTCTTGATCAATGGAAACATTTTTATAAATGAGAAGAACCCTTGTCTGCACCAGAAAGCTGAGCAAACTGGCAAGTGGAATGATGCTAAATTCTTTATCAAGTAACAAGGTGTAGGTCACAAAACTGAAGTGGTCTCCATTTCACAGTTAAAAATTCTATCTGACTGAATAAAATATCCAAACAGGCAAGAAGTCTAGTATATATGATATAGATGGTTGACAACTGAACTCAGCCTGGTCTCATCAATATCAAGCTGCATACCAAATTTAGTTGAAATCCAATAATAATTAAGGGCATTACTGTATGGAAACAAAAAGTTGGTGGATCTGACAATCAGGGGCAATAACTCTATAAACAAGGACATATAAGACTGACAATCAGGAGCTATAATTCCATTAAACTGTGAATCAGAAAACTAACAACTTAACTCTGCCAAAATCTCATCAATATCAAGCTGCATACCAAATTTGGTTGAAATCTAGAAATAATCAAGGGAGTTATATTCGAAAGTGAGTTGGTCCAACAATCAGGAGCTATAATTCTGCTAAACAATGATCCAGAATGTAGACAATCGTACTTTGTCAAGGTCTCATTAATATCTAGCTGCATACCAAATTTGGTTGAAATCCAATAATATTAAATGTTATTGTTCTGAAGAAAAAGTGGGACCAACATACGGAAAGATGGATGGCATGACAGATGGATGGACAGGCCAAATTTAATATTCCCTGCCTTTTGTAGCTAGTGTATCCCCTGAATCAAACAAAGCAGTCCTTGTTACTATATAGGACAATTGAGAAGATACGTTAGCCTAAGAGAAGTTATGTGACCCTCTTACTCCATCCTCAGCTGATGTCATTTCCTAGTGTCACACAAACCTAAGTCTTATGGGTAATCACTGCAAAATACTGTCTATTTTGTTACCAAATTACGTTTACTAAAGAAAGCAGATGGACACACTTTCTCTTAAAATCATCAAAGCATCAGATTTGTTTGTGTATTTCTGTTATTTCCCAAACTGTGCCATTTGTGAGCCTTGTGTGCAGTCTAGATGAAGCAGTTTCCCTGGATGCAAGACTTCCTGCTGCTGTCAAGGTGTGAATGTGCATGTACGGTCGACGGATGATCACAGATTTGTATAGTCCAATGGATCTGATGTTGCTATGTACACAGGGAGGGCCATCCTCCTACACCTCTTCCTTCAGGGCAGAAATACAATTCTTTAATAACTGCACTTGAGCCTGTGGAAACAAGAACAGGAAAACTGCAATATGCATCTGGGTGAAAAGCAGGAGTCTATGACCTGCAGTTTTGTGTTATAATTGTTCATCAAGGACCTAAACCTTAATACCACATACAGATATCAAAGCTCATTTGCCAGATGTGTCAATGAAATGTGACATTTTTACAGATGAAATAGGTTCACTTTCTTATACAAGTATTGCTCAAATAAAAATCTAAAATCTGAAAAAATATAGGACCCTGGGAAGACAATTTGGCAATATGAAATTTAAATGTGCATAGTCACCAACAAATGCAGTTTAGAAATTTTGTTTTATTTTATCAAAACTCAGAATAATCCGAGTGCCCTAGCTTTAACAAGAGTAGTGTGAATGGCACATTACACACCCACCCCATTTTTAATAGTCCTCCATGTAGATAACTGAAATATTTGTGCAGAAACCACTTTTCTTATTCAGTCATAAGGACTTTGACATTTGACCCAAACTTCAGCAGACTTCTTCCTTACTCCAGATGCACATACCTGGACCACAAAGTTTGGTTCAGTTATGTGAAGTAGAACTAATGCTACATACCTGCCAATGCCCCAAGATGCAAAGGTGTAATCCATGTGGACAGAAAGAGTAATCCAAGCACAAAAAGAGTAATCTACATATAACATGCTATAAATTCTATTAAATTTAAGAAAATTTAACATTTTTATTTTGAACTAACATGAATTGGCAGCTAGTTTCTGTTCTTGTAAAGAAAATGGACACAATCTAAGTGAATCAGTACAATTTAAACAAATGTTACACATATTTACAAGAACAATTTATTTAATCCTCTGTTTTTTTTCTTTTCTCAACATTTACTGCTTTAACTTTTCATATGTAGCACTTTCAGCTTTAGAAAGCAATAGACCATCAAGCTGCATTTCAAAACATTTTGTACCAGCTGCTGCCATGAAAGCTTTGCACACCTGTAGAGCACTAAGCACTGGGTTACTGAGACTGGATCTAAATTAAGTTTTATTTTTCTTGACAATACTGAACAATCTCTCCCAGTTATCATTAGAATGGTAAAGAGCAAATATTCCTTTCATAACCTGACACAAAAGAGGAAATTTATGTCTTCCAGTTGCTGGGTCTTTAGCTGGGAAATAAGGTCCCATTGAACATCAACTCTATCTGCATAAAGTACACAGTCAGGTAGAATGTCAACTTAATACTTTAGGAATTCTTCTTCCAGATGATCCACGGTAGATGAGGGTGGCAATAGAAAGGGATATCTCTCAACTAGATCTTCATAATCTTTCTGGTTTGCTCTGTCATGAAAGTCTATATCAGTTAAAAGCTTGGCTGATGTAATAATTTCTGGCTTATTAAACCTCATTAGCAAATCTGACAACTGGTCTGATAGAATCGTATGCATAACATGAATGCATGGTTCATTTTGCTGTAAGACAATATTTTCTGCATCAAATAATGAAATGATACTACTATTTAAAAACATGCAATATAGTTTTGTAACTGGATCATTATGTTTTTTTTTTGTTGAAAATCTCACACTTTGATTTTTCTGAACAATGAACAAATTCTGTTTTGTTTCTGTGACTCCTTTGTATCCACTGTGCTAGTTTTTCCCTTAGAAGAATGAGAAGATCCAGTATGCTTCTTAGCAACTTCATTTGTACTAAACTTATCCTTTGAAAAACCAGATCCTGTTGGCTGCTTCAGTTTAATAACAATGGATTACCATTTTCTGTTACAACATTTATCTTTCACAATTTCAGACTGAGCTTGGAGACTTTCAATGCTGGATGGATATATGCTTCTCAAATAAGAATTCCACAGACTTAAATTTCTTCCTTTCCGATGACCCATCCTCGTGATTATTTCTATCTTTACTTCCACCTCTTTTTCTCTTCTGACTTTGCTTTTGTGTTATTCTTCTTCACTCTTGTTTCCCTGTTTTCACTGCAGACGAACTTTCATTTAGAAAGAAAGCTAGTAGAGCTGTCCAAATCTTAAGTAAAACTGCCAATACATTTGCCAAGAGATGACCATCTTGTACACACATGCTTTATAACTTTAGTCTTCAAGGTCAAACTCAGCTTGCAACAGCCTGAGTATGTTTCCTTTTACTACTTTTCTCCCAATAATAGTAGATGTCAATTAGCAGACTACCAATATCTACTTCTAATTTATCAGCAACCTTTCCTGCAGCAAGGTGCATCAAATGACAGGGACAACCAATTAAATAAACTGATGGAGATGTTTTCAAAATGTAGGATGCATCTCCTTTATGAATTCAAGTCATCACTGATGCATTATCAGCAGAAAACCCCATACAGTTTTGCCAACTTAGTCATATTTTTCAAAGCATTATCAAGCAATTCAAAAACATTTCTCTAGTGCAAGCTACTGTCAATTCTGGTAATGAAAGAAGAACACTCACGATTTTGCCTTTTTCATTATCAAAGTATCTAACAATGATAGGGTACAACTTTTTGTCATCGTTATCACTACTGCAGTCTGTAGTAACACCATATGGTCCAATTTTCGTGGCCTGTGATATTTTCTGTGAAGTATCTTTTGATAAACACTGAATAATTTTAGGTGTTTTTGTTCTTGCACATTTCTGCAATTTTGGAGTCGGGGAACATCCATTTAAACAAAGGATCAGCATGGTCTGCTATTGCAAGGGGAAGTCCAAACTCTGTAAATAACACCTCTGCATTTATCACACTGGTGTCTGCATTTGTGTTTTGCTGTAAAAAAAGCAGTCACCTTAGAATTAGAATTAGTGAGATGAAGTAATTCAATGTGCTTCTTTGTTTTCAAGTGTTTTTCCACATCAGATTTACCACCATGACTAATCATAAAATCTGTTCCACCGAGCCTGCATCAGGCATGATTCTGGCTTAGACTGGTGTGCTGACTTAGACTGGTTATGCCATTCATGCGTTCATCATTGAATCTTTGGAGGATTCTGGGTTTCATCTTTTTCTGATCCATCTGTTACAATTTTAAAAATTTTCTCCTCTCCCAAATATTGAATAGAATCCATTCGTTGTGACTTTTAGCACCAACAACTACAGACTGGTTCTCTACCAAATATGAATCGGAACAATGAATCTGAGGGCAAAGTTTCAAGAATAGAAAACTAGTCTGTTTTCTTGGAAATATGCTTATAACTGCTATAAATAGAACATAATGATAGTGTTAGGAAAGTGCATGTAGGTCTACGATGGACAAGTGAATAATTACATAAAATCCATTTGACAAGACTTTTAGCGCATTAGCTATAACCGGTTCTCTACCCAATATGAATCCGAACAATGAATCTTAGGGCAAAGTTTTAAAAGCAGAAAACCAGTGTGTTTTCTTAGAACAATGACAGCTGCTATAAATAAAACATAATGATAGTGTTAGGAAAGTGCATTTAGGTCTACAGTGGAGAAGTGTACTCTTATGGCATAGTTACACAGAAGTCTTATTTTCTAGAATACGATGTGTAGGATTAATGAGACATTAATAAAAATTACAAAACAACTTTTTATTGCTTTATTTCTTTTGTGGTAAAATATACCAAATAAGCATAATCCATATACAGGCGAGTATAAGACACAATTCAGTGAAAAATAGCATAATGATTACGCCAAAAGCGTCATGGTTGGCAGATACGATGCTATTATGCAGAAACCATTTTTATTCTTAAAAACACAGTGACATTGACCTTTGCCCCAAAAATCAATAGGATTCTATTGCAAACCATCCATAAAGTTTGGTAACTGTAGATGATGGAGTGCTCAACTTACTGTGCAGAAACCATTTTTCTTCTTTCAGTCACACTGACCTTTACCTTTGACCCCCAAATCAACAGAGATCTTCCCTATTCGAAGTGCAAGCTACCCACAATGTTTGGCAACTGCAAATGGTGGACAACTTGAGTTATTGTGCACACATAATTTTTGTTTGTTCAGTGACCTTGACTTTTGACCCTGAAATTGATACAGTTCTTCCATAACCATGTGCAAGTCATCCAAACAAAGTCTGGTAACTGTAAATGGTGGGCAGCTAAAGTTGCTGTGTGGAAACAAAATTAGTAACAGATGGATAGACAGACATCATAACATAAGACAATCACACTTATGGCAGACATATACAAACTACCTTTCTTGGTATCATACATACTGAAATTGAACTTTGCCTCGACTTTATAAAATATTAAATTCCGTAAAAGAACTAAATGATCACCATTTTCAATACATTTATTTTTTGCCTGTGACAAATGTTACTGAAGCCTCTGTGAAACATGCATTTTGTAAACATTCATTTGCTAAAAGAAAAAGAGGTTGGAAAATTTTCCTTGCATCTAATTTTTTGTTTTGAAGAGCAACGAAAGATGAGCAATTGATTTAAGTTACACCCATTTATTAATATTTTATATGAAAGCATGACCTAAAAATTTAAGAAAGTCTCACAGCCTAAATGTTTTTGCACATGTTACTATCTACTACACTATGACATGCCTGTTGTATTTCCATGTACACTTGTAACTATTGTATAATGAAAACTTTTATTCACAAGATAAGAAGATAGTAATGTTCAGTGGACAGTAATGCAAAATCACTCCTTTTTATAGGCATACATTTTTGTGTTAGCAACACCAGTTCAGAAATGGCCATATTATGGCCAAGAATGACATTTTATATGGGGTATTTTAGAGAGTTTCTAGAAATCACAAAATCCATGAAATTGGTAGTCCACAAATGAAAGTCAATTCACAGTATTAAAAGATGAAGAAGTAAGAAGGTGCAGAACAAAAGGAGAGGGAGATAAAGAAATATTTACATATGACATAATATAATGTGTATACATCCTGCTTGGAAGATGAACCTTACCTGTACAAGGATGTCAAACACACACAAATTCTTACCGATGACACAATGTAGCTCAATATCCACTGCTGCCAAAAAGTTATACGTAAATCTAGCCTAGGTTTCACAAACCACAGAATGACAATATCTGGTGTTGCTTATATGACATGTAATTTTACATAATTACAATCACTTCTAGTCTAATTGAGAGTTAATTGCTTTATCTGGGAGGATTTTAATATCCAACAATCATAGTCTTTTTCTCATTAGTCTAGAATCATTGTCCTGTTTAATTCCATTTTCAACCAATATAGCATGAACTATGCAAATCTATAACACCCTCTCATGCTTGTATGATACATGCAGTCAATTTAGCATTGCTTAGGTCATTCAAGTTATACTGTTGTTGTTGTTGGTTTTAACAGCACTTTTAACACATTATTGGATATATCATGCTGAGGAAATGGGAGCTAAAAGTCTTTCCAAAGGACACACTGAGGCAGCTGATGCAGACTGGCCTGGGTGGGTATTGAACCCACAACTCTTGGATTATGAACCCAATGCTCTACCAACTAAGTTACTGACTGGCTCCCTCAAGGTATTTAGAATATTGCATGGCCAGCTAGTAAATTTCTTACTAACATTAATTCAGAACTGCCAACTTTAACAAGACCTTCCCAGTAAGACAGTCAATATTTTTCTATAAAATTATATTAATTTTCAGTAAGGTTTAATGAAATATCATATAACTCCTATTATCAACCTGGAAAACATATATTTTGGAAAGTACATAAGTGTGATCTGATGCAGCGAAGGCAACATTATGTTCAACTAAGAAGTTTGTAAAGTACACATAGGCATTAACAATCTTCAGTTCAGTTTCAGAAACTGCAGTTCCAAACCACATGGAGGTCAATGACTCCCTACCAGATCTCTCAACTAGAAGTGAAAAAATTGTTTTAGTTTAATTTCATGTGGTGACAGCAATCATCTCTCTTGCTATGAGTAATACTCAAATTGACATGACATGATGTCCAATAAATACAATTGTTGCCTTTTCTACTTTTTCTCTGAGCATGGCAAATAATCTGAATATATTCCTTTTGATATATCCTTTGATATAGTTTGGACTTTATAAGAGACTGCTTGTCTCTTTAATCTTCGACATGTTGTCATTTGTTAGACAACATCTCAAGATAAGGTAGCAAGGGACAGTTTCCTAAATTAGTCCCTGTCAAATTCCTCAACTTTAGGCTATCAAGTGACTTTATCAACCAAAATTGTTTAATCAAGTCATTATTCACATTTTCCCTGGTCATGACCTTCAGCTTATGGCAGGTGCAAGGCTGTGGTGTGTGCCACACCATCTATTCATAATATATATCTAACTGAAGTTTCAATGAAATATCCTCAGCATTTCAAAAGTTACAGCCCAGACAAGGATTCAGGCCAATAACTTGCTTTTTTCCTTGTCATGACCTTGACCTTTTACCTGTGGACTTGAAAAGCAACACACTGTATAGTCTTGGGCAAAGTTTCATAACTGACAGATGCATGTGCACATGGACAGATATTGCCACAACATAATATGCCCAGCTTGAGAAGTAATAGGAAGATCTCTTATCAAAATGACCTTTCGTACCTACCCTGGCATGTTTTAACTCTAATTCCGCTAAATCTACGAAGTTCTTCCTGAAATATGCTATTCTCCTCTGTTTAAATTCTGTTAGTTCTGCAAAAAGAAAAATAAACGATTTCACTTACGATAATGAAACTTGCAACATTATCTTAAACAATGTTTACACCTAGTACACAGCAGATATCATGCTTTATTATTGTGCTTACCAGTTGATTTTCCTTTCATGTGATCCAGGGCCTTGCATCAGAAGCACATCTGATACAAAGTAAACAAGAGTACCATGAATGTTACATTATACATCTGTCCCAAATTTAAGTCTTATATTTCAGCACTATTACAGCATGGTTGACTATTATTGAGACCGTTAACGAATGGGTCTCAATGACCTTGACCTTTGGCCAAGACATGGGGTCTAGAACTAAATTTACTGGACAGAAACCATTTTCTTATTAGCCCTACCATTACCTTGATCTTTTACCCAAAAATCTAAAGGTTCATTTCTTACCCCAAGTGCAAACCATTCACGAAGTTTGGTCATGGAACCTACCCTAGAATGAAGTTAGTGTGCAAAATCCATTTTTCTTTGAGCCACAATGACTCTGACCTTTGACCCCCAAATCAACAGACCTCTTCCTCATCTTAAATGCATGCCCTCTAAAAACTTGGGTAAATGTTATTATTGTTGGATGGTTTTTACTGGCACTTTTAATACATTAGAGGCTTCATCATGCTGAGGAAATGGGAGCTAAGTATCTTTTCCATGGATACACCAGAACCGGGTTGGCCTGAGTAAGTATTCAGAGATGCCAACACATGAGTCTGCTTATCAGGAATCCTTACATAAACTTATTTTACAAAAGCTGGATAACACATCATTAAAAGTAATAAACTTCCATGCAATCATATTGCATCTTCCTAGGAGTCTATTACATATCTACACTGACAAACCATATTCCATGTATCAGTCTAACATACTGGTGGTAAGATACTTTTCTTTCTACCTTTGTACATATCAAAAACTACTTTTCAAAATTTTATCTGAAAACATTCTGATTTTCTGGAATTTCACGAGCATAATTCTGAATGCTGAATTTTCACTGAAAATGAGAACTTATGCATAATTTGGAATGGTTGGCATCTCTAAATATGGAACCCACATATAATTTTGGTCAAGGTATGCGGTCCAGAACTAAAGTTATTGTTCAAAAACCATTTTTCTACACTGTCACCATGAACCCAACCTTTGACCTTTTGACCCCAAAATCAATAGGCTTCCTTCATACCCAAAGTGTAATCCATCCAAAAACTTTGGTGAAGGTACATTCTTGAGAAGCAAAGTTTTTGTGAATGTATATATGAATGTATATATGTATGTATAGGGCTTAATGGCATATGTAGAAGCCATTTCACTTTTAAGCCAGTGACCTTGACCTTTGACATTTTGATCACAAATCAATTGGCTTCTTCCTTATTCCAAGTCCAAGTCATCCACAAAATTCAGTCTAGGTCTGTGAAGTAGAACTCAAGTTATTGTATGCAAACCATTTTTCTTCTTTCAGTCAGAGTTACCATGACTTTTTCACCTTAAAATCAATAGACTCCTTCCTTACCCAAAGTGCAAGCCATTCTGATAGTATGGTTTAAATCTGTGATGTAGAACTAGTTTAATCCTGCAGAAACCATTTTTCTTCTTTTCGTCACAGTGACCTTGACATCTGACCTCAAAATTATAGGCTTCTTCCTTAATCCAAGTGCAAGCCATCCACAAGTTTGGTAATGGTTGACGGGCTTAAAACTAAAGTTACTGAACAGAAATGAAAAATGTAACAGATGGACAGATGTAAGGACAGACGTATGGATGGACAGATAGACATCAAGACATTATTCACTCCATCTTTCAGCAGGCATATCAACTTGCTGTCAACAATTACATTACTAAGCAAGCACAATGCACTGACTTGTGTCATTCGACTTAATTTGGATCATTTTTAGGCTGAAGCCCTCCCAGGCCTCATACCTGATGTCATCATCCTCATTTACTTGTGAGCCAGAAGAAAAGTCAGTGCACCATCTACTGGTCACTTCATCCTGTCTCCTAGCAACAAATGAGAAGAATAGCCCATGGAACATATTTAGATGCAATCTGCATCAATTTTGATTGATGCTTGATGTCTAGCTGTACATTTCTATCCTTTCACTTTCATTTAGGAAAAGAAATCTTTTAGTGAAACACCATGTCAATATGACCATCCATTTAGGAGTTGTAGCAATAAGAAGATTTTCAAAGTGGCAGCCATACTGGGCATCCGAGGGGCACACTTTTTATTTAGGACCATTTAGAACTTGGGATGAATGTGTCTATAAAGTTTGGTGGCAATCTTCCTAGCAGTTCAGGAGTAGTGATAATAAACTTGTGACAGATGACAGAAGAAAGGCTATTACATACACTCTTCTGATCTATGACCAGCAGAGCTAGAAAGTGTGGGACTAGTTGTGCATTATGTCATACACTGCATTAAGCTATAAGACAAAATGGGCAATAACAAAAATTGCAGCAGAAAAGTGATCTGTCCACATGCACATCTTCAGGTGATGAACATAATATTTACCAAGTTTCATGGCAATCCACCAACAAGAGTCCCTCAATGAAACTGATGCTCTACTGACTGAAAAGAATTTCCAGGAATCCAAGATAAGTCCATTTTTAGCTGCTGAGTGTTGAAACCATCTCTAATATTCTTGAACAATAACAAGATTTTCAAGATGTGGACATAAATTCAACACCATTTTTATTTACGATCAACGAGGCATCATAATAAGTCTCTGGTGAAAAGCTCATGTCAATATGCTGATCCGTTCTGGAGTAGTACCTATTACAAGATTTTCAAGATGGCCTGTTGTGGCAGCCATATTGGATGTAACATTGGCACAGCTTATGGGAGCTGGTGACTTCCCTTATTTGGGAAGTGCCACAGACCCCTCTTGGGAATGGAAGGTTCTTCCAGTGACAAAGAGGATGAATCAGGTCATGACATTACAGACACGGCGACTTTCTGCTAAGTCCTATACCTCATCAGGCCAAAGGCAACAAATATAACAACCATCCATGTGTTCATATGCAGTACACACTAAGCTTGTGGTGTGTGTCCCACGTTGCCATTTTATGACAACATTTACCCACACCTTTAGGTATATTGAATACTGAAAGGAAATATAAGAAATAAACAATAAATCTGAACAAGAATTGGTTGGGTTTTACTTAGCCAAACACTGATTACTGATAGAGGGATGAAAACATAGCACTGCTTCACTAGGGAATCACTCAAAACCCCCATATTCAACAAAAGAACTGGGAGAAAATAACATGAACAACACAAAATAGGATATGATTGACAGACATATCAAAAGACGACTAAGAAGCTGAAAATGCTGAGCACCCATGAGACAAGTGAGAACTTCATGAAGTCCATTGAAAAGAAGGACAATATTATGATCTTACAAAAATTAATCAAGGTATTAGACTGGGATTATGTTGTTTTGTTATTCTAGACCTTCAATTACTAATTGGAGGAGGGAATATTCTCCTTGGACTGTGGATTTGTGCAATGAAAAGATATAGCGACACAACAGTAGCAGGCATTGTATTACTGCTATTAAAATGGGTCAGAGTGACCTACTTTTGTGATGAGGGTGTAGCACTCATCAAGTTGCATCCCCTCACCAAGTTTCATGATTCTAAGTATAACAGTATGTGTACAAGGTGCATAAAAATGTATTTGTTCCTGAGCTAAACTCAAAATCTTAACCTAAGCCAGTAAAATGTAAAATGTTGGTCACACTGATGTTTTGCTGTAAGGGTATGGTACTAACAGAGATGTATACAATTATCTAGCTTGAAGATCCTAGCTTGAACAGAACTTGAGAAATAACTTAAAACACAAAATTTAACCAAAGTTGGTGAAGCATGCAATACGGGTAACTGATCATCATTTGTGATGAGGGTGTAGTAATCAACAAAATATCTTATTTGGTCATGAGCTAAAAGCAAAAAATTAACCTAAGACAGTAAAATGTGAAATGTAGGTCACAGTGACCTTGCATACCATGAACTAGTTTGATATTCTAGGATGAACTTTAAAAAAACTTCCAACTCAAAATTTGACCAAAGTCAGCAAAACATGAATTATGGGTCACAGTGACCAACTTTTGTGAGGAGGATGTAGAACTTGTCAAGATGCCTCCCCTAACCAAGTTTCATGATTCCAGATAAAACAATGTACCCTGTATACATTGTGCCAAATATGTGAAGGTACAACTAATGTACATATATGTACAAAGTTAGCTGCCTTAGTCCCCACCCCAGGATAAGATGTTATAAAACCCACTCCAAACTGCTGACTAGGACCTATAAAAAAAGAATGGTTAAGATTAAGTGATGCTGTACATATGTATATGCTCTGATCCGTGCACACACCAATGCGAATGCCAGTGGTATATGTATAACAATAACTCTCCTCTCTCAATTGCATCCATGCAATTATGTACGCCCCCACCCAACCTTACTTCCAACTCCTCACCCAAAAAAACTGTAAATCAGAATTTGGCTGTCAACAATGCCATTGTTGTTGCCATAAAAGTGATCCTATGTCTCATCATGCTTAGGCAGGTGAGACATAAATTCTGTATATAACGCAGGCTATGGCCATGTCTTACTATTTAATACCAGGCAATAAAAGGATACATAACATGCACTGGCTTCTATCATCTATTTGAAGTTTTCCCACAACCAATTTGAATATAACATGTCTTCCTATACAACTTGTGTTTAATATTATATGTGCTCCCCTAGATATAGCTACATAACAAAGACTTGAATTAAGTATCAATGCATACCTTTTTTTGCTGTCTCGGAAATCTTTTCAAACTTCTCACATGCTGCTTGCTGAACCTTTTCTGCCTGTAAACAAATGATACAAAAAACTGTTTTTATTCCAATACCAATTGTAAATAAGAGTCCATGAAAAGGGACTGATGCTCTACTGAAAAAAAAACAATATCCAGGAATCCAAGAGAAAACCATTTTATTTTTGTTTACTGCCGAGTGTTGGAATCATCACTACCATATTTTCGACATATTTTTGGATGGCAAAAAATAATTACTTTTCTTGTGGTCCGAAGGCATAATAAATTCTTTAATTTGGTGTCAGAAAACAAACGGGAAGACAAATATGCCCTCCCCCTGTAAGGAATATGTTACCAGTAGCTCCTACGACAATGTGCTACAATGAAGTAAACAAGCATTTTTTCTATCTTTATGTGTAGGGTAATGAATGAAAAGCAGACATTACTTGCCTATTTTTGTCTATTTGATACATGGCCATCCACCAGAAAACGCAGCCATTTATTTATTATAGCCATGAATTTATGTGTATTTCCAAAAGAACCGCCATATTAGTAATCTCTCAATTAGGGTTGTTAAACGAAAATCGGAAATCCGATTATCGGTCTTGAAAACGATAATCGGTTTTTGTTTTTACAAAACGATAATCGAATTCAATATTTTTTACCATTTTTGTAGCGAAAATTTTAAAAAATGCCAGAAAAAAATTCATTCATGCATTTGTTTAGTGTTTACATTTTAATACAATATGGCCAGCAGATAAGAAGATGTGTTTGTTTAAAATTTGTGAGCGCTCCATGCAGCATGTTTGTAAATGAATACATTTATTGTTGAAGGATGTCAATAGTTAGTCGACCGACCGGTCGCTAAGTTCTTTGATGTCCGAAATTGACAACAATAGACTGTTAATAGCTACAGCTTCTGTTGTTGAGGATTGGTCTCTGCTGGTTGTGTCTTTTCAAGTTTACAAATATGGCTGGTCGTATAAATAAATCTGATGTATGGGAAAACTTTGAAAAAATTTCATCAAGCATGGCTCGCTGTAAACTATGTTCACAACAATTAAGTCGGAGCGGTGGTACTACTACTGGATTGCATGCACATTTGCGTAGCAAACATCCCGGATTTGCGGCTCCTTCAAATGTTCAGCCGCGAATAACAACATTTATTGGAACACAAAGAAACTGTCCTGATAGTCATCAAGAAAAAGTTACTGCTGCTGTAGCTAAGTTTGTCGCTGAAAACATGCTACCAATTTCGATTGTTGAATCCAATTCCTTCCGTGATTTGATGGCTTTGGTGGAGCCACAATATCGTCCTCCATGCCGTCAGACGATGATGTCACGAATGACTACAATGAAGAAGACGCTAATGGCGAAAATGCAGACACATCTAGAAGAAAATGTCAAGGATATTGCCGTTACCACCGACATATGGACTAGTGTAACCAACGAAGCATACCTGAGCTTCACTGCCAGCTACATTGATCCAGACTGGACTATGAAGACACCCATTCTTGCAACAATTCCAATGAATGACCGCCACACGCAAGCCATCATCGCTGAACATCTGGGAACTGTGTCTGAAGAATGGGCTATAAAAGGTAAAGTTGTTGCATGTGTCCATGATGGTGCTTCCAATGTTAAAGATGTCGGTAGCGTGAATGGATGGTTGGATGTTCATTGTGCGGCACATAAATTGCAACTTTGCATTAATCATGCAATGGGCACCCATGCCGTCACGAATCATCAAATTTCCAAGTGTGTATCCGCTGCATCACGTTTAGTTGGACATTTCTCACATAGCCCAATGGCGGAGGGTGAGCTTATGAAACGACAGGTGTCCATGGACAAGGACAAGACACCACTCAAACTGATTCAGTACTGCAAGACCCGCTGGAACAGCGTCTTTGACATGTTTGAAAGGCTCTCACAACTCAGATGGCCTGTTGTGGCAGTTCTTAGTGACAGAAGCGTGACAAAAATGAACGATGCCAAAACACTGGATATGAAGGAGGAACATTGGCAACTGATTAGCGAACTACTCCCGGTCTTGAAGGCGTTGCAGATCATGACCTCCGTCTTGTCAGCCGAAAACCAACCTTCAGCCTCTTGTGTTTTTCCGATGTTATGGGGTCTCATCAAGAATCATCTAATCCTTAAAGAAGAAGATTCTAAGACTTTGGGAGAATTCAAGACTGACGTTGCTAAGAATATTTCACAACGGTTTGGCATGGAACGCGACGAAACAGCAACAAATAAATGCGTCGTTGCATCAATCCTCGATCCAATGTACAAACATCTTCCCGGATTTGATGACAACTTCAAGAAACTGGCGTATGATAATGTCCGCCATCTACTCAGACAGATGCCAGCTGACCTTGAACAGCCTTCGACTAGTGGTGATGCAACCAGCTCTGAACCGCCAACAAAACGATCTCGACCAAATCATGCGTCAGTTATGTTTCTGCTGGGTGATAGTGCATCACAGCAGGCATTGAATGACTGTGACTTTGAACATTATATCAAATCGCCATGGACGACGACTTCAACGGAAACAGCACTGGAGTGGTGGAAACATAATGAGAAACTGTTTCCGAAAACAGCCAATCTTGCCAGGAAATTCTTGTGTATTCCAGCGACGTCGGTACAATCAGAGAGATTATTTTCAGCCACTGGACGTTTGATAAGCGATCAACGTAATCGGCTCCTTCCAGAACATGCAGAGTCGTTAGTTTTTTTGAATAAGAACCAGGACTTGTTCGATATGTAAACTAATTTGGATTTACTAGTTTGACTTACTTTTTTTTATTATCTGTGGACAATTTTTATCTATGGTTTGTTTATTGATTGTTGCATTGTAAAAATCAATTAAAATAAACCTGCTTTGTTTTATCACGTTAAGTCGGTCTTTTGTATCAAATCAGATAAAAGACGTTTAATACAAAAGTTCAAAGGAATGCAAATCCTACATGCATAAACTCTTGTCGTCAATATCTTGTCTCAACATCAGTGAAATTAATTGGACCAATCGAACATGGTTTCAAATAGTATATACTTATTGTCATTAAAGTATACATTAATCAGTAATTTATCCTAATCATTTATAAATGTGAGCATGGAGAGCAAGGGAATCAAGCGAAAGTCGTACTCGGTGAATGAAAAGCTTACTGTCATACAGAGAGTTTGTAATGGTGAATCAAGATCCAAAGTTTGTAGTGAACTTAAAATTGCCGAGTGAACACTCAGAGGTTGGCTCAAGGATGAGCAGAAATTTTGGGGTTATTTGCATGAAGTTGATTCTGATGATGGATTTAAACGGAAACGGGCACGCACTGCAAACGACACAGATTTAGATGATGCTGTGTACACCTGGTTGTGTTCCGATTTCAGGAACAATTCTCAAGGCCCAGGCAGAGAAAATGGCCCAAACTATGGATACTGATTCAGATTTCATGGCAAGTCATGGATGGTTTTGGAGATTCCAGCGCCGACATGGAATAAAACAAAATTCGTTGTCGGGAGAGATACACGCAGCAAATCAGGCGGCTGCATCTAGTTATCCCAACCAACTCCGAGGGATACTGACCCGTGATGGATATACAGACGACCAAGTTTATCATTGTGATGAGGCTGGTCTATTCTATCGGATGATTTATTTATTTATTTATTTTAATATTTTTTTTTTACATGTCTGACGTTTAGACCCATTAAATTCATAGTTGGTATATGGTTTATCTTTGTGAATTTATTTTGTACAATCTATCTATCTATCTATCTAATCTATCTAGTGATAGTTGTCGTTTTTCGATATGAATGTTATCTTTTTTAATAAAAGAAATCTCATTCATTTTGAACAAACAATAAAACTAGAATGTATCCAAATAAAAAAAAAAAAAAAAAAAAAAAAAAAAACAGTGACGTAATACACAATGCGTTTAGCGATACACATGTTAAGAGTACTGATACCTCGTGGAATAATGTTTGTTTTTACGATCTTTTCAAGATATTTTATCCAGAAATTAAAGGTAATTTATAAAGAAAAACGAACAACACCTTTATAAAGAAATATTTATTCGGTGGAGCCACAACATCGTCCTCCATGCCGTCAGACGATGCGTGTCTATACGTTATGGTATGTAATGAACATCTTTTATTCGCAAGAGGCATTCACTAACTTGCATTATAAGAATATATTTCTTGTAATTTCAGTGTAGGACAAAAACCGATAATCGGTTTAAAATCGGATTTCTACAAACGATAATCGGTTTTGGAAAAAAACCGATATTAACATCCCTACTCTCAATCCATCTGTTTAATCCAGTGATTCTCAAACTGTGTGCAGCGAGAGATTTGCAGGTGTGCCGTGGGAGTTTTGAAAGAAACTTACAAACTACATGAAGCTGCCCGAAAAGGGATTGATTGCAAGTTATAAGGTCGCTCAGTTGTTGGCAAAACGCAAGAAAGCGCATACAGAGGCTGAATCAGTCATTGCGCCAGCATTAGCAATTGTCGTTGAAACTATGCTTGGAACCGATGTCGCCGAAAAAGTAAAGAAAGTTCCTTTGTCAAATGACACGATTTCACGCAGAATTGAAGACTTATCGTCAGATTTAAAGGATCAAATTTGCGAACACTATGAAGCGCCTGACGATGAATTGTCTCTGCTGTGGTCTCTTCAAGTTGATGAATCTACAGACGTTAGTGGCAAAGTTCAGTTGCTGGCTTTTATTAGATTCATAAAGGATGTGAAATTTGTGAACAAGTACTTATTTTGCAAAGATTTGGAAACTACGACGAGAGGCGTGGACATTTTCCATTTAGAGAATGAAAACATTTTGCTCAGCCTACAGTGGAAAAACTGTGTCAGCGTTTGCACCGATGGATGTCCTTCAATGCAGGGAAGAAAGAAGGGATTCGTGACTCTCGTTCGCCAAGAAAATCCAAACGTGTTAGTTGTTCACTGCATGATCCACAGAGAAGCTCTCGCCTCCAAATCTTTGCCGAAAGATTTGGAGTTTGTTCTGAACCAAGTTATTCAAGTTGTAAACTTCATCAAATCTCGACCGCTTGAATCTCGACTTTTCTCTCAACTCTGTGAAGTAAATGCCTGCTGTACCATACCAACGTTCGTTGGCTTTCAAAGGGAAAAGTGTTAAAGCGTCTCGTCCATCTCAAGATTGAAGTGATTTCGTTCTTGGAGGTTGAAAAAAGAGACTTTGGAATCTCTCTTCATGACGAAATTTGGTGGCTGAAGGCTCACTTTCTCTCCAATTTATTCAACAAATTAAATTCGCTGAATTTAAGTCTTCAATGACCTTCGGAAAACATCATCACTGCAACATCAAAACTGAAGTCATTTGATGAAAAGTTGTCGCTGTGGCAAAGTAAGGTCTCGAAGGGAGTCCTCGACTGCTTTCCTAATGTCAACGAATCTCATTCAAACAAGAAAATCATCCCTGAAATTCTGAACACACTGAGAGACCTACAATCGGCACTGCAGCATTACTTCCCATCACATGCAAGCGATGAATATGGATGGGTGATCAATCCATTCGGAAACAACGAAACTACAAATCTTACAACTGAAGAAGAAGAACAGCTCATTGATTTAAAAAACGATACATTTTTTCAGTCAACATTTTCCGACAAGAGCCTGGATGAGTTTTGGATCTCAATCAAGAAGTCATATCCTGCAATCAGTTCAAAAGCAATCAAAGTAATTCTGCCATTTGTGTCTTCGTGGTTTTGTGAGTTTGGATTTTCAGCATTAACTGAAATCAAATCGAAAAAGAGAGAGAGACTTCTTAAAATCGACGATGAAATGCAAGCTTGTTTGTCGACTTTGGAGCCTCGCTTCAATATGATTTGCTCTCGAAAGCAGGCATATCCTTCACATTAAATTTAAAATTAAATATATATGTAAAAATAAATAAGTTCTTCACCACAAAAATTGTTAAATTTTTTCAGGGGTGCCGTGAAAATTTTTAGATCTTTCTGGTGCGCCGCAAGACAAAAAAGTTTGAGAAACACTGGTTTAATCAGTAATCATTAAAATCTACCTCACAAACACACAAAGCTTTATTATCTCTGTAAATGAGAAATGAAAACAAACTAAATAAAATTATTTCTGAATTATGGTTCTGAAGGTATTTATGACAGAAAGATTTTGGTATCAAGAGTAGAAATACATGCATGACAGTTAGTATTTAAGCAACAAGAGTGAGAAGCTCCATAGGGGTTTGTGTTGTACACATGCCCAGGAAGGGTAAATAACAGCAAGTAGCAATATACGAGTCAGCATGATTAATATGTTGATACACGTATTCTTAAATAAAAGTGATCTATTTGTTGTGGTTCTCTCTTCTTTTCTTTCCTTTCCTTTTCTTTTTCTTTCTTAACCCAGCCATGGGTAGCTCCAAAATAAGCAGAGCTTGCCAACTCAAAACAATCGGTTTGTCAAAGATTGTTCTGATGCTTGTCCAAGATTTCAAGGTGACTAGGTGATAATTGTTAATAATATAACTTGTGGGATTTCTTTGACAAGTGTGTTTGGAAATAAAAGGCACTCATCTCTAATTTAGCACTACTATTGTTTAGTTGATTATAAAGCAAATGGGTTAATTAGCTGTAGAACAATAACTATGCTTAATCCATGGTACATAATGCATCAGGGATAATGAGTTTGTTTTCTTGCATGATTCCAATGAATTTACTAATCCATATTGACTCTGTGATGTATTGTTTAATGAGATAAAGCAGGGCATCATGGTTTCAAATCAAAACCATAACCGTCACACCTGTTTGAAGTGGATTCATGTGTAACAATGTCTACACTGACAACCAATCATATTTTTGTTAACTGAATCAAGCTAGTAAAAAAGAACAATGATAAATAATTATCCAATACATTTTGATAACCAACCACCCATGGAAAAATTACATGACAAAGTATAAATAGGATACCTACCACTATCAAAAGTTAGTGAAGTTTATATACTAGATAGCTTTCATTGTGAAACATAATATTGTTAGTAATAAATTTGATGGATAAGTTTATCATGCGTCATCTCCAAAGAGGCCAGTAGGTTCTCCACAGAAGTGACCTTGAAGTAATGACTGAGGATACATCACAAAAAGAACCGCCTGTGGAAAAAGCTGCTCTCAATGACGAGTCTGATTATATTGAATCTGAGAGTGCTCCACCTGGTTCTGTGCATGATCACAATAAACATTATACATTAAAGCAAAAGCAGGGCAGTGTTAACCATGCAAAACTTCTGAGAATTAGACCTACAGTGGAAAAAATTTAAGATTCCAAAATCCACTGTGAATATGTGGATGAAAACTGACTTCTCTGCAGATCTGAACTTGAATGGACATTTGCCTAAGAGTGGACACCCCATTTTATATGGACAAGATATAGATGACAAGATAGCTCAGTGGGTGCTCTCTCAGTGTGACTTACAAATTCCAGTCAGTGTTGAGGGAAAATATATATATATGCCAAGGAGCTTGTCTCAAAAGAATTTCCGGACAGCAAATTCAGTGCCTGTCAGTCTTGGGGAGAGGGTTTCATGAAAAGACATGGGTTCGTGCTCAGAAGCAGGATCTCTCTTGCCCAGCATTTACCCAAGGATTTGGAAGAAAAGATAGCTTCATTCCACAAGTTTGTGATTGATAGACGGGAGGAGGATGAGTTTGATGACAATGTTATAATTAACATGGAGAAGACACCGATGTAATTTGATCTTGTGCCAGGGAAAACAGTGGACAAAGTAGGAATGAAAAGTGTTCTGATTTGTACAACTGGCTCGGAGAACAGACACATTACTGTCATTTTAGCTGTTGCAAGTTCTGGCAATGTATTACCCCCTATGATTATTTTCAAGGGAAAGATAAATCTTTATCTCAATTCACCAAGAGGGTGGATAATCACAGTTCAAGAGAAAGGGTGGATGGACGAAATGCTAATGCGATGAATTAAAGAAATTTATTTGCCATTCACCAAGAGAGAACGATCAGTGTTAGTTATGGACTCATTCCAGGCTCACATCACCAAAGATGTGAAGAAACAGTTGTGACACGGAAATGTTGTGCCAGCGATAATACCTGGAGGCTGCGTGATTTTCACACATTCGGCAGATTTTTCAATGCAATTTCTGTTAGAAGGGGAAAACAAAAACAAAAAACATGATATAACATATCTACTGAAATTTTCCTGACATTGTTGTGCTTTCACTATCATACACATATCTGATTCCCATGCTGGGAATTTTTCATGAAAACTGACACAAAGGATTTAAAATTATTTTAGTTCATGAAAGTTCATGATCACAATAAATATTTATTGCTGACCAAATGAATCGAACTTTGTCTGTTAAATTACTGGCAAACACACTGAAACCTTTACTTGAAAACAATGCAGCAGATCTTCATAGATTGTGTCCGAAAACATAAGTTCTAAAATTTTATTTACTGACAAGGCCTTTAAATATATATTTTTTTACCAAATTTAGGTGTCTGAAAACAGTGTCTGAAAACATGCTATAAATACAGTAATATTCTCAAGTAATACAAAGATTTTTAAGATGGCCTCTGTTGTGACCGTATTGGATGTAAAATCAGCACTATTTTCATTTCGGATCAACTAGACATTACAAGAAGTCTTTTGGTGAAAATCCAATGTCAATATGACCATCAGGAAAAGTAGCAATAGAAGATTTTAAAGATGGCCATCATAGCAGCATTTTCATTTAGGACCCACTAGACACCATAATAAGTCTTTCAGTGAAAACTACGATGTTAATATGACCATCCATTCATGAGAAGTAGCAATAAGATTTTCAAGATGACCACAATGGTGGCCATATTGGCTGTCAGATTTGCATCATTTTCATTTAGGACCAACTAGACATCATAAGAAGTTTTTTTTGATGAAAACCCCAAGTCAATAAGAGTTTCATGATGACTGCCAAGGCAGACATACTGGACATCAGACTGACACCACATTCATTTAGGACCAACTGGATATCATAAAAAATCTTTTGGTGAAAACCCCATGTCGATATGACCATCCATTCAGGAGGAGTAGCTATAAAAAGACTGTCAAGATGACCACCATGATGGCCATACTGGATGTCAGATTGGCATCATTTTTATTTAGGTCCAACCTGGCACCATAAGAAGTCTTCTGGTAAATACCCCATGCCGAGATGACTTTCCTTTTAAAAGGAATAGTGTTAACAAGATATTCAAGATGGTTGCTGTGGTGGCCATACTGGATGTCAGATCTACACCATTTTCATTTAGGACCAACTAGACATTATAAGAAGTCTTTTGGTGATAACTCATGTTGATATGACCATCCATCCAGAGGAGAAGTGATAACAAGATTTTTGAGAAGGTTGCCATGGCAGTACTATTGAATGTCAGATCAGCAACAGTTTCATTTAGGATTAACTAGACAACTATTTTAGTGAAAATCCCATTACAATATGACTTTCCATTCAGGAGGAGTAGTGATGACAAGATTTTCAAGATGGCCACTGCTGGTTATCCAAGTGGCACCATTTTCATTAAGGACCAACTAGATCTTGGATTGAATGTGTGTGTAAACTTTCATGGATATCCTCCAAGTACTTTAGGAAAAGTAGAGATAACAAACTTCTGCTAATGGATGGATGGATGACAGACAACAGGCCATCCCAAAGGCCCTTCTGGTGTATGACCAGTAGAGCTAACCAGCCATTTTCTGTCTTTAGAAATGGTAATCCTATATGAAGACAGATTTATCTTATGTACAAACTTGACCTCTGTAAATTTGGTCAAAATGTTAGTTCTAGCATGAACAGAGCTTGATAAATAAATTTAAAACAAGTAAAAAGTCAAATACAAGACAAGTGTTTGTCTTATGATGCATCATAAGCAGATTAATAAAGAAATAAACCTCAAATGTTTCACCAATAGAAATATATACATCTAGATGTCAATAAAATTACTGGGGATATAAGGACATGTTAGATCAGATCAGTATTCCAGATTAAAAAAGAAGTTTGAAGAGTGCCTTGTCTTGCCTGCTCTACCACGGAGTTTCCAAAATCCTAAAATAGTTTTTGAAGAAAAAAAAGTGGGTCACTGTTTTCTATTTCTAAGGGTGTTGACTTTAGTCTTAAACTTTAAATGTGTTTATGGAATACACATGCCCCGAAACAGTGCCTGATAACTGACTTAAATTCAAAACTTAACTAAGGTATGAAGGCCTCATGTAACACTATACCCTGCCAACATTTTTTGTTCTTAACAAGAAAATTTTTTGAACTAGAAGAATGTTTTTCTCTAAATAAAAAAAGTGACAAGATATTTGGTTTTGTTTGGTTAGTTGTGGTAAGTTACAGGAATACAAAAAGGTTATTTATATGCCAAGGCATTCAGAGTAAAGTGCCTTGCCAAAAGACACACCACTGTAGCTACCAAACTTATCCAATTGTTGGAGTTAACACACTTTCAGTCACAAGTCTGGCACACTAACCACTAAGCCTCTGTGACTCCTTAGTGAAAAGACACATTTTCTTAAAAAATCAAATTATTTTATCACAAAATGATATTCAACAAACAATTTCTCCAGTTAAGATCTGTATTGTTATAAGAAACTAAAAATTGTGTTTGTAAAACATGTATGCCCTGACTATTGTTGTTAGTAGATTGCACTGCAGACCAAAAAGGTCCAATAAAATTAAAATTTTTTGACAAATCTGAAAAATTTCTATAATAGGTCTGAAAAAATAATTAAGTCATTTACATATGCAAACAAGCATACATACCAAATTTCATGTCTACTTCAAATGGTTTTTGCTTAATTGTGCTAACAAGGTTTTGTCCAAAACAAAGTCTACATCCAAATAGTTAAACACGTGTAAAGAAATTGAAAAATTGTTGTAATGGGCTGAAATTCCAATCAGATCTTTTACATAACAAGAGACCCAAATGGGCCTGATATGGCTCAAATTACTTCCGAAACTTAACAGCTGACCATTTAATTTAAGCAGGCTTATGCAGAACTGTAAGAAAACAACTTATGTCAACTATATCCCATATTCTATATTAAGTTGATTTTATCCGTTTTACAATATCCTGACAAATTCATTCAAAAGACAAAGGCATAATTAATATGCATTGTCTCCTGCTCATAACTGAAATCATTCAAGGTCAGATGCAAGTTCACCTCATTAATAGACGTGGATCTTGCTCATCCAAGATCTTGAAGATATAAGCCCATATTCCAAGTCTGATCTCAACTGCACCAGAATAATAGCTTCCAGAGTGGTAACAAGTTCAGCCAAACAGATGCAAGATCATATCATTAGCATGTATGGATCTCGCTCATTATCAAAGTCATCCATGAGCTTGATGAGATAAGCATATGTTAATTTTGATCAAAATTGGATCAGAAATAATATGTGTGAATCTTGCTCATTATTGAACCCATCCAAGGTCTTCATGATACAAGCCTATATTTCAAGAGTAATCACAACTGGATCAGAAATATGGCTTCCAGAGTGGTAACAAGCTCAACCAATTAGATGCAAGATCACCATATTGATATGTGTGTTTCTCGCTCATTATCGCACTTGTCCATGATCTTGATGATAAAGGCAAATATTCCATGTCTGATCAAAATCAGATCAGAAATACGGCCTCAAAAGTTGTATAAGCTTGGCTAATCAGATGCAAATCAGCTCAATAATATGCATGAATCTTGCTCATTATTGAACTTGTCCAATATCTTATTGATATAAGCTAATATTTTAAGTTTGATCATAAGATTATGGTTTCCTGAGTGGTAACAAGGTCAGCCGATCAGGTGCTTAATCACCTCATTATTATGCATAGATCTTACCCAGTATCAAACTTTTTGATGATACAAGTCAATATTCCAAGTTTGATACAAATCGGATCAGAAATATGGACCCCAGAGTGGTAACATGCAGTTGCTGACCGATGGACGATGCATGACAGTCAATGGATTACAGGCTCAGGGCCATACTATAAGCTCACTTGATCTTTGGGCCAGGTGAGCTAAAAATAGAAATATGCCTATCACATTTCATTTGTCTACCTCAAGTGGTTTTTGCTTAATCATGCTAGCAATGTTTTTCTAAAAGTCCAATTCCAAAGTGTTAAATTTAAAAAAAAACAAACCCTGACACAGTCTTTAAATTGCCTAAAAATCTAAACACGTCATCTACATTAAGAAGAGCCCCAAGTGGGCCTGACATCATGCTCACTTGGCTGACAGTTGCCTAATAGCCAAATCCAAGAGATGTTGACCAAGAAACACATTGATATAACCATAAGGAGGAGAAGTGATAACAAGATTTTCAAGATGGTGGCCATACTGGATGTAAAATCAGCATCATTTTCATTCAGGCTCAACTAGACACCATAAGAATTCTTCTGGTGAAAACCCCATGTTGATATGACTTTCCATTAAGCAGTAGCGACAAGATATTCAAGATGGTTGCTGTGGCGGTCATATTGGATATCAGATTGGCACAACTCTGATTTAAGACCAACTATACACCATAAGAAGTCTTCTGGTGAAAAACCCATGCTGATATAACTTTCTGTTCAGGAGTAGCAATAACAAGATTTCAAGATGGCTGCTGTGGTGGGCATATTAGGACCAACCAGACATCATAAGAAGTCTTTCAGTGAAAACTCTCTGTTGATATGACTATCCATTCAGGTGGAGTAGCTGTAACAAGATTTTCAAGATGACCACTGTAGTGGCCACACTGGTTGTCCACTAAACATCTTAAAAAAGTCTTTTGGTGAAAACCCCATGCCGCTATGAATTTCTATTCAGAAGAAGCAGCGATAGCAAGATTTTCAGGCTAGCTGTCATGGCAACCATATTAAAGATCAGATCAGCACCATTTTCATATAGGATCAACTAGATATCATAAAGGACTTTTAGTGAAACCCCATGTTTATATAACCCCATGTTTATATAACCATCCATTCAGGTGTAGTAGCTATAACAAGATTTTCAAGATGGTCACTGTGGCACAAATATTGGATGTCTGAGCAGAATCATCTTCATTTTAAACCAAATAGACATCGTAAGAAGTCTTGTTGTGAAAACCCTATGTTAATATGAATTTCCATTCAGGAGAAGCCATAACAAAACTTTCAAGATGGCTGCTGTGGTGGCTATATTGGACATCAGATCAGCACCATTTTCATTTAGTACTAACTAGACATTATAAGAAGTCTTTTAGTGAAACCTCCATGTTGATATGACCATCAATTCAGGAGGTGTAGCAATAACAAGATTTTCAAGATGGACACTGTGGTGTGGCTGTCCAAGCAGAACCATTTTCATTTAGGACCAACTATACATCATATGAAGTCTTTTTGTGAAATCCCTATGTTGATATAACCATCCATTCTGGAGGAGCAACAATAACGATTATCAAGATGGCTGCTATTGTGGCCATACTGGATATCTAAGCAGCACCGTTTTCATTTAGGAGCAACTAGACCTTGTGGTGAATGTGTGTGTCAAGTTTCATGGCTATACTCCTAGTAGTTTCGGGGGAGTAGCGACAGACAATAGGCCATCCCATATGCTCTCTGGTCTATTACCAGCAGTGCTAAAAACTGCAGGACAAATTTCCATTCACATGACTGTGTGATGGACGTGAGGATGGATGGACACGAGGATTCCTGTAAACTCCTGCCTCTGGGTATAAAAAATAATCATTTTTGCCTCATGCCTCTGACTAAACTAACTTACATGTTAATCACACAAAGCTCTAAACCAAGACATGGACTAAATTTTGAAAACACTTGTCTTCACAGTATAGGAAGAAGATAATCACCTGAGCTACTTCTTTGTTCTTTGTCCTGGCTTTCTCCAAGTTCTTGTTGGCATTTTCAAAATCTGTAAGGGAACGCACTCTTCTATACAACAAATCTAGGCCAGCAGAAGAATCTCGCATGTAGTAACGTAAGGAATCACTCAATTTCAAGTCTTCATCCGAGGCAACACGTCCTTCCAATTTCTGAAGTAGGAAGGAAACAACTAAAGTTCCATGATTGACTGTGATTTCTCAAGGATTTTCACATAGATGGGGAATTCCCCCTCTCTCATTTTCATATGGGGTGGGAAATATCAATTTTTAGGGGGAGCATCTTTTATACAAGAACATTATCTATGATTAAAAACTTTATAGCATTTTTCAACAAATGGGTGATAAATAACTTGTAACAAATAAAGATAAAACTTAGTTGTTTATCTTCATTACTGGAACAGCAGGAAGAATCATGTAGGATTATGTGTTATGACAATGGCACTCTATGTCATATGCATCAGAACTGCATGTAACAGTAGAGACATTACTAATGAATAAAAAAAAATGCATGTCCACCATTCTACAAGACTAGTGCAGTTGGTAAAATGCTTTTAATAACTAAATAATCAATGAAAGCAACTCATTGATCAATTGCAAAACATTTAGTAAATACTTCATTATAGAAGTTGATCTAAAAGTCAAGTGCTTAAATGCTTAGATTGAGCTTTGTTAATATTAATGAATGTTACAGGTTTCGTTACACTCATGACAAATCAACTGTGTGCGCTTTTCACACGCTCACTCATTTGTTTAAATTTACAGTACATCTCATGCAATTTTACATTTATCCACCCTCTGCAGTTGGGCAGTTAATCCACTCCATGCTCACTCCGTATTGAAGCGATGTGGTGGAGAGGTAAGTACCTATCAACTTAACATTGTGATTCAGCGTGAACATGTTGTGCACCTCCACTGCAGAAGGAGCTTGGAGGCACTAGATGATTGACATTTGAATACCCACTGCATGAACACCACCCAAGTAAAGACCAAAACCTCAAAGTGATTAAATATCAGGTACCAAATTAAGAATCATCCTTATGTCAATTATATACTTGGCCAATAAAAAAAATCATTTCGAACAAGTGTTGTATATTCAATATGTTTAGAAACAGTTGATCTGCTTCAATGCATGACTTCTGTTTTCCTTTATTGACAATGTAAAAAATTCAAGTGCATTCCAAATTCAGAATAAACAAGTTTTAAATTATGGAAAGTAGATATAGCTGACATTTTTACTTTATTCTTAAGAAATTTGAACTAACTTATGCATCGACTTGATGAGATGCACATCTTTCAGCTTCTCTTGAATGACATTAATGTATCCCGTTGTTACAAAGGAATAGTAATCCAATGACATATGCACAATTCCAGATGACAACCACTGCTATTTAAAATATAAGAACACAAAACACGCAGAATTTATACTGAAATGCAAACCTTGTGTTTGGTCCTTAAGTAATAATTAAAGTACATACTGTCAAGTCAAAAACAGCATCTCTGCATGAGGTTGTATAATACACAAATTTGAGCCAGCTTACATTCTGATGCAATTGAGTCAACTGCATGTGTACTGTAACAGGATTCTGACTTCAATGGATATTCTACAGAAATCAAGGCAGTAGCCATTGTCAACACATCAAAAATATTTACGAGAATTAGCATCAAAAGAGAATGTCAATCAGATCCCAACTTGAGAAAAGCATTGTTTATATTACACAAAGCCATCTGAATTGGAGCATCATATTTAACAGTTCCAATTATAGCCCAGCAATTAACAGCAGAAGTTTGAAATTGTCTGTAATCAATCTGAATTAAATTTATTGCTGGAATGAATAATAATGTGGGAAAGTAGTCATGATTCCAAGACTAATCTGTTGTCTCTCTGTCTCTGGGATAATTAAGTTGTAATCGTACATGTTCGCACATTCTATTTTCCGACAAAGAAGGACAAACACCTTACACCATCAATTATAGCTTGCTCACTTGCACTTTCTCGTTTTGATGTTCGAGACTACCAGACAGACCTCAATATCCAAAATCAAAATCAATCTCTCTCTCTCTATCTCTTTAGTCTTTAGTCAATATCTGGCTAATTTAGTTCACTTATTTATAGGCAAGATGTATAAGCTACTATACTGTGGGTCACTGTCAACTTTAGAATTTTAATTTTTTCATGTTTCTTATGCAAAGAAACATTTAAAGTGCCTTATGCAGGGACACACATTATGGTAGCCAACCCTGCCAACCATCTTTGATTGCCTCTGCACTAAATAACATTGAATCAGGGTTGGACTGGGCTACCTGGAATACTGAGATATTTTATAGGGGGTAACCAAGACCTGAAATTGTGGGCAATTTCTGATTGGGGGGTGAAGAGGGTCCAAGACCACCATATCGACATTGCCTTTAATTCACGTGTTGCTGTGCTGTAAAACACCAAACCAAACCAAACATGTGTCAAATCATGATTACTATTCAATTCTGCAAACAACACTCACCTACCCTTCCCATCCAATATCATTTATGTATCTTTTATCCAAACTGTTAGTGACAATAAGCACAGTCTTTGGCAATTTTGCATACAGGTATCTCTCTCTCTCTGGAATTTGAGGATTTGGTAAACTGTATTTTCAGTTCACTTTTAACTGATAATGAAATCATTAGTTATGTTGTTTTGTTTGGTCAAAACTAATTTTTTATGCAATATTTACCTGCTATTATGCATTGCTTTATCTTTTCATGGCACTAGTCCTTTATTTAAGGTGATTATTCTCTCCTCCAATTAGTAACTGGCAGTCTAGAAAAACAAATCAACATGACCCCAGTCTGATATCTTAGTCAACTTCTGTCATTCAGAATATTGTCCTTCTATGTCTTGGACTGAGACTAAAGGGACATCAGAGTAGGGAGGGAGGATGGAACTGGGCAATAATAGCTGATAGGAATAGCATAATTAAAATTAATTTTATTTTTAAAAAACTACATTTTAATACCACTAATATTACCTATTACACCTCTCCTTTGATAACTCACGCACAATGGGGACCAAAAACACACCGCAGTTCAAGCAAATGCATGAGTTACCAAGGGACCACTGAAAATTTAATAAGGTGATGCCGTCCCGACTGGACATCAACAAGAAGATGGGGGGGGGGGGCTGTTAAATGATTTAATACTCGTTTTATATTTGTGTTGGCAATAATTGTCAATAAAATGCTTTTTCTAATGAAGTTGTTTGCTTCTCTGTATAAATTACATTTATTTTCAAGATAACCAACCTTTGACAGATCGTTAAAAACATTACTCCAAGAGGTTTCAAGACACATCACGTGTACATCAGAAAACATTGTGTATTAGGTCACTGCTTTTTGCATGTGAATGTGGATATATTTAAGTGTCATTGTTGACTCACAACAAAACTAGATTTCCTTTTTTCAAAAACTAGGGATATTTAATTCGTGAAACAACAACCATCAATGTCGAAACTCGATTTTTAAAAAATATTGTTCTATTAGTACAATATTAATGCCATGATTTCATTGCAAGTAATAGTGAAATTTCTGCTCATCCTTGAGCAAACCTCTGAATACCAATTTGGGAATTTTAAGTTCACTACAAACTTTGGAACTTGTTTCTCCATAATGAACTGTATCTGTGAAACTAAGCTTTTCATACATAGAGTACTCCTTTCGCTTTGCTTCTCTTGCTATCATTGATCAAATTTACAAATTAGTAGGAGAAACCACTGATTAATGTTAGATACTTTAATTATGTTACCTACATGATAATATTTATAAGTGTTCAACTGGTTAATTGAAATGAGTTGACCTGACACACTATCATGACCGCTAGCTCTTACACGGGTAGGATTTGCATGCCTTTTAACTTTTTTCTTTTCTTAATCCACTCCTTTTATTGATTTGATAAAAGATGTAATTAACATGATAATACAAAGCAGGTCTATTTTTAATTGATTGTGACAATACAACAAACACTTCTGCAGATCAGAAATCAAGACACAGTTGGCACATAATTAGGTTCTCAGAAACACTCGCAGACAAAGCTGTGATGGTAGAGTGTCATTTTTCACATTTGAATACAAGAGGGCATCTAGCATTTATGATGATTACACTGAAACTGAATTAAAAAATTGAACTAAAACAGGAATTTAACTTGACAAAACTTATTTAATTGGCATTTATTTCTTAAAGTGCTGCCACCAGTAGGCATTACTGACATTTTCATGGAGCTAAATATCATCGAATATTGTTATTTACAGTGTGCTGAGAATTTGTTTAGTATAGATAAACTTGATCAAAGGTAAAACAATGAAAAGGTGGAGTGAGATCACCAAAATGTGGCTTCCATGACATCATCCAAAGAAAATTGATTAAAAAAGTCCCAAGATGTGACAAAAATCCTGACCTCATGGGCTCTGATTTTTATGAAAAAAACATCCCTCAAAAAAACAGAGGTACCTTTGAGAGACAGAAAGGGATGGTTACAACCCTTTCAATTCTCTTTTGATTTAGACAGATAGAAATGCCAAGCTTTAATGGGCAAAGGAGTCTATCTTGATCATCCCAGCACAGATATGAAGACTGGGGATTTCAGTAGGAACTGGAGCTACCAAAGGTAGCTGAATTTTGTCAGAAAACCTAGCTTGCAAAGAAGAGAGACCATATCATAGTTACCACTGACCCATCAATAACCCTTTTCCACTGACAAGGAATGAATTTCACTCCTTTTTCTCACTGACATTAGGGAGATAAGGAAGACTGTTTAAAGGGTAAGGTTCTCGAAGGAAGCTTCACTCAAAGGTTCATCAGAAGGTTTAGATAATGACCAAAGAACACAAGAGTACCTCGATGGGACTGATGCTCTACTGGCTGAAAAGACTTTCCAGGAATTCAAGATGAGACCAATTCTTCCTTTTAACTACTGAGTGTAGAAACATCTCTAATTTTCTCCAGTGATAACAAGATTTTCAACTGCTGTGGTGAACATACTGGATGTCAGATTGGCACTATTTTCATGTAGGACCAAATACACATCATTAGAAGTCTTCTGGTAAAAAGCCCATGTCAATATGACCATCCATTCAGGGAGAGCAGCGATAACAAGATTTTCAAGACAGCCATCATGGCAGCCAGATTGGATGTACAGTTGGCATCATTTTGCATTTAGGACCAACAAGGTATCATAAGAAGTCTACTGGTGAAAATCCTATGTTGACTTAGCCATCCATTTGAGAGGAGAAAAGATAATATTTTCAAGATGGCCACCATGGTGGCCATACTGAGGGTCAGTTTGCATCATTTTCATTTGGGACCCAGTAGATACCATAAAAACTCTTCTGATGAAAACCCCCCATGTTAAAATGACGTTCCATTTAAGAGTTGCAATAACAAGATTTTCAGAATGTCAGATCAGCATCATTTTAATTTAGGCCTAACAAGACATTATTAGAAGTCTTCTGGTAAAAACCCCTTGCTGATATGACTTTCCATTTTGAAGGAGTAATAATAATAAGATTTTCAAGATGGCTGCCATGGTAGCCATATTAGATATTAGATGCGCACCATTTCCATTTAGGATCAACAGGACATCATAAGAAGTCTTCTGGTGAAAACACTATGTTGATATGAACAGCCATCTAAGAGTAGTAGTGATAATAAAATTTTTACAATGGCCATTGTGACAGCCATATTAAAGTCAGATTGGCACCAATTATGAACAACTAGGTATCATAAGAAGTCTTCTGGTGAAAACCTCATGTTAATATGATTTTTCATTCAGGAGTAGCCACAACAAGATTTTCAAAATGTCTGCTGTGGTGGCCATATTGGACCTCAGATAGGCACCATTTTCAGTCAGGGACAACTACAGCTCTTATCCATTATAACGAGTCTCGTTATAAAATGATTTTGGATATAATGCAGTACTACTATGGAACTTATGACCAAAATCATACCAATGTATAACAATAGGGTTGAATGAAAACAATGTGAAACTGAAGTCTCATATCTTCATTTCCTTTTCAAAACACCATTACTTAACAAATATTGATAGTGCCAGCTATACCATGGTTCTGTATATTACACTATATATCACAATTTCATATATATTGCAGATCTCGGTATAACATGGTTTGGTATATAAAGCAGTCCATAGTACTGGACCCTGTCTTTTAGTGAAAACCCCATGTTGATATGACAATCCATTCAGGATAAGAAGCAATAAGAATTTCAAGATGGCCACTGTGGTGGCCATATCAGATATCAGATCAGCACCATTTTCATTTAGAACCAACTAAACATCATAAGAAGTCTTCTGGTGCAAACCCCATGTCATATGACTTTCCGTTCATGAGGAGTTGTGACAAGATTTTCAACATGACCACCATGGTAGCCATGTTGGACATCAGACTGGCACCATTTTCCTTTTGGACCAACTAGACATGATAAGAAGTCTTTTAGTGTAAGCCCTGTGTTGATATGACCATCCATTTAGGAGTAGCGATAACAAGATTTTCAAGCTGGCTGCTGAAGGCGGCACCATTTTCATTTAGGACCAACTAGACCATGGAATAAATGTGTGTGTGTGTAAAGTTTCATGGCAATTCTACAAGTAGTTTAGGAGGATTAGAGATAACAAACTTGTGCTAACAGACAGACAATGGATGACAGACCATCCCATAAGTTCTTTTAGTTTATGACTAGGAGAGCTAACAAGAAAAAGGTTCCATCTAGGCATTAATGAGCGAGAGACTGGTCTCTAGAGCTCAAAGTACCTAGACTGTTCTTAAAGATGTGGAGCCCATAGAGAATTTAAGTGTAGAGAGAACTGCTCTATAGCCCTGAATGGTGGATACCAAGCAATCTTTTTCTTTGAAGAGAAAAAGAAGAAAATCTACAACTGCAGTTGAAGGAAAGCAGATACAATCAATGCAATTTGTACTGCACCAATTACAGAAAATATTCCAACTGGCATCATAAACTCTTGGGAGTCAATTGCATTCTCGCCTGATGCAACCTTGGTGGAGAATGTGAGAAGTGTTGTGGAATAGGGACCCTTAAGCAGATCCTCCATCAGTGGTCATTCCCTGGGATTGTCGACCGACTGATCAAGGTGATTGTTCACCTATAGCTGCTGGGGCCAGATGGGCTATCAGGATAAAACCATGACATTGAGGTCCTAACTTGGTGAAGAACCCAGACTGAAGACATTCACTGCCCATGCCCTCTGGTCTGGCACTGGAGAGACATAGAGAGGGAGCATTTTGTTCAACCTCATTGTGAACAAGTCTACAATTGGTTTTCCCCACAGATCAAAAAATGTCTCTGATGCTGACTGGTGAAGAGACCATTCTGTGAGGACTGCTTGTCCCTGTCAGGACAGGCTGTCTGCCAGAATATTTATCTTGCCTGGAATGTGGCGGACTCTGTGAGTGATCTGCTCTGAAGCTGTCCAACAGAGGAGGTTCCACACTTCCAAGCAGAGAGAAGGGGAATGATTGCCACCTTGACATCTGAGGACTGATATGTTGTCCGTAGCAACCATGACACAGTGATGTCTTAGGCTGACGAACCACTTGAGTGCTAGAAAAACAGACTGCATTTCTAGGTTTACATGAAGGCAAGATTCTTCCCAAAACCACAGACCCTGCAGGACTACCCGCTCTGGCTCTAGGTGAGCACCCCAACCTGAATTTGAAGGCGTCAGTGTATAAGAAGGAGTAAGATTCCAGTGTATGAATTGGAACTTCAGTGAGAAACCTGTCCTGATTTTTCCACCAACTCAGATGGTGATGAAATCTGAATCTTAAGGGATCTAAGCTGACAGGAGTCCTTGACAGGTCTTGAGTTTGCTAGAAGCAAACTTTGGAGAGGCTGCATATGAGGCCTTGCAAGGGGAACAAAGTCCGCTGCTGTATTCATTGTCCCCTGGAGAGAGATAGAGGTGAGCAGAGAACTAAGTCTTCTCATCCTCTCTTGCTAATAAAGCAAGTATTTGAGATTCTGTTGCGAGAAAAATGGACTGACCCTTGAAGGGTGAGAAAATTCATCCCCATATAAACAAAATTCTGAGAAGGGAGCAGATCCAACTTCTCCTGGCTGAAGAATAAACTTAGATGAATCATTTTCTCTCAAAAGATCCCTCAGAAGGTCATATTTGAGTACTGGAAGATAGGGATGTCTAAGGACCTTAAATGAGCCACTATTACAACCATCATGGTGGTAAAGGTTTTGGGAGTGAATGCTAGGATGAAAAGATGAGCCAGAAAGATCACCTGTCCCAAGAAGGGACTGATGCTCTATTGGGCGAAAAGAATTGCCAGGAAATCAAGATAAAACCATTTCTTCCTTTTAACCATGTCTACCAATTTGAATGATGAAAACACATGGTTTTGCATCATTTCGTTCATGCTGCAGGATGGTTGCCAGGTAAACAATTGCTTAGAAGTACTTTGTCAAAATCACTGAATATCATATGATTATTCATTCATCTATGATTTTTTCATCATTGATATTGTTCATCTAAGTATTTAAATGCTTTCTGTAAATCCTCACTGTGACTGATGCTGTTAAAAATTTTATTATTTTTTAAAAATATTTATTAAAGTTCTGCATACAAATAAAATGGTGGTAAATCTAACAATGTCAACACTACAAAATATTAAATGGATCCAGTCTATTTCAGTTCTCTGAATTCACCCAAGAGGATATTCATGATGTGGAAGTAAATTGATACTCAAAGGTAATCCCAGATTTTAACCACTTCAAAGAAAATCAAGACAGAATCCCTATCCATGTCAGGAACAACTCAACACTGAAGCTGATGAATGAACCTAGGACTAATTTCCAACTCGACAAATACCAGATATCATAAGAAGTCTTTTAGTGAAAACCCCATGTTGATATGACTGTCCATGTAGGAGAAGTAGTGATAACAAGATTTTCAAGATGGCTGCTATGGCAGCCATATTGGACCCCAGATCAGCACCATTTTCATTTAGGGCTAACTAGACATCATAAGAAGACTTTCAGTGAAACCCCATCTTGATATGACCATCCATACAGGAGTATTAGTGACAAGATTTTCAAGATGGCTGCCATGGTGGCCATATAGTATGTCAGATCAGCACCATTTTCATTTAGGACCAAGTAGACATCACAAGGTCTTTTAGTGAAAACTCCATGTTGATATGACATGACCATCCATTCAGGAGGAGTAGTGATAACAAGATTTTCAAGATGGCCACTGTGGTGGCCATATTGGATGTTTGAGCAGTGCCATTTTCATCTAGGACCAACTAGACCATGGGATGAATGTGTTTGTAAAGTTTCATGGCAATCCTGCAAGTAGTTTAGGAGCAGTAGCAATAACAAACTGGTGTGAACGAACGGACCACAGATGATGGATGGACAATGGATGACAGACAACAGACAATCCCATAAGCTCTTCTGGTCTATGACCAGTAGAGCTAAAAACCACAGGAATTCCTGTGGCTCATAAGATGGGATGTTAAGACAGTTGTTCAGCCCAATGGCATTCATGGCTGAGGTGGGTGCCTCCATCTTGAAACAATCTTCCAGGAGAAACCTATTCAATGGGGAAGATTGATATCAAGTCTAAACTTTCCCATTTTTAAAACTAGAAAGATCCAGGGATAAAATCCAGAACTTTGAATGTTTGTCATCATCTCTACTGTGCCCTTCCTTAGAAGGGTGGACACCTCTTCCCACAGGGATACCAGCTGGGACAGGTGAAACCAAATAGGGGTCCTTGAAAGAGGTGTAGCATTCCAGAAGTGAAGCTGGTAAACCTCCATTATTGTGGAAAGGTCACATGCATCGTCCACAAGGTCCAATCAAGCCTCTGGAAAAATTATCAGTCTGGGATACGGAGAAGAGAGAGACTTGACAGGAGAGAGTGTGACTCCCTAGGGACAACAGTTTCCCTTCTTGAGAAGGGGCAGGAGACTGTAGACTTCCTCCCCTGGCCAGTTCAGCCACCTTGTGGGTACGACGAGTGGAAGAGGGGATCAGATGGTGCCCTTTTAACACGCATAGTTTGATCTGGTACCACTGCCAGGGATTGGTGTTGCTCAAGTCTCAAGAGGCCACTGTAGGGATTTGCCCTCCAAACGTCTCCCCATAAAACAGGGCAGCAAGCAAAAGGCTTGTGCTGTGCTCCAGTAAAACCTTTGGTGTCTCTAAGTTGCCATCTCTATGGATTCCACATGTTGGAGAGTGCCCTGGACATTGTCCTGTCTTCACACTCAGAGCAAGACAGGGTTATTCCATCTTATCTGCCTCCTTGGAGAAGGGGACTTTATGATTGAGGGTTCATCTTCCGATCTCTGCACACAAGGGGGAAAGGACTAACCCATTGTTCCCTCTCGCTGTAGAAAGGGACTCACAATTTCCTCTCAACACAGGTGAAGGGAGTGACTGTCCCCCTCCACTGCCCAGTCCATAGATCTATGGAGCCATGGCAAAGTCATCCACTGTGTCATGGGAGGAATGAGACATGGCCAACTCAAGGGGTGTCAACCCAATCCATTCCCCTTGATGGGTCATAAAAACTTGGAGCCCATTTCTCATAGGGATTGAACGATAACACAGAGAAAAGGGAGGTATCAACCTGATCCCTTTCCCTAGACTGGTGGTCAAAACCCAGTACTTGGTCTGATGACTGATGTCTCATGTCTAAACCTGGTTACCAGCACTCAGTGACTGATGACCAGAGACAGAATAAGGAAGATTAGTACCAATCAATATACCAGGTGCCTGGTGCCCAGTGACAGTACCCAGTGACTGGTGACAGACACTCGGCAGCCTTTTTATGAATGCATTTACCCACTCCACCACCCTCTGAAGTATACTGAATGCTGAAAGGAAATCCAAGAAAGTAATAATGAACTAGTACGAAAATTGGGCAGGTAACACTTCCCCCAACACCAGTTACTAATTGAGGAATAAATATGAAGCACTACTTCACTAGCGTGGCACTAAAAATGCTCAAATGAAAAGGGACACAGATAAACGACAATTACGCAAGGATGAGGGAGAAAATATTAAATACAAGACAAAAAGTATATGATTGACACTAGAAATGTCAAAAAACGACTTAAATGATAAAACGTCAAGAACACATGAGATGTGAGAACTGCATTAAGTCCAAGGAAAAGAAGCACAATATTCCAAATGATGGAGGTTGACCAAGGTATCAGACTGTATCTATACCTTCAATTACTAAGTGTTGGAGGGAATAATCACTTTGGATGGGGGGGCTAGCACAGGAAAAGATATAGCAACGCAGTAATAACAGATAAAGTATTACTGCTATTTAAATTCTTTTTTTGTTACGTTGAGACTGTGCGCACCCACTTGTTTAGCCCCCAGACTTGAATCCCCCTCCTTTGCTATTTGTTCCCTCTTTCTCTGTTATTCTCGCAGTTTAATTATACATATTTTCCTGTTCATGGTTAATTTAAAATAAAGAAATTCACTTTTAGCTGTAACTTAGTGTCATGCGACAGTTTTCAGTGACCATTCAAACCCTCTCCCCTTGTCTTTTCTATTATGCAATAAATACATTCATTACCAATATACTTATTATACAATTAACTATACTTTCATCAGGCTTCTGTCATTCTGCATTCAAGTTTTTTCTTTATGACTAGCAAGCATGGGTTTTTAGACAGCTTTTGCATATACAAATTTTAGCAACATTTTTTCTAAATATAACACGTTTTAATTTACAAAAATAAGAAACTAAAACAGATCAACTGAAATTTGTGTCATTGGCATTATGTTAATGTTATCTCAAATTTGATCTGGAAAAAAACAAAACTTGTCTCTTCATTTATAAGGGCAACGACATAGATAACTCTGTGCCCCACTGTGATCTCTCTCTCTCTACTGCAATGAAACTCTTTAACACATACATGCTTGCTGGGGTGTGCAATGAAACTCTTTAACACATACATGCTTGCTGGGGTTATAAGCAGTAAACCACACTCATTTTAGTGACTAACTCAACTCTGCAGTGATCAGTGGATGTAAATCCGTCATAGAGCACTGTGTGCAGAGCTATTCTCCACGTGAAGCCACAGCAGCTCCAATATAACATATAGAGAGATGGTGGAGGGAATTTTTCTTAATCATCTCCATGCTCTCTCTCCATTTCCCTGCAATGTGTGGAGAAACAAAAAAGTGCGTTGACCTGTATTGGAGCAGGGATTCGAACAATCACATGTTTTGGAGAAAACAGTGGACAGTGACAAACATTTATATTAAAGTTCTTGGTCACGTAATCTTTAAAAACACCTAAATGGAGAAAAAATTTCTTTAGATATACATCTTGTCAATCTTACAACAACAAAATATATTGTCCTATCCTGTTTTGATGATATACTGTTTTGATGCAGTGTCACTGACTCCCAGTTCTTAGCAGAATGTATCTATGAATGACATCATGACCACAACATTTGTTTACACTGGTCAATACTAATTCATATGGACAGAAAAATTTGTCAAAATCCCATCATTATCAGTTGTGAATTGAAACAAAGATACATAACATGCAAACAACTCCATTTCAATAATGCTCTTTTTTCAAATCAGAAAGTTCTCATGAAAACTCTTACTAACTAACCTGATGGGGAAAATCAACTTCCCGCCTTAAGACATCCCGTCAGCTACACAAGTGATAGCAACATGACCAACAGTGGAAAAATGCATCAGTAACACTGTTTAGAATGGTGTACTGCGGCATCAAGTTTCATATGGAGCTGTATAGCTCTTTGTTATCATAATTTGTGCTGCATATTTACAAGAAAAACATACTTTTACCATATATTTTATAGTTAGATAAGCAGCCTCTACACTTTTTTCTTATTTATATGAAAGTATTAGTCTAAAAGAAACAGATTAGGAATGTTAATTTAAGTTTCTTTATGTGATTTTTCTTACAAACTTGCATTTCTTATGTGCTACTGATATTATTCTGCTATATACTTTTGTCATGGATCATATGTACAACAGTGTAACAGAGAGAAGTAGATTCATTTGAAGCACGTCAAAACAAGTGATGTAATACACAAACTTTCCAACAAGAGGGTCAGCTGGTTGCAAGAATGCCAGGAAGAGTTTGAGTGAATATATTAATGACATATAATATGCATACTTGACTAAAATAACTAACGTTTCAAATGAAATGTGTTGCTGTTGTTGTGGGTTTAATGCCATTTTTCAGCACACAATAGGCTATACATGGCGGAGGAAGAACCACCAAGCCACAAAAAGCTACTGGCAAACTTTCTCACATAACGATGTTGGTGGAGCCCGAGACTCGAACCCACATGGACAGAGGTGAGATGTCAGTGACTGGTAAAGGTGAGCACCAGAGACCACTTGGCCACCTGGGGCCCGCAAATGAAATGTGAGGTATCACAATGAATGGAGTGTATTTAACGGTTTAAGTGCTGAAATGCATTAAAATTGAGGACTCCAGGATATATCTTGTTTCTATCTAGTTCATTTTGTTGTTCATGGAAGCTGACACATTTGATTGACATCTACTATTACTACAATTGCTTATTTGATATGTGAATTGTTATTGCAAGCTACTGACATTTTAAATAGAACAATCATCTTGTACATACTGATCTACCATATATACTCACTGCATAGACCCAGCTCTGGCATCGCAAGTATATATGGTAACTCCTATCTGCCTTGAGGAAGACCCTAAAATCTCCTGCACTATGAAAATCTGTGAAAGTATGGACAATTTGTGTTGCTTGTAATAAATAATGAACCTACCCTTGCTTTTTCAAGTGCCTCTGCCACCTTTGTAAATGCTCTGAAATGAAAACCACTCATCTTAGCTCAATATTCAATACATCTTTATTAAAACTTACATAAGAATAGAACATTTATGATATTGTAAAGGTGGCTGATATACTCCCCCTTTTTGTTTCTTTTTAAGATGTTTCATAAATTTGGTCAATTCTTACCAACTTACTGGCAGAAAAAGATTATCTAACAAAAGACTGGCACTAGCACAATTGACTGAAATCTTCAAACTGAAAATAATCTTAATTTGTATTTATCAGCACCAAGTGTCTAAGTGAGGAGAGGGATGTGGATTTCAACTGTGTATAGGCATAATTGTATTATTTTGACTCGACAACATAGCTTTTTTTGACTGAAATTCAGGCTTTTTAAGAAAGAAAACAAAACTATAAACCTTGGATACCCGAGTCACACTTACATTAACATAAAAACATTGATCTACAAAGAATTTTTCCAAGGACTTTTCAAGTGTGTCTGAGAGCTCATGAAACAAAAGGGAAAAGAAAAGTTGTGCATGTCCTATGCTGTAATTTTATTTATAAGCCAATTTGTGTGCTTTGTATCTTTACATAAATTCTCAAACAGTTCAAGATTTGTGTACGACATGTTCTTCCTTTTCTTTACTTGAATGGGAATATTTAAATAACAAGAGATCCATGTGGACCTGAGATTGCTCACCAGATATCTGCCTAATACCTAAAGCATGAACAGTTGGACATCAACTCTAGGTTAGTAGGACGCTTTGTTAAAATTCCTTCCAAGTCTGTTGATTCCAAATGTTATGACAACAACTGCTGCAATTTTTCCATAGTTGTTATATCTTCATCCATATTTGATGGCATTTAAGCAAAATTTATCCAATATTAATAGACCTCTATGGAAGGATGCTTTCTGTCAAAGTTGGTCAAATTCTGTTTTATAATTTTTTTCTATTATGTTTTGTAACTATTTTTCTATTTTTAGCAATGGTGGCCATATTTTATGGTGAATCATCATAATTTCTCTAAACGTCAATTGCTTTAAATGACTTTTTGCAAGAAGTTAGCAAAAGTTTTTCTATTTTCAGAAGCAGCAACCATATTTGATGGCAGTTTGGCAGCATCTGCAAAAACTTACAAGCTCTTATGCTAAGATGCTTTGTGTCAAATTGGGTCAAATTCTTTCGAGTTGTCTTTTTTAAAAGAAAATATTTAAAGGATTTTCTATTTTTAGTAATGGCATCCATATTTGATGGATAATCAACATCATTTGTAAAAATTTGAAAGCCCTTGATACCAGAATGTCTTGTCAAATTTGGTTAAAATTCTGCTTAGCAGATTTTGAGAAGACATTTAAAGTTTTTTTTCTATATTTAGTAACAATAGCCATATTTGATGGCAGATTGGAATCATTTGTATAAAACAGATGTGATTGTAAAAATTAAAAAAGCACTGAAAGTAGACAGCCCCAAATAAAGTCCTGGGGCACTAGCCAAAGAGGAGTCAAAGGGGGCAAAAGCACCTTCCCCCCAATTTAATTTTGGGCTTTATAAACTACATAAAATGCCTTTTCCTGATATTTTTCAGTAACATTTTTGTCCCACAAATTACAATTCACATAAAAATCTTTAGACAATAATGAATATGTAATGTCCACTCTAAGTTGTAAAGAAGAAAAATGTATGCTATCAACTGAATTAAGGGAGTACAAGGTAAAAGGAAAAAATATTCCCAATGTTCTTCATCAGTATAATCCTACCATTGCCACTGCAATAACTAGAGGAATGGTGAGCAATTTGCTCCCACCTCTCCTGCATCCCACCCCTACCCCATGATGGGAGCTGAATCTATAGTAAAACAGAAAAGGTGCAAAACTCCTTCTGTAAAAAGTGTGAGTGCAATGATTTTTCAACATGCATATCTTCTGATGATGACCATGTTATGTATTAAGTTTCACAGCAATGCACTAAAAACTGCAAGAATAGTTGCAGTCACAAAATTCTGGTATCCAGCTTAAAGTCAAAAAGGGCAATAACTCTTACAAAAAGAATCCCTCAAAGGGATTTGATGCTCTACTGGCTGAAAAGAATTTCCAGGAATTCAAGATATGATGATTTCTTAATTTTAACTGCTGAGTGTTGAAATTGATCTGATATTTTTGAGCCATACATTGTTTAAATTAGACGCTGTGGCAGGCATACTGGGTGCAAGATCAGCACCATTTTCCTTTAGGCCAACCAAAAAATATAGGTCAGTTGGTGAAAACCCATGACCATCCATATAGGCAGAATAGTAATGACAAGATTTTCAAAATGGCCACTGTGGCAACTCTATTGGGTTTCCAAGTGGAACCATTTTCATTTAGGACCAACCAGACATTATAATAAGTTCTCTGGTAAAACCCCATGTTGATATTACTTTCCATTCAGGAGGAGTAGCGATAACAAGATTTTCTAGATGGCTGCCATGGTGGCCATACTGGACATGAAATCTGCACCATTTTCACTGAGGATCAACCAGACATCATATAAAGTCTTTAAATGAAAAACCATGTTGATATGACCATCAATTCAGAAGGAGTAGTGATAACAAGATTTTCAAGATGGCCATAGTCGATGTCCAAGTGGAACCATTTTCATTTAGGACAAACCAGATACCATGAGAAGTCTTCTGGTGAAAACTCCATGTTGATATGACTAGCCATTCAGGAAGAACAGCAATAACAAGAGTTTCAAAATGGCTGCCATGTGGCGATATTGGATGTCTGAGCAGAACCCTTTTTATTTAGAACCAACCAGACATTGGGATGAATGTGTGTGTTAATTTTGATTGCATTACTTCAAGTAGTTCAGGAGGAGTAGCAATAACAAACTTGTGCTAACAGACTGATGGAACTTGGAAGATGGATGTCAGACAACAGGCCATCCCATAGGTTCTTCTGGTCTATGACCAGTTGAGCTAAAAACTGCAGGACTAGTTGCACTAATGAGTGCTGGATGAATGGATAGACAGAAGGCCATGAGGATTAATATATACCCCCCATATCTTATCTACTACATCCAACCTCACAATCACCATGGGGTCTATAACATACTTCATACACAGCCAAAGTATACTGCATGTATAAAAAGATACATCAGATAATACTGTACGTGATGCAAGTTACAAGCTCCTTTGACTGTCAACATTTTTAGAAATGAACAGAACAATTATATACTGCAGCTGAATGTTGTCCATTGAAAACCAATGACCTCTGATTCCAAACTGACCAATCAGACATCAAATTATACCAGCAGAACTTAGCTTTCTGACTGGATTAAAGTTCATTTTGAGGGCACATACTAAAGTGCAATCTAAATGTGTGCTAATGTGTTAGATCAGTGACCTGAATATGCAGAGGCACTGATGAAAATCCAAAAGTGAAAAAAAGAAAAGACACGGAAATTGAAAATTTCAATTATGATTTTCCACCAAAACATGGAATTCTCACAACACTGATATAACTAAAAGACCTTTATTTCAGGATGCTTTCTGTCAAATTTGGTTTAAAAACTGTTCTAATTTTAAAAACATGATGCTTCCTGTCAAATTTGGTCAAATTCTGTTTAGCAGTTTTTGAGAAAAGGTGGATTCAAGACTTTTCTATTTTTAGAAACATGCTAAATTTGACTGCAGATCAGCAACATTTGTAAACAAGAAGCCCAAGTGAGACTGATATCACTCACCTGGGTAGTTGTCATATGTCAGCTCATGAATGCAAATTCACATACGAATTGAAACTGTAGATGGGAAAGAAAAGCTTGAAGCACATAGTTGCTACATTGTCTATTAATGTTGGTGTGATTAAACTTCTTTCCTAAACTGTATAATAGGATCAATTGTTTGGCATAAAAAAGAAAAGTCATTTATACCACCAACTTTGACCTCTGGATCTCTCCAGCCCCTGGGGACTCAGCCCTCATATGTAACTTAGAAAATGTTCATTGCTGCACCCTTTAAGTACATATGCTTACTTGGCTTTACAAGGAATCAATCTGTGCAGTCAGCATTGATTCCTGGGTCTGTACTTACCCAACCCAAGGCCCTGCCCATGGAGTCACAACTTTAATGCCATTGAGATCTGCACTCAAGGGAGCTCCGGCGGCTCAGTGGTTAAGGCACTGAACACCTGACCAGAAGGTTCCAGCTTGCAACCCTACCATCTGATCAGTGTGGATCGACTACCAAATTTCTGAGGATTTTTTAAAGTTTCTTTTCTCTTAGTAATTAAATTTGGAATGTATCAGGAGGAAACCATTTTGGGTTATTATAATTTTATTTATATTCTTAAAAGTCAAAAATACAATAAATATACATTTTAAATAATTTGTGAGTAATGGCACTTAATATATGAAATGCCTTAAAATAAGGCACAATACATGTGATAATATATCAACAACAAATGTTTCAGGCACTTTCATATGGCAATACTAGCAACTGTCCAACTATATTTAACCAAACTTATTAAACCTGCTTCAAAATACTCAAGAATTTTAAATTTGGTTAAATTTATAGAAATACTTCTCTGCAAATAAACCTGGACATGGTTTTTACAAGTAAAATGTTCTTTTAAAGCAAATTTTTTTTCTTGCACACAATTAAAAATGTAGAGAAATTCTGATACTTAGATACATTTATTATTGTGCATCAAAGATGCTTGTAGTTCTTCAGTCGAGAGGCTACAGTGCATCATTGTAAATTCCCACATAGATTTTATCCTTAGTAAAATAATTATTGGGGTGCATCAGAAATGCAAAACAACATTTCGGGTTTGGTTGGGTTAAGCCTGCTTTAATGTGGTTAACTGAGCAGCTTTAGTTAGTTTTTTTTAGGCAATGAGAATAAAGTATCTTGCCCAAGGACACAACATGGCAGCCAATCCAGCTTGGTCTTGGAATACAAAATTACTGATGTACATCCGAGACACACAAGTTCTGGTTTGGTTGGGCTAAACCTGCATTAACATCTTTGCCAAGCAGCTGTGTATATTGTTTATTCAGCAATGACAGTAAAGCATCTTGCCTAAGGGCACAACATGACAATTGACCCTGCCTAGCCTGGGAACTGAACCTGGTATGCCTGCTTAGGAGTAAAGCACATTAAGCACTGGTATTTTACAAACAATTCATATAAGTATATTATAAAATTATTACCAACTTTGAGTCCTACTTGTTTTAATTGCTATTTTATATGTTTCTTCAGAGGAGACTGTGCTGAAGTCAACTGGGTCTAGTCGTCATCTAGGCAGCAGCCACTGGACCTACCAAATTCACATTTTGTCTCTGCAAAGCTAAATCCCCGAGATAAAATCTCAAGAAGGTTGACTGTGCATGTAAACCAACAGCTTCTATTATGTTTCAGATTGAGCCATTATGTTCAAAAGTGAGGCTTGCAGAGATTGCTCGAATTTCTTGCACTAAAATCTTCATAAGGTGACTCAGATCTTTTGAGACTTCAGAGTACATTGAGCATATAACTCATTTCAGCCACGATGATAGGGCTTGACAAGTGATATCCTCTTTCCAAACATTCACCAGAAAAAAAGCCATTTTCTTGTTCACAACTTTTCTCTGAGCGCTTCAAGTAATGCTTGTGGAGGCAGACAGGATTTTGCATGGTTGCTTCTCTCAACTTATCTATGAGCAAGTGCATATGATGACTCTCTGATTCCCCACTGACAGCAGCCTATTCTTGGCTAAAAAGCCTGGTAACATCATTAGGATCATGGAACCATCCATTCTGAACTGAAGATAGTTCAGGTCCACTGAAATGGCATGTAACTCGCACACCATGCATGCCAAAGCTAAAGCTATCAGGAAACATGTTTTGTATGATTGAAGCTTCAGTGAGGTTCTGGCTAACGTCTCCAATTTAACTGAATTGAGCCATGTTGAACCCATGACAGATTCCATTTCAGAAACAGAGTGAGGGATTTTGGTCTATTCAAGTCAAAATTGGCTAGTAGGTCTGATAACTCTTTATCATGACCGATATCCCCTCTGCCATGATGCGAGAAAGTGTCGGATATTATGGATCGGAAACCTTTGATGGTAATCTGGGCCAGCTTTTATTGAGGAACTGAGGCACTCAAATGGATGATGTTACTGACTGTGCACCAGTCCCTGAATACATGCCACTTTCCCACTAAAACCTTCAAAGTGGAGGGTCTTCTTGCTTGTGAGATTCTCTTCACAATCGAAGGTTTAAATTCCTTCCTTTGCAAGGCTCCCCTGACAAGAGACAGGCGTGAAGGAGAAGTCGGTCTGGACTGGGATGGAATAACTGTGACCTCATTTGTTTGAGAAGATTCGGCTTGGTCAGAATCCTACTGGGCAGATCTATAGCCAAATCGAGGAAATCACTGAATCAAAACTTGTCCCATCTGAGAGCGGCTATCAGAATTAATTTACAGTTCTGACCCCTGATCTTCCGTATCATTATCGGTACTAAGACTGGGTGGGTAGGCAAAGGCCTACAACCCCTCCCAACTGATTTAAAGTGCATCCAAGGCCCAAGCTTCTGGGTCCAGAACTGGAGAGACAAAAGTGGGCAGTTTGTGATTCCACCTTGTTGCAAAAAGATTGATCATCTGACACCCCAAAGTGTGCAAATCTGATGAAAGATTGATCGATGGATGGACTATTTAGTAACGGTGGCCATATTTGATGACGAATTGGCATCGTTTGTATAGATTTGAAAGCCCTTATTACCAGAATGCTGCCAAATATGGTCAATTTCTGCTAAGCAAATTATGAGTAGTAGTTTAATGTTTTGTCAATTTTTAGTAATGGCAGCCATATTTGATAGCGGATTGCATCATCTGAACAAATCTGAAAGACCTTCATGCCAGGATGCTTTCTGAAAATGTGTGTCAAATTCCATTGAGCAGTTGTTTCTGAAATTGTTTTAGCCTTTTTTTCTATTTTTAGTAATGGTGGCCATATTTGATAGCAGATGGACATCATTTCAGCAAATTTAAAAGACCTTCATGCCAGGATGCCTTCTCTCAAATCTGGTCAAATTCTGAAGAGTGGTTTTAGAGTAGAATTCATGTAAAGGTTTATCTATTTTTAGTAATGGTGGCCAAATGTGAAGGTGGATAGGCATCATATGAAAAAAAATTGAAAGACCTACATATCAGAATGCTTTCAGTCAAATTTGATCAAATTCTATTGAGTGGTTTTTTGAACATAAGTTGTTTAAAGTTTTTTTCCTTCTATTTTTTAGTAATGGTGGTCATATTTTATTGTAGATCAGCTTTATCTGAACAAATATGAAAGACCTTCATACCAGGATACTTTTTATCAAATTTGGTCAAATTCTGTCAAGCAGTTATTGAGAAGTTGTAAATAGCAACTGTGAATAGACAACAATGCATGACACATGATATACTATGCACTATGCATGATGGACAAAGGAACATACCATAAGCTCACTTGGCCTTATGGGCTGGTAAGCTAAAATCTGAAAGCCCTCTTTGCCAGGTTGCTTTGTGTAAATTAATTGGATAAAGTCTGTTTCTCAGATGAAGTTGTTTGAAAACTTTTCTATTTTTAGTAACAGTGGCCATATTTGATAGTAGAAAGAAATTTATTTGCACAAAATTGAAAGCCACTATGCCATGATCCTTTCTTTCAAATTTGGTCAACTTCTGTTAAGCAGTTTATTAGTTGTTCCAAGTTTTTCATATTTGTAGTAAAGGCTGTCATACTGAATCATGGATCGCCATCCACTAAATAAAGTTGAAATGCCATGATGCCAGAACGCTCCTTGTGCAAACTGGTCAAGCAGTTTTTGAGAAATTGTAAATAACAATTGTGAATGGACAACGCACATTAGATGACAGACATTGCACAAAGGACCATACCATATACTCATTTGAATTTATGGCCAGGTGAGCTAAAAACAAAAAATCCAGTGTTAGATTGAGAATAAGACCTGTATTTGCCTGGTATTTAGCCCTTGTGAAAATCCATGGATCTACTCCAATCTGATTAAAATTGAGATCTATTTATAATAAGTACTGTATATACTCGTGTAAAAGCCGATACCACCTGCAAACTGATAGACCCAGATCTGCTGGCGCATTATGCGACGGCAGATCTGGGTATATGGAGTTTGTAAGGACTATTCAGTAGAACAAACAACATAGACCCTGATCTGCCAGCGCATTATGTGACGGCAGATCAGGGTCTATGCAGTTTGCAGTTGGACCCGGATTATACGTGAGTATATACAGTAGATCTGACAGGCAGCAATAAAGGTTCATGTTCTGGTGACCTTTGGAATTCTCCATCCACTTATTTTTAGTAACATATCAGATAAAGCATTGCGGTTTGTGTTAGGGACAGTAATTATTAGAAATGTTATGTTCTGAATAACGTTTTTCACTTTCATAAATGTAAAAGTTGTAATTTGATTTGTGATTTGAATGATCAACAGAACTTGATCTTGTATTGGTGTCTGTCTGTCCATCCATTAGATCTCCATTATGTCGGAAATCTTGATTTTAATCAGACTGAGATCTACCCAAATCATGATATGGTTCAGACACATGTCATTATCTTGATGAAAAAACACACAAAAAAACAAATCAGCTACATGATCTATGAACTATACGTGCTATGAACCTTATGAACTATACGTCTTATGGACCTTTACACTTAAATTATGTCAACCATGTAGCACATGTAACATATTTGTACAGACACGGCATAAAATGCCTCCAGTCCATGTTGCAATAAAAAGAGAACCGAAAACACCAGGTCTCTAAATCACTACAAATGCATCCAGCCAATGTCAAGTGTGAATCAGACTTATAAAGAATACATAGATGGAGAAATGTGCTGCAGCCAACAGAGAATCCAATGCAGGACCTCAGCAATTTACGCACTATACTACTCCCCCACCAAACAGAAACTCTGCAAGATAATACATGAATCCTTGTGTTAGAATGTCATATCCTTTATTACTTACTTGTCCAGTTCTGTGTTTTCTATGGTAGCCAGCTGCATCAGGCCTGAGGATATTTGAATGTAATTGTCAGCAACATCTGAAAGACAATTTGAATCTTTTATGTAAAAATATTTCTTGTATGAAGATAACAGCTGCAGTAGTTGTTACACTGAACTAGAGGCCCCCATGATCCTGAGAATGATCATCTGACCGACTTTTGTTAAAATCCAATCCAAAGCTCAGATTTAGCCAAAACTGATTCAGCACTTTTGAGAATAAGCTATTCAATTTTGTACAGTGTTCCACCTTACAAGGCTACCACTTCTGCAGCAGAAAAGTGGCCTAATAAAAGAGGTAACCTTTCTAGAGGGGGATCACATAGACACGATCAAGAATTACATATAAAGCAGGGCCTGAAAATTTCATTTTTGACTCAATGGTCCAGGACCAGTAGGACCCTACACTGCCCAGGTCCACATAAGCCAAGAACCGGTTCAACAGCTACGTCTGACATGCAATTATTTACTACAATGCATTAACATTAATGAAAAACAGGAAAAAATAACAAAATTAATGCAAATTGAAAATTCAGACAACTCCTTGGTATTGGTGCTTTCTGGGAACAACCCATGGAGTTGAGGAAAGATGTACAGCCGTGACTGTTGATGTAATTTTTTACCAATCTTGATCATTCTTTTGCTGAATGTTACAAGCTAACTCAAAATCAGAGAAAGGTTTTCCAGCTTTAATCACCCATATGCGGTGTTGAAAAGACATTCAAGCCTTTTCTTCTGATCTGCACTTAAGTCTGTAAAGGCTTGAGCAATCGGGGTCTTGACGATGGAGGAAGATATGGTTGATTAAGTAGCAATAAACTTTCCGGTGCAAGTATTATGATCTTTGCTGGTTTCATGTGCTATCAGTGGGTCAGTTTTAAAACTGGACATGCCTTTTAATAAGGCACCTGAACAATTTGCCGACTCTGGGTATGCCGTACATGCTGAACAAAACATAAGTGACCTTGTTTCATCATACTAAACCCATGGCCAAGTCTTTTTCCAGTCATCCTGGAAAGTTCAAATATGTTTATTTTTATCATAGTGTGTGTTCTTTTCGGACGTGGGATGACCGAGGTCCTGCAGTGCAACATGTCTTGTAGCAGATGAATTCCCTGTGGTTGATTCTTGCCCCATGCTGGTAAACCAATACTTAAACAAACTCAAAGTCATCCATCTAGAACATATGGTAAGCCAATACTGTTGATACTTAGTTTTAGCTATGGTTGAGAACAGATAAATGTTTGTTTGACGAAGATCAAGCATAGACTGGAGATCCATGTATTGCATGCTAAATCTGCCAATTTCTAGCAACATTTTACACCACCAGTCTCTCACTACTGATTGAATTCTGCTTGCATCAGTGTACTTGAATAACTCCTTTCAGATAATTTAAAGATTAAAAAGTTCATTTTCTTCAATTTAAAGGAATAAGTAAGAAATATTAAAGGTCTAGCAGGCTAGTGCTGCTGACATGACAGGTACATAGCTAAATAAATTGGTTTTGGACCTTGGACCACTGTAATTTTCAGGCCCTGTAAAGAAAAAAGGTGTAACTGATTTTTAAAAAATATTAAATATTTTCATTTAAAAATCACATGCATATTATGGAATCAATCTGATAAAACTTCTATTAGTGTCATTTAAAATAATTATCAATTATCAAAATCATGGTGCAAAGCCATTCAAAAGTCTTGTCAATAAATTCAGCATTCAAACATCTGACTGTAACTAATTTACTGTCATTCCATTTTCCCAATGATGCAGAATGATTTATCACTGAGATGTTTATCTGAATCTTCCAATGTCAAATTTCTCAGAAATGATCAAACTCTTCACCTTTTCATTCAGCTGAATTACTTTCAATTATTCTTCTAAACCAAGAATTTTTCTCTTTCTCATTAACATTTGACACTTTTTGTAACAACTTATTCATCATGGATGACTATACCACAGTCAAACTAATTTCAGGTTTTACATGAAATGTTGTGTGTTTACAAAGGAAGTGAGTTTGTCATGTGATCGACTAATTATAGTCTGGTGCCCTTTCAAATACATGATTTTGTAATCTATGAAGGAGAAGTCAAGAAGGCATTCACACTATTTTTGCTTTGAGGCAACCACACAATGCTGACTTAAGCTAAAAAATACAGCATTTCTCTGCTGTTAGCATCTGTTATGTTAATAATTATTGGTGGTATTAATAGCCAGTAATTATTAAATGACAAAACCTGACAACAAATTAAAAATAATTTTCAAAAGTTCATTAAATTTCTAGACAACAAATGTGTTTATTTTTTAGACCAACAGGGAAAAATTCAAGTTGGAACATAAACTTATATTTGGTTTAGTTTGGTTTGGTGTTTAACAGCACAGCAACACAAGTAGATTATTCAGTGCCAAGGCAATTGCAATTAACCCATACTGAAAAACATGTGATTGAATACATGACCATCAAACCTAGAAACCACATTGATTATCCTTATTACACCCCAAGTTCGACCAACCTTCCAGGGGGATACCTCTCTTACCAAGAAAGATATCTGTTGTAAATGTCATGGATCTAACACAACTAGACTATTGTGAACAATTATCTCCAATGGTAGTATATTCTTTATTTGTAAAAGAAAATAACAAAACATTATGATATAAGTGTTCTCTATTTGCAAACATGGATTTAATGCAACCTAGTTTACCTAGCCCAGATCTGACTGGCACTGACAACTTAAAATACCAGGCTCATCAGACACAATAGAGATAAGAAAAGTATGAAAAACTAGGGCCACTGGCGACTGTGAAGGGACAAGGCCTGGAGACGGATCAGAATTGGCGGCAAGGTCAGAGAAGTCTTTGTTCTGGCTTATGTCCTTCCTTCCATGATGGTGAATTCATACATGGCAACCCCTAGAGCGGCATAAGTGTAACCTACGTGGCAAAAAGCGTAATCTGATCATAAAAAGTGTAATCTATATATTACTTGCCATAATTACAATAAACTGTATGAAAAATGTACATTAATTTTTGCTACTAACCTGGATCTGCAGTTAGTTACAATTATTATCACAAATGGGCAAAATCCGTGTGGATTAGTACCAGAATACAAACACAAAACATACTGACAAATTATTTATATACAACACTCACTTTAACTAGTCTACATGTTGAACTTTCACTGAATGATCGTAAAGTCCACACATTCTGCAATGAGCATGACAATGTGCTCAACCTGAAAGCTTCTCTTTAAATTTGTAAAGCACTATTGATTTGTCTTTTTTCTGATCTGACATTTTTCGAAGTCTAAAAAGATCCCTTTCCTCTAATGTTTTTCACTCATATAACATCACAAATCACATCAATAAAGCCTGTTTTGCTTAACATCTGGCGCCATTTTTTTAAAGTATAGACTGGTCCGCTACCTAATTATACTATCAAAATATAACGCACCTGTGGGACAAGTTTTCAAAATGAAGAAACCCATGGGGTTTTTTTTAAATGTGTCATATACAGCTGCTATAAATAGAAAATAAGGAAAGCACATGAAGGTCTACGTGGGACAAATGTACTCTTATGCTATTCTTATGCAACAATCTTTTTAGAATATTCTCAAATTTATATTATCTGTGGGATTAAAGAGATGATAATAAAAGTGACTAACACAACCTTTTATTGCTTTAATTTTTTTTTTTTTTAAATGTACCAAGAAAGTGTAATCAATATATAGGCAACCGTAAGACATAATTAAGTGAGAAAAAAAACTTAATGATTATGCCAAAGGTGTAATAGTTGGCATGTATGTGAATTGTGTCTGAGATCATGGACCAGTAGTCCTTGACAGTGATCGTAGCTAACTTCTGCTCAAAATGCTATAGGAAGAACTTTGCTATCTGTGGTAACAAGGTTCTTAAGGAAAAGATGTCACTTCTCACACCATGTTTTTAAAGAGGTGAACCTTCTTGCCCTCACAGTTCTGTCCAATACTGGGTTCGGATGGAAAACCTGCATGCATGTTTATTCCTTCAGGGAAGGTGAAGGTAGGATTCTCCTTCAAATCTGTGCCACTATATTCAGAAGATCGCTGATCCATGATTTTTCCCACCTGAAGGGAGCAATCAGGATTAATCAGCACCAGGCTTCTTTCCCTTGCTTTCTACAAGACTTTGGTAATCAGCAGGGTAGGGAAAAAGGCATGTGCCAGAAAAGTGCATCAAATGCCCAGGCTTGTGGATCAGCTCATTCCATCAGGGCAATGAGATTGCTAGGACATTGATCCTGCCTGGGATGTGGCAGACATGAATGAGAATTTGTTGACACCAACTGAGAAAATCCCACACCAGAAGGCAGAGATATGGGAAAATTCCTCCTTATTTTCTGATGTAATTGAGGGCAGTTGAGTTGTCCGACACAAAGAGAATGCACTTTCCAGACAGCATCTTCTGCCAGGATTAAAAGCCAAAAACTGTGGACTTCATCTTCAGGAGATTAATATGTATAGAGTGCTCTTGAAGGTACCAAACCCCACTTACTTCTAGAAAGGAGGGCAGGATGTAGGCACCTCTGCCAGATTGTGTCATGGAAGTGGAGGTGGTAATGAAGACATTACATGATTCTGTCCACAATTCTTGTAAAGACCAACAAACTGACATTCAGACTGAAAGGAAGTGCCCTGAACTGGAACATGCTGTCACTGTATGCAAACCTTAGGAATTTCCAGGAAGATCTGTGAATAGGAATATGAAGGTATGCATCTTGGAGGTGTAAGATGGACTGCAAAACAGGTCTCCATTTACTCAGTATTACACTGTAAATGTCATTTTTCAGGTAGACTGATGCTCTATGTAAAATTCACTCCATCAATCTGATGCAATGCAACACTGTTCTGACCTGCTACTGAAATCTGCATTTGTTATCGGTCAGAGGTCAACTGAGGTTTAACTTTGCCTAAAGTCCATACCTGTCAACAAATCCTAATTAGGTGTATTTAACAAATAATCAGCTTTCAAGTACACCACATTCATGGATTAAATGAACACGTTGACTACCATAATGGTTTTGAAAGACCATTTATCAATGGCTGAATTAATTCAGCACTGATTGGTTCTGCCAAAAATAGACACTACAGCTCTCCCTCGATAACTTGTGAACCCACTTTAACGCAGGGTTAGGCATGGATCTCGTTTATTTTTCTTTCTAGAAAATACCAACAGGATTGGCCCCTATTTGTTGAATGTGAAGAAAATCGTGATCAAAACTAGTAAATAAAATCTTGATAAACTGCTCGTTTTATCATCAAAAATGGTGATTACTGACTGGAACTATGAATCAACATCATGAAATGCACAACTTTTAATAAGAAATCATGTATTTTGTTACATTTTCTTTACAGAAAGAAAAATTCTCAGAACACTGTAAATAACAATATTCAAAAAAATTTTGATCCATGAAAATGTCAGTAATGCCTACTGGTGGCAGCACTTTAAAAAAAAAATACCAAATAAGTAAGTTTTGTCAATTGAAATTCCTGTTTAAGTACTATCTTTTAATTCAGTTTCAGTGTAATCATCATAAATGTGATATGTCCTCTTGTATTAAATTGTTAAAAGTGTCAATCTACCATCACAGCAATGTCCATGAGCATTTATTTCTGAGAACCTAATTAAGTTCTGACAGCATTTTGATGTACGATTTGCATGTTTGTTGTATTGTTACAATCAATTAAAAGTAAACCTGCTTGTATTATCACATTAATTACATCTTTTTTTATCAAATCAAATAAAGGGGGTGGAATAAAAAAGTTAAAAGGCATGCAAATCCTACCCACGTAAAAACTAGCAGTCATGGCAATGTGTCAGATTTCAATTGACCAATCAAACACTGTTATTAATATTATTATGTAAGTAACATAATTAAAGTATCTAACATTAATCAATGGTTTATCCTACTAATTCACAAATGTGATCAAGGATAGCAAGCGAAAGGAGTACTCACTGACAGAAAAGTTTTGTTTCATAGATACAGTTCATTATGGAGAAGCGAGTTCCAAAGTTTGTAGTGAACCTAAATTCCTGAATTCTCACTCAGAGGTTTGCTCAAGGATGAGCAGAAATTACACTATTACTTGCAATGAAATCGCAGCATCAATATTTTACTAATAGAACAATAATAAATAAAAAAATTGAATTTCGACGTTAAGTTGTTTCACAAAATAAATGTCCCTAGAATCTGAAAAAAGGAAATCTTGTTTTGTTATTAATCAACAATAACACCTGAATATATCAATATTCACATGCAAAAAGCAGTGATGTAATACACAATGTTTTGGCTGGTACTCGTGATGTGTGTTGAAACCTCTTTGAGTTATGTTTTTAATGATCTTTCAGAGGCTGGTTATCTTGAAAATAAAGGTACTTTATACAGAAAGAGAAAAACTTCAGTAGAAAATGCTCACCATTGACAATTATTCCCAACATGATTATAAAACAAACATTACCATTAAACAGCCCCCCCCCCCCTCTTCTCACTGTCAATGTCCATCCAGGATTGCATCCCCTTCTTAATTTTTCAGAGGTCCCTTGGAAACTTGTGTCCTCAGTTATGCTGTGATCTGTGTTTTTGGACATGATCTCTGATCTGGAGGCTTTCCAAGATGATATGCAATACATATGGGTCATTTGGGCATCGTCTCTCCCATTCAGCAGTTGAGTATGCAAGTTTTCATTCCACAGGGATGTTAGAAAAGAGTGGCATGAGCCTGATGTTATTTTCTGTGGGAAGGTTGTTGCAGAGAGAAGTTGGGTCAAAACTGGTCCTTGTTTCCCTATGTCTTGTTATCAGTGGCTCTCAAAAACTGGGCACTTGTCATTGAAAAGAGCTCTGATTTTTTCCCATTTTGGCACGTCTTAGTGGGATCCTACCTACTTCCTCTCTGGTGTCTCATAGGAAATGAGGGCCGGGCTCTGGGATGCTGGGCCATCACAAAGTTTGCCTCTTTGGTGGCTGGTTTCCTGACCTCCTCTATATTGTTGTGGAGGCTGAAAAATAGCAGTTGTGATCTACAGATGGCCTTGTGATAGTTTTTTTGCAAATGTGGATGTTGATAGGAATGCATCTCTTTCCACAGGTTCAAGACTGAGAGACACAGCCTTGGCATTTCAGTGAATCGAGCAGCCCTGTTGAGTACACAATCCATTCATGAGACCAACTCCCTGGGAAGTCCTTGGTTAGGGTTATAAATGGAGGTGCCGAGGCTATGCTTAGATTGCTGAAATATAGCCACCAAATCCAAGTTAGGCATGGAGTCAATCATTATGATGTTGTGAACTAGCTGTTGCTTGTTGTGAAAGGAGGGTTTCAATAGCCCCAGACTGAAGTTTTGATTGGAGTCAACATTTCGAAAAGAAAGTCTCTTCAACTTGGGTCTTGAAGTTGCCTTTCTAAGCAATGCAGAATGTCAGCGACTCAACTGGAATGTTGCAGCTGTTTGAAAAAATATTTGTCCATTCTGGATGGGTTGACCGATGTGGGAACTCTGTAAAAGGCCACTAACAGAGCAGGTGGAGGCATACAGAACTATGGAGGCAGAAACAGAAAGATTTCAAATGACACAACGGAGGCCAAGTCTTTACTGGACATCATTGAATTGTAGAAGGAAGATGGCATTTGTCGGTCCTTGTCTTCAGACTTGGAAGAGTGGGGTAATAAGGAAGCCTCTGCAAAGGTAGTAACTAAGCTGACAAAGCAGGTGGACACCGCAGTGAACAAAGCTGGGTGTCCACCCCATGTTAGGACATGGTGATCTCCAGGTGTTCATTTTGAGTACTGTTCAAGGTCCAAGCCAGATACAGGGTGTCCAGGAATGGAAAGTCACTTTAGCCAGTACTGGGTCATGACAGAGCTGGGACTGCTGAAAGACATGTCTGTTCCTGGTCCACAATGCTTCCATAGGTTTACTACTGAACATTTAGAGAGATCGTTTCACAGAATCTGGTGTCAGCTACACCATATGCCCTCAGCAGAATCAGGGCTGGAGCTGGCATGACTGGTGTTATGCAATGTCTGAATCTTGAGTTTGTGACTGGGTGTACAAGGATGACATATCACCATACATAGTCCCAGTGCAAGAAGGCATAGTGGGGAATATGGTACTGGCCAGCTGATGTCTGGTGCTGAAGTATGCTACTTGAAGTCAAGGGAATGATCACCACAGATAGTATCAGGGGTTGTAAGTGGTGATGGGTTGTCTACAGCTGGTCTGAGTGGGCCACCATACCATGTTGGTACTAGCCCAGTAGCCTGTTCAGTGCTGGTATGCTCTGGTTGCAGCACTCTGGGCAAAAGCAGAGCTGTAACTGTAAGAGAGGCCCATGATAGTAGAGTTTGCCGGATCTTTTTACTGAATATGTGATCTTTCCACTCCGGGTGCCTCTAACAGACTAGGAAACATTACAAGTATGGTTCAAATGGCACCCCATACAATTTATACAGATGGGTGATTACCTTCCACCAACTTGAATCTTTAACACACATTTAAATCTACCGATTGTTGTTGGTATCTGTAATCAGAGCGAAACCATAGCATATGGAGATGAAACAAATCAAATACTGCACTGAGCTTACTGTGAAATGGATGCAATGAATTAAGATAAAATAAGATAAATGCCAGAGAAAATTACAGAAATGATCATATTACTAGGAATAAATGATTGTTTACAAGATATAGCTCACAAAACTGGTCGAGAACTGAGATGAACTGCAAGTACTAAAGACCATGGGGCAGGCAATTAAGATGGCACCAGTTAATTTATTGCATAATAGTTCAAATATTAATCTACAATACTAATAGAGACAGATTTAAAAGAAAACCAACAAAATTTAGCATGCATCCCAGAGGTGAGAAAAGTCAGAAGGCACAAAGTGGAATGTATTTGCAAGGCTTCTTGGACGAGTGTGCTGACCAGGCACGAGCAGAGGTAGCAACTGGTGACTGATTGGATTTGCCGCCAATCCCATTTATCCAAGGGGAGACAACTCTCATTTGACATCTGTCTGGGCAAGCAGATGACTTTAGAACTTCTGCTGATAAAACAAGCTAAAAGAGATGGTGAATGTCTTTCTTTTCTTGAAATGACTTCTTCTGCAAGGTAATACAGGTACTCCATATGCATTATGATGGGATAACGTATCTGAAAAAAGGCTGTGTAAAGGAAATCTGCCCCGAGTGAAGCAAAAATTCTGTAGTGCCTGAAACCCTGATGATTTCTCATATCAAATCTCCACATCATGTGTCATGTCATAAGTATTGTATGAGCGAAGCTGGTTTCGGTCTGAAGAAACTTAAAAATGTTCCCAAGCATTTGAATACTATTAACCCTCTATTTTAAGGATTTTATATTTTTTAAATTTATCTTTAATTTTATATACCTTTTAGAAAATTTTAACATCTTACCGTTTATCTGTTAAGACTATTTATTTACATTCGGAAAGGTTTATCTTCCTACAGATTTTTGCAATTATTACCTTTATGTTTTCAGAACTCGACTCTGAATCAGTATTATAGAGGCAGAATTGTGCTGACATACCATACATACATGCAAACATACAAGACTATTGTCATGGCTTCAAACTTACTCTTATGAGCTTTGGTCATTTTATCTGACTTAGCTGTGGCATCTTTGATCTTTGCATGATACTCCACCAAAAACTGTTTCTCATCTTCAAAAAAAGAATCTATGTCCTGAAAAAAAGTTTTATAAATAAGAAAATTAAGAATAGAATGTACTTGCTTTATAAAGCAGCAAGAGACCCAAGTGGGCCTGAGACTGCTCATCTGGCTGACATTTGCCTAACAGTCAAATGCAAGAGCAGCTAGCCAAGAAATCTAGGTCAAGAGTATGCTTTCTGTTGAAATTTCATTGAATGATGTTAATTGCATGTTTCATGAAAACAACTGTTGCAAGGTTTCAAGGTATCTTCATCCATATGTTATGGCACATCAGCATCATTTGCCAAATATTGAAAGGCCCTTGTGCCAGAATGCTTTCTGAAAACTTTGTCAAATTCTTTTAAGCAGATTTTTGAGATAATGTTGTTTAAATGTTTTTCTTTCTTTAGCAATGGTGGTCATATTTGATGGTGGATTGGCATCACTTCTACCAATTTTCAAGCCCTTTAGACCAGGGTGCTTTCTGTCCAATTGGGCTTAAATTTTGTTGAGCGGTTTTTGAGAAGTTATTTCAAGTTTTTCTATTTTTAGTAATGGTGGCAATATTCAATGGTGGATCCGCATTATTTGAATAAATTTAGAAAATCTTTATACCAGGATGCTTTAATCAAATGTAGTCATATTCTGCTGAGCACGTTTTGAAAAGAAGTCATTCAAAAATTTTCTATTTTTAGTAATGGAAGGCAAATTTGAACTGCTTCATGCCTGGATGATCTCCATCAAATTTGGTCAAATTCTGTTCAGTAGTTTCTGAGAGGTCATTTAAATTTTTGTCTATTTTTTTGTAATGATGGCCATATATGATGGAAGATCAGAACCAATTGTAAAAGCATGAAAGCCTTCATGACAGGATATTTTCTATCAAATTTCATAAAATTTAAGCAGTTTTTGACAAGTTGTTTAAAGGTTTTGCTATTTATAGTAACTGTGGCCATGTCTGATGGCAGATCAACATCATTTGGACAACCTTTGTGTCAGGATGCCTTCCTGTCAAATTTAGTCAAATTTTGTATAGCCAGAATGCTCCCTATAAAATCATGTGCAAATAGGTTAAATGGTTCTTTAAAAGATGTAGTAAATAACAATTGTGAACAGATGATGAACGATACATGGCAACAAAGGACCATACCATAAGCTCACTTGGCCCTACACAAATATACTAAAACCAGATGTACCCCACCCTGTGCAAAGTCCTTAGAATTCAGTACTATTTGTGGGGTACCAAATTTAATGGATTTTATGGCTGCTAAAAAAAATTATACTTCCATGAAAATAGTAAGACCACTTTCTTGATAAAATTTTTTAAGTACTGATGAAAATATTAATGTTGGCAAAAACTATACAAATTTATAATATTGAAAAATGAGAGTCCCTTGAAAGGACTGATGCTCTATTGTCGAAAAAGAATTTCTAGGAACTAAAGATAAGGTCGTTCTTTTTAACTGCTGAGTGTTGAAACCATCTCCGATATTCTTGAGCAATAACAAGATTTTCAAATTAGCTGCTGTGGAGGCCATATTGGATGTAAGATTGGCACGATTTTCATTTAAGACCAATTAAACATTATTAGAAATCTTTTGGTGAAAACTCCATGTTGATATGATCATCCATTCAAGAGTAGTAGTGATAACAAGATTTTTAAGATGGCCATTGTGGCAGCCATATTGGATGTAAGATTGGCATCATTTTTATTTAGGACCAGCTAGATATATTAAGTCTTTTGGTGAAAACTCTGTCGACATGGCCATCCATTCAGGAGGAGTAGCTATAAAAGGATTTTCAAGACAGCCACTATGGTGGCCATATTGGATGTAAGAGCAGCACCATTTTCATACAGGACCAGCTAGACATCGAAAAAAGTTTTTTTGGTGAAAACCCCATGTTGATATGACTATCCATCTCCTTAGAGTAGTGATAAGATTTTCAAGATGGCTGCCAGATCGGACACAGACTGGTACCATTTTCTTCAAGACCAACTATACAGCATAAGAAGTCTTTTGGTGAAAACCCACTGTCTATATGACCATCCATCCATGAGGAGTAGTGATAACAAGATTTTCAAGATTGCTGCCGTGATGTCAGATTGGCAGCATTTTCATTTAGGTCCAACAAGACATCATAATAAGTCTTTCAGTGAAAATCCCATGTCAATATGACTTTCCATTCAGGAGGAGTAGCATTAAGATTTTAAAGATGGCTGCTGTGGTGGCCATATTGGATGTCCGAGCAGCACCATTTTCATTTAGGCCCCCCAACTAGACAAAATAAGAAGTCTTTCAGTGAAAACCCCATGTCAATATGACTTTCCATTCACGAAGAATAGCACTAACATGATTTTTAAGATGGCCACTATAGTGGCAATATTGGATGTCTGAGCAGCACCATTTTCATGTAGGACCAACTAGACATCAACAGAAGTCTTTTGGTGAAAACCCTAGGTCAATATAATTTTCTGTTCAGGACCTGTTCCAATAACAATATTTGTACTGGATGTCAAAACAGCACCATTTTCATTTAGGTTGAACTAGACATCATTAGAAGTCCCAACAGTGAAAACACCACATCAATATGATTTTCCATTCAGAAGTAGTAGTGATAACAATATTTTCAAGATGTAGTGGGCATACTGGATGTCAGAGCAGCACCATTTTCATTTAGGACCAACCAGACCATAGGATGAATGTGTGTGTCAAGTTTAATGGCAATCCTCCAAGTAGTTTAGGAGAAGCATTGATAACAAACTTGTACTAACAGACAGACAGGCAATGGACAACAGGCAATTCCATAAGCTCTTCTGGTATTTGACCCGTAGAGCTAAAAATTAATTCACAGGAATGTCGTCCTGTGGCACTGACAACTGAGACAAAGAAAGGGAAGCCTATCAAGCCAAATAGTTGGAACCAAGTGACAAAGAAATTTTGAAAATGTTAAGGTCACAGGGCAAGATATTAAGCCCGCAAGCTAAGATCCACTTCTATGGGAAGAAGAGATCCCCTTTTTGTTGAGCTTATTAAAAAAGTGGAGTAAATAAGAGGCTGAAGTGGGCCTGAGGTCTGTCCAATAGCCAAATGCAAGAGCAGTTGGCCAAGAAATCAGAGTCAGTAGGATTATTTTGTATACATTTTTTCTAATGCTGTAGATTGCATATATTATTATGAAAACTGTTTCAAGGTTTCTCTAGTTTTTGTACCTTCTATATCTAATGGAAAATCAGCATCATTTATCCAATATTGAAAGGTCTCTCTATGCCAGGATGCTTTCTGTCATAGCTGGTCAAATGTTTAGTACATTTTTAAGAAGAAGTTGTGTAAATGTTTTTCTATTCTTTAGTGACAGTGGCCATATTTGATAGCTGCCAGCATCATTTGTTTAAATTTGAAAGACCTTCAAGCTTGGATGCTTTTTATAAAATAATTTCAATTCTGCCAGGTGAACTAAAACCTTGAACATTGAGTTTAATCTAGGGTGTTGATGGATGTGCGGATAGACACACGCACATGGATGCCAAAGTGATTGCTATGTCGAATTTCTGCCAAGGCTTGACAAAAATATCACCCTGTGACCTTGAAAATCAAGCCCAGTCACTAGAGCCTAATCACTGCTGCCTACTGGCCACAATGGACATTTCTAAGGAGTTCAAGCTGTTCCAATAATGGACATATGAATTAAAGGCATCAATGTAACCATTATATCTTGCAGTCACACAATTCATTCCATATTCCCTTCCCTTCCTGCTTTAACACAGAAAAAAAGAAGTAACCAAATCAACAATTTCTGACAAATTTTTCTATCCAGCTCACCTTGTGCCCTGCTAATAAAACTTCATCTGCTGTTTTTGTAAGGTTTTTGAAAAATCCACCTAATTTTTCTTTCTTGTTTTTCCCCCTCACACTCATCTGAAATGAAATGAACTCAGTATTAAACTAAAATATTTTTTATCTCATAAATCCGACATTCCCCATCAAAGGTTGAATTCACCCAACTCCACGCTGATAGACTGGCCTGCAACTGACTTGCATTAAGACAAAAGACTACACAAATTATTTACCTACAGAAATTCTTCAAACAGAAATATGGTAAATCCCAAAATATTAGCAAGGAAATCAATGCAGCAAATTTAGCGTGATAACTTAAAACTCACTAAAATTGTATTCATGTTCAAAATTATGTGTGCATGGTAGATGGGTGCCTCACCACAGTGATGTGATAAAACTAGGTATGTGTTCACGGTAGATGGAAGATGGGTGCCTCACCACTGTGTCTGAAATGACCAAAATTATGTGATAAAACCAGATATGTGTTCATGGTAGATGGATGCCTCACCACAGTGCCTGAAATGACCTAAATGCAAATCTTAACCTGGTATGACGGATTGATCGACATACAGATAGACTGACAAGGGTAACACTATATGTACCTAACACTGTCATGGAGAAGCATACAAATCAAAATTTACATGACATGTATACTGATGCATACCCAGAAGTTTGTAAGCAGAGTAAGATATTAGTAGCTGCAATTATTTTTAAGTTGTCAAAACTAACAAGTGGAGTGGGAGATAGAATTGTGAATATTGTTTTAAGTGAAACATGACTCTTTTGTTTGTAATTTTATTTTAACAGCTGTCTTTTGATTTCTTTGCAATTTTGTTATCTTCTTTTGTTAAAGTGACCTCACTTCATTTTATGCGTGTTAATAATGTATTCACTTGTAAAATAAAAAGTAAGCCTGCTTAAAGTAAATGATCACAACATATGATGTAGTTGTTCCTACTTTCAAATGTACTGTTTAGAACAAACAATCTAGGAGGGACAGAATGTATCCAGCATTCAAAATTCTATGTGGTCATTATCAAAACAAAAATATTTAACCTAAGTAAATAAAACCTAAAATGTAGGTCAGAGTAACCTTCTTTGTTTTGTCCAATTCTCCCATTTCCAGACCTCAACCTCAATTCTCCCATTTCCAGACCCCACCATGAACAGTACCTGAGATAGAAACTTTAATAACAAAACTGAAAGCAAGTCACTAAACATAATATTTGTTACAAACATCTGTTTCTGTGTAAGAGAGTAGGACTTATAAAGATGCATCATATGGCAAGGTGCATATTTTAGTTAGGATAGTATGTATAAGCATGCAAACAAAAACTTATATGGTCATGACCAAATTGCAAAAAACTGAACCAAAGCCAGTAAAACACAAAAATACAGGTCAAGCCTGTGGTACTGAAATGCATCCTATTAAAATGTTGTATGTCTCCACCACAAACAGTACCTAAGAAATGAATACATACAATTTAAACAAAGTGTGAAATATAGACCTCTTTTTGTAATAAGGGTGTAGTACTTATAAAGATGCAACCCCTCATCAAGTTTCATTATTCTAGGTAGATTAGTATGCATGCAGCATGCAAAATAAATTGTGATCATAAGCTAAATTAAAAAAGTCAACCAAAGCCAGTAAAATGTTAAATATATATCACAGCAACCTTTTGCTGCTATGTAGTCTTTACCAATCTCAAAAACCGCCAATGGTGATCAAAATTCTCATGTGGCAATTCATTTCAATGACTAAATATTCTGTTTGAGACTGTTATCTGCAGATTTCCAGTCAATGACATAGGCTAGTGTAATATATTTCTGAAGTTGTAGAAACAATGAATGGGACATAATTTCTAAATATAGGAACATCCAGAAATGCATTAAACATCAATATATCAAGGTTTTATTCATTTGAAAATAAAAATTGACAACAAGGGGAATTATGAAAGAAAATACACTAATAGTTGATTGGTTGGTTTTTAATCGCACCTTCAACACAATATTGGTTATATCATGCCAAGGAAATGGGAGCTAAGTGCCTTTCCCCAAGGACACACTTGTGGCACCTGGGCTGGCCTGAGTGAGTATCAAACCCACAACACTTGAATTACAAGTCCAACACTCAACCTACTAAGAAATACAATAATAGGAAGTTACTAAAGCTGCATAGGAGTCATAGTCCTTTTCTGGTACACCAGATAATTATATTTGTCAGTTCTGGGCAAAAATTGGCAACTACTTGAATAATTATAGTGCTAACCTAGTGTTTTACAGACGAGGTACTAACAGAGATGCATAGTGTTATCAAGTTTCATGATTCCAGCATTAACAATACCTGAGAAATGAAATTCAAATACAAGATTTAACAATTAACATGAAGCATCAAATAAGGGTCACAGTGACCTATTGTTAAGATATTAGTGAAATACTTATTGAGATGCATCCCCTCATAAAGTTTTATGATTCTAGGTACAGTAGTATGTACCCAGGGTGCAAAATACTAAGTATAGTCCTGAGTTAAATGCTGAAACTTCCCCATCTCCAACCTGGATGTCAGAAAGAGTACAACATGGGCATGGTGTCATTTTCTTTGAGGAGACTGCTGTGAGGAGAAGCTGGGTCGAAACTGGATGTTCATTCTCTCCCCATACCATGTCCTGCATCACTGGACTGGCACGAAGTTTGAACCTTTTTGGTGGCATGTTCTCTGGCCTTCTATATCTGGCAGTGGAATAAGGGGTTGGAAGATAGAGGGTACAATCTGAGGATGACATTGTGATGGTCTTTAGCAACATTAATGTGAATAGGAATGCATTCATGTTCCTAAGCTAGAGCTGAATGGACACAGCTGTAGCATTACAGAATGAGAACTGTGCTGTCCTATTGAGTATACAAGCCATACGTTAGACTGACTCCCAGATGTGAAAGGGGTCTAGGTTTTGTTTAGGTTGGTACAATATAGCCTGAAACCAAGTTAAGCATGGAGCCAATTGCTACAATGTTGTGAACCAGTTGTTGCATGTTGAAAAGGTTTCAAGTCCATGCACAGAGAAGAAGATTTTGACATTCCTAGGCCTATGATGTCTTTGTCAACAGCTGCGACTTCCGAGTAAAAAACTGACATGTGTGTCCTGTACAAAGCTGGGTTAAAGCTGATGGGAATCATCATTACGAAAAACATGTCTGTATCAGGTTTAATGGCACAATATTGGCTATATGGTGCAGATTAAAAGTTAACTTCCAAAAATGTAAAGATAACAAATTGCCATAAAAAAGTAGGAACATAAAGCCTTTCAAATAAATGTAAACATATAGTAATACAAGATAAAAGACAAAGAGTACTGTAAATGTCTGCCTTGTGTTTAACAGTCCTATACAGTACAGCTCATGAGATTTTTTTATTTCTCCACCCATTGCAGTGGGACACTTATCACCTCCATGCCCATGTTAAGCAATTCCATCACGGAGGGGGGTGGGCGACAATAGTGATTGATATTTGAATAGCAAATACATAAAGAACACCCATGGAAAGACAAATGTCAGAGTGATTCAGAATCAGATACCAAAGGAAGAATTGTTTATATGTCAATTAGATATCTGACCAGTAAAAAAAAATATTTTCAAAATTTTCTTGTTTGTTTAATATATGTGTTGAGAAACATTTGGTCTGCTTCTATGCATGACTTCTATTGGTTTGTTTTGCCAATATAAAAAATTAATGTGCATTCCAAATTCAGTTTAAACAAGGCAGTCTACTAATTTTACATCATGATCAGTAAAAAGTAGATATCACTGATGTTTTTAATTTATTTCAAAGAAATCTTAAATAACTTATGCACCGACTTGATGAGAGGCACAGCTTTCGATGAGATGCATCAATCTATCCCGCTGTTCCAAAGGAAATGGAATCTGATGACATATGCACAGTTCCAAATGACAACCACTGCTATTTAAAATAACAGAACAGAAAACACACAGAAAATTTACACTGAAATGTGAACCACGTGCTTAGTCCTAAACCAGTAATGGTGGTACATACTGTCAACAACAACACGTGTTCACAAGGTTGTGTAATACAATTTTGAGCCATCTAGGTTCAGACACAATAGGGTCTACTGCATGTGTACTGTAACAATGACCTGACTTCAGTATTTAAGGATAAAGGCAGTTGGCCATAGGAGTCATACCTGCCAAGTATCTTCTTCCCAACATCCCAATAGGTGCCAAAAGAAGTCCCTAGAATTTCTGCACTGGCCCTTCCTGCCACCCTGTTTTACGAATGAAGAGCAAGAAATCACTGTTGACAGTACCAGGTCAGTCTGTGTTGATGATATATCTACTACTGGTCCGGATGGGCCATCATACCATGTCAGTACTGGCAAAGTAAACAGTGATGACAGGAACTGTTTTGCTTGCAGCAATTAGGTCAGCAGGACTGGCACTGTGTGCAAAAGACACGATGGCCAGGATTGCCAACAAGACTGAGGGCATTTACATCCTTGATCATGCACTTCATAACTTCAAAGAACTCTCCTTCACCCAAGTTAGTTGTCTGCCAGTGCCAGTCACCCATACATCCCCACACCAGCATAAACACACCTTGCATATATGGTCTGATTTGCACCCATGCAATTATACAAGTATAATGTTTGCATTAAGCCACCTTGAACCTAATGCACTCCACATGCTTGATCATACCCACTGTATTGACACCTGTTAACAGCGAAAACAAGCATCAAATTGTACTTACTGTGATGGAAACAAAACAAATAAAGAAAAATGTTTGAGGAAATTACAAAATCTTACAATGTAATAACAGACCAACTACAGGACAGAATTCATAAAGAAGGTTAAGTATGGAGTTGAATGTAAAGTACTACAGAAATGGGGCAAGTAATTATGATGGGGCTGAAAAGCCTATAGTATGATGAAGTCAGAAGATTTAAGTGCAAAATATTCATCATCATTAAAGATAAAGCAGACAGAAAAATAGCTGGCATCAACTTCTCTGAGGCGAGAAAACTTTAAAGAATTGCTCAACTGATGATACAGAATTCACTTGCACCTTTGTACAAATGAATTCTCTATTTGCAAGGCCTAGAAAAATAACAGGTTTCCAAGCTTGAGTGGAAGTTGCAACCAATGATTTGGCACCAATCCCTCTATTCAAGGGTAGCCATTCTAGTCTGACTTGATTGATGGGATCTGGCACCAATCCCTCTATTCAAGGGTAGCCACTCTAGTCTGACTTGATTGATGGGATCTGGCACCAATCCCTCTATTCAAGGGTAGCCACTCTAGTCTGACTTGATTGATGGGATCTAGCACCAATCCCTCTATTCAAGGTAGCCATTTTTCTAGTCTGACTTGATTGATGGGATCTGGCACCAATCCCTCTATTCAAGGGTAGCCATTCGAGTCTGACTTGATTGATTGGATCTGGCATCAATCCCTCTATTCAAGGTAGCCATTTTTCTAGTCTGACTTGATTGATGGGATCTGGCACCAATCCCTCTATTCAAGGGTAGCCATTCGAGTTTGACTTGATTGATTGGATCTGGCACCAATCCCTCTATCCAAGGGTAGCCATTTTTCGAGTCTGACTTGACTGATGGGATCTGGCACCAATCCCTCTATTCAAGGGTAGCCATTCGAGTCTGACTTGATTGATTGGATCTGGCACCAATCCCTCTATTCATGGGTAGCCATTTTTCTAGTCTGACTTGATTGATGGGATCTGGCACCAATCCCTCTATTCAAGGGTAGCCATTCGAGTCTGACTTGATTGATTGGATCTGGCACCAATCCCTCTATCCAAGGGTAGCCCACTCTAGTCTGACTTGATTGATGGGATCTGGCACCAATCCTTCTATACAAGGATAGCCACTCTAGTCTGACTTGACTGATGGGATTTGGCACCAATCCCTCTATCCAAGGGTAGCCCACTCTAGTCTGACTTGATTGATGGGATTTGGCACCAATCCCTCTATCCAAGGGTAGCCCATTCTAGTCCGACTTCACCCTGGATATGGCAAACATCTTTTTTTAGCTTCGTAGGGCTGGATTTGTGGGTTAGATGTGCTAGTAATGTATTATGATTGAGTAAGTTATCTGAAGAAGAAATGAAAAAACAGAATCATCACGAAGAAACAAATTCTTTCTTGTGCTATTTTAAAATCATACCATATTAGGATTACATACACACGGTAGATTTTTGGTGCTTTAGTACAAGTATTTACGACAATTTTCCATGCTTATTTTTGTCCTATACATCTTAATCTAATACATACAAAGGATAGATACAAGTTGTGATAAAACTTACATCCTGGTCATATTCTAAGAACACTTCAAAGTTCACATCATGTCGCAAGACAGGGTGAGCTGCCAACCTTTGCAGGAAAACTTCATGCATTGCAACAGTCTTTTTGAATGTTGCAAGATATTCCCTGGAAATGAAAGTAAATATACAAGTACTGATAATTCAAATGTAGCACATAGGCTGACAAAGCTATCCCCATCCATGTTTATATAAATGGCTCAGTTCAATACAATATATATCATTTTGAACATTTGTGGAAATTTTCTTAGGAGGAATGAACTTCACTTCCAACTGATAGACCTACGAATCAACGGGCTGAATAATATACATTTTCTTAGACATCTTTCCATTAAATATGAAATGTAAAGAAAAAAATAGATTTTTTAGCAACAGTAATTTTTGAACTTCAACATACAGTTTAAATGCATCTGAATGCTAACATCTGTCCACAAACAAAACTGGCATTATAATAAGAATGGTGGTACAAGGGGTTCTAATCACTCATCTTTAAGAGGAAAGATAGATATATATAGTATATACTCCCTTATTAGTTCATTCCAAATGCATACAACATAGACCCAGATCTGCCATCACATAATGTGCCAGCAGATCAGGGTCTGTTGTTTGTTCTACTGATTAGTCCTAACAAGCTGCACAGACCCAGATCTGTTTGCGAAGACTTATAAATATAATATAAAGAGCAACTTAATAAGTAAACTAGATGAATAATAAGCAGTTAGCTCATATAAATATACCCAGCTTCTCCTACACCACATCCATAACTGATCATGGAGACGAGTCTATAGTAAAAAAATTTTTTTAAAAAAAAGGCAAAATTTAAAATAGTTCAGGTACATTGACTGGTCAACATGATTATCTGATGATGATGCCCAAAATATATATTAACTTTCACAGCAATCCTCTAAAAGGTGAAAGAATAATTGCATTCACAATATTCTCTCATATACTGCATCCAGCTGTTAAATCAAAATGGACAACAACTCTTACAAAATTCAAGGGTGCACAAAGATTTGTCAATATGTGCATCTTTAAATGATGACCAAAATATGTTCCACAGAAATCCATAAACCAGAGTCCCTCAAAGGGACTGATGCTCCACTGGGCAAAAAGAACTTCCAGAAATTCAAGATAAGACCATTTATTCCTTTTAACTGTCGAGTGTTGAAACCATCTATGATATTCTTCAGCAATAACAAGATTTTCAAATTAGCTGCTGTGGTACACATACTGGATGCCAGCTTTGCACCATTTTCATTTAGGACAAAGTAGACATCATTAGAAGTGAAAACCTCATGTCATAATGATCATCAATTCAAGGGGAGTAGTAAGAGCAAGACTTTTTAGACAGTTGGCATGGCAGCCATATTGGATATATGACTGGCACCATTTTCATTTAGGACTTGGAAAAAAAACCTCATAATGGTCATCCATTCAAGGGGAGTCATATTGGATGTCAGATCAGCACCATTTTCATTTAAGACCAAATGGATATCATAAGAAGTCTTCTGGTGAAAACCCCACGTCAATATGACTTTCTGTTCAAGTAGAGTTGTGATAACAAGATTTTTAAGATGGCTGCCATATTGGATGTCAAATTGGCACCATTTTTATTTAGGACCAGCTATACATCATAAGAAGTCTTTTAGTGAAAACCCCATGTTGATATGTCCATATATTGAGGAGGACTAGTGGTAACATTTTCAAGATGGCCACCGTGGTAGCCATATTGAATGTCAGATCGGCACCATTTTCATTTAGGACCAACTAGGCATCATAGAGAGTCTTTTAGTGAAAACTCCATGTTCACATGAATATCCATTCAGGAGAAGTAGTGATGAGAAGATTTTCAAGATGGCTGCCATGGTAGCCATATTGGACTTGAGATCAGCACCATTTTCATTTAGGACCAACTAGATATCATAGGAAGTCTTTTAGTGAAATGATATGACCATCCATTTGGGAGAAATAGGATTTTCAAGATGGCCACTGTGGTGGACATACTGGATGTCTGAGCAGCACTATTTTTCATTTAGGACCAACTAGACCTTGAGATGAATGTGTCTAAAGTTTCAAGGCAGTCCTCCAAGTAGTTTAGGAGAAGTAGCAATAACAAACTTGTGCTAATGGACAGATGGACGACAGACCATCACATTAGCTCTTCTGGTTTATGACCAGTAGAGCTAACAATGTCACTACTGCAGAAAATTTTCAATGGATCCAGTCTCTTTTGAGTTCTCTGGATTCACCAAAGAGGGTGTGGAAGTAAATTCATAGAGAAAGGTAATTCCAGATTTTATCCACATCAAAGAAAATCAAGACAGTATCACTATCCATGTCAGGAAGAACTCGTCACTGAAGCAGCTGAATGAACCTATGACTACTTTCCAACTCTACAAATACTCAGGGTAGGTGTACAAAATCACTACTTCACATGAAAATAAAGTCACATGTGCTGTATTCCCATCAATAATTACCATTGTAATTTAGGGCAGTGGTTGCTTGGCTTGGACTTATCATGGATTTCTTGAATGGTGTGAAAACATAAACAATAGATCTAACACCAGCACTGTGTCACCACATCCATCCTCAGCTTGGCCCATAACCTCCACTTCCTGCAATGCCTGCCAAGCAAGGCCATAATTAATTACAAACTCACTTGCTCAAGTAGACACAAGCTACACAGTGCCTAAATACTTAATGCCTCCCTTTCCCCTAACCCTGGTAGACCTAAATACACTTCATCAAATTGTAGAAGACAATGCCACAAACCAAGATGATGAAAATTATCTAAAAATTATCATCCAAGTAGTGCTAGCCAAGCAAGACCCCACTTCTTTACACCTTCACCTGCACAAGCTGGCACAAGTGTGTGGCTAAATATATAACACCTGTCTCCAAGGCTATGTAGACCCAGATACACTTCATCAAAGTGTAGAAGGCAGTTACATTAATCAAGATGATGAGACTTCTTTCAAACATAATGCAAGTCACATTTCACAGTGCCATGGAAAATTATGTACTAAGTGACTTGATAGTTGATAGCCATGATCTGGGATCTTAATCTATATGTGTTCATATATATATATATACACACACACACACATATATATATATATATATATATATATATATATATATATATATATATATATATATATATATATGTATGTGGGTGGGTGTTTGTATATATGTGTATGTATGTATGTATGTGTGTGCATATATATGGTTATATATATATACATATATATAATGTGTGTTAATATGACCATCAATTCAGGAGGAGTAGCAATAACAAGATTTTGTGGTGGCAATATTAGATGTCAGATTAGGACCAACTGGACATCATAAGAAGTCTTCAAGTGAAAAATCCATTCTGAGATTCATGAGAGTAGTAATGATAAGAAGATTTTAAAGATGGCTGCTGTGGTGGCCATACTGGAGGTCAGATCAGCACCATTTTTATTTAACACCAACTAGACATCATAAGAAGTCTTTTAGTGAAAACCACAGGTTAATATGACCATCCATTCAGGAGGAATAGTGATAAAAAGATTTTCAAGATGGCTGTCGTGATGGCCATATTGGACCTCAGATCAGAACAATTTTCATTTAGGGCCAACTAGACATCATAGGAAGACTTTTAGTGGAAACCCCACACTGATATGACCATCCATGCAGGTGGAGTAGCGACAAAAAGGAGGAATAGTGATAAAAAGATTTTCAAGATGGCTGTCGTGATGGCCATATTGGACCTCAGATCAGAACAATTTTCACTTAGGACCAACTAGATATCATAAGAAGTCTTTTTGTGGAAGCCTCATGTTGATGTGACCATTCATTGAGGATTAGTGATAAGATTTTCAAGATGGCCACGGTGATGGCCATATTGGATGTCCAAGCAGCACCATTTCCATTTAGGACCAACTAGACCATGGGATGAATGTGTGTGTAAAGTAGTTTAAGAGTAGCAGCAATAACACACCTGTCCTAATGGATGGATGTCAGACAACAGACCATCCCATAAGCTCTTCTGTTATATGACCAGGAAAACTAAAAAAAACTGAAAGACAATTGCATTCACAAGATTCTGTCTTACACTGCATTCATCTACAGGACAAAAAGGGCAATAACAAAAATTGTGGAAGCAAAGTGATTTGTCGCTAAGTGCATCTTCAGGCAATGACCATAATATTTACCAACTTTCATGGTAATCCATCAAAAACCATGGGACTAGTTGTACTAATGAAATCTCATCAAACACTGCTGCAATACAAAAAGGGTAATAACTCGAACAAAAATTACAATAGCAAAGTGATTTGTTGACATATGCATCTTCAGATGATGATGATAATATTTACTACGATTCATGGCAGTACATCAAATACTGCTGAACTTGTTGCACTAATCAGATTGTTATACAATGCATTAAGTTACAAGGCAAAAAAGGCAATAGCTTTAACAAATATTGTGGGTGGAAAGTGATTTGTCAATAGATGCATGTGATGACCAAATATTTATCAAGTTCCATGGATAATCCATCAAAATTGGGGGACTAGTTGCATTAACAAGATTGTGTAGGACAAAAGTATGGACATGCAGATTACTCTATAACCCTGCCTTTACGGAGCAGAGAGTATAAAAATCAGTTACATTTTTTCACTGATAATTGCCAAAAAAAAAAAAAAACAGTTAAATCGTGTGTTATGTGATATGTTTCAATGAGTTTAAGTGATGTCATTATAAGCCCATGGATTGAAACAATGCTATCACAAAATACACCATGACTCTTGTTGGCAGGAAATAGAAATGTCTTAGCCTGAAGACCTCAGAACTTGCTCTGAAGCCAGACTGAGAAGTACATTGAGCTAACACGTCTGCTTAATCTGCCAACAATCTGATACCAGAGCTGCATTCAATGAGGATATTGTAATGCACTGTTAGTATGGAAGAAAGTTAAGCTTTACTGAACTGCCTGTGCTCTAATAGGAATTTTCAATATGGTGGACAATTCTTTGATTCGAATCAGATTAGCAGAAAATGTTTCCAATTTCTGAATGATGCTTTTCATATATTACCCAAAAAAATATTTTTTGGCTTCATACAAAAACTCTACTGAGTCTTCAGACAGACACTCTACTAATTAAACTTACGCTTCTAATTCTTGTTTCATTTTACCAAACTCCTCCTTGGTCATTGTTCCCTCCCCTTCTCCCAGACGCTGCAACTTCTCTCGTGAGGCATCAAAATCTGGACGGGGAGGGGCTGGTGGAATCTACAATCAGTAACAATACTGATTCAAACTAGCCTCCACATGAACATTAATGAACAGAAGACTTGCTTTTTATGTACAATACTCTAAATTAGTGTCGATCACATAATTATTCCACTTTTCTTTGAAATTAAGTATACATACATGTATTATCAATGATCAAGATGCCATGCTAATTAACCATACTTATTATCAAGGATCAAGTTGTGCAAATTAAGCATCTTTTATCAAGGATTGAGAGGTATCAATTAACCATACTAATTATCAAGGATTAAAATGATGTACTAATTAACCATACCTATTATCATGAATCAATATGTGCTAATTAACCATACTTAATTATCAAGGCTCAAGATGCTGTGCCAATTAACCATGCATATTACCAAGGATAAAGGAATCAAGTTAAAAATTGTGTAAAGAGCAAAGTATACCTTCTTTTTGGTTCTTTTTATTTATCTGACAATTGGAACCAATAGTCGAGTTTAAACTAACAGAAATAGGTTTCATACAAGAAGAGGAACAAATTACAACGATACAAAAAAGAATATGATCGGGCACTTACAATAATACCAGCATAATCTTCATTTTCCTCATATCTAGCATGAAGCCAGATAAACTCCTCATGTTGCCGCACCACTGAAAAGTCTGGTTTCTTAAACTGAGAAAGGGTTGTCTGAAATAAAATAACTATGACGTGAATTTACTATATTTATCTATGTATATAATGTACACCCAACTGCAACTAGCATAAACCCAGATCTGACGTTCAACAATGCATCAGATCTGCGGCAGGGTCAACACAACAGTTTGTTCGGATACTAATTTGCTGACCAGAACAGAGCTGGCTTTATGTTATTCACAGCTAAATGAGTGTTATATGCAGATAAATACAGTAGAAAGGCTTCTGTATTTCTGGGTCCTAAAATCAGTATGCTGTCATACATAGGTCAATGCTGTAAGACTTGATAATCCCGACTTGCCAAAGTTACAAAGAATCATTTTTTTTTTATTACAAATGACGAAGAGCAACAAACAGATGTATCAGTACAAATCAACCATGCTCTCAAAGAACCAGAATTATTGAGAAAGTCTGACAATATATAACGGGGGAAATTTCCTCCCAAGGAAAAGTTTTGTCAATCTGGAAACAAACATTTCATGGGCCATTTGAAAACAGTTTTTCCCCCAGAATCTAAAATGGGCATTATAATTATCCTCCAAAAGGGCACTTTAAATGCTTATCTCGTGTTCAATTGGGCACCTTATTTCATTGTCAATTGTTGTTGTTATGAGAGGTTTTGACTCATGAAGTAAAAAAACAAATCCTATGTTTTTCATATGCATTCCACCCAGAAAGTTGCTGGAGAAAATCCTTGATACGTTCTTACTCTGCATATTTTTCTTCTATATTTTTTCATGTTTCCTTTGCAGTAACGCTTTGAAAGGAAATTTAATGCATGGTGTTGTACATGCGCAAATTTAAAATCTTACCAACAGTAATAATAATCATTAATTACAGTGACTATAGTTGACAGACAAGAAATTTCTTAATTTTACTAGGGTTTGTATTTCTTCTTCTTTCATGTACCCTTTAAATTCCATAGATGAACTATGATTTAATTTATTGAAGGGCATGATCTGTATGTTTACTAGTTCATTAGATGTACCTTTTAAAAATTGCTATAACAAGCCAGCAACATTTAGTGTACCCTTTGATTTTGTCATTCGTGAATGAAGAAGTCTACTGCTAAAATGGCAGAGATTTCCTATTCAATTATTCAATCTTTAGCTTTAATTTGGAGCAATAAACTACATGAATGTCATTCAATTATCAGCTGACAATAATCAAAACCAGTCAGAAAATTTTTAAGACGACAATTCATATTGGAAAAGATAGTGCCTTTTATCATAACTACTCAATTGTGTGTGAAGACACTATCCTGTGAGTATACATACTGCCGTGAGCAGTTCCGTTTCATAAACAAATACCTTCTTAATGCAATTTATATAATTTCATCAGACGATGACAAGCAATGTGCATTAGCAGAATGTTGTAACTATATTAACAGTAACTTCTCCTGTTTCTGCTCTAGTTTACTATTGTCAGTTTACGCATTACTGCATTAAAATTGCCCAAAGTCACCAGTAATTACATTTTCTGACTTGGAAACTTAAATACCTAACTCGTTAAAATGTTGTACCAGTATTAAAACAACAAAAATAGTGTTTGGTTCACCGCTTGCATTTATAGTGACCTTGTTTACATCACGTGTCACCACATGTACATTGAAGATTTTAACTTGTGCTGAATGAAGTACATCTCTTGGTTTCGAATCATAGGCACCACTGCATTAAACTTCAATAACATCTCTAAAATGCAATAAAGAAGTCTCAGAAATTATGCTTTGAAAATAACTGCAATAATAACACAGTGGTAGTTTGCTTTGATGTAAGCAACCTTAAACAAGTATGTTTTACTCAGCTACAGTAATCGTGCTAATATTATGTAGTAAAATCTGATAAAATGATTCATGTTGTAGAACTAAGGGGTTCGGGCATTGCATTCGGACAAATTCCCTCTTTACCCAATCCAGTTTCAGTGTTTAAACAATTAACTGGCCTAGATTTATGTCAGAAAACAAAAGACAAATCCACAAATTATAATCAAAGGAGCTGCTGTAACAACCAGCTTGCCAAAATCAAAAGTAGAATGAATAATGTGTGGAAAATTGCAATTCTGTCTTAAGCCAAAATACAAAACTAAAATGGATCCATTATGATCTAGTCGATCTATATTCAAGATTGTAACCAATATTATGGTTATTCTTTAATGAATATATGACAATTACGTGAATATATGCTGGTTATGTCCCTAATATATTTATAAATATTCATTTAATGTATCTTTTCGTATATAGATTACATCACTTTGTAGGATTGCTTATATCACGGAAAAAACATAAATCTTGAGCGTGTGAAACAAAGTATATAAAACAGCAATGGGCGTAAACCCAAAATGTGATATGGTAGAATGAGATTTGGTAAAAACAATGAATAAAGCAAAATCTGCATCTAATATATTTAGGAACAAACAAGGATAAGTACTGTACACTATAGTACAGGTCTCCCGGTAAACTCTAAGTGGCCAGTGAATTATGAAGTCTTTATTTCATTTCATGTTGGAGAAGTCACAAAATATGCACATGCAAAATAAAAACAAAAACAAATACAATCATAGTAGTTTATAACAGTTTATTGACATGATAATTCAACAAAAGCTGGTCATTGCTGTGTGACATATGGCAATCTTGCCAATTTTATGTGTATAAATTTTGGGAAAATGTAATATTTTCTACGCATATTTAAGTCTTGGGACACAAAAAATAATAATTATTATTTCATGTTCCAAGACTTACCATCATTATGGTACTCAATGGACAAAATGAATAACCTAAGCTTTGGGTACAGATGTATTGCTGCATACAATCACAGAAATTAAATCAATTACATAAGTAACTGTTTTTGTTAGCGAGATATTAAAAGGGACATTATGGAACTGAAAAAAAGGCAAGTTGTTGGGAAAAAGGTCTGGGACAGAAAATAACAGCCTGGCATGGGAATAAAACAGTATGGTGCAACGTCATCCTAAAATGGCCTGTGAGAAACACTAACAGATCTACCATAAACTCATTGTAAAGCATGAAAAAGTTTATGACCTAATTTTATTTTAATGCTGTAACAATGATCAAGCTTTACCTTGGGTTAAGGTTTATGGCTGAAGCTGCAATAAGGCAGTTACACTATCAGGCCAACAGGACGCACTTTAAGGAGGGCTGGGTGCATTTCTGTGACAACAATGGTCAGAGAAAATTGTTGAACACAAACATTTATTTAGCTCTTACAACTGCATCCCCTTCCAAAGCCAATTTTATACTAATATCTGATTAGTGTTCTTTGTACTTTGCAACTGTCTAAAATGATTGTCTTACCACTAAAATTCATCCTGTTAGTCCCAGGGGTCATGCTACCAGGCGAAGTGGAAGACTAAAATTCATCCAGTGCAGCTTCTCTAGATTTGGGGAAAAGCTAAGGGTTGCAGACTAAATACATTACTTATTACACCCAATGATGTAGATATTTTGAAAATAAGACTTGCTTTCCCCATGTTGTAAACTTGCATTGTGTTTTGATGAATTGTTTTTCTTTTTATTGCATATAATACACTTTTTGAGGTAGAAAAGATTTAAGCTCCAACATAAATCATCTGGTAGTGACACAGAGACAGTGAGCATAATACTATGCAGCTGGTTTTGCCAACCCTTTAGTTCATAAAGGTTGAGCTGTTTATAAATGCATGCACGATGCTGACCTTTCTGCCAATTTGCTTATGTGTGCTTTACAAAATGACCTGCCCCAACCTTTCTTGACTCTAGTGTACATACAGTGCATATGCAAAATAGTTTGCATTAGAAGAGACAGACATAACTAAACATGCCCCAAAACTTTCACCAAATAGGATGTCAGAAAATAATGTCCTACCTTTTAGAATCTCAGTTAAAATTGTTTTTAATGAAGATGATAAAAGACATTAAAATGAACATTTGTAAAGAAAGTAAGAGAAACAGCAAGAATAACACACTTGTCCCAAAATATTTAGCCACTGAGATGCCAATGCCAACACCACAGTGACAGCATAAGTTCTTGTTCTTCAAACAGATATTCAGAAAGTGTGTAATCTCAGCATGATTTTCACACACTTCTGAGCATTTATGAGTCTCTGGAGGTCAAAGTGCTAATCAAAATTTATCCATTTTTTTATGGATTTTACCATTCAGTCAAAATGAAAATCTCAAGAATCAAAACTGAAATCTCAACAGTCATCTGTTTTTGAGTCATGAGCTCATAGATGGGATTGTTCCTTATTCATGGAGCAAACTGATGTTAAAGATTTCTTACAACTTTAGGAGATTTATTCTTCTCCTCAAAATTTTTACTAACTTTCTGTTTCTTTGGAGTCTGAGGGTCAGAATGATCATCACTGGCAGGTCATTTCTGAGACTTGAGACAGAAAAGAATTTTTACTTCTTGAGCCATTGTGATTAATTAATACGATCCCGTGTATAACAATTCAATGAAAAAGGAAGAGGTGTATTATCTTGTAGTTCACTGCAAAGATTTTTTGATATATAAAATCCACAAGCATTTTTAGTTTCCTTCACAAGATCACTGACTGGTAACCACTGATGACATTAATTGTGATTATTAAGTTTCACGCTTAACAGGCTTTCAACAGATTTCTGGTCCAGATCTCCCCTTGAATCACTTTATTTTGTGAAGAATGTAGAATATCTTCTCTGTATCATTAGAATGTGGCAATGACAAAACCACCATGCTCAGCCTGCAAGAATGTTCAAACTTGTTTTCCTGTGGCTGGGTTTTTAAGGTTGCTTCATCCTGAGGAGAAAGTTTCTGAGTTGTATTTAATCCCAAGTTTCATATTTATTAGCCAGTGTTTTTTAGCATTGGGAGAAAGCTCATGTTTCAGCATTTTGACATGAACTGAACTAAAACATATCAAATGCCCTTTAATATTCCTCTACAAACATCTTGAACAACACAATAACAATTAAACAATAAAATAGTTCAAAATACCTACTAAAGTGTTTCTGCCGAAACATTTTTTGGTAGATCTCTTCTTTTTACTTCAACTCCACCAAAGGTCAGCCAATTTACATTAAAACACTTGAAACCCATTACCACCTTTGATTCCTTTATTACTTATAACACCCTCATAAAACATCCAGCATTTGACCTTAAACTCTCCAGATTACAACAGTAAGGTAATTAATTAGCAACATGATGTGTACACGTTACCTTTTGCAATCTGATTCCTCAGCCACACATCACTGCACCGGTATAATATTTCCAGTTCCCACAGATTTCTATAATGTGGGGACAGAACGCACAAATATACCAATTTTTGGGTCCCAAAATAATAATAATATTTTATTTTTCAAAAGTGGTAGGGTAGATTTCAACTATAAAATGGTATGTGCAATAGACGGCCTTTAAAACAGTATTTCTGTCCTACCACCAGTAGAATCACATGTATGATGAGGGCAATGAAACAAATGCTGATAATTGATAAAAAGTTAATCCAATCAAGTCATAACAGATTCCCATTTCCTCTAACTATCATGAACATCAAAGATAATCTGAAAGCAATCTAACATTGATTCAGTGATGCCCACCTAAGGATGACAACAGTGACCTGTTAGCTCTGCCCAGTTCATACTGATTTTGTATAGGTACAATATTATTGCAGATAAGATGTAAACAGTAGTCTTGCAAATGTCGATCACGGGCGCATATGGTCAGTTCTGCTGTGGACAGCATACGCTCAGTAGGAAATTATGGCAGAGGTGAATAATGGTAATTAAAACTAATACTCCAGCCCTAATCAACATGCATAATAAAAACGCACAGGCTGGAATTTCCATGCATCAAAAATGGTTCAAATTTAAATTCCAAGCATCAAAACCAGATAGTATGCACCTATTGAAAACCCTGTAACTATCATAAATGTCAAAGATAATCTAAAAACAATCTAACCTTGATTCAGTTATGCTCACCTAAGCGTGACATCCGTGACCTGTTAGCTCTGCCCAGTTCATATTGATTTTGCATATGTGCAACATTATTGGCCGATAAGGTGCAAAGAGTAGTCTAGCAAATGTCAATCACTGATGCATACGGTCAATTAAGAATGATGCTCCAGCCCAAATCAACATGCGTCATAAAAAAACACAGGTTGGAATTTCCATGAGTCAGAAATGATTAAAATTTTAATTCCAAGCATTGTAACGTAATGCATACGTACATGTATTAGTCCAGTTCACAGTAAGGTCATACAAGTTATTTCCCTTTTTACTGTTTTACTCTCTTTTTGAAAACATAGAATGGTGCAACATTTGCTAGAGCAGAGTGATTAAATGTGTTTGAGTACAGCCCTGTCTAATGTATTGAATTTGTCATAATAAGATGTTACATGGTGTCAGAAGGATGGCAACTGTGCCTACATCGTCAATACCTTTTCCGCCGAAACTGGAGCTTCGTGGAAATTTGTCTGTGAACTGGAAAAAATTCAAAAAAGTGTGGGTGAACTATGAATTAGCTACGGGGCTAGCAGAAAAAGCGCAAAAACTGAGAATAGCCACTCTTCTTACGTGTTTAGGGCCGGACGCCATAGAACTGTTCGATACCTTCACATTTGAGAATGATGGAGACAAAGATAAACCTGACAAAGTACTTGACAAATTTGAAAAGCACTGTATAGGAGAAACAATCGAAACCCATGAACGATACAATTTCAATTGTTGACAACAGGAAGCAGGCGAGAGCATTGATGCCTATGTTGCGGCGCTAAGGTCACTAGCACAAACGTGTAACTACGAATATTTAGAGGACAGTCTGTTCGAGACAGAATGGTAATTGGTATAAGAGACAACACCACCAGGAGAAAACTGTTGCAAGACAAGAAGTTAACCTTAAGAACTTGCATAGATATCTGTCGAGCAAACGAAAAAACGCAAGAACAGATGAAAGCTATGAATCAGGAAGAAGTGTCGGCATTAGCTCAAAAGATGAGTGAAAAGTAAAAAAAAGCAAAGTCAGCTGCAAAGAGAGTGTGACTACTGTGGGGGAAAACATGAAGTGAAAAAAGAGGCTTGTCCCGGCATGGGGAAAATATGTGCAAAGTGTGGATTAAAGAACCATTTTGCAGTAAAGTGCAAGCAGAAAACTCCAAGGAGGAAAGCACACAAAAAGAAATACACGCAGAAAGAAGGGGTAAAAGTTATGGATGATGATTCTAATCTTGATAGTGATAGTAATGAATTTGTGCTGACAGTCGAAGAAGTGAATAGGATAGAAACATACCCAAAGAAATAATTTGCTAAAATGACTTTAGGTGAGAGTCAGATCAATTTCCAGTTAGACTGTGGCTCAACAGTTAACATAATCTCTGAAACAGATTATAAGACAGTTTGCCATAATGACAAACTGAAGCACCTGGAAAAGAACAATGTGACAGTTGTTAAGTATAACAACAGTGAAACAAGAGCCTTGGGTAAAAGAAAATTACACATTACAAATCCAAAGAACAAGAAAGTTTACATCTTAGAGTTTGTAATTGTTCAAGCGAAGGCAAGACCCCTACTTGGAGCCCAAGCAGTGCAGAAAACGACACTTATTACTGTAAATAAACAACATATCATGGCTGTAGAGACAACACAAAACCTCATACAGGAATATGAAGACATATTCAGTGAAGAATGTCTCTTGGAAGGAGAACTCCTCCTGACAGAACAAGCCAAACCAGTCAAACTGCCAGTGAGGAAAAATCCATTAGCTGTTAAGCCGAAGTTGAGGCAGAAATTCAATGACTGGTGAAACTTGGAATATTGACTTCGGAGAAAGAACCAACAGATTGGATTTCTAGCATGGTGGTGGTTATGAAGAACAACAAGAAAATAAGGCTGTGCACTGACCCGCAACCTTTAAATAAAGTCTTGAAAAGAAACCATTACCCAACTCCAACAATAGAAGATGTTCTGCCAGACCTGAGCAGGGCGAGAATTTTTACTGTTATGGGTTTTGGCATGTTAAGTTAGATGAGGAATCTAGCAAACTCACCACATTTGGAATGCAATGGGGACGATACAGATGGACGAGAACGCCAGAAGAATTTCAGAGGAGAATTGATGAAGCATTGGAAGGGATTCAAGGTGTGAAAGCAATTCATGATGATATTCTAGTTTGTGGCAGTGGTGAAGATGATGCTAAGGCCACAGAGAATCACGACGGAAAGCTTCGAGAACTTTTTGAGAGATGTCGCAAAAAGAATGTTAAATTGAACAAAGATAAGATGAAATTGAGGCAGAAGGAAGTCACATTCATGGGACATGTGATCTCTGCAGAAGCGTTGAAAGTTGACAGTGCTAAGTGTTATGTATGATGTTTATATAATATTATAAATATTTTAGGAAATTATAAATGTTTCTTCACTTTAATATTTGCTTAAATCTTAATGTTATCAGGAAAAACATGTTTAACTAGTGTCCTTGAATTAGGTTGTTTTGATCAATATGTTTTCTCAATTTGAAGGTCAAGGTTGAATTTTTGTTTACAAGTAGAATTCCATTAAGATGACTCATGTTCTAGAACATTCTGTCATGTGACCAATCTTTATATATGCCATGTTTGGTGGACATTTATTCAGTTTTGACATTACCATCAGTCTTGTAAAGAGCTATTACAGTTGTGAAAATTCATTCCAAATTCTAAGAGAGGAATTATTTTAAATATTCATTGGATTATAACAGTGCTCACAAACTTTTGGATTTTGGATTTTTAATTGATGATTTTGGAATTTATGTGAACTTATTCAGATATTTTGGAATACTTCATTTTGACATCAGCACATCAAGATTACTAGTACATCAGGACTTTGGAGACCATTAGCACATCATAACATTCAAGGACACAGCCGTGAATTCGGAACATTCTATATTTAGGACTTGTGATTAGAACAATCATTCTTATTGGATTATTAGGATTTCAAAACACATTATTGTAAGTGACTTTTTGATTTTTCATTTTAATTATCTAGTAATAAATTGCTTGTTGATTTTTACTTGATTTGTTGGTTTCACTTTCTTTCTGTTACATTTTTCTTAGACCATAGAGTCGTAACATAAGGTAGAGGCAATTAGAGAAATGCCTACACCAACGGATAAGCAGGCAGTCCAGCGACTGTTAGGTATGTTGAACTATGTGCAGAAGTTTGCTCCAAGGCTATCAGAAGTGACAGAGCCATTGAGACAGTTGATCAAGAAGGACATAGAGTTTTATTAGGATCAAATTCATGACAAATGCCTTCATGAAATTAGATAGATATTGACATCAGCACCAGTGCTAAGGTACTTTGACCATGAGAAGGACACTATTCTTTAATGTGATGCATCGGAAACAGGGCTAGGGGCTTGTTTGCTGCAAGAGGGGCACCCAGTTGCCTATGCCTCACGTGCACTCACATTGACTGAGGTAAATTATGCACAAATCGAGAAAGAGCTACTAGCGATAGTTTTTGGAATGGAAAGGTTTGAGAACTATGTCTACAGGAGACGAGTAGTCATAGAAAGTGACCACAAACCACTTGAAATAATCCGCAAGAAGACTTTATTTAGCGCACCAAAGCGGCTGCAAATAAAGCTATTAAAACTACAGAAATTTGACTTCATTGTAGTCTACAAGCAAGGTACACAGATGTACATGGCTGATACATTGAGTAGTGCATATTTGCCCTGCACCTAGAAAGTTTGGGATAGGGATAGTGTTTGAGGTTGATACCCGCTCATTCACAGAGAAAGCAATAGAACGCGTGAGCATGGTTGAGTATCTACCAGTTTCTATGGAATGCATCACTGAGATTCAGAGAGAAACTGAAACAGATTTTCAGTTAAGACACTTGAAAAAAGGCATTCAGAGAGGATGGCCAGAAGAAAAAATGGTACTTCTACAAGAACTACAGTATTACTTTCCCTTCCGAGAGGAACTGACATTACAGAATGGCTTGATTTTCAAAAGTGACCGCGTAGTGATCCCGGCTATACTGAAAGGTTCAATAATGGAAAGCTGCACTCCAGTCATATAGGAATACAAGGTTGTCTGCGAAGAGCCAGAGAAGCTATATATTGGCCCAACATGAATCGCGAAATAGAAAACTATATTGCAAAGTGTGAAACATGCAATGCATATTCTTCTCAGCAGCAGAAGGAGCCACTCATAAGTCACGATGTGCCTACAAGGCTATGGGAAAAGATAGGTGTAGATGTATGTGATTTTGACAACAAAGCATATCTGGTCACAGTAGACTATTATTCAAATTTTGTTGAAGTTGATAGACTTTATAATAAGACAGCAAAAGAAGTCATCATAAAAGTGAAAGCTCACATGGCCAGGTATGGAATACCGGATGAACTTGTATCTGACAATGGATCACCATTCTCAGGAAAAGATTTTGCAGTTATGAGTTCAAACACAAAACTAGCTCACCAGGATACCCTCAATCAAATGGAAGAGTGGAGAACGTGGTGAAAACAGTGAAGAGATGAGGAAAGCAGTACAGTCTAGATTGGACTCCTACCTCACGCTACTGGATTTCCGGAATACACCAACGGAAGGATTGCATTCGTCACCTGCACAACGCATGTTCAATAGGCATACAAGAACTTTACTGCCAATGTCAAAAAGACTCTTAATGTCAAGGTCACAGTCACAGGACAGTGCCAGATCTAAGTTGTTGGTAAACAAAAGGAAATAAGAAAAATACTACAATAGGAGTGCAAAGGTGTTACAACCATTACACACTGGAGATGTTGTTAGGGTTAAACCCAGTGACAAACATAGTACATGGTGCAAGGCATAAGTAGAGGGGAAAGTTGACATTCACTCTTACAAGATTCGGACAGAAGATGGTGGTGTGTATCGCATGAACAGAAAGCATCTGCGAGCTACAAATGAAAATTTCACAGACCCTGATATTCAGGACATACACCCAACACCAGAGGAATCGCGAACACCAGATAGACTCTTGCCGTCTGAAACATGCAAAACAGAGACAGAAATTCATGTACCACAAGAAATTGAATTGCAAAGATTACATCACAGAGCAAGACTAGACCAAAGATGAGTGGACAACCACCGTTGAATAATAATGGTGGATCTCCAGACAACTATCAGACATCTAGAGGAAGACTTGTTAAGAAACCTGTGTATTTGAAAGCTATATCACCTAAATATGAATATATGTTAATTCCTAGGACAGTGATGCAGAGTTAAAATAAGTGTAGATAAAAATTGATTTAAGATAGACAGAACTTTAAATAATTCATTCTAGTAAATCATTTGCTAGTGATACCTAGTCAAGCTGACCATTCCTATATTAAAGGATAATTTCATTTGTCTCATTATTGATTCTGCACACATAAGGCTGAGAATTCTAGTCAGATTTTATTTGTAGTACTGTTGTACTCTCTTTTTGAAAACATAGAATGGTGCAACATGTGCTAGAACAAAGCGATTAAATGTGTTTAAGTACAGCCCAGTCTTATGTATTGAATTTGTCCGAGTAAGATGTTACAAGCATCAAAATCCAGAGGGTACGCATCTATTGAAAACCCTGGAAACTCTGGAAAAGTTTTCAGTATACCACTGACCCAAGACAAGTTCTCAAAGGCATCATGCTACAAATGCAACCATACCAGGGCTCCATCGATGTGAGCTCAAATGTCAAAAAACATAATATGAATACCCTGGCTAAAAGAAAACTTGACAGCAGTGTTCAATGCAAGGAGCAACCAGACTGTCTAACATGTGTTGTGTATGACACTTCAATTCTTACTGGTGTTAAAGCACAACACAAGATCTATTCAACTATAGTAATTCTCTGCTCAGTGGCATAATAGCACTGTCAGGTAACTACTATTGACAAATTTATAACATTCCAGTATAACAGGAAGTCTTCCCCACCCAAAATTATCTAGGAAAGATACCCCCATCCTGAAAATTCAGTTACCAACATATTCCCATCCATTAACTTGTCATTCCAAGACTTTAAAATTGAATGCAATTAAGTTACTGTTACATCTGAAAAGAAAACTGATACAGAACACAGTCTTTAAATCAAGGGAATGGTCTAGTTTTGCTAAAGGAAATAAAGCCATGTGAAATATTGGCAAGAATCTACTGCATAAATAATTATAAGTTTACAATAAGGTCTTTGCCAATAGGTACTAGAGATGATAACAGTTAATGTCCTATACAAACAATCCATATTACCTTGGTGTGTACTGTGAATTTCACTTTGTCCCTCTCACTCAGAGCATCTGAGATGTCAACCTGAAGTGAGGTGTCTGTGTTAAGATCTACAGTATCTGACCTGCCCTGCAAAGTAGAAAACAAAAAAATCTTATCACAATTATTGCTCCATGCTGAGGCATGCAGTATATTAATTTCAGAAGGAATTTCAGTCATATTTTTGCAAATTTACTAGAATTTTACACCCAACTGGCCAAAGTGGCAAACTGACACACCAGTGCAATACAAAATTACTGGCTCATATTGATGTTGGCTGCATATGCAGGCTTTTTGTTACAACAATTTCAGTTCACTACCAAGGTGTCAACTGGTAACCAGTGCAAAATTAAAGTGCATGTTTTGTACACACAAATAGGGTTTCCATGCAGGCATGCATATTTACAACTATGCGTGATGCCGATCAAGTTTGCATTCAGAAATGCCTGAAATCACACACTTGGCTGACATCTGTTTTGCGTAGGTAAACAAAATGTTTTCCGCAATAATATAATGTCCGCGATAATAAGCAGTTCTCTCAAAATAACAAATAAAAAGCAAAATATTTATCCATTTGAATTCTGACCCGACCTACCTACCCCTATTGCTGAAGATGCACAGCTTGAGCTACCCCTCCCCCTCCTGAAAACAAAATAAATAAAATTAAATATTTCTGGTGCACTGCGAGGCGTGCAAAGGAGAATTTATAAGTCATATAAACCATTGAAAATAAAACTTCTGACGGTTAAAAGTACGTTAATAGAATTTAGAAAGCAATAATGAACTTTACACCGACAGCCAATGCTCGGTTCACATGGCCTTCTGAGCCTACTGCTAACAGTGCTGTGGAGAAAAATGCAACACCTACCTTGCCCTGCTCCCCCTCCATGAGGTCGGGACTCTCTTCCAATCCGTCCTGTAAAATAAAACAAAAAACTCGGTGTATTAAGGAAATATAACGCAGAAAAACAAACTATCTGGTGGCAAGATATAGGAAGTACACCCACCATCATGGCTGCAATTTTTATCACGTGACAATAAGTAAAGCTAGTTAGTCTGCAACAGTTGGTCTGCAACTGGGCAGACCCGAACCATTGGGAACTACCTCGGCTATTTCTGCTCCGAAGCATTGGTAACTTCTAGGTAAATTATACAGATCTTACCTCGAATGTATATGGGATAGATAGCTGCCATTCAGACACTTCGGCTATATACGAAACGAGAATTTAACGAGATCATACAAATGATAGAACTTTTTTTCTTTCTTTTTCATTCGTATCTTCTTGGTCAATCATACAGTCAATTTAATCGTATAAATAGCCGAGATAGTCTGAATAGATTGGCTTCTTTTTTGCGGATAAATCTTCGGGGAACAAAATGTATGATTTTTTCTGTAAATTACTGCGCCGACATAACTGGTTTCAGATCACAATTATTTTCCCTGATATCTACATTTCTTTGTCAGTACTGAACTTTCCATTGTGTTTAAATCCTAATAAACCATATGTTGATCTAAAATATCTTCAAAGATAAACCCATAGTGAAATTCTTGTCACAGGTTAACCGGCATTTTTTTGAGAAGCTGATTTGTAAGTAAAATAACGTGCCATGGGTAACAGATTTCACTTTCATGGCACGCATGAATGCCAGATAATTCACTGTGCACTACCGTCAAAATACACAAACCACACCGTACTCCTGAGTATATTTACATTCGAGGCATATTTGTGTCATGCAGAAATAGCCGAGGTAGCTCCGAAAGACTGTATGATTCACCTCGATGTTGCGAATGACGTCCCCATCGGAATATCCTCGGTCGTCAAGTCTGTTCCGATTGAGTACGTCGGGTATATACCAATGTATCCGTCATTCTGATGAGACGCACGCAAAGAACATTTTTATGGGTTAAACTATAAACCGGTATAGGAAAGTCCTTCAGCAGACAACAATATGACTGACATTATTAGGTGACGCTATTTTTGGGCCGTTTTTATTTCGTGAAATAAGAGAGTACTTCCTTGTTGGACTATGTTTCTTACCGTCATAAAGAAAGGTGTACCATATTAGAGTGGTGTACCAGGCACGTATGATGTAAAGAGAATGCATTCGGACCGACCTTGGCTATTTCTGTAAGACTAAATTATGCCTCGGATGTGTGTCGGCGCAGTAATTTACAGAAAAAATCATACATTTTGTTCGCCGGAAATTTCTCCGTAGAAAAAGAAACACCAACATGATCAGACTACCTCGGCTATTTCTATGGTCAATGAAAAAATAGTTCGATGCATTCGTAACTTTTCGATCAATCCTTGTTTCGTAAATAGCCTAAGTCGCTCGCATGGCAGCTGTCGGCATACATTCGAGCATTAATCCGTCGGATTGATTTGGAAGTTGCGAATGAACAGAATGGTGTGCCCGGCAATATTGGACTCGACTGTCTTTCGCACATATTGCGAAGCAAATTATGTGTTTTGTATTCATAAATGCCAGGATAATTTTTGTTCAAGTGTTTTTGAACTTGTTCGTTGAATATTTCGACGACGAAAATGGTTTGATCTCCAAGCACATTCCTGACTTGAGTAGGATAAATGATTTCTACAAAAGCTACTTCTCAGTGAGATTCATGATCTAATTGTGTGGACTGAGGAAATTTGGCTGTGAAACTACATAATATGTTGTTGGGAAACACATCCACAGAACTGTCACTAGGTCATGTTAAACAAAATTGATTATTCGTTTGTTCGATGGTTGTGGTCTCCGAGGAATCACTCGATATCAAGGGATGATTTTCCAAAAGTTCCAAGAGGATGGCTGCTGTGATTGGAAGAGGAGTTGTGACTGGCGTTGGCGTGGCTATCATTGTTGTTACTGTCGTTATATTTCAACGATGCAGCCCAGAAGATAACCATGACAACTGCTGAGTAAAATAGTTCACAGTTGTTTATCTCCTTGCTGCAACAAAGTCAGATTTCCAAAAGCTGCTCCAATGACACAATACACCACAAAGATTTGGCAGAAAAAGGCGATTTGATTTTTAGAAACACCTTCTCCACACCACACGCACAGTTGTTTTTTTTTTTTTTTTTTTTTTTTTTTTTTTTTTTTTTTTTGTAGTTCTTGGAGAAATGAACTTTGAGAAGGAAATGCAGCTGTGTTGAACGGCATGTTGGTAACTTTTTTTTATCGTCGATGACTAGTGAAGCGGCAGCCCAAGAATCGAAACTGGGCGGATATGCTTCCCAACGAACTTCCGCTTCTTCCAGTCGAAGTTTCTCATTTTATGTTTTCTTCGATTAAGAAACGTTTCGATATCGTACACGCCATCTTCTTTCTTGGTCACTCGTTGTAACTCATGCAAGTAAAAAGTTCCTTTAAACACTTCTCAGTTTATATCTTCCAATTTATAGATAGGAGGATCACGTCCACGCACTTGTCACGTGACATGCAAATATTATGTCGTCCAGATGGGTAAATAACCTTTGTCAAAAGTGTGTTTTGTTTTTCCAATGCGAACCCAATTTCCGGCGTTTAACACTTATTACTTTTTCTGGTCTCTGACGTTCCAAACAATCGATCAAACACAATCACTTCGTATGCAGATGCCACTTCTTCTGGAGCATATCTGATGTTACGATAGTACGATTGATTGTAAGCTTTGACTAGACACAGTAACACGTCCATGTATTTGAGTGTATGTTGATGTGTAAAATATTTGCACATACGTTCGTTCAAAGTTCTTTGAAAACGTTCCAAGACATTGTCTTTCATTTTAGGATTTTCAGTGGTGATAAAATGAATGTGTCGTTTTTTCAATTCTTTTTGAAAAGCTTGTTTAAGCAATTCGGTGCCTTTGTCTGTTTGCCATCGCAGTGGGTGTCGACCACTCTGTTTCAAGACAAGTTTTAAAGCTCACACTGACTTTGAACTTGTTTCAGAAGTCAAAGGAACCAACCAAGCCGATTTTGAAAACACGTCGATGACACAAAACAAATATTTGTACTCTCGATTGTACGATGCTAAATGAGAGACATCGGCTAAATCTGCATGCCATTGATAATCGATACCTGCTACTTTTGTTTGACTTCTGGACATTTTCGTCGAATGGGTTTGCGTATCGTGTACATCGATTGTTCTTGTAACCGTTGTCGTATACGTAAGACTGCACGATACAATTTTGGAATTCATCCGTAGGCATAGGCATGAGCAGGATTGTATTAAATGCTGCCTAAAAGTGTATCCATGTTGTTGTTGTTGCTGCTCCTCAAAAAGTTAACCAACTAACGATACTCTTTTCTCTGCGGGGATATTTTTGATGGCAATGCATTACGTGTCCGACGATCAATAAGAGTAGAGGATGTCTGAACAGGGGTGATTGGTTCTTGTTTGACTTCTTTCTTCACGTCTTTCGCTTTTTCTTCTGCTGGCAAGGGTATGGTCATCATCTTTTTGATCCAACCAATTCTTGATGTAGGTATTGTGAACTTGAGTATTTAACATGTGGAGTTTGAAACTGTTCTTCTTCCTCCTCTGTCATCCCCGTAGCCGTGTCTGTCTGCCTCTTGGGAGCTGTTGCTACTTTTTGTTTTTCTCTCTTAATCGTTCAGTCTAAAGCTTTCTGATGAAACAGTTGAAGTCGTAGCAATAATTATCTGTACCGTTGCGATTTTTCTGTTTCTGACAAATCGGTTTGATCCATCAACGATTGTTATTCTTGTTGTAAATGTGACATCTCGGTGAGATTAGTATTAGAAGGTAAATGCAGTATTCGTTGTTCGTACCAACGATGAAGTTCCATCCATCGTTTGTAAGAACTTAAGTTAATTTTCATTTTTTCATAAGATCCAAGGGTACAAGTGTGATGTCTTTCCAGAAAAGTGTGTCCTTTATATATTCTTCTTTTTCATCTCATCACTCTTACTAACGCAATTGATCCTAACAAAGGAGCAGCCACTTTTAACAACGGTGCTATCAGCATGGGTAGAAATCCTCCTTGTTGAACGAGTACTTTCTTTCTTTTGATTGATTAGCATTTTCATTTTCACCATTTGTCGAAGAATGTAACGACGTCGTCCTAATCGCCGTTTCTGTATCTTGGTCAAAAACACCGTTCTTTTCAAAACGTTCAAACAACATTCACACACGGAATCGATTACTTCTTTAGGTGCTTTTTGAATGATTTCTTTTCGCATCGGAGCATTGGATTTGGTAAGTACTGGCAAGATATCTCAATGTTTAGCTAAACGAGGAGGGAGTCCCTTTATCTTTTTTGAAAGAAGGTCTCTTTGGGCGTTGACGATGGCGGTGTGAACATTGTGACATCTTTGTTTAGGAGGAAAAAAACTAAAGTGAATCTTATCCAATGCTTCTTCTTTTATACTGGAATTCGTCTCCACCGATGGTCGGGGCGTCGTATCAACTTGACTTTAGGTACTACTGGTGTTCTAAACAGACTAAATCTTGCCAGTTCTTGTTTGGACAAATCGAGTAAACTTTGTAATATGCCTGTTCTGTCTTGTACTTTATCTTATGAGATGCCACTTTATTTGGCTGCAACAGCAGCAGCTAGAGCAGTAGAAGAAAAAGACGTCGACGGAGTAGAAGTTTCTTTAAAGATGGGTTTCCATTTTTTCATCAGATTGGGAAACACTGGTCTTAAATAAGGTTTAGCAGGCATCATCATTAACGTATTAGAAGTAGAAAAAACGGAAGGAGAGACGGTCACCGATAGAAGATTGATTCTTGAATACGTGCACATTCAAGCGGCAGCGCCTCTCTTTCTTGAAGGAGATGTTTTCTTTTGAGCTTTCTTCTTCTTCTTCTTCTTCTTCTTAGAGTGTGAATTTGTTCACATCTCTTCTTTTTGGTCTGTCTTTTAGGTTGTCTGGCTTTTTTAGCTTCGGCATTAGGATTCCATCATAGAAGCGAACGAATAATGACACTGCCTAAAAACCCACTTCCACCTGGTTTAAAGATGATTTTTGTTGTTTCTTTTGTCTCAGTATCGATTCTTGGATCAACCAGTTGCGACAAAACTACTTTATGTTTTTTAAAAAAAATAATTAAAAAAACAAATAAAATAATTTGTGATGTGGAATGTAAATGACATCTTGAAGTAATTGACGTATTGTCAAAGTAAACCATCGTAGCCCTTTTTGACGCTAGCGCCTAACAAATGTAAACGCAATTGTGCATTTTTCGTGACTGATGGCATATAGTGCACGAATGAATTTGGCAGGAGAATGAGATTGAAAAGAAGTCATGTTGAATACTGTTAGAAAGAAAAGAAGTGAATTATATATATATATATATATATATATATATATATATATATATATATATATATATATATATATATATATATATATATATATATATATATAATCTGAAATAATCGTGAGGAGTATGTTTTAAATTGGTCAGTAAATACGCACGTTGCAACTAAGTGGCATCGTCATGAGCATAAGGTGTTCCTAACTGTCTGGCCAACACTTGAACTTTAGATTTATCTCTTGGACGTTTAAACAACACGACATAATGTGCATTGAGACTGATGGTGCGATGCTCTTTACTTTGTTGAAATAAATTGTTAGCAATATTAATAATGCTGGCATTGCGACGATGTCCTTTTCGTGCACAACAAAGTTTAATTTCTTCTTCATCTTCTCCTAACATGTCATCGAAGATGTGTTTGACTAAAGTCAGACACGATCCCATCGTCTTCGCGAGGAATTCCTACTACAAACGAAATGGATTCTCCTTGACATTCTTTCAGTAACATGTAAGAGGATTGCCACTCTTTGTAACACCACACGATACGTTGTGGAGGACGATCGAACAAATGTGATTTGTTTACGATGAAACGTTTGACAAATTCGGTTTTGCCAGAACTACTAGGTCCAGCAATCAACATGGCGAAGATACAGTGCCTCTCAACTTTGACGATCTGACCTTTCGTCAATCACTTTGAGAACGGAGCATGCAACCATAACTTTCAAGTTGTGTTTGGAATTCAGAGATTCCATCAATGACACAAGACATTTTAAACATTTTATACACGTTTAATTTTTATTCATGGTGTAACAACACCAACAAAATATTCACATTTCAAATTAACAAAGATCATGTTTTTCTTTCTTTCTTTCATCAGTCACAAACGATGTCTTTGGCACAGTCAGTTACCTTTTGTTTCCAAGCATCGAATCCATGACTTTTCCAGTCACGTACATCCCTCCAATCGTAGACCTGTTTGTGTATCCAACTGGCTATACACACGTCTTAGTAAGTATGAAGAGCAGATAAAGTGCGACGAATGTCTTCTTCACACGGGGGTACAGAAGTCGTATTCAACACTTTGGAAAAATTTTTTACACATTGAGTCTTCGTGCACAGATAATGGTTTGCCTGTGATGTCTTTGCATGTACTGTTCATAAATTTGCCATAAAGAATCTGCTAGTATACGAAATTAGAGAAAAGTAGTCACTAATAAACACACCATACGTCGTCCAAAATTCCAAAAGTAATCGTCTCCTCTTGTGGAGTGAGTTCTTTTAAAAGTACTTGGTAATCCACTAAATCTTAAACCTTGAACGGAATTTAGTGCAACATTGATGATTGAAGTCGTGGCATGGAAAGTCTTATAACTTTTTCGCAGCTGAGTCTTATCATGTGTTGCCAAAAAATCTCCTTCTGACTATGCTACAGCCTTCTTCAATCAGTCTTTTTGTGGCACTGAGGTACCAGTGGTTATTCATTTTATTGGGTGCAACTGTTCTTTGCATTTCACTTGAATCTATATAAAGTAGTGGTAAATACGCTTTAGCAGTTCCAAAGATAAACTACGATTCCTCTCCTCTTCTAAAGTATCAAACACGAGGATCATATTCTGTCACTGACTTTTTTCAACGGAATTTGATGCAACACAGATGACAGAAGTCGTGGCATTGTAAGTCTTATAATGTCTTCGCAGTTTATCAATGTCTGACCATTTGAATATTTTCAAAGTAATCAGTCATCATTCTCGGTGAGCTTCTGTACTCAAAGTAATCTTTCTGTCTTGGAACTTTTTTATACTGGAGAACGGTACCCTTACGGTAACATGTTGTGATCGGGAAGTCGCACTCCTTTTTGGTAGACGATCTTATGTACTTTTTCCAAGGGTCTCCAAACGATTTAATGATTTGATAAACGTACAATTTTGTGAGGATCCAATGTTTTCACATGAAAGTCGTGATATTGAGCTGACTATTAATCTTCTTGTAATACGTCAAAGTTGACCACTTGACTGGAAGGATAGTTCAGTGTCAGTCCTTTCACTTTGGATTTGGTATGAAGTTGTCCTCTTTATGTATCGGTACTGGTAGTCGTATTTTTAGGTCAACCACTGGCAAGACGCAAAATAGTGTCTTCGGGATATTCATCGGTCCAAACTCCTAAACGTTCGTCTTCAATCTGTTGGTAATAGCCTCCAGGGTGATCGATGCACATGCAACAATCAATGTCAAAGTAAACGCTTCTGTCCCCTAAAGGTCCAAAGACAGAGTACAGTTTTAAATGGGTATTAGCTGTCACTTAAGCAGCAATGATGACATTGCCAAACTCCTTGAATCTTTGTTAATCTGGACTATACTTCGTTTGTAACTGGGAAAATGATCCCCCGATAAATCTTTGTGTTTCTTTGCGTTTTACGCTGCCTCCTGGAGGTGAAGCGTGCGTCATGTGAAGAGAAGCTTTTCCACTGATCATGTCAAACTCGTCATTCAATTGTTAGACGTGCTAAAGTTTGTCCAAGATTTTGGAAGATGTTAATTCAGCAGGTGTACTAAACTCGATCCACACAGGAGATTTCAAACTGTCGTGAATGATGGATAGTCTTACACGATCTTGATCTTTAGTTTCACACTGTCGTTTCAGTTCCTCTAACATTACCTCCAGTAAGTCCGTAATGAAGATAGCTGCTTTCTCTGCCGGGACTTTAGACTTGAACTCATTAAATGTGACCGTGTAGCTGTAAGCCGTCGTTCTAAATTTTCTGGAAGTCACTTTGTGGGTAGCTCGAAGGTAAAAATAATCTTCAGGGGTTACCGAACGACTTTCTTTCTTGGCCGATCTTGACTCTCTCGGTCTTGAGGAGGAGGAGGATGGTATTCGATATTGATCAATCATGTACTCCTCAAAATCGCTCAGGCATACTTCTGCCAACACTTATTGGAGAGTGTTGGGTGACACAGAACGTCGTCGTCGCTTGACATCTGGTTTCTTATTGGAAATGTGTGATCTTTTTGTGACAGTAGATGATTCAAATTTGATTTCACTTAGTTACATTTATCTCCCTATATAATGAGCACCCCTCGACTTAAGAGAAAACACTAATTTAGTTTCACTATGTGAAAACGGAAGAGCCACAACAGATCACACTTGTCGTCAGAGATTTACAGAGAGTCATTCGAAAATACACTTCCAACAAGACTTCTGACTACTTCTCTAGAGTTAAAAGTCAAGATACCTGTTAAGTCTGTCAGGAGAAAAGACATTGGGCTATATAAAGTCCACAACGTTAAAGAAAATGAACCTCCAAGACAGGAGAAAAGAGAGACAAAAGACAAGATACCTGTTATCAATGTCACTCAATGTTACTAAAAGTATCTCTCAACAGGCCCACGCATATACACATATCGAGCAACGAAAATTATCATTTGGGTCTCAAGTGCTCCACATTACTACTAATGGTGTTTTGATAGGTTTATTAAGGGAGTTGAATTAGTACCGTGTGTTAAAGAAACATACGTGACCGTGTTAATTTTGAAATGGTGTCGATTTGGTTTTCGTAAAGTTCAGTAAACCCGTTCTGATTAATATTCGTGGTAAAGATTTCCCATATTTGATTGTTCTTGGGAAAAACTAAATTTGTAACTGTCAGTTCGTGCGTAGTGAATCAGGTAGGTATATTCATATTGATTTCTAATGGTCCATTTTGGTTTGATCAAATTGTAACAGGTTATATTTGCTTTGGTTTTTTTAAAAAAAACCTCTGTAGAAAAATATTGATCAGCTTTCTACATCCTTGGTTTAATGGTTTCCAAGACAACTTATTCAATATTGAAGTAATACTTCCTGAAGTATAGTCATAATTGGATGTAACAAATCTGGCTGCTCGCTTTTGAAATTTTCAGTTTCTTCCTGTAAAACATGGGAATGGGGATCCCAAACTGTACAAGCATATTCTGAAATAGGCTTATGGTTCAAAACAATATTATAGCAGCGATATATTTTGAAAGGGTATGAGCTGTGAGGAGCATATGTCAGTGAAAGACCTATTCTCGTTCAGTCAGATCTCTCACGTGACTCCATGAGACTGTTCGTCATACAAGGGTCTGGTAAAGGATTATCTATCACAGCTGTCTCTATCCTGGAGTTTAATTATCACAGAATAAATAATTTCTTTTGCAACGATTTTTTTTCCTCAGGATATCTTTGATCTTTCAATTAAATTAAACGACTTGTGATGGATTTAAAAAATCCAAGACAGAGCTGAAGACCGTTTGATGAAAGAAGCTTTTTATAATAAGTTGTGCAAGTCTGAGTAAACTTGTAGATGAATATAATCATCCCATCCATTACTGCAAATTCAACACAAGTTGACAATTATTAACCTTTGGTCAAAGTTAAATCAAATGACAGTTTCTTTGCATTTAACATCATGAAATACATATAGATGAGCGAAGAAAACAAAATATTTTAGAAATTTTATTCAGCTCTCAAAGAATGTTGAATCAGATCGATCTCACAGGTCAGTACTCTGAAAATATTACTAATTTACAATTTATTCATTTTTTGAAAAATTCACTAATCGATGTACGTTGTTCAATAAGCATACAATGACAAGAAAAAATTATCTCGTTTTCTCACTGTCAAAGAGCACATGATCCCAACAGCTGAGCCAGCACGTGTTTCCAACAGTTGAATAACCTGCTGTACACTCAAAATAAATTAGTTTTGTTATTCTTTCAAAATAATATCCAAGTGTGTTCGACATTCATTGTCAGAAGAATGCATACATTATGACATGAAGTATAATTCTAAATAAAAGTATGACGCTTTTCTATAGCATTTTCTCCTGCCATATAATGAAAACCATAGGATATTGAATGGTCTTGCTGTCCATCCATCACACTTTCATTGCTGCTTTATAACTGTTAAGCCGTTGGAGGTTATGGGATGAAACTTGCTATACTAGTACATCATTACAAGTGTGTGTGTGTGTGTGTGTGTGCGTGTGCGTGTGTGTGTGCGTGTGTGTGTGTGTGTGAAACAACAATCAGAGTCCAAACTTCAAGGTAAAGGTCATGGTCTTGTGTTTTATGTTGTCCTTCACACTTTCTTCTCGATAACTTTAAACTCGTTGCAGGTTAAGGAATTAAACTTGGTATACTTGGTCATCATCACTACAGGGTGTGTCCTGAACAACATCTAGGTTCCTACCTTCAAAGTCAAGATCACAGCTTAAATGTTTTTTTGGTTTTTTTTAACACTTTCCATTCTTTAAAACCATTGAAGGTTAAAGGATAAAACTATTATCAGAGAGTTATAGGATGCCAAATTTAGGGTCCTACCTTTAATGTCAAGGTCATGACTTGCTGTTCCATGATTTCTGTCACACTTCCCCTTTTGCTCAATACCTTTGGAGCTTTTTGATATTAAGGGATGACACTTGGATCACTAGTACATCATCACTAGAGTGCATGTTGACTATCACACTTGGTATCTTATAGTCAAGCTCAAGGTCAAGGTCACAGATCCTCCCTTTTGGACACTGTCCTTAATATGTTAGGCAGGGGACAAAACTCTCTGTACTTGACTGTTTTTCCGCCAATAATAAACAAAATGTCAAAAATAGACAAACTTCTGTGAGACATCACAGATAACCCTTTACTAGACCTTCATATGATGAAAATCTGTAATCACGCGAGAAGTCTGTTTGAACGATAATATGTCTTTCGCTGACAACTGCGTCACACTTCAGGTACTCGCGAGACCACAGATAACTTCATCCTCCATCTTGGTGAAAGTACGAAATCTCCGTACTTTTTCCCCCATGATGCACCACGCAGATGTGACGCTAGCAACTAATCACTGCAATTAGTAGGAAGTTTTCAAACTAGCCGGTATGGGAATGACGTCACTGTTGTGCGAATGACGTCAGTGACTTATCAATTGGGAAACACAGAATTTACTAATTATACCAGTCTACGATAATTGGCTTGCCAATTTAGGCCGGGTACCAGTCAAGAATAGGTCTATACAAACGACTGTACAGCTCAAAACAATGCTTGCCAAAAAGTCCGGGAAAATCGCTAATTGGTTGGCAAGTTAGTAGATATTCCTAATAAAACCACAGATCACATATATGCACAATTTTTATATTTGTATTTATGTTTTAGGACTATCACATATTATACATCAAGTAAATACAGGATTTTGCTTCTGCATGATTGTCTTGCATGTCATCAGACTGTGACACTTACTCACTGATTACATAAAAGGGACATGCGTTGCCCGTGTTGGCACCAATACATCCTAAGACCTCAAAAGTACATAATAAATATGTTTACATCTATCATTAATGCCCAAATAGTGGTAATGGCCTTTACCACATAGATGGTGAATATCCATTAATGGAAACACAAGAATGCAGAGTAAAACTGTTACTTCAGCCAGATCCGTATAGAGACTCAACAGACGAATTAAAATATAAAAATGGGTTTTCGACATGCACACGACGCCTCAGCTATCGAACTCTGTTCTTATTCTCGAAATTCGAAGTAGGTTTTTCAACTGATAAAGTGAGTAGTTGGAATAACGTCTGTAAAAAAAACCTAGGACACTATATGGTGTTACAGAATTATGTATATGGAATCTATAATGTGCTTAAACATTTGGCCTATGACTACTTTAAAGTTGTGTCAAATAGTGAGTCATATTTAAGTTGGGTTTAGTTGTACCATTAATCAAATAACAACATGTTTACTGACCTTTTGTTCAAGGTCAGAGCTGCTGATCATTCTTCAGTAAAATTCCATGAAATAGACGCATTTAGTATTGCATTCTGGGTCATAATATGACACGTTTCCTGTTGTGAAATGTGCCATTTGCAAGTTGTATAAAAGAACTAGAAATACGAATTATTTACATTCCATTTTTAGATCTTGAGTTGAAAAGAACTGTTTATTTTATGATCAGCTATGGAATCATCAGATCGTTTGAAATAATAGCCGAGCTAGAATCCTGTAATGCTCCTGTAATGCCATGCTGTATATAGATAATTCGAAAGAAATTATTTATTGGACCATTCATCAGAGCTACCTGGAGTTATATTTAGGACTTTCTCGGATGCCTCTGAATACTTAAAGATGATCTGACATTATCGTTGATACGTCGGAACATTACAGACTCGTTCATTTGGAGGCATCATTCTTTCGGAACATTCGTTCATTACGAAGAATCATTCTTTCGGAACATTCGTTCATTACGAAGATTCATTTGGAACATTCATTAACTTGGAACATTTTATAGTTTCTATATATACAGGACTTGTGATTAGGACACTAATAATTGTTGGATTATTTTGATTTTAATACACGAAACTGTAAGTGTATTTTGATTTTCACATTAATTAATTATTTAAAATAAATTGTTTGTTGATTTTTACAAACATTGTTGGTTTCATTTTCTTTTTGTTACGTTTCTTCGAGCCACAGGGTCGAAACAATGGCCATCCACACATTTTTCTTTTTTTGAAAAATCCCAGGCCTACAACGCTCATAATTTTCTTTTTAAAAAAATCTGACCACTAACCCTCCTAAACTTTATCAAAAATCTTAGACCACTAACTGTCAATATTTGATGCAAAATCATTGGCCACAAACCAACAACATTTTATGAAAAATTCTAGGTCATTAACCCCTAAAATGTTTTGAAACATCTTAGGCCACCTACAATCAAAATTTTATGAACAATCTTGGGCCACTACTCCCCAGAATTTAGAAAGAAACTAAGTCAGTGCTCATCAAAGTTTTAGTAAATAAAAGTCTTCCACTGCTCATTATTCAAAACCCAAGGTCACTGGTCATCTCAATTTTCTTAAAAACCCTCCATTGGTCAGCAAGAGTTTACATTTAAAAATCCTCCACTGGTCATCAAGCTTTTACTAAAAAATTCTCAACTTTACTCAAACACCTAGACCATTGATCGTCTAAATTGTTTTAAAAAAAAAAAACCCAAATCCTCTACTGGTTATCAGACATCGAGCATTACTCAAAACACTCCACTGGTCATCACAATTTTACACAATAAATCCTCCACTGGTAAAATTTTAGGAAAAACAGTATGGTAGGTCGCTAACAGACTTTATTATTAGGAACTAACAAATCCCCCCCCCCCCCCAGTAACTTAATTACCTAGAAACTGAAAATCTAGGTGAATAACTTTTTGTTTTTAAAATATAAATCAACAACCAGGAAGTGAAAATCAACCCTCGTATAGACTAGAATTTGTTGTAATATCAACTGAACTGAAATGGCGCAATTGGTATGATGGTGAGATTTGTAAACCAAAGTATGTAAGATCGACAATTTGGTAGAAGTCTAAAATATTTTGCATATATAAATGAGTACCACTTTAATACTTAAAGCTAGCATGATAAGCAGCAGATCAAGATCGAGTCTCGAATATGCAAAAATAAAATACAGTAAAATAATCTCGGCAATGTATTATAAAGCATGACACAGAATCTCGTGTATGCCAAAAATAAATAAATAAATGAAATACATAGTGTTGAAATATGATAAAGGATGACCTAAGACCTTGTGTATGCAAAACACGGAGCACAAAGTTTGATAGTGAAGAGTAGGGAAAAGATCTACCAAGGAGATGCGGCCTCCCCTGTGGATGGTAATTGGTTTATTAGATGTGCTGGTCATAAATTAGAAGAGCTTAATGGATGGACTGTTGTACGTCGTTCGTTAGCACAAGTTTTTTTATCGCTACTCCTCCTAAACTACTTGGAGTATTGCCATGAAACTTTACATGCACATTCATCTCAAAGGTTAGTTGGCCCTCAATGAAAATGGTCCCGCTTGGACATCCAATATAGCCGCCACGGCAGTCATCTTCAAAAATGTCGTTAACGTTACTCCTCCTGAACTGAAAGTCAAATCGACATAGAGTTTTTACCAGAAAATGGTGCCGCACGGATATCCAATATGGCCACCATAGCAGCCATCTTGAAAATCTTGTTACTGCTACTCCTCCTGAAAGGAAAGTCATATATGCATAAGGTTTTGGCTTCTTGTGATGTCTAGCTGGTCCTAAAAGAAAATTGTGCCACCCGGGCATCCAATATCAAAATATTGTTATTGTTACTTCACCTGATTGGATGGTCATATCAACATGGGATTTGCACTAAAAGATTTCTTATGCTGTCTAGTTGTCCCTAAATGAAAATGGTGCCGATCTGACATTCAATATGGCCACCTCCACAGCCATCTTCAAAATCTTGTTATTCCTACTCCTAGATGGAAAGTAATAGCGACATTGGGATTTCACCAGAGGACTTCTTATGGTGTCATAGTTGGTACTAAATGAAAATGGTGACGATCTGACATCCAGTATGACCACCATTGCAGCCATCTTGAAAATCTTGTTATCGCTACCACTCCTAAATGGCAAGTTATATCGACATGACGTTTTCACCAGAATACTAATTATGAGATCTAAGTTGGTCCTAAATAACATTGTTGTGCCTATCTGACCTCAATATGGCCATCATGGCAGAATCTTCAAAATATTCTTGTTGCTCCTCGTCCTAAATGGAAAGTCAAATCAACATGGGGTTTTCACCTGAAGACTTTTTATGGTGTCTAGTTGGTCGTAAATAAAAATGGTGCCGATTTAACATCCAATATGGCCACTATGGCGGCGATTTTGAAAATCTTCTTATCGTCATAATTGACGATCATATTGACATAGGGTTTTTACCAACAGACGTCTTATGATATCTAGTTGGTACTAAATTAAAATGATTCCCTGCAGTCATTTAATATGGCTGCCACAATGAACATATTAAAAATCTTGTTGTCACTAATACTCATGAATGGATGGTCATATTGACATGGGGTTTTCAACAAAAGTCTTCTAAATGTGTCTAGTTTGTCCCAATTAAAACTGGTGCCGATCTTACATTCCATATGGCCGCCGCAGTGGCTGATTTTTTTAAAACAAATTCGCTTAAGAATAGCAGAGATGGTTTCAGCAGTTAGAGAGAAGAAATGGTCTTATCTTGAATTCCTGGAAATTCTCTTTGGACAATAGAGCGTCAGTCCTTTCGAGGGACTCTTGTTTCCTATGTACTACCCACACGGGGAGAGGCTTTGGGTAATTAGGTGGGCATTTTACTTAATCTATCTGATATCACCATATTTAGACATTTGTAAGAGTCCTTTGACTTCAAGGAATATAAAATATATGACATTAATTCTATGAATTACGACAAAATCTACTTACACTAACCACGAACAGGTTTTAAGGCATGTATACTACGATCCTAAAAGGCCAGTTGCTTTCACAAATAGTAATCAATTGTGGAAGCAAACTAATCTGGATAAGAATAAAAAAGTGAAGCGGATGAAATATTTGAACTTAAAGATTGGTTGATAAAACAGTGCATTTACGCATTACACAAGCAGGCCAAAAGAAAAAGATTCAGCTATAGAAGGGTTTATGTTAGTCACCAGTTCCAGACAGACATCGTTTATATGCAAGCATATCAAACATATAATCATGGTTAGATATATAATTTGACACTGAAAGGTGGTGTCTTCTCAAAATTATCCTTTGGCTAAGAAAGTACAAACAAAAAGGGAAAGGACGCACATAACGCTTTCTATACATATTTAACGATAAAAGCAGACAAAATACAGTTCAATGAAGGAAAGGAATTTTATAACCTGAAGGTCAAGGAATGATTGGAGAAAGAATATATCGAATACCTTTCCACTTACTCATACAAAAAGCGTTTGTAATGGAAAGGTTTAATCGAATTCTTAAGACTCGAATATGCAAGTCTTTTACTTAAAATAACATCAGAAAATGGGTAGATATATTACCAAGCCTTATCGATGGATACAATAAGTCATATCACAGATAGACATGTCCCCCATTTAAACCAGTAAATGTTGTTACACCATTTTCTTTCTCTAGAGCAAGTTTACGTTTTATCATTCTTTATTTTTAAACATTTCCAATTAATTTTGACCTCATAATTTTAACTTTATCATTTTGTAATATATATTTTTCATGACCATTCGTTACTTTCTCAATTTCTTCTTCAAGTCGTTTCATCTCTTCGTCATGATGTTTGAGTTCTATTTGAAGGATTCTACATTTGAGGTTACATTTGCAACAATTATATTCTCCGATCTATTTTTCATCTTGTGGTGTAAATAACATTCGGACAACATTTTTTATCTTCGGCTTTTTCACTGAAAGACAACTTTCTAAACGTTTCGTATACTTCACTAATTAATTATCTCAAATCAAGATTTACTTTTCTAAATCCGGTTAATTTTTTCGTATCAGTCAAAATTTATTCCAGTAATGGTTATCTTGCGTTGGTTACCTATGTGCAACAGTAGGTTCAAGCGAATATTTAGGATGCATTTCTTCTGTGCTGCCAAGTCTATTTAATCTATCCTGAAATTCTTCTGTCATGGTAGAAGTAGGTTCTAGATGTCGTTTTGCTAAATCCTCAGTATTTAATTCTTTTATAAACAACATCTTCTTGGATTTATCTCTATAGATAAAAGTTTTGTACCACCATTTTGGATGATCCTCATATTAACTTACTTCCTATGTATTTTTGATGTATATTTCACCCTTAATATCTATATACATACTTCTTGCATGTTTGCTCACAAATTCGACCGGAGTTTATAAAATAATTAATTCAATTTAATTTCGTTGTGTGTTATAGGTTGTTGTCCTATCCTTTGCTGTGCAAAACCACTAGGAAGATTTTACAGTATTATCAACCTGAATTACATCTTGTGTTGCTCTTGTATCATCATTATCATCTTAATCAGTATTTTCATCTTCTTTCATTTTAAACCACATTCATCCATTAGTTTGGATATTAAATAATGTTGTTCAAGATTTCCTAAATGATGAAGTTAGCCATCTTGAATGATTCAACTTTTTTGTAATCTTCTATGTATTTCCTTTATGACATTTTCATATATCGAGTACTTCTCGAGTGGAAACATTTTTCTTTATATAATTTTTTTTAATTTTGATTTTGCTTATCAGGATCCGTCAAATCAAAAGAGGCCCGTGGAATAATGTGATATATGTTTCAATCATGTTTACTAAGACATTCAGGTTTAGTGAAATCTAGCCATCTACGATAAAAGGTAATTGATGTAACACCTAGCATGTTTTAATGTTATATTTTTTCCTGATATAAAGTTTCATTTCTTGTCATGCTAATTAATTATAAGTTTTCATTATTATATTATCTTTGTCCAAAATACTCGTTATAGTGATATCCATTTTCTTATCTCAAATTTTGAAATTTTTATTCGCAAGAACTGCTAGTTCTGTACCTTCTTCATAAATACGACATGTCTTGAAATCCATCCTTTTATTGACCCAATTATATTTTAAATTATTTTTCACTATTTGTAAGTAACGTTTTAAGCTATCTGCTAATTAACCATTACTCAGATTAAGATTAAGATTCTCAGTGTATTAGTGTTGAAACTGATAACTTTTTTAATGATGTGAAACGAAATATACAGTATTAAGACACAAGCGATTACAAAAAAGATAACATATATGAAATACATTGAAATAACAAAAAAGTCGCTGGATTCTTCAAAGGTGAGATGGATGATACACCAGAACAAGACTTTTGTGGCCTTAGAAGTAAGCTATGTGCTTTTAGAATTGACATATGAGAAAACAAAGTATGCAAGAGTATTACGAAATCTGTTGTTAAAAGGAATCTGAAATTATATATCTACAAAGACTGTTTATTTTACCAAATTATAAATCATAGGGAAATTAATTTTAATTAGATCATACAATTCCGCGATATACAATGTCGCGATAAATAAGGTTGCTCTTTCGCAATATGGAGATAACTGTTAGTTAATAACATGAATACTTTGCCTTATGGTCACTATTCTATTTTAAAATAATAGTAGATAAATGGATGTTAAAACATTTTTAATAAATGTAATGAGCTAAAGTCGATAAAATCGATAAATAAATTTTCCAAAAAAAAAAAAAGCAATGTAAAGATCGTAATAGCTTGTACCATAAACTATATCGTCTGAAAAACAGAGACCGAATAAAGTAATACGAAAAAGAATATTGTCAGAAAACAAAGACCGGACACGATAAAAAAAAATGAAAATAATACGGAATTTATTCCTGACAAACATATAAAGTGCTTCAACTGGAGAAATTTACGTCTTATTGATGCAAAAGAAACCCTACAAACAGGCCATAACATGCCATCAGATATGGAGATGAAGATACCCAACATTTTAGTTAATGAATTCGAAGACTGATGTAATACTTTGTCTTATGACTTTAAGATTAACTAACTAATTAATCTCCTTCAAAATTGTAATCAAACGGATGTTCCAGCCTCATTAAAAATGTGTTTCCTTTGTTTTCTTTTATCTTTTTAACTATATCATCCATAATAACTGCTGGTACTACGTCATTTTGATTAAAAAATGTTTACCATATCCTCTTTAAAAACATACTGTAACTTTCTGTAAGAGCTGAATTTAATACTGCATGGTAAATAGTGTTTTTTACGTTGTTCGTTCCGCTTTCCATTTATTAATATACATTTTGTTAAATTTAGTCATGCTTGCATGAGTCAACTACAACATTTCAGGAAATGAATTTACTTTATTTGACTTCTTGGAGCATATGTTAGCAGATTCCGCCGTCACTGATTCTTTTTTAGATGTTTCTTTGTGTGTGCGAATATATAAGACCTGTTCCTATAGCAACAACTGCGCCAGCTATAAAGTAATAAATGTTGTAGCCTACCAAGGCAACACAATATAAGTCATACTTGCGTAACTCTTTGCCTACAGTTCTCTCAGTAGCCATACTATTTTATTAGTTTTTCTGCTTTGGATGTTTGAAATTATTGTGAACGTTTTCCAAGTTAATTTCCAAGTTCAAGTCTATGCGGATTTTTTTTTTTTTTTTTTGAAGTTGTCTTCTCAATTTAACTTTGACCAAGTTCAAGTTATTTTCAACTGATCTTAAAGAAATTTTCAAGTGAACGTAAAATTATTTTCATGTTATTTTGAAGTTACCTTTAAATTGTTTCCAAGTTGTCTTCAAGTTATTTTCAAATCAAAAATATCTTAAATAGTATTTATAGTTGTTGACTTTTTAATGTAACTACTATGTTCTGGTTTTCATTTTCCGTTCTTAAACTTATATACCTTAAAGTTATCAAGCTAGCAATTAGTGCCGAAATTGGTAATCCAAACTTTAAAGATAAAACCCAGAAAAGTATCGAATTCCATTTATTGTTAAGTAGTATTCTTTTAACTCTTTCTGTAAATCATTTAAGTTATCGATTGGAAGAACTCTACTTATCAAAGACGTTATTCCTGAAAGTATTATATCTGACAATGACTTTGATACTTTAGCCGATCTAGCATTTACAAAACTTTCACATGTTTTCTTGATTTGTTTTAAATTCATTTTACCCAACTCCTTATCAGTTAAGTGTTTACCAGTTATTTCTTTGCATGTTTCATTGATACTAAGTTTAAATTTTTGTTGTTAGGCTTAAGTTATTTAGTCTTCATATATACTACTGATGTCAATATTTTGCTTGGATTCTAAGAAACCTAATTTTTTTCCAGTTGATTTAGATCTATTTCAATAGTGTAAAATGGCAGGAGGCGGTAATGTAGAAGAGTTTGAAAATATTGAATAAGAAGAAGATGAAAATGCTGTTATAGAAGATTCTGTTGTAGACAATCCTGTTATTGAATATTTACCAAATGAGGGATTTGAATCCCCTTAATAACCAGTTCAACAATTATTTATTGATGAATATAAAAGAAATGTTGAAACTTAAAATAGAGATAGATGAAACGCAATATGATTTAAATGAACCTCATTTTAAGATTAAAAGCAGGAATACTGTATTAAGAAGAAATGTGTAAAGAGGATGTTTAAATTTCTTATAAGGCTAATCCAAATAAAATAGTATCATCTAACTCTCAAGCTGCACAGAAAAAATGGAAGTGATTTGTTGCATTCATTAGGTTGGACAAAAAAAGGAAATACGTGGCATCTACCAAATTATAATCATACAGTAAAACAAAATCCTACAGTTACAGACGGGCAAACTAGAATAGTTCCTGAGGAATGAATACAAGGAGAAAGCCGATAATAGTTGGTGTTGCTGAAGCAGATTTGATAGAATCTTTAATTGATGTAAGACAAACAAGTGAATATTTAAATAAGGGAATATTGATTTTATGAATGAAATTGAAAAACTAAAAAAGATTTATAAAGATTTTTTTACTAGAAAAGGAAATGTTAATAGATTGTTTTTTATCAAGAAGAAAGAGAATTAAGAGTTTATGTGAGTGCTACTGATGTTGTAAATTCAAAAATACTAGCAATGAAAACAAACCTTGACGGGAATGAGATTTTTAAAAATCGAATAAAAGAAGATATTGCTAAAGTAAAAGATCTGGCTAAAAGAAAGTTAAATTAGATGAGATATTACAAACTTGTGAAAGAAAAAGAACACAAACAGTTGGTCATTTAGCATACATAGAACATAAAATATAACGTTATAGAAAAAATTAATACCACTGAGTCAAAAGTTAAAGAAAAGTTACCATTAGGCGAAAGGTTAAAACGGTTGTTCAAAGTAAAAGGTCTAACAATTGTTACTGTTTTTTTTATATAGCTATCGGTATGATAGCAGCAACTATAGCAAATTTTGCATAGCGATTAACAATAGAAGGAGGTAGTGGTGGCGGCGCGGATTTGTTCATTTATAAATTCCAAAAAAGGCATGAATAATTATTGCTCAATATTTGTTTAACTTAGCTATAAAAAAAAGCAGCATCATTGCCTGGTACAATTGGTGGTGTAATAATCTGTGTTCTTACATTAGCCGGAAAAATTATTTCTTTAATAGCTGATAATGTCACTGGGGAAATTGTTTCATTAATTACCTTGTCATTTGCAATTGTACTAAAAGGTGTATTTGTAGTAACGAAAAGGATTAGAGACTGACTAGATAGTATATCTATTTCAAAAAGTAAGTTACACCTGCTCCTCAACAATATACATAATAATAAATGCTTGTTTATTTTTTTTATGATCTACATCTTTTATATCATGAGGTGTTTTAGCTGTAGCTATAGGTGTCCTTTTAAGAGTCCTGGTGTCGTAATTGTGGGTCATATTCTTGGTATTGTTGGCATGGTCGTTGCGATTGTAGGCTTTTCTGCATAATTCTTATTAACATTATTCTCTTCGTTGACTGTCGTTTGACGAATTCTTACATACTGTTTGTATTCTTTACCATGTCAGTAAGGTTATATTAATTCCTAGTTCAAATGAATCTGACGACTTTCGTAAATTATTATTATAACCTACAATACTGCCAATTTGCATCACCATATCAATGGGTAGTAAACATATTTCAGTATTTTATTAAATAAACTGCAGAGTTTAGTCTAACTTATGATTTGAAATATCTTCATGAAAATTTATTGTGATGTTTGATTCTGAGTCATGATCTTGTTCATCTAAGATTAATTCTTCAAATAACTTGTTTACACTGTATTTAAGCATATAATCATAGTATGTAATAGTTATTTTATTTTCTACTTGAGCACATAAAACAGATATCACATGCGACCAAAACTCTGATTTAGACGAACTATTACCCCATCTGTCAGTCCCTTGCTATCTTGAGGAAACAAATCAGTCCATCCTCTTTCTTCTTCGCTTTCTATGTATCAGCTAGTTTCATCACTTTTTAATTTGTGTGCAACTTGGTATTCAACACAAGGGTAAATTTTTCTTTTTGGTATTATATGACGCAGCTCTTGTTAAGTCCTGTCAGATGATTGATTCCATATTGATTTTGCCTATATATTGATAATTAGAAACTTGTTCTTCCATTGTATATATCTCTAATCATGCTGATATCGGATTGTAAATTTATTACAAATTGTTTTAGAATTTTCTAGATTTCTGCTGTTGTTTGTTGGAATAAATGCTTTATTATATCATAATAGTATTGAGCATTTACACAGCAGTTTTCATATCTGACAGCGTATATGAAACCACGGGTGTACTGGGTAAGCAACTCGGCCCTGGACTTATCTGCCGGGACAGGCCCGGGGTTTTGCTCACACCAGTAAAACACCGGTAAAAACGGATTTTTTTTGCGGCGGCCCACCGGGATTTGTCCCGGTATGCCCAATGGCCAGTACACCATTGTATGGAACCTATATATTGATTTTACTAATTTTGGTATACTTTATCAGATAAATTGAAATGAGATATTCCACATCCTAAGGTTGCCATACTGCCTGGTTCATTTTGATATTGCCCAATTTCATATCACACTTTGCTGTGCCCCATATATGTTCATTGTATCATCTTTATCAAATTTTAAAGTGCATTAACAAAAACGTGCTTAGTGGTTTTATGCAAAATAGTCATTTTCTGTGTGATATATTGTTTATCTCGTTAAATTCATTTGCTATCGTTTATCAACTGATACATAATACTAGGTCGCAGGTCAAGACTAAGGTGTGCTGCTTGTTGGTTTTTAAATCTGGAATCCATGATTTATTATATAAAATGTTTCGTAGTTGTTTGGATTCACTGCGTAGTCAATTTGAAATTAATAACTCTAGGAGATATGCGCTGGTTTTCTTATCGCATGTTGTTTGGTGTATATGAGGCGTAGGTGGCATATGGGTTTTCATAAAATTTTGAATGTCAGTGGGGTTTTTCATAAAATTTAAACATCACTGTCCTTGAATTTTTGTAAAATTTTGAGGACCAGTAACCCAGGTTTTTTATATATACAATTTTGAAGACCACTGGCCTGGTTTTTTCATTGAAATTTTACCACTGGCTCATGTTTTTTCCCTCTCTTTTCATGCAACTTTGACGACCAGTGGCATAGGTATTTTTTAACCAAAAAATAAAAATATATAAAATTTTAAAAAATAACAAATATGGCGGATAGGTCACATATTAATATATAACCCAGGATTTGTATTTATCACACTATTGGAGTCAAATCAGTCTTGATACTGAAGAATAATTATATCTTGTGCCACAGTACACAGATATCCTGTTAAAAACAAACAAACAAACAAAGAATATGTGTATAAGTTTGCTACAATTTAATCTTAATGTTTTCTTTCAAACTGGGATATTGTATGCCGATAGCTGCTATTTTGAGAACCTCGGCTATTACGAAAGAAGGATTGACCGAGAAGTTGAGAATGCATGGAACTGTTTTTTAATTCGTAACCTCTCTGTTAATCTAATCGTAGAAGTAGCCAAGATGATCCGAACAGATTGCAGTTTCTTTCTTGCGAACAAAATGTATGATTTTTTTTTCTGTAAATTACTGCACCCATATACATTCGAGTCATATTTTTGCCTCTCAGAAATAGTCCAGGTGGACCGAGTGATATAGGTATACATTCGAAGTATGCACTGTTGGACTGACCGAGAAGTTATGAGCGCGAGACACCTTTGCACTCCAGATAAGAACATTCTGGGTTTTCTCTAGGGCAAGTCACTTGACACTGGTGCAAACAATCATTTAGTCCCAATATTTTATTGTATCGGTCAGAACCTATTGATTTTGTTCTTACATCAGTATTCAGAATCTAATCGGAAAATTTTAGAAACAAATCGTTATCAGAACCGAACAATTATCAGAAGATGTGGATTGTTTTAAATCGCGCCAACCAAACAGGAATAGTGATTGTTTACAATTATGTGTGGATTAAATCAAATCTAATTTGAATTTGACGCCGAGAGCTAAAATTATCGCGTTACGATGTTTTAATCAGACACCCTTAAGACACAATGAAATCAATATCAGTTCAGAAACAATGTTCGACGATATTTCATTTTAATATTTGAATGTAAACTTGGGCATCCAATGTTCTGCTATTGCTTAAAGAAATTTAAACAAACCGCGTCGGAAGATATAATTTCAAGATGGAGGGATATCCGTGTGTTGAGAAACGAGATGTATATCTGCTCTTCCTCCATTCACGAGCTTTTGTTTTGTTATTTTTTCCACCAAAACTAAGGAAGGTGAATTGGGGAGCAAAGTTAAGAAGTGCACGGCCGATAGTTAGAGCCTATACATAAGCTTATTTTAGTAATCGATCAATCAATCAATTAATAATAAAGTTAATCAGTCATTCAAGAAACAGTAATTAAAGTGGAATCCATCATTCCTTGATGAATTTTTAATATATTTACACTTAAAATAGATCATTTAGAGTAGTACATACGTGGCTTCAAGTTCCAATGAGTACCTTTTATCTAACAGAGTACTAGTATCTCAGATTTTTCACAAAATAGCCCAAAATTCTCTGAGAGAGAGAGAGAGAGAGAGGTGGGGGAGAATCACAGGTCCGCATACATAATAATACACCCATTCCATACATACATACATACATACATACATACATACATACATACATACATACATACATACATACATACATACATACATACATACATACATATATGCTTTAAAACGTAAAAGACTATAACAGTATCAACATTGGCAACATAATTAAACAGTTTGTTATAAGAAACTGGTCATACACACTCAATACAAATATTGTCTTGCTTAATAACAATTTAATAACATATTTTTAGGCTTAGAATATCACGAGATTTATCTTACGACTAATTACAATACTTCAGCGGATGAAATGGTGTAGCTAAATCTTGTTAACATTTAGTGGATGAGTTTAAGAGTCGAAGGAGTACTATTTTATAAAATTCAGTTTTCATCATAGACAAAGGCACAAATGTCCATAGCGTTATAAAACTGATCATGTAATGTGAGGAATGGATTTTGTTTACATACTGTTTCAGCCTAAGACCCCTACTGGCAAAAGACTTGACTTGAAAACAGTAAATGATCAAGTCTGTTCACACCTTTAGCTCTTCACAAACTGCAGATCTATATCCATGTTTTTTTCTATAAGTATTACAAAAGGTGCAAAGGGTGCGGAAATTCTGCATTTCGTAGGGTTTAAAAGCATGCGTAACTTAATATCTTTGAAATGGCGATGGTTTCTAATATTTAAATGCACACACTAAAGATTGTTTAGTATCTTAGGGAACTAATAATGTTTAAACCAGATTTTTAAATTTTTATCGCATTTCACCATCAGCAAATTAATAATTACAAAACATATCTAAGAAGAGAGATTTTGATGCTTACTTGTTGGAAAACATAAGATTCACTCCTTTTCAAGACTAATCACTCGAGCAAACGTCCGAAATTGGTAAAGTCTATTTGAACAAACAGCCTGTATAACTTACAGACTTCCTGGTTTGGTTTTGTTTGGTATTTTTCGGCACAGCAACACAATTAGGTTATTTCGTGCCGAGGCGATTAGAGTAAAATGCCTTGCCCAAGGACACACCACGGTATCTCACCTAGGCTGGTCCGATGGTAGGATTCGAATCCGCACCATTTCGGTCACGAGTCTGGCAAGCTAGTCACTGAATCACCGCGCTGCCTGGAATCTTTACAAAATTATTTATAATTATATCAATGTATGATTTTGCAATATTTTCTATGAATTCTTTGAATGAGGCTAAACTAAACCCAGAAGAAAGTAAAATAATATTTATGAATATTAATCTATAACATTAATCTTCAAAATTTTGAAGAAAAAAAGGTTTTAACTAAAGTTTTACACTGAATTAACTCCCTTCCTGCACAATGGGGTCAAAGGTAGCGAAAATATAAGAAATATTTTAAAGACTTTAGCGAGATTCTTCTTCATTAAATAGTTGTTCTGTATTAATTTGGAAGTACTTCGCAACGTGTTTGTATGTGCACGCGTGTTGTTTATATGCCCAAGTCACTTTAAAAATAGTTTATATCTAACTCGGACAAACAAGGGCGTGATAACTGATTTGTAACAATTGTCAATTGTTTAAATGGTCAGCCATCCACAGGGATCTGTATCAGATTGACAGCTATAGATAGGTCAATCGCATGACAGGACAACAGTATTGTTTACTGATGTTACTGTTAGGCATATTGAGGTTCAGGCTCGTGGGTCTAGGTAGTTTACCTGGCTCAGAAGAAGAAAAAAAATCAGCACAAAACAATCCTTCTCGCTTAATATGGGAAATAATAATAATAATAATAATAATAATAATAAAAATAATAATAATAGGACATATATATTTATAATACAACTTTTTCACTCTTTAATATATATTGGTCCAAATAACGATTCACCAAAATTTGACTAAAGTGTTTCTAATATCATACATGAATTTGAAAATGAGAATGTTATTGTGTGGTGACTTCAGTCTTGTACAAGACCCAGAGTTGGATTTATATAAATATGCACATCTTAATAATTGCATAGTGAGAGAGTTAATATTGAAAATAAAGGAAACTTTTGTACTGATTAACTCGCATACCAGGTTGGTATACACTGAGAAGGAAAACTCCACTTAAACAAGCAAAGGGTGGGTTTTTTTTTTTTTTTTTCCTTCTAATATCTGAGTCTCTCTTATCCAAGGGAGATATTTTGGGAGGCTGAATTAGAGATCTGATCATTCAATGGTTTGCCCACATTTAAACTCATATAACTTGAGGAGGAGAAAAGGGCTCTGGAAGTTTAATAAGAGTCTGGGTTTTTATATGAAATTAGTGAGCCAGATTAGGAATGTAAAAAACAGAGTAAAAGCTCAATATTATCTAGGTGATCAGGGTGATTTGGAAGCTCACGATTATAAGAGGGATCAGGTTGATTTGGAAGCTCACAATTACAGAGAGGTCGTATCCGACAGACTTCAGAGCGTAAGATCTTTAAACAAAAACATTTAATGTTTGTGAGTTTAAATATAAGATTTTTATTTATTTTTTTTCTCGTTTATTTCTGCGTTTAAATGTGACTTGTATGGCCTTGGCAAAGCCTACAGTTTAGTTCGGTAACACACGCTGCAATCAAATTTAGATTGTCATTTAGTTTCGGTTTACAATCAATACTTATCTATCCCCGATTTCCCCATCATTTTCAAACAGGATTATATTGTGATGAGAGTTAAAATCGCTATTTAACAATTGTATTACTATATTTAATGAAGCGTTTTTTCCCTAAAACTTGTACCCTTTGTTGTAGAGTGTAACGGGTATAGATGTAACTTGTACCGTTTGTTGTAGAGTGTAATAGGTATAGATGTAACTTGTACCGTTTGTTGTAGAGTGTAATAGGTATAGATGTAACTTGTACCATTTGTTGTAGAGTGTAATAGGTATAGATGTAACTTGTACCGTTTGTTGTAGAGTGTAATAGGTATAAATGTAACTTGTACCATTTGTTGTAGAGTGTAACAGGTATAGCCGTAACTTGTACTGTTTGCTGTAGCGTGTAATAGGTATAGCTGTAACTTGTACCGTTTCTTTTAGAGTGTAGCAGATATAGCTGTAACTTGTACCGTTTGTTGTAGAGTGTGACAGGTATAGTTGGAAGAGATTGTATGGGTGTCACTGAATATCGAATGGAAACAGTTCATGTACGCTCATTCACTGACAATTTGCACAATTCACATGGAAAACTATTTTTAAAAAGTTAATTCTTGGAGCCTACTTGTTTTTTTTAATTTATTTTGTTTTAAGGCATTTTTTTTTTTGGGGGGGGGGGGGTCCACCTCGTCATTGATTACACAAATCTATCCTACGGTCTTGGCATATTTTAATTTTAAGATCTGTTCATCCTGCGAGAGAGAGAGAGAGAGAGAGAGAGAGAGAGAGAGAGAGAGAGAGAGAGAGAGAGAGAGAGAGAGAGAAGAAGAAGAAGAAGAAGAAGAAGAAGGAGAAGTTATACAATAGGCCTAAATATGGAAATACAGGTCAGAAGAACATAGATAAGGGCAGGGCCGGCGCAAGGGTATCTGGCGCCCTAGGGGAACCTTGAATCATGCGGTCCCCCTCCCCCACAATTAACTTTCAAAAATGAATATTGTACATTTATTCTTTCCTTCTGTTTTTCTCTTCCTATTTTTAGACGCTTATTATCTTCTATTTTACGCTATTTCTCTTTCTTTTTTTATACATTCAGATTTTTGCCCCCCCCCCCCCCCCCCCCCCCCCCCCCCCAACTTTTGCCGCTTTAGGCGACCGCCTAGTTTGCCTAGCGGTTAAACTGGACCAGGATAAGGGCGGATATACTTCCTAAATCGAAAAAGAAAGTAGTTCCAAAAGAGATATCGCTAATGTGGCGATACAAGTGGTATCGCCATTGTGTGTGGCGATATAATTTTTCTTCCACTGGTATACTTCAGTATCTCATTATGAAATATATAATAAAATACTAAGCTCTTTGTTTTTAGTCAGAATTACACCTAAAATTCTGACAATAAACTCTTTCTAAATTATAACCTGCATACATGATAATGAAAATTACACTTTTTCTAATTCTGTTAAATAAACCATACATCACATTTTTTGCAAATACGTAATGACCTAGATTTGCTCCAAAGCTGAAGCTATTATGGTATTAGAACTATATACGATTTTATTTGGAAAATACTATTATGGTATAAGAACTATATACGATTTTATTTGGAAAATACTATTATGGTATTAGAACAATAGACGATTTTATTTGGAAAATACTATTATGGTATTAGAACTATAGACGATTTTATTTGGAAAATAAATTTTAGACAAAAACGATGCTATTCTACATAACTATATCGCATTTGTAGGAAAATTTTATATTTACGTACACAAAAATATATAGAAATTTGAGTATAAGATGATTTGTCAATTTATTATATGCTATTATAATTTTGAAAATATGCCGATTGTATGCGTGATAAGATAGCTGATTTTGAGAATAAATTGAAAGAATGGAAACCATTAATTGTGGATGAATGAATGGTTGTGTGTATTGACAGGTCTCAACATTCTGAAAAATCATCTAATATGGATTTGCTATATTAATACTGTTCTATTACAGTCTTTCAACTGGTACTTCCTCTTTTACTGCCTTATTTAAAAATATATTTCTTATCTCAATTTTCTTCTTTGTTTGTACTTTCTTTTTCTACCTTTACATTTGGGTTAAGCTCCGGAATATGTTGTTGCCAATCTATTCATTTGAATGTTCTCTCTCTGCGTCCATAATATTAGTTAAGCTTACCTTTAAGTATATATGTGTATGTTGTAATTGCAGAAAATTAACAATTATTGTAAAGCGATGAGTCCAAGGCTCCCCATTCTTGGCACCACCATCTCTATGGGGAAACAAAAAGATAATAATAATAATAATAATAATATGATTACTAATGTTATATTATTATAGCGCGATATCTCTGACTGATAATACAGGTGTCTGTTTTTGTTTTCCCGACCGCTTTATAGTCCAACTCGTGGGAGTCAAACATGGTAACTTCTCTTGTTTAACTCTGCATGTAGCTTAATACAATCAACAATATAACGTGACAGTGATAGAGGTTAAACACTGCTGTGTGACTTTAATCGATACCACCTGTACGGTGATAAGAGCAAATGAAACTAGAAGTAGTTACAATTATACAGACCATATACGTCCAGTCATGGTTCCGGGTCGGCCGCAGTGAAAGCGTCCAGACCATATCTCAGATGCAGCTAAATTCTCGTCATCCAGTCAACTAACGATGGATGATTATAACGAACCGCTTATAAAGGAACCACTGTTAAAAGACACACGTGTGGGTGTCCTAAAACGAACAGCCGGTTCATCAATAAGACAACATGTGGTGGGCCCGGTCATATTCTTGTTTTTCCTCGGATTCATGATGTCTTATTATACGATAACGGAATATGTACAACATGAGATTCATGATACAGAGTTCAAGCGTAACAATCTTTCAGACGACAACGACACAGGTTTCGTGTGTAAAGTCAATACGAGTGACCCAATCTACCAAACCGATGCGGATGTACAGTCTAGAGCGGCCGAATGGATAGTATTCTATTCACTTGCGGGTAGCATACCCGCGGTATTTGCCAATCTAATCTTCGGATCCTGGTCGGATTCCTTCGGAAGAAAATTCTTGTTTATGGTCGGAATTATGGGAACATTTATTAGAACAACGTTTTCTTCTTTGATTATCTATTACAAGGTGGACTTCAAATTTTTTCTTGTTGGTTACTTTGTAGAAGGTTTGACTGGACTGTACCTGACGCCTCTGCAGGCCTCGTTCGCCTATGTTGCTGACATTACAGCCACCGGAAAGTCGAGAACAATAGGGCTGGTGGCTTTAGAACTGATGATGGGCTTAGCATTAACATTGGCAAGTCTCCTCGGAGGCGTGCTGATACAACATTTCGGTTATCTCATTCCCATGGTAACATCAGCCGGATCGCTTGTGATTTGTGCCCTCATAGTCTTAACTGTATTACCAGAGACGTATGTTGTAGACAGATCTCAAAAGAGACCTTCTCTAAAATCGACCATATCGAACTCTTTTCGCTTTTACATAGAGGATGGTCCAAGAAGATTAAAGTGGAAATACCGCATACTTCTCTCAGCCTATGTGTTCCATGTAGTTAGTTATCTCGGCAGATTAGGAACGGAGACTTTATATCAGCTCGCCATTCCATTTTGCTGGAGTCCTGTGAAGATCGGTTGGTACGGGGCCATCAGAAATGCTGGCATGTGTTTGTTTGGGCTTCCTGCAGTGAAATTCTTCCAGTCCTGTATGTCGGACACAAAAATTGCTCTTATCGGGATTTTATCTTATACTGCTTGCTTCCTTTTTACGGCATTTGCCACAGATGACACGCTTCTTTGGGTTGGTAAGTTTTACCAAAAGCTGTTATTTCCCTAGAAATAATCCTCTGACTCTACATTTTAAAGCACTCTTCAGTTTCCAGAGACAATTTATTTCAAGTTTAACTGGATTTATTCTAACGAAGTTTAGTTTTTTTTAACACTTAAAGGAAGGTTTAGTAATTTCTTGCGAGATAGGATCAATAATATTCATGCAATATTGATTTCAGCTATTGTTTGTTGACTGATTTTACATTAAAAAATAAATTGTAATGACTCAATTACTACTCGAAATGAAAAAGATAATGACTCAATCAAATAGCGACATTTAGAATCGGCAACTACTTTGTATACATTACCAAATATTAACTGCTCCAGAACTTCGATGGTAGGGCAAACAAACAAAAATAATGCCTGCCCTAAAACTTGGATGGTAGGGCAAGCAAACAAAAATAATAACTCCCCTAGAAATTAGATAGAAGACTAAGCAAAACTCGCCAGTGTTCTTTGTGTACCCCCCCCCCCTCAACACGAGTTCAAGTTTTTAAATATACATAAGTGATACAAATGTCTGTTTAGATACTACACAGAAAGTACTGTACTGTAGATACAAAACAAAATACTGACTGGCTTGAAAATTATATGATAGGGAAAATAAATGAAAATACTTCTGTCATAATTTTATCAGGTAACAAACCAATACTGATTAGCCAACGCAGACAAAACCTAATATAAAAATCAACTTAAAATATTCTTCTAAAGTAAGTTTGTTGGGCGGTCCAATCTTAAAATCCTCCAAAACTTGTTTATCAATATTAGTTATGATACGATGGAAATAATGCTGAAAAAGTAACGTACAAATGTTCCTAACCCCCCCCCCCGCCACACACTCACAAAAGAAAGCGTTGCGAGTCGAGCAGTGTAATGGAACAATATCGGAATAGTAGTGCAACGTATAATTTAAAATAAAGACCATACTGTTTTAAAAGAACCATATGAAACTCTTCACTCCTTGTTGTTGATTTGTCTAGCGACAGATAAAACCATTTTCAGACAAGAACTTTTTACTATGGCCAGTAATTATTATAATATTTTTTTTTGTACGTATTGCTTGGTGCATCATATCAACCTTCTTTGACGTATTTAGTTAGTTGTTTCCTTATCTTGTTTGTGGGTTCAATGTTTCAGCAGCTTTTTAAGAGATGTTTGGATCAAAGAACATATGTTCGATTTGTTGTTTGCTATGATCTAAAATATCATCCAGTCTTCCGATTTCATGGAATTTTTTTAAAAAATGTTTCACCTAGATTTCACATACATGCTTGTCGAGTAAGGCCTGGTACACAATGAATGAGTGCTGCGTTTTTAGTTTCGTCCCTGGATTAGATGAAATGTATTCCTTTGATTCCGCGCTTGCTTTTCCTCTAGGATGTTATTGTTACACACGAATGCAACCAACTCAAACATTTATTAAGGAAATTTCATTTGGCTTTCAGTTTATTCGAGTATAATATCTGCGTTTGTTTGGACTGTTTAGAAACATGCTTGATTGAAGATGGTTACAATTTCTTCATTAGAAGTCATTTTCTGCTTGTTTTCTGTGATTTTGTCTCTGAATGCTAAACTCTTTCAGTACGTAGAACTTCTTTAGGACATGGAACTCTTTGGTATGTAAAATCCGTTCTGTTTGCAGAACTACTTAAGTATTTTTGTTTTGTTTTAGCTTCTCTCTTTTTTGATTGCTTAACTTTTTTCATATCTAAATGTCATGATTGTATGATCTTAATAAATGCATGTTTTGCTAATTGTCCTCATAATTGAATAAACAGTTACGGTACGTGTAGAATCTCAGATTGTATTCGATGACACATTTTTATCCACTTACATGCAATTTTCTCATCTTGATCTGTTTTGATGCGTATAGCATGGTTTTCAAGTCAACGCACTCTTTTATAAGTATACTATTTTAACTCCTCTTTGAAAAGACAAGGAATCTTTTTGTTTGCTTGTTGAACGTCATAAATATTGTCCTTGTGATGGTCGCTCGTATCAAAATAATTTATGCTCTCTAGTAGTTGTAAAATACTTGTCTCTTTAATTAATCGGCTTGTATGTGTTGTGTATTGAGGTACAAACAAAATCCTGTTGATACGTATTTAGCAGTTTTCAACGTCCGAGATCGTTTCATACACTCGGTGTCCGTGCTTTGTGTTGAAATTTCAGTGTCATCATTGTCAGCTGAAACCAAAAATTGATTTAAAATCGTAATTAACAACATACGGAACTTTTAGCTGATGTTGGTAATTTATAAATTTGACCACTACACCTTCATAAGGTATGATATCAACCGTTTAATTTTTCAGCTGTTTTGAATAATTTTCCACATCAATTTTTGTTTTTGTTGTTTACTTCTTTGACTTGATACCAGCCTTGACAAACCTTTTATACATACGTAATGATATTTGTCAACTCCATAAGAAATGATCGGCATATCAACATGCTCCTGTTTTTCAATCTTTAAATTTCTCACTGGCTAAATATATTTATCTTCAACTATTCATAGTCGTTAACTGTTATATCAAAACTCGTCTTAAAAGTTAGTGGTTTTCAGTTAGGATTACTATCAAGCCAAGTTGTACTTTGAAAGAATCTGCGGATCCGTAAATGATGTATTCAACACTCACTCTATACGTAGAGCACATAACCCCCATGTTACCATTAGATTTAGAAGAGATGAAAACAGTAAACTTAAATATTTATTTCTAGCACACACAGTTGTCGTATTATTGCTCTAGTCACTATTGTTGCATTCAGTTATTGCAATCGTGATACATTTAGTGTCAAAAGTAAAAATAAGTGAAATTAGTATATTACTTTGTGTACTATATGTTGTAATTGGTTAGTCTCTAATTGTGACATTTAACGCTTAATATTTCATCCTGAAATTAATAGTAAATGCCTAAGCAGTGCTCAAAGTGTCCTCACCCATCTAGAGATATGTAGAATTTGACAACACGTAAAAGGCAAATATTCAAACGTGTTAGGAGAATTCAGTGTCTTAAGAGCTGCAAAGAGTTACCTGCAAATACAGCAAGCGAAGAGAAACAAAAGAAAATACAACAGCTTGAGATAAAAACATAAAGAAAAAATATTACTGAGGCAAGTCAAGCCAAATCAAATAAGAAAGTTTCAACTGAGAAAGCTTTCAATTTCATTTCAAACTAATAAAAAAATTTGAAGTAGAGAGTAGACGGCCTGCACCGAAGGATTGATGAATTAGACGGGATTACGAATCGATTGCTGGTATTAGACAAGATACATGATAGTGAGTTAGAAAAGGATATCAGAGAGCTAAAAATTAAAATTATGAGTGAGAAAAAAAAAACATTATGAAGATAATCGAGTAAGATTTCAAATCAATGTCGTGGTCCACTCATTTCGTCATAATTTTTCTATCTTTCATGTCATTAGGTTGTAGAGCCAAAGCTTTAACCAGTCGTTGAAACTGAAATTGAGAAACCAAACGTTGAGCTAAAAGTAACAGTTTTACCAATGAATTACCAAAATAATTACATTTGGGAGATGTTGTGAAAATGTTAGAGTTTTTACTACAGTAAATGAGTGAAATTAATATTATCAACATCCAATACAAATGAGCACTTGATACCGTTTTCATCGTGCCATACAGTATATTGTTAAAAACGTTGGGGAGTTAAGATTCTACTGCCATACAAACTTACTTTCGAAGAATTCTTGACGTTGATTGTGCTGTAGCTTTGTCTTATTTGGCCAGAGATTATCCAATTAGTACTAGTCTGTTACCTGATTCATTGTGCCATAAGTATTTTTATTTGTTTCTCCTACCATTCATTTTCTAGGTTAGTCTCTATTTATGCGTTTTATCTACAGTACAATACTTTCTGTGTTGTATATAATATGAGTTCTGTATCACTTATGCATTTTTCAAAACATGAACTTGTGTAAGGAGTAGGAGAACGTCATTGGCGTGTTAAATATGCTGTCCATATGCAGTTGAATTTGTTTAATCTACCATCAAATTTCTAGCGCAGTTATTATTTGTTTTTGCTTGCCCTACTTTCTAATTTCTGGCGCAGTGAATATGTTTTGTAATACAGACTTAGTAGTACAGAGGTTGTCGATTCTAGAAGAGTCGCTATTGTTTTGAGCCATTTTCCATTTCATGTTGAGTAAGAATTGAGTCATTACAATGTATTTTTATGTAACAGCGGAGTGAATCAAGGCTGCTACGAAATCTTTGAAATTTTGAATTTTAGTCTTTTTTCTAAGGCACTCTGAAATTTAAAAAAAAGTTGTTAGCAACTGGGTTAGACGCTAGAAGATGCCACTTCTATACTACTTACCGCCTTTAATCATTCATTTATACTCCTCCTGTACAAAAAAATACGAAAAGAATATTTCACAAGTCTCCGGTGAAATAAAATTTTAAAGATATGTCAAAGATCGTTTGTATATTCTCTCATAGCCGGTTGTGCTTTTCAAGGATATATTAGTATCATATTCATTGATTTTGGTTTATTTTTATGTTTGTGAAACAGTTCTGTAGCACTTATATAAGTTACAAAGTTACAAATTATACAGCAAATAATAATCCTTCCAAATGCAACGGATCTTTCAGAGATCATTTTTGTCAAAGAATAATTATAGAGAAAACAAACATGACAAAGCACGGTACATCAAGTCCGAGAAACTGGCCAAGCGCTTATATATATATATATATATATATATATATATATATATATATATATATATATATATATATATATATATATATATATATATATATATATATATATATATATATATAAATTAACAATGAGAGTAAAGATTACGTGCTTACAAAATTACTAATGTCCATTAACGGCACAATAATGGCTGTATAGTGCCAATTAAAAGTAAAGTTCAAAAAATGTAAAAATCAAGAATTGCAAAAAAATCCAAGAGGCTAAACCTTTCCAACAAATGAAAACATGAAGAGGAAAACGGGTTTCTAACGTGCTCACAAAGTTAAGAATGAGATGATATTATGTATGTTTGTGCTAGCGTTTAACAGTACCTCAGCACAATAATGATTATATGGTGCCAGTTACAAGTTAAGTTCCAAACATGTTAAAACCAAGAACTGCACTGACACCAGAGGAAGTGAAACCCTTCCAAACAAATGTAAACATGAAGAGGAAAATGGGTTATGGAGTTGGAACTTATTTGAAACATGTCCCATTTTATGAGGTTGGATTATCCAACCCCATAAAATAGAACTTGTTTCAAATCGGTTCCAAAAGAGGTGAGATAATGTCACTCATGCCGCGTCCATGAATCTAACGCAATGAATCTGAAGCAGCCTGAGGGATCAAAATGCTGCAAAAATCTCAAAAATTGGGGAATTAAAAAGTGATCAGGCCACCGTCGCTAATAAGGAATAGTTTAACACCTTCAGTAACATTACCAATATGGATCAAAAAGACTAAATTTCAAAGACACAATCAATAACAACCGCAAAATAACGATCTTGAGAATCAGAATTTCAATCAAACATCAAAAAGAAATAAACGTAGCAAAATGAGAAAACGCAGGCACAGAAAAGAAAACTTTTCCCACAAGGGACCAAAACTATTTGGTTAATCTTTCAAAGAAGCCACTGTTGGAAGCAGAAACTAAAAGAGGGCCCTACAATAATTAAAACACAGACCAGACTTTGTCATTAAACCAGCCGACAAAGGCTCTGCAATCGTAGTAATGGATAGAAAGACTATATAAGCGAGACAAAAAGGCAACTAAGTGATGAAAGATTCTACAAAGAATTGGACCATGACCCAACCGCGGAACACACCAAAAGTATCATGATTCTCATCAATGAAATGTTTAAAGAGGGAAACCTAGATGAAAAAACAAAGGAATACCTTAGCCCCGTGAAGGCTAGGGCAGGCCGATGTTACTTCCTATCCAAGATACATATACCAGAAAATCCTCTGAATACCTCGACTTTCACATGGGATTCTGTGTCCCAACAATCAACTCTTATCTTCAAGGCACCACCAATTTTCTGGTTAAACGTAAAACAATGAACCTTTACCACCCAATACTATGCTTGTCTCAATGAATGTAACTTCTCTGTACACCAATATCCCACATGATAAGGAAATAACAGCATGTGAGGAACCATGACAAAGAAGACCAGAGAAGAAATCACCAACTTGCTATCTTTTACAACCATTGAAACTGGTACTAAAACTAAACAACTTCGAATTCAATGGAAAACGCTACATGCAAATTACTAGTACCGCAATGGGCACAAAGATGTCCCCTCTCGTATACAAATATTTTCATGGGCAAACAGGAAGGCAGACTCATAGCCTTAGCCTCAGTGTAGTACATTCCACTCTAGTGGCTATGTTTATCTGACGACATTGACATGAAGTGGCACCACGGACAAGAAAAGCTGGACGATTTTATTAATGAAGCAATCGAATTCCATCATTCAATCAAGCTCACTGCATAAATATAAAATACAAACCATGTGATCTTGGACACAACAACATAAATCATTAAAAACAAATTCTACATTCATGTATACTCCAAACCATACATACATATCAACTCATTCTTAATTTTGGAAGCACATTAGAAACCCATCCCCTCTTCATATTTACATACGTATGGAAGGGTTTACCTTCCTACGGCTTTTGTGCAATTCTTGGTTTTTACATTTTTGGAACATTACTAAACTGGCACCATATAGCCAATTTTGTGCTGAGGTGCCGTTAAAGGCTAATACAAATGTACATATTATCTCATTATTGATTTTGAAGTACGTTAGAAACCCATTCCCCTCGTCATGTTTGCATTTGTTTTGAAGGGTTTAGCTTTCGAGGGTTTTTGTGTAATCTTAGTTTCTACATTTTGGAACATTAATTTTAATTGGCTACCATAGAGCCATTTTTGTGCTAAGGCGCCGTTAAACGCTAATACATACATATATATCATATCACTTGTAATTTTAGAAGCACGTTAGAAACCCGTTTTCCTCTTTATGTTTTCATTTGTTTGGATCCAAGGGTCGCGGGTTCGGTACCCACCCAGGCCAGCCATGGTAGGCTGCATTGGTGTGTCCTTGTGAGATGCACTTAGCTCCCATATCATCAGGATGATATAGCCAGTAATGTGTTAAAAGTACCGTGTAAATCGACAAAAACAAATTTAAAAGATCAGATTCTTTCGAGAGATTTACCTTCCTAGGGTTTTTGTGGAATTCTTGGTTTTTAGATGCTACTTTTAATTGCCACCATATAGCCATTGTTTACGCAGAGGTACCGTTAAACACGAATACATACATACATACATACATACATACATACATACATACATACATACATATCATCTCATTCTTAATTTTGGAAGCACGTTTAAAACCCTTTTTCCGTTTTTATTTGTTTGGAAGGGTTCACCGTCTTTGGATTTTTGTGCAATTCTTGGCTTTACAGTTTTTTTTAACTTTACCTTTAATTGGAACTATACAGCCATTATTGTGCTGAGGTACCGTTAATGAATATTCTTAATTTATTTTGGAAGCACGTTAGAAACCCTCTTCCTGTTTTCATTTGTTTGGAAGGGTTTATCTTCCTTTGGATTTTATTGCAATTCTTGGTTTGTACATTTTTTGGAACTTTACTTTTAATTGGCGCTATATCAACATTATTGTGCTGAGGTGCTGTTAATGGACATTAGTAATTTTTTGAAGCACGTTATCTTTATTCACCTCATTCTTAATTTTAGAAGGACGTTATCTTGTCTCTTTAGATTATAACTATACCAAAAAATGTTATCCAGGAAAAAAGTTTGGGTGATCATACATCGGTATCATTGCCGAATCCAAACTGCTTAAGTTCTGGTATTTTTCAAAACCGATCACTTCTATTTTGGCGTTATGGGATTACGGATTACGTTCAAGATTTACTTACCTAAACAATGTGCAAAACTACGAACCTCCGAAACTGAAGAGAAGTGCTCAAATAAGCATGGCCAGTTTTACGCTTTGCAAAAACACAACACATTTTTTTTTACGAAGAATTGTGCATAGTTTAAATTACAATCAAGAGATATATTAGATTGACCTTAGCAGGTCTTGAAAATAAACAAAGTAATGGTGCCACGTGTTTGGAACTAATTTGTTACTATTAACATACAGACGTGACCTCCGAGTTGGTCGGAGTAGGAATAATATAAAAAACTATAGTAAATCGCCAGATAGCAGAGGGGCTTACTTAGCGGCGATGGTGCAGAGTGTGCCAAATCATGTTGCGTTACCTTTTAAATAGGTCACCTGCGGTAAAGTTAAATTCGAAAGTATGTTCTTGCCAAATTGACAGGCTTTTTGACTGTTTGCACCATGCTTTGTCATGTTTGTTTCTTATATATTATTCTTTGAAATATCCAAGTCCATCCTTTCAATCGGACCTGATTTCCTCTATAAAAAAAATTACAGTTATTATAAATGATAAATTATAGTTACGGTGCAATTTAAGTATTCCCATTATTATTATATACTTTCACACATGTGAAAACTTTTTCTTCCTTTGGAACACGATTTCATAGACATTCGCAACTTGTGGACCTATAAAAATAAAATGCAGAAAGTAACAAACTTGCTGTCTCAGGTGAAGAATGAGAGATAGAAAGAAACGGCATTTGAAAACGGCACACAAAAGCAACGCTATTAAACAGCAAAAGCTCACAAAATTAGCTGTATTAAACGGCAAACATTCGCTTTCATTTGGAACTCAGTCGAAAATGATAATATCTCTGTCACTGTAAGTAATATTGGATACATATATACACCTTCATTTCTCAACTAAGTACCTCGTCCTTTTAGTTTAAATTTTATACACCTGTGTCTATTGTACCACCAGTTTGTAACTTTCATTCTGTTTTATCAATGATTTGAAATTGGTCTAAATGTAAAAGATATCTATTTCCTCACATAATCCACGTAATTTATGTAAATTATGTATGTAAATGATGTCTGGGATCCACCGGCCGTTTTGATATTAATAAATATACGATTGCTATGGAAAGTATATTTACCACATTATTATAACAATTGGTATGCTTTGCACGGGCAATCATTGACGGTGTATATTAATCTCCTTTCTACAGCCCTGGGTGTCAACATGTTGGGCATAATGACGTTTTCCATGATACGGAGTATGCTATCTCAGCTGACCCCAGCAGATAAACAGGGTAAGCTTACCTAATACAATCGGTTTTACAAAGATACCATAAGACGCGGGAAGATTAATCTTCGTAGGGGTTTCGGCTGCTCTTTTGCTGCAAAATACTAAAGTAGTTTTGCTCTGTTGCTTCTCTCTGTCAATGTGTCCTATGTAAACAATTCCTGTGTTCGATGTAGAAAAAAAGTAGTCTGCAGGTTCTACAGAAACTCCCCGTTTCTTCTATCTCTCCACCTCCCGGAAAAGTAAATTGTCGTGTCTTCAGTTCGGGTTATTCAGAATTTACATCATTTCATCGAGAACAAAATATAAAACTTCGAAAATATTGCAAATAGCTAACAAATCTAGGGTAACAAATCTAGGCCATGAATGCTTTGTTTTGACTTTGGACACGAACATACTTACAAAAATTATGTATGTGTTCTTTGGTTCTTTTCCGTAAGTGAGTAGATTCTCTAGGTACGGCCGGTAGTTCAGGAACAAATTAACTTCATTGAATAAAGAATGCATGACATTGTTGACGGGCGACACTCTGGCACTGTGGTCTGGATTCGTATTGTCGTTTTTGATCACTTTCACTTTGAGGTTCAGGTAACTGTTATTCAAATCGATGTTGTCTTCGGTTTTCCCCTTGATTTCGAACTCGATGGGAGATGGCGCAGTAACGGATGACACTGGGTTTGGTATTCTACCCACTGAGATGATTGTAGTGCTGTAACAATTAATTGAACTATTTAATAATTGTGAGTGCCATCTCCGCGAAGTCCTCTACTGATGGCAAGTTAAACTGTTGCCTGTCGCCATCTATAGTTCGTTGAACTATAAATAGTTTTACGATAGATATTCTAACTACGGTACTCGGATCACATTATTTATATGTTGCCACGAGCTTTAGTAGCTGCTTTATCGTAAGTAAACCTACAAAAATATACATTTTTCTTGTACCAGTTCTTATATGCATGTAATGAAACACATACGACTATAAAAACATATATAAATTCTTGATTTATCATAGTACAAGTTACTACTGAAGTGGAAAACTACAAATCACATGTAGTTAACTTAATATTAATAAATATGCTCTATCGCAATAGTGTTTGCAACTATTACGATACTATTCCAATAGTCAAAATGCTCCCAATAGTCACCCCTAGATTATTGCATCGTCATCGCTGTGGGTGGCATGGCAAACACTGAGTTCCGTCTGGGAACATTCGTAAGAATCTTTCTGCGTCCATCTTCGCTTTTTAAGGTAGTAGTCGACAGTTCTGCGTCTCTTCCTTTTACCGTGTTCGTGTTGTCTAAGTATATATCTACGTCTCTTCTTGTTTTTCCCTTGCTGCTGCGTGGGTGTCAGACCTATTGCTTCCATGGATGTGTGATGTGGTTTTATAGACAGTCCAAAGGGTTCTGTTCTTGTCTGGATCACTACATTTTTCCCTGCACTCAATAACACCTGGTCTATATTCTGTCGATCGACCATCACCTTTTAGATGAGCTGTTTTCCTTGCGACAGGGCTCGATGTTTCAAAGCATGCAATAATTCGTGGACGAAAGGTTTCAAGACCGGCATGAGAGTACGAAAAGACTGCATTGAATATACTCACCAAAAAGTATTCGCGTTGTCGGGCTACTCCTTAATGCACGGATACAGGAGTTACAATTCACTCAAGAATAGTTTCGAAAATGAATTTACACCTTTCCATTGGCGATTACAATATCATGTTCGAGATCTCCATTTATACCAATGTTTTTACTGTCCAAATACGTTTTACTGATTGGAAGATAGTGTGGATGAATAAATTCTCGGTGTACCTGATATGTATTTCATTTTCTTCGTCAACAGCCATCGCATAATCCACTTTACACTGAACCACTCTAAGCAACGGAGCTGCAGTGTTACCCATCAAGTTGTACTCTGTTACATATGGGAACACAAACATCAAGTTGAGTCCTTCATCCAATTTAATGGGGCATCGAAAATACTTGACGAATCTGTTGTTGTTGATGTATTTCGACTGAGGAGCTTCTTGTTTCCTCCCATAATAGCAAACAAGTTTAGAGAAAATTTGATGGAAATCATTTTTCTGTTGGAAAAATCCATTTGTAAATAAGGAAAGGATACGTAGTGGTCAATATTCACAGGTTTGTTGGTACTTGCGAGTCAGTCGCGAATCTGATCGTTGAATATATTCCAAATTGCGTGAACGAGATGAAGACGATCTGATATGCATGTACTTTCTCCAACTGTTTACTGACAAGTTGGTGATCTGTCAAACGTGGTGTGAATCATGAGTTTTGACGAGAGAGTCGACCTTTCCAGACTTCAGTGCTTGTTATAACACGTCAGTGTTCACTACCTGACGAGAGTCCTTTTACTTTGCAGTTAGAGTTTTAAAATTAATCTCTTTTTATCTCGGTACTGGTAACTGTAATTCTTGTGTCTGCCACTTTCAAAACTGAGAATGGTATCTTCAGAATGTTTGCTAATTTACGCTTCTAAACATTGGTCTTCGATGTCAGAGTAAAGCACGTGTTCACCTAGAGGTTCCAGAACCAAGTACAAGTTCAAACGGGCTTTGGCTGTCACTTGAGCAACAATTATCACGTTGGCAAACTCGTTTGGCTGGACAAAGTCTTAGTTGACCTTGATCATATCTTGTACGATTTCAATGTGTTTAATGAGTTTTCCTTCATCGTCTAACAATTGAAAATATTGGCTTGGATCCGTAATTTATACCATCTTGGATGCGTAAGTTATACCATCTTGGAAATAATCGGGCGCTGAGATATTTTTCCCCGCAAATATGTAAACATTACTTTAGCAAAAGCCCGTCTTCCCGCGTTGGGCTCAGCTTGTTCCAATTCGATTCCCTCCACGGATCGGAACCACCGCTTGAATGTTTCTTTCTCTTCTTATGTGTAACACCACGTCAAATATCCGGTAGCCCCTTGTTTCAATTTTAGAAACTCGTTAACATATCCACCACCCACCACCCCACAAAAAAAAATATTAAAAAAATACCTGGACTAGATCCGTATTATAAGTATTGTTCTGTGTTGGGGAAGTGCCAGATTTTGTACACTTTTAACAACTGGTATTCACGATCGAAAGCGAGAAACTATTTCAAATTCACCCAAGTTCCTGTCAAAGCGCGCTCTTTGTCGTCGAGTTTTCTGTTGCAATGCTGAGGTAACACATGATTATACAAGTCCGTGGGTGGAAGAACTTTGCTTTTGATCGCTCTTTCGTATTGACGAGTGTGCTGAACGTCGATGTGTTCTGTGAGAGTTTCGAGGTGGCCCGTCAGGAATCGATATAATATATATATATATATATATATATATATATATATATATATATATATATATATATATATATATATATATATATATATATACCCAAGAGTACAACGAACACACGTCGATATACTTGATTTCTTATCCTTTAGATTCGTGTGCATCGTAGGACAGGCGTGTGGTAATAGTACGTCCTCCAAACAAACTGTCACGAGGGCCAAGAAATTGGATTTCCACCACGTCGTAGTCTTCAACGACGCGTCGAAATTCTTGGTTAGCTTTTTAAAATCGGTCGTATTTGTGCTCCCACATTTCCACCACGCGGTATCGTTGGGCTTCTAGGTTCTAGCCTCGATGGTGGATCTTCAGTGGTAAACCCAGTAAATGGATTTTTCAATTCTCGGTTAGGATAACAAGTTTCACATCTGTGCCATATACATTCATGAAATGTGTACACAATATGTGGGCCTTCGAAATCATAACCATCTACCGATTAAGGACCAATGTTCTTTTCTCCACCGTTTTTGGTATGTTGTATCCACTTGAGTCTCGCATATGTAGTGTAACTAACGCAAAGCCTTTGCAGAACAATTTTCTACAACAACGTTGTAATATGTCGATATCGGACCGACGCTAGTTGAGCATTTCTTGTTGAAAGTCAAAGGCCTCAGAGTGGTGAGTCTTTTACCATCCTACGCTTGTATACTGTCCGGGTCGTAGTATAGTGCTTAGGGCAAATGAGTGAGGTAGCGTTACTTGTTGATTTTCCTCTGTGATGAAAAAATGAGGAAAAGATCCTTTAGTCATTTCTAACGTTTTAGGCATCTTATTCAATGACACAGCCAAGTACCATCATAGAATCTTTGAACAGTACTGTTCTTATTTTCATGCAAATGATCTAAGCTCCGTTCATAGTCGCTTGTAGGTATTTGGTTCCTTTTCCTGCAAAATGTTTGAAGAGAAAGTGTCCGTCGTATCAAGACATTTTGCGCCATCAATATTTGTGACAGTTGCTGTAACGATCTAAATCTTCTTCGTCCCAGTCGTCGGTGGGGAAAAGTTTGGTACGTGAATATTGGCATTTTGTGAACATCCGAGGTAAGCAATAATAGCATCCACTCGACGGTCCAGTTTATTTTTCTTGTTGCTGTGGTTTTGTTTGTAGATATCCATCCCCTCCTCTTGATAGTTGAAGTATCGCTGAATGTAACATCGATGATCTAAATTGACGGCGCGATGACAAATATGACATTAGATCTGTCCTGGACAAACATGTGAGTCGTTCGAATTGGAACGAAGACTCTGTCCACATTGTTGACATGCTTCCAGTAATTCACAAGCACTTGTCCTATGTTTGATCTGTTTAATTCTATGTTGGTCGTGACAAGCTAGATTCACAAATTTGCCTCCACATGTAGAACACGGAATCATTCAGTTTCTTTGGGGAACACAAGGACTGGACGCCCAGCAGCGACGACATCTCTCTCTCTCTCTCTCTCTACAATGAAAATGTTAGCACCGATTTATAAATCCTTTGTCACATGTTTCGCACTGGTTCCACTCTACAGTTATTAGGCATTTCTGAAAGCGGGAGAGGTATAAGGTGAAGTTGTGTGCATTTGCAGCAAGCACACTGGAGATAATGCTGGCATACTTTCATGTACTATGCTACTTTCATGTACTGTGACTGACATTTCTTTTTTTGTGGTATTAGGGAAACAACGCGCTGCCTAAAGCAGACAGCTGATCGTAATGGATGCTCCCATGTGCTCGAGAAATGAGCTTGACCTAGTTAAAACTACACTAACTTTAGCAGTTATTAAAATAGAGCAAATTAATCTTGCCAGACTAGACAATACTAACTTCTGAAAGTGCAATAACTAAATTATAAAATATTTTAAAAAAGCAAAAAAAAAAAAAAAAACAAAACAAAAAAACAAAACAATAATACTTATCGGCTTGTTTTGTATGTGTGTGTGTGTGTTTTGTTTTTCTTTCCTCCAGTTAACGTCATGGCGTCTAGGAAGTGAAAATGACCAAGTGGAGCTAGCAGTCTTTTGATTTTGAGAGGTGCACGTCTGAATTAAGGCCAAAGTGTATACTATATATCTCAAATTTCACCCAGCAATCATGCACCAGAATAAAGGGAATTAAAAGTTATTTTAACAATACGTAAGATATACAAGGTCTTTTTTTAAATAACCAGGATAACCACTGAGGAAACATGGGAAATTCTTTTTCTGTAAAATTCAAACCCTGTACAAAGTACGAAACTATACAGCGGAACCATTAGTATAATATCTGAGAAATCCTTTGATAATGCAATAGCGTTTTGGTTATGATACATATGGATGTATTTTTCATCTGAAAAGTCGGGTTATTGAAATAGAAGATCTCCACGTATTTCTGGTGGGTAAACTTTCAAGATATAGAGAGGGGCTAACACTTCCTGAATTTTTTTTTACATCTCATGGGGTCCGCTCAAAGTCTCTTTAGAAATCCCAGCTTGTTCCAAAACCGTCTCTGCTTCTCTTCGTTCTTTGGATGTGTGTAACTCTCCAGCGTTCATTCATAATCGTTTTATTCTGGTGTATCGTATTTTTCTTCTTGAGCTTTAGCAACCACAATGGCGCGCGCTAAACAAATGTTGTCTTTGTCGTTGCCAGTCTTGTCTATACTTTTTTTTTTATTGGGAGTTTATTCACAGACAACACTTTGCAACGTACTCTGCTCGACATACTGAATCACAGTGGGATAGTTTACCCTCATCCACCATTTAATAATCATTAAATCCCATCATACAACGCGTCTATAGGGTTTGTTTACATCCGTAAAGTCATGGGACATATGCAGTCAGAACGTCCTTGACCATTTCCGTCGCATGCAAGAAAAAAAAAAAAAAAAGGCTCGGATGGAAACAGTGGCCATTTTTAACTGCCATCAAGCCCGTGGTTGTTATTACGTCATAATAACTTCGTTGACGTCATAGCAACTCGATGACGTGTCACCAATAATAGTAACGTAAGCAACAAGGTGATGCTAATGGAATCGAATGATTCTTTGTGCAGTTTTTTCATTAAAAGTTACAGGGATAACATTGAAAATATACAAAATGTTATTTCATTGATGGTTAAAAACATCGTCGAGTGTTAATTTCAGCACCTATCATTTTACGAGGAGCTACTCTCGCACATCAAGCTGGATGTTCGTATGCCAAAAAGTTTACTAATTTGAAAACATACTCCCCACTATCCTGGGTCACCCAGCCCAGTTCGGCTTTCATCGCTACGCAGTGGATATCCAAACCGAGGTCTTGAGAGATAACAAAAAAAAAAAAAAAAAAATATGTGCAATGAAAACGATGCGGCCCGATTTTAGGGCGCTAGGCGGAGCTGCCAGCGTTACTAAGGTCAAATACAATTATTAATGAAAACAAAGCATGTCAGTTCACACCTTTTTTTTTTTGTAAAGAAAAGTCAAAATGATATCAGTCAGGAAGAAAGTGGAAAGAACAATTTAGTTTATTCAAGACTAGCGGCTTATTGACGTGATGTACATTATGACGTTTTAATTTTCATGATGTTATCACTTTCTGAAGGTTTGATGTAACCAAACAGCAAGGGACATAGATTTTACCGTTTCTTTCCTTAGACTGATATCTGCACATTCTTTATGCAGATACAATCTGGGCAGGCCGAGACTAACTCCTCGCTGTGGGTTATCTCCCCTTGGTACAATAATGCCACTGTCACAATGCTGTAAAATTGGTGGTCGAACGCCATCCGGAAAAAAGACGTACTTTTGATAATTTATGACCCTTAAATTAGAATATATTTACTGCCGTGTTGTGCTCTAATGTATATTTGGTGGAGAATCTGAAGATTTTGTGTAGAATCCCAAAGAAAAAAAATATATGATTCTTTGCTTTCAGTAAGGGAACATAGGATCAGTCACATGTAGTTAGATTCCTTTAAACTCGTTCTTGATGAAATTTCAACGCATGCATAGGAAAGTATAGAAGGAGTCATTCAAGCTTCTCGTGTACTAATCAGCGGAAATAATGAACCTAGGCTTAGATGACTTAAGGTCAAAACATCGTTACGGCAGCAATATTCTCTGAAAGAGTATGAGTTGCGAGTTCCGAATCTCATTCAGAGTCTAAATTATATGACTCGCATCGGAAAGAGTTGAGGATGTTCCAGCTGTGGTCTATTGGAAGAACCGTCCACTCCCCCATGATTAATGATATGATTAGTCCCGGCTCTGACATCAAATCTTGTGGGCACTGTACTCAGGTAATAAACATTTCTTAGGAAAACTCGTTGTGGTAAAAGAATATTTTCGACCAAAATTACTTCGATTGCCCGAGGATGGCATATCCGACATTTAACAAATTCAATGAAATGTATTAACATGTGCAACGTGTCAAGCATTGCATAATTTAAAATCACTTCTTCCCATGCAATTATTTGCATTTCCATTATGTATCATTACAATTCACATTCAGTATCAGTTGTATGCGACTTTATACCTTTCATTGGTGCGGTGTCTGTACATGTATATATGTATATTTGGATATAAAGGAAAGCGGTTGCTGTAACGTAGCTGTCTTGTGACTTTTTATTTAAAGTTTGTTTATATATATATATATATATATATATATATATATATATATATATATATATATATATATATATATATATATATAATGAATTTGTTGTCAACGTTTTGCATAATATATATAACATTAGATTTGCTTGCTTTGTTCCATATCTTAGAGATGCGTTCGCTTTTGTGCCAGGCTGATATTACGATTTCTATTTTTTTCTAATATAACAAAATTCCAGAGGGTGATCCAAGAAATGATAATAGTAACAAATAGTCCTACTATATGTATTTATATGTGTGATTATCGTTGTGTCTTTTCATATGAAGGTGCTGTGTTTGCCAGTTTGGCCGCCGTAGAGACGGTGTGTAACCTTGTGAGCAACTTATCTACAGGAGCCATTTATGCAGCTACTGTCACCTTTATGAAGGGTTTTGTCTTCTTGGTTTTGGCGGGCTACAACGTCATAAGTTTCGCTTTCCTGCTGTATGTATTTGTTTCAAACAATGTTTATATCTGTTGGATTTTGAGTCAACTAACAGCTACAATCTACCCTGAATACCTTTGCAGCTTATTTCACTTCGTGTTGACGTCGTTATTTCAACTGAGAGAAACGACCAACATTAAATATTACAAAATCACAATTTGGCCATAATAGTTTGGTCACGAACCTCCTTTTGTGCATATTGGTTTCTATTATACATGTTTATGCTTACGTATAAAATAGGAACACTGCACCTTTTTTCTACAAACTAATAGGGGTTGATGTAGAAACAGAGAAAGTATCTGTCCACACTTTAGGTTGCTGGGTATAATGCCTAATGGCCTTATCACCTACATTTTCACAAGTGGTGAAACGTACTGGGGCATACAACGTCTTGGTTTATATATTTTGAGGGCCATAAATCCCAGGCACTAACACGTTTTTAATAATTTGTACGTCCATTTAAGAAAATTAAAAGTTGCATTTATTGTACTTGAAATATCAATATATAAAACGGTTGTATAATACAATGGATTATTACCTTCCGCAATTTTTGAATAAATAAGGGGTTCTTCAGTCCGTTAGTAATGTAGTGTGGCTCCTGCTACACTGTTAAAGATACAGATTTAAAATTTTGGGATATTATTGGGGGTTGGTCTGTAGATGGGCACAATTATTTTAAAATTTTGATACAACCTCTGGGGTTGGGGACAGCGGATGGGGGTATTTTTTGTTTAAATATCAATTTCTTAAGTATTGTAGATGAAGATATGAAAGTTGGAGTATTTCATCGTCAAGGCCAGGGCTATAATATATGTAACGGGTTTTTGGATTACACCCTCGGGTCTTGACACAGACAATGGGGAATGATGCCCCTGTGCCATAACTCGGAAGTTTAGAGGGACACGAGGAGACGAAATCAGACATATACCCAATACAGACCCAGGGTCAATTCCCTGAGATAGGGGACTTGTCTGTGGGTCATAATTTGGAAACTGTTGAGATCCCCACTCTATAACCATATGTAAGTTTGAAGGACATAAGGAAACGAAATCAGACATATACAGACCCCGAATCATTCTCCTTGGGTAGGGGACATATCCGTGGATCATAATTTGGAAATTGTTGAGATCCCCGCCCTATAACCACATATAGGTTTGAAGGACATATATCCAATACAGACCCTGGGTTATGCCCCTGAGATAGGGGATTTGTCTCTGAGTCATAACTTGGAAACTGTTGTGATCCACACCCTATAAACCATATATATAGATCTAAAGGACATAAGAAGACGAAATGAGACATTTATCCAATACAGACCCTGGCTCATGTCTCTGGGGTAGAGAATTACCCCTCCCCCCCCCCAGGTAATAACTTGCAAAATATCGAGATCCTCATCCTATTATGCATCCAACACAGGCCCTGGGTAATGACACTGGAATAGGTCACTTACCCATGGGCCATATATTGGAAATTTAAAAGTTCGACTAAAATTCAGAAACTGAAAAGCGGAGATTAAAAAAGGCCTGGAACAAATTTTATAACAAATGTGAGAAAAAAATAATTCTTTTTAATTAAAAAATGTAATTGCAAAATTAGAAAAAATAAAACTTGTAATTATGAGACTGAAAAAATGTTAAAATAATAAACAAAAAACTTTACAAAAGATTTTTTATAATTTAACAATTCAAACATTTTCAAAAAATATCCAAAATATAAACAAAATAGGCAAATTGCCAAAAAATTATAACATTTAAAAATTGTCAAAAAGAAATATAAAATTATTATATGGAAACAATTTAAACATTGCAAACAAAAACAAAAAATTACAAAATTTACCTAAACGTAAATAATAATTACATTTTACAAAATAGTAAAAAATTTAAAACATTACCAAAATAATGTCAATTTAAAAAAAAAATGTTGTACAAGAAATTAATAAATAAAACAATTGCAAAAGATTAAAATTTAATATTAGAACAAGTTTAAAAATTCACACAATTTTTAAACAATTTTACATTAAAAAAAGCAAAAATTCATAAAGAAAATTGAAGACGGATAATAAAGGTTCTGAGACATAAGCCAGAATCAATGCTCTGTGTGTCACGAACGTCCTCCACACAAAAGGAAAGTGAAGAAAGAGAAAAAGGAGGAATGCAGAGATTTCAGAAGAAGAAGCAGTAGAAGAATACATTCCCTGTAAGAAACTAAAAACAAGACACTAACAACAACAAATGGACTTTTGTGAACTGAGTGCAATTCAGTGTTATTCCTATTTCACGAGATTATAACAAACGTGAGTGGAAATAAAACATGTCTTGATTTGTTTATTATTATTATTATTAATAATATATAATCACACACACACACACACACACACACACACACACTTTATGTCATCACACATACCATTACATAAGAGCGTGTTTGTTCAAGTACACAAATATCTGTAATGTCTCATCATATCTTCATCATCTGACAGATTGGACTTTAAAATATGACCCAAATAAGTATAACTGTTGACATATGCACAAGCATTCCCGTTAAGAAGTACTGAGGGAGGAGATGGCAATTTGAAAGAAGTTGATTGAAAAACCATGAATACCAATTTTTGTGTATTATAGATGATATTATTCTCAAATGCACGATGTTCACGCGTCTTTAATAATTTATTTAAACCTGCGATAGAAGGACTTATCAATGACATATCATCAGCAAAACTAAAATTGTTAAGAAATAAAGCATTGGTGTCAAATGTAGCCCCACGTGACACTGACCCAACTTACGATTTAAATCGTCTTTGTATATATTAAATAACAAAGGCGAAAGAAAACCTTCCTGCCTCACTCCATTGGTTACATGGGAGGAACTGGATATTGCACTTCCCCAACGCACATAGTACAACTGTTTGCCATACCAGTTTACTAGAGTATGAACTATCTAGACGAGTATTTGATTGCCGAGCAACTTTTTAAAAAGTTTCTAATGATTGATCATTTCAGATGCCTTACTAGCATCTAAAAAGCATTCAAACACAGAGCCACCATATTCTAAATAATAGTTGACAGTTTTATTAAAGGTATAGAGGCATAAGTCTGTTGAATGTTGTTTTTTAAAACCAAGCTGATTATCAGAAATTGTGACTTCGCATCATTATAGCACAATACATTAAACTATTTTCGAAATAATTGTCGTGAGAGTCATAGGTCTATAATTAGTTTTGTCTGCCAGGTTGACAATTTTCCTTTTCAATAGCGGCATAATGGTAACTTTTGTGCAACCCTCTTCTTTAAGACTTTGTAGTTTTTGTGTCAAGTAAACTTTTAACCATTTACTATAGTACTATTTCTTCAATTAAAAAATCAGTGTGAAATTGAATGCTCTTATAATTGTACATTGGGTCCCATTTACAGGTTGTTGTTTTTTTTTCTACATTCGCAAGTAATTATATTTTGGGTTATGTTCTCTAATTTTGAAATTTTCTCCACTATGATACCGGTCTGAGTTAATCATATTTGCACAATTTTTGCATCCTTTGTAGGGTGAGTTTCTACGTTTCATCTGGTGAAGATCCTTATTTTCATCACAATCGTAACACGTAATTGTCACCATTTATTAGTCTGTTTTCTTTTTACGTATGAATATTATATTACTTCAACGACATAATATTTCTTCTGACTCCCAACTATTCAAGGAATCATTGTAAACTTTACATTTTACTAGTGCATACTTGTTTCCTTTATTTCTTTTATTTTTGTCTTTAGAATTTTCTCAACATGGAATAGTTCCTCTTGTTGGTCGAATTGAGATACTCCTTGTTGTAAAATATTCCTTCAATATTCTCTTCCTTTAAATCTTCCAATTTATACACGGTAGGGTTAGCTAAATTACTTGTCTAGTGTTAAATATTTCTTCCTTGAAATTAGGAAGCTAGAGTTTTGCAAATATATATTTATAATTGAAACCCGAACAATCTGACCTATTTTATTTGTTGGTGTTCCAAAAGCATCAGCAGTAAGGAAACAAAATAGGTTAATAGATACCTTAGGTCTATTCTTTTGGTCACTTGCTGCAACTGGATTACCCTATGTTAGCTATTATTAAAGCTTTCACTAAGCTTAGACAATATCTTTTAGTTTCACATTCAGTGAAATAACTCCACATTTTCGTCCTCAGTGTTCTGTTAAAACCTTTTAACACAGATCCTTATTTCAGAATATATAGAAAAATATTCAGCATTTTCCTTCTCCAATAATTCTTCAACCTTTCGATTATACAATTTTTTCCCTTCATCCAACTATACCTTGTCTGGTTTTCTTTCTTTAACTTTGTCTTTATAAATGTCTTCTCTCTCTCTCTCTCTCTCTCTCTCTCTCTCTCTCTCTCTCTCTCTCTCTCTCTCTCTCTATATATATATATATATATATATATATATATATATATATATATATATATATATATATATAATTTCTTCTCTGTGATGTTATCTCTTTCGCCCATGCATATTTTTAAAATATATCAATGACAGTCAAAATGTATTTATATCATACATTTTCATCTTGACATGATTGCATGTCACCGATATCCGATTGCAATGATCATCCGCGTGAGTCACGTAAACTTTTCTGTATAAAAATATTTATTTAGCTTGCTTGTGTAATGTGTATGTAGATATTTTGGCTAACCATTCCTTCAAATAAAAAATTTGATTTATCTTTATTTTGTTTAATTTGTTCCCACAATTGATATTTATTTGAGTAAGCAACTGGTCCTTCAGGATTGTAATAGAAAAATCTTAAATAACCTTCTTTTTAACGTTCATTTGTTTTTAAATATTTAGCATTTCTGTTATTTTAGTTTTATATTTTCCCGCTTTTTTTACCATGGACATTTAGCTTTTGCCTCTAAACTCGTTCACTGTTGTATTATACTACCATTATGTGATATCTTTGACCTCTGACATTTTAACCTCTAGCCTTTTTGTTTCACCTTTGCTACTGTTCATTTGTATCGGATCATCCCATAATCATACGCATCGTTGATTCTACCACGCGCTAAATAGTTTTCCATGACGGGCATAGAGCACACACAAGAGTGCTATCTTCTATAACCTTTTGCTATCAGTTTTTCGATGTTGTATTCAGTCATAAAAAAGCAAATTCGGGGTAACTGTGTTTTATATTGGTATCGGTGAAATGTAACTTTATATATTTATTGAAAACTATTTTGCCATAAAATTAATCATACATTAGTAAACTATAACTACTCTGCACATAAATCAATAAACAGGCTACTGTTTTTAATTTAATAAACTGCAAATTTATTTGTTTTAGCTGGTTTGATGTTAGAATTTGAAATACTGTTTGTTGAGTGGAGGGGTTATACGTACTGACTAAAAATGAAGTTATAACATCTTACCACAGACTTGAATTTTAAAATGTTTTGGTCTGTGTGATGGGGTTGTGGTACTGAGGGTTGAGATTTGAAATTATTGTTTATTGAGTGGAGGGGTTATACGCACTGACTGAAAAGAAAGTTATGGTGTCTAACTTCAGACTTGGGCGCTGAGGTTAAGGTATCATTGTCGAGATTTGGTTGTCGAGGTTTGTGGATTATTTGTTTAAGTAATATTTTTTCAAATTGTTTTAAGGAAATTGTTTTAATAAATTGTGGCGATTGGGATCGAATGGAAACTTTCGTGTCTAATTACGGATTAAGTAAATATTTTCAATAAAATCTGCTTTTTCATATTATGAGATGGGGCCGGGAGTAAAAGTAGAGTGTTTTCTGTTTATTTTTTGTTTTATAAATTAGTAAATATGAACTACGAGTGATTGGACAGTTGCAGTTGTAAATCAGAATAGTATGGCTTGTCCTTAAAGAAATTTCATCCGCTTAATATCTTTTGAAACATTAAATTGTTTGTTCTAAAAGTATTAGAAATTAGTTAAAAACAATTTATTTAGCATTAACTAGAAGGTATAGTTGAAAATATACTTTATGTGATGTCAAAATTCGCAGCTAATGCCTCCTTAAAAATTGCCGATACATTGCTCGGTGAAGGTTTCTGCACATTCGTTATGTAAACTGTAATTTGACTAGCTTATCGGTTAGGCTGAAAATAAATATCGATTGCGTTCTACAAAGAATAGTAGTATCACATCATGACGTGTCTTCTGCATAGGTTGTATTGAATGAAAACCAAATACGTACAGATGCGCAGGAGAGTTGATCTATAATCGGGGTATTGTGTAATAAGCCTTCTTGCAGTCAATCCATGCCATACATACTTTTAACAGTCTTCTTTAATTTCATATCACCATCTTAATGATTAGCAGCTGGTCCTTTGTTCCTATCGAATTTCGTTGACAACCCATCTCTTCATCTGCGAGTAGGTTATTTCTATCTAGGTGATCATATATTATCAATTGAGTAATTCTTCTCTTTTGTCACTTTCCGTTTCTTTGGAAACTTTCATTCTCATTTAAATCACTTTATTATTATTATTGTTATTATTATTATTATTATTAATAATATTATTATTATTATTATTATTATTATTATTATTATTATTATTATTATTGTTTCAGTTTGTACCTAGGCGTCCAGAGCTACAATGAGGACGTGGCAGAGGTCAATTAGAAAGTTACCACAGAATCATGGATCTGCTACATGCAAAAAGCCCGCGACAAGAACAAGGATAACATTATGTTTTGTTTAACCAGTATTGACTCTTTTAGTATCATATTGGCTGCCTCCTTTTATATCAATGAATTCCCTTCTCAAAGTAGGAATTTTGCTGATAAATACATAGTGCAAACTGATGAACTCTTTGTTCATATTTGACTGATAATAGTTTTGATATAAAAACTACATAGTTTTGCTGATTTTATGTCAATACACAATGTGATATCCGTTGACAACTATTTCTATAAAATTATTTTAAACTTGGAGAAATGCTTTTTACATCAAGATAGTTGCCTGAAAGGGAGGTAACGTATAAGGCACATAAATAAGAATAATAAATATTATTCACAAAGAATACAAGTACTTTGAAATGAAAGCGTTCAATGCGTCTGTAACGGAAAGCTATAATGCAGATTAATGCAGGGAATGGAACTTGTGACTGTTAGATATACGTGTTACATAAAAAAATTATGATATGGGTATATTAACCTAAGCAACACAGTAGTCATGTGATAAATAGTTTGTTTAACTTGATCTGGGCCAGGTATTATATGTTAAAACATCTCAACTTCGAGTGCATACTTGACTCAAATTTCTGATACTAGTTTCGAGGTACTAGTTCTTGACCGTGAGACATTCGAAACTGCAAACGTTATATCTTGTGGTATCTCAAGGTACCATCCTGGGCCACTTACTTTTTCTTCTATACACAAATGACATATCTGGGATTATGATATCTACGGTACATCTCTTTTCTGATGACTGAATTGTACATAGAACTGTCGATTCCGTGCATAATTCAAAACTAATTTTAAAGGACCTTACCTCATCAATCAACTGGTCTGACAAGTGGATTATACCTTTTAATACCAGTAAGTGTTACTCCTTTTGAGTCACCCGATCAAGACAACCATATTGGATAGAGTATAGAATGAAAAACCAAGTCCTGTCTGAAGTAAAGAGTAATCCATACTTATAAGTGGAACTCGCCTATAACCTAAATTGGAAATTTTATGGTTATAATACAACTATCAAGGCCAATAAAGTCCTACAAGCTAGGAGGTCTAATAAAAGACATACTTAACATTGGTTCATCCTACCTGGAATCCTGGTCATCTACTCTCACCTGCAAAACCACTTCATCTAAATTGATAAAATCCAATGAAGAAAAGCAAGGTTTGTTCTAGGAAACTATCACAGATATGCAAGTATCAGTCACATATTGGAAACTTCAATTTGGACTTCGCTTCGAATTAGACGAAATGAAAGGCGCTTAGTCAGTTTTCATAAGACAGTTCATAGACAGACAACTGTTAATCTCCCACCCTATTTACCCAAACCCAGAAAATAAATTAGGTCACACCTCGTATCTGACATTCAAATATAATATATTCACTTTCCCAGGTCTCTGTCTCATAGGAACAAACTCCCTCATCATATGATCCAATTAGCAAATGTGGAAGACTTGAAATAGAAACTGCAGTCTTATCTGCATTATCGAAGGTCCTTACCTTGGATTTCTTACTACTTCTATGAATTTTTGAACCGTTTAATGTTGCCGGTGTCATAATGGCGTGATCAGAATCGCAGTAGAAGCATGTTATAGGATTGGTCTGATTGTTAAAGTTATATATGACATAACTGGCTTTTTTCTTCATGTTATAGCCCTTAACGTATCCAAATTGTCCATGCTTTAAATGCATAAAATAGTATATTAAAAATAGTTCTGATACCTCACTAGGCAAAACTTTGTCTGTCAAGTCTCAATCAATGTGGGGGAACTGTGGTGGCTCAGTGTTAAAACTTTGCACCCGTGACCAGAAGCGTTACATTTTACATTTATTGGTATGGTTAGCAATTAGTGACATCTGTGGCAGGCAGTCAGTGACATTTAGTGACAATTAGTAACTATCAACTAGTTTCATTTAAGCAAACACCCAAACGAGATAGATGAATTCAACTCGTCAATTTCACATGCAGAGGAAAAAGACAAGGCCTAGATACAGTTCAAAAGCTCGAACTGAAAAGCATTTGTACACAACAGCCTGGTGAAAAAATAGAAAATAATAGCTGAGGAAGCATTCAAGTTAATATGAAACAAATTAGCACTGTAGAGACAAATAAATGTTATAAATTTTGTCTATTTTAAATGTCCGAGTGAAAAACACAGTAAACAGCATTTACCACGCTTCGTTAGAAACTGTTTTAGCATTTTCATACAGCATGCTGATACAAACACTATTCGGTTACAAACTGGGGCCACCGTTTAAAATATCTATTGAAGAAATACTTAAATTGTTCATACCCATCGCTAAGTAATACAATAAGTAGACTATTTAATTGTTCACGGATTGTTACCAAATACAATACTTCCCTATACAGCAGGCGTTTTGCTTTCCTAATGTTCTTTTGTTTTTTGTAGCCTTTTTAGCAATATGTGCAACGTTTGAGGTCTTGCATAATGTCTATAATGTACTGTAATTCCTGTTGCATACTACCGATGTCTCAATTCAGTTCCTTTACAGTTTTGAATGTGTAAGGTATTGTTATGATACCAACTGAGACAATTGCAATTTTTTTCCACATTTGATTCTATGATATGCATTGCTTTGTCAATTTATCCATTTATCCATTTAAATGCATGCAAACTAGCTCTTGACTTATCCAAATTGTCGAATCTCGAGTCTAACTGGTCGATAAATATTTTTAAAGGAAATACATTCGAGTCTGTACGGCCCAGTGACTTGTTATTTGGATTTTACAATTTCTCGTGTACATGCACAAGACAGTGATACATGAAACTATGAATGGTCAAGAAATGTTCTAGTATCGCTTTAAGAAATGATGATACAAAAATATATGAGTGATCCAGGAATGTTCTCGTATCTGTAAGAAAGATGGTGATGAACACAAATATGATCCAGAAAAGTTCCCATATCCCTATACAAGATGGGTGATACACAAAAATATGAGTGGTCCAGAAATGTTCTTGAGATGGGGCAGAAAAATATGATTGATGTAGTGGTTTTTAATTTTGAATTTAGTATTCTCATATCCCTACACGCGAAGGTGATACAAAAATATGTAAATGGTTCATGATTGCCAAAATATTCTTACTACTGCATTTTTCCTCAGACGAGTAAAAAATTAGTTCATGACGATATCAGTGAAATCCTTGAAAATCCAACAGAGTCTGTCATTAATGTTTGCGCAAGAGCAATTCTGTCGTGATGTATACTGTACACTGTAGATGGTATGATCGAGCATGTAAGTTTGTTTAATACTAAAGGAGTCCACCCATTTTTCAAGATCGGACTTTGCCGCGTACGGTAGCCACCAGAAACTTTAAAACTTCATCCAAGTCTCATTTAATTGCAGGGAGATTACTGCACACTAACGACATGCAACACGCATGCAAAAGTTGGTATCTGTACTTAGCATCAGGTTTCCAAAAATATATACCTTTACACGTTTCAGGCAGATTTTCGCTTAATGAAGTAATCAGTTACCTCCGATTTTTGAACGGTAACTAAGCTTTGCTCGTTTTCTTCTGATAAAACCATACCTATGGATATACTTATCAAACTACTATAAACATTCTAAATGAGAATGGATTGTGTCACTTCTTGTTAACCAGATCGGCTTCTTCCTTTGTCAGAGTTTCTATTCCTATTCTCCGTCAATATGTCACACAACACGTTGGATGAAGTGACATGTTCTCCTCGCAAATCGAGCGTTATTTACCAGGTACATTTTCTCTGGGAGATACTTGTTACTGCCTAATGACTAATGATAGGGTTCGACACATTGAATTCTGGACGATGGCAAGAATTGAATTGCAGTGCTAAATTAAATAATCCGCACTAAATGAAGTTGTAACACGCTAAATTATTATCAGTTCCCAACTTACGGTTTAAGACAATTGTGAGATTAGGTGTGAGACAGACAAATAAGAATATATGAAAATTGACAACTCAGCAAAACATTTTTGAAGTGTATTCTTAAATTTCTGGAGGAATGAAATATTTACAACTATTTACATAAGAAAGATTTAATGTTTTCATTCCAGTTTCCAATGAATTTAATTAATTTGATCACACAGTTGAATTCATTTACAGAATCTGATCCAAATCCATCCTCCAAAACCACAGGTCTGCCAAAAATGCAGGAATACAAACTCAGAATGACTGTCACCATTACAACCAACTAATAGAAAAAACCAGACCTGGTGATGTCACGTACCACATCAAAAGACAAGCAAACAGCAAGAATCTTAAGATTCCATTTATCTTTACAAACTCTATAATTCACAGAATCCACACTTTTAAGCGAAGCCTCTCCTGCAAATCGAAAAGTCTGCAAATAGAAAAGATGGGTGTAATTTGGAAGGTATCAAAGGAAATATGATAAATATTTCAAAATAAACACACACACACACACACACACACACACACACACACACACACATATATATATATATATATATATATATATATATATTGCGCAGTACGGCTTGAATGAAGTTGCATTATATAATTGCATGATATTAGAATAATCTAAAAACACAAGAGCCTTCCAAGTTAAGAAGTAGGCTTCAATCTTTAATGACATAAAGTTTTCCGATAGGCTGATTATTCTTTAGGAGTACTCCCTAAGTAGTGTAGAATTTGAATTTTCCTTTTGGAATATATGGCGATTAGGCCCTTGTCGATACATTTGACCTTCTTGGCAGTTATTTTTAAATCTATTGGGCTAGGAATGATAGAAGATATGATTATGTTTTGCAGATGATAGAGATGTTAAAGATCTTATGAGCGTAATAAGATTTTTGAAATAACTTAAAATCTCTTATACGGAGAGGTTATTTACATTATTTGTGCCAACATGAAAGTGATTAGTGATCATTAGTGATTTCCTGTTGAATTAAAACAATTTTATATATGGAACGACACATGCACTTGTTTTCTTTCTTCATATATGTATGTATATATATATATATATATATATATATATATATATATATATATATATATATATATATATATATACCAACCATGTGTCTGCTTCGCACGAATGCTTAGACCTATGAATGGGTTCAATCCTTGGGGGGGGGGGGGCGGGGTGCGCTTCGTCGAGAGGAGTTAGTGCGTGCAGACAAGGCGATGAATGCTGTAACCCGCTAGAGACCCGGGTTCCGTTCTCAGAAGTGGATGAAATAAAAAATGCTCTAATGTGTATGATAATATTCTTTCTCCATATATAATTTCACTTCAGATTATCACGCATCTATAGGGTCCAGTGATAGCACTCTCCACTCTGGTGTATATCTGTAACTTTCTACATTAACTTCTTTATGCCATGATTTCTGTCAGAAGAATCTGAACTTCAGTGAAGTGACTGTGTATTGAGATGAGAGTTAATTACGGTGGTGCTATGCGAGTGTGTCTGCTGCGCACGAATGCTTATACCTACGACTAGGTTCATTCCGTTTTTAGGGATGTGCACTTAGTGGGAGAAGGTACTGGAGTTCGTGCATGCAGGCAAGGCAATGGGTGCCGTATCCAACGGAGATCCGGGTTTCATTCTCAGTAGGGGACAAATTAAAAATTCTCTAACTTGTATGATGCTATTCTTTGTCCATATATATATATATATATATATATATATATATATATATATATATATATATATATATATATATATATATATATATATTGTTACGACTTTAAGCCTTAAAATAATGTCACAGAAAGAAAGTGAAACCAACAATGTAAGTAAAATCAACAAGTAATTTATTTCTAGACAATTAAGGTGAAAGTTCAAAAGACGCTTACAGCAACGTGAATTAAAGTCCAAATAATCCAATAATCCTAAGTGTCCTTATCAAAAATCCTAAATATAGAATGTTCCGAATGATTTCCAGTAGCCTAGTCTTGAATGTCCTGATGTGGCAGCAGTCTTGAATGTCCTGATATGCCTAAATGATGTAATCCATAATATCTTTGAATGAATTCACATAAATTCCAAAGTCAAGTATTAATACAAAATGAGAATGAGCACTTTTGGTAATTCCAATGAATATTTCAAATAAATAAGTCCTCTCTCTGAATTTGCTCTGATTTTCACAACTGTAACATCTGATTACTAAAATAAATTCCTTAATAGACTGATCTTAATAATATGAAGTTTAGTATAGGAATTAAATCTTGTTTATCAAACCTGTATAAATATAAGGATAAGTCACCTGACAGAATATTCTAGAATATTAATAACTCTAATGGAAATTTCCTCTGCGTACCTGACTTCACTCACATCAAGATATGGAAAATTCCAATCTAATTGTTAAATGCTATGTAAATAAGACTGACCTTGAACTCAAATACAGTAAATATGTTGTTTACAAAATGACGCAAGCACAACTTACCTCATGGACACATATTATAAATTCTAGATGCATAACAATATACATATATATAATGACACAAAATTTGATATAACAATTTCCCAACGTTTCGAGCTAAACAAGCTCTTCGTCAGGGGAAGAAACAATTTACATCCACAAAACAAACACTAAACACAAAAGCCAAGAAGAATTCAAACAAAAGATAAACAATAGAAGAAAGAAAGAACAAAAAATTAAAAAGCGGTATATATATATATATATATATATATATATATATATATATATATATATATATATATATGTATATATAAATAAATAAATCTCTGAAACAGCCTGGTTCTATGATTATATGAGCCGTGGTATTTAAACTTTTAGATTTTACTTTACTGGGAGTTAACAAAAGGACACCAAAAGTCGAGAGCAAAGGCGACCTGGCTCCTATTCACTCGCATGTTAGAAAGGTCAGCCTCACAAAATTGACCGGAAAATAATAATAAGCATGACCCAACAAAATATAGAGACAGGAACACTAGATCATAAAAACTAACAAAAACAAGAACAAAATGCAAAATACATAAACACAGAAGGGGGGGGGGGTATGTGACTCAAAGTAAAATATGAGGACGAGTGACACCAATGCTACATGGCTAACGAGAGAATGAACAATCAAAAAACTTGTAAAAATGGTTTTAAACCATAATATATAAAGAAACAGGGGGAGTACAAAGTATAGCCTTTGTGACGGAGAGAATAAAAACACCACAAACAAGAAAGTCGCGTAATAAAGGGACGCCAGCTGACGTCTCCGCCAAGGGGCTAAAAATGATGCACCACCAGTTTCCAATCCATAATCTCACTAAAGAGAACTTTTATTGTTTTATTGTAAAGTTATTTTATCCTCCATAAAGTAAATATTAACTATATTAAGATTTGAACAACTACAGCCAGTCCAAACAAGAATACAGGGGTTTATAGCATATGACAAAACAAATATAGCAAACACACACATAGCACACACTGGACTCATAAAGATCCCTGGCAAGGATCACTAAAAATACCATAATTTAACATGGCAAGGAAACCAGCCGCAATGTTAATACCTGAGGAGGGGAGTACGAGCCATAGTGTAAATTTCTTTCGGCTAATAGTGGAACGAAAGGGAACCTGGAAACGGGATCCAAAATCAAGTACGCCCATCTAAAATATGCATAACAAGAGGAACCCTAGTCAAAAATTTAAATAATAAAACTTTTTCTTCAAAATTCCTTTTGAGTTTTTCTAAGAAACCCACAACAACAGACTTATGGGGATACATACAGATATACAAAAAAAAAAATTAAAAAAAGCTTTCCGCACAAAAGGGGGACACCTCAAAGGCCTCTTAGCTCAACATAGCTAGAGGTCCAAGAGGGGTCCACAAAAAAAAAAAAAAAAAAAAAGGTCGAGATAGTACATAGACTAAATTTACGATGTAAGTGAATTCTGGATTGTTCTTTAACCTAGAGCTTGTAAAGTGAGAATCTATGTCGGCAGTTTTAACAGAAGAGAAATGTATGAATTTCGCCAGCCTATCATAAAGCCATGTATTCAATTCAGAGCAACTGATTACGTGAATGGTAACTTTTGTCACTTGACAGCGGAGCGAGTAGAATAGTGTACAATAACCCATTTACACGTGAATCAAGAATGCAAACTCATTGAGGTTATACATGGTTTTTTTAAGTTATGGCTACTATGAAAAGGTGGAGGCGGAGGGTTCACCAAGGAGGTGATGTAGAAAAGGGTTGTAAAAAATTTTGCAGAAGGGTCCTTGGAGAAAAAAGATTTACAAATTTGGTTCCTTTGCACAGAGAGAGAGCTGTAGATATATCCACTGCGGGAGATAAGAAAAATACCTGCAGTATGTATTGGATTACAATCATGTCGAAAAGAGATTATTTTACTTTTCGTATATATAATATGCTCAAAACTGATGTGGGAATGGTAATTTATAAAATGGGGGAAACTGGTCTTCAGATTAAAATTGATTGAACAATTAGGAATTTGAATTTTTATTTGTATGGAATAGCCAACATGAAATTAAAATACCATTTGAGAATGAATTTTAGAGCAAAGAAAGCGAAATTGGATATCTTCACTGAATTCATCTAAAAATGAGAATATAACAATATTTTTGCTTTTGATCAGTACCTGCATATCATAAAGATGCCTTATTTTGGAACTGCTTTGTCTAAATTCAGAACTGTGCCTCATAATTTAAGAATAGAATCCATTGGTTACTATAGAATACCCATAGATGATAATGTGATATAGAAGATGCTTTGACAACTAATATCATTTTTATTGTTTGGCCTACGTTAATGGCCAGCTATACATGGCAGTCAATTTTCCGGTTGCGGCGGTGGGGTCATCAGTTAAAGTTTTAGTCAAAGTTTGTTCGTGGGCTCCACACGCAAGCCATGGCCATTTTGTTTTTATATCCATTTTATGGTGATATGAGATTAAAGTTTTTACCAAATCTGTATAGCATAATAAGGATAAGTTCATTACGATTATATAAAAAATAATCCTCAAAACATTTAGATCCATTTTTTAAAAATTACGATAAAACGAAAGGTTGTCATAAATGTTTTTTATTTAAATCTATCATAATAATGAACTCTGTAAACCTAGATCCAAGCTTGTTCACATAAATAACAGTTGTAGTGTACATGTGGCTAATTTATGAAATAATCACAACTTAATACATTGGAAACCAATTATAAGGTAGTCCTGACACTTGCAGCTATAAACTAATGTACAATTTAACGCTGAATAGAGTTTACGTTCTGTTCTGTCCCCTATATATATATATATATATATATATATATATATATATATATATATATATATATATATATATATATATATATATATATATAAATTAAGCTTCGATTTATTCGAACGGAAATGACTAAAACATACAATTAAACATTACATAACTACCTACATGCAGCTTGATATCAGCTTAATAATCCAGATTTTCTGTAAGTGGTATAGAAAACAAGAATAATAATTCACCAATTTGTACTCCTCTAATTCATACAAAAATTTTACAACGACTCCGTACTACCGCACGAAAAGCGTGATAAAATAAATATGAAATACACTAGAGATGTTACCCTATTGATCATTTGGTATCCTTGTTTCTTATACTACTCACTATCTGAGCTGTTCATACTATTTGAACTATCTGCACCATCCGTATACTCCTCTCGATACCTCATGAGGTATGGTGGTGTAAAGAGGTATTCAAAATAATGTGCGGAATATAAATGGATAGCGAAACATATATTTAAGAGAGTGAGTGAAATATTAACTGAAAAGGTGGCTGAAATATTGACTGAAAAGGTGGGTTATATATTAGCTGGAAAGGTAGCTGATATATTGACTGACAAGGTGGCTCAAGAACTACTACCTAAACTATTATCCATAATTGAACCTCAGATTTTACCTATAACTGAACCAATAGCTACTACTGTATCTAAGGTTGTACCAATAACTGAACAAATACCTATAATTGAACCAAAGATTGTGCCTAATGTATCTACCAAATTGTTAAAATACAGTAAGGTCAAATGTATACATTGTGATAAAGATATAATGGCAAACAATATAAGCAGACACAACAAGACATGCCGTAAACGTGGTAAAAGTAATAGTGAAAATAACAGTAATAATAGTGATAATAGTAGCAACAGTGATAATAGTGGTATAAAAATGGCAATTCTATACCTGCTAGCTTGGCTAACAATTCTAAGTCTAATCCTGACTGTTAACTATAATGATGATTATGATGATATTAACTATGTTAGTCTGAATGAACTACTGTATAATGGTAATTCAGCATCATCTATAACTGATAATGGTAAATATGTTCAAAAATTAAATTAACAGGAGAGAAAAATATCTGAGTGTATAGAAAGAATGGTTCCAAATGTTAAATACCAAATTTTCACCGGAAGTTAATGAAGATACATATAGAATTCATAACTTTACACGTTGTTAGATATAGACCTCTTAGCGGTAGATCATGCATCGATCTACCCAAATTGATAAAGAAGAAGCATGCATGCATAAATGTCCGTAATATGAATGATGAATGTTTCTTCTATATCATCAAAAGCATACTTACTCCTACTTCAAATGCACATAGCACTTCTAAATATTTCCTTGATGCATACAAGCATTAGTTTTGTAAGCGTTCCAGCACTTCTAAACATTTTCTTGATGCATACAAGCATTAGTTGTGTAAGTGTTCCAGCACTTCTAAATATTTCCTTGATGCATACAAGCATTAGTTGTGTAAGTGTTCCAGCACTTCTAAATATTTTCTTGATGCACGTAAGCATTAGTTGTGTAAATGTTCCAGCACTTTTAAATACTTCCTTGATGCATACAAGCATTAGTTGTGTAAGTGTTCCAGCACTTCTAAATATTTCCTTGATGCATACAAGCATTAGTTGTGTAAGTATTCCATTAGAGTAGAGAATATAGATGAGTTTGACGAGGAATTTATTATGTTTCTAAATCATTCTACCATTTTAGACAATGAAATCATTCAAAATAGGATTCCTAATTAGTACGAATTAAACATGTTCAATGTTACTCGTAGAGGAACAAGCATTATTGTGGGCTAAGGAATTTATCAAAATTGGTATCACGGCAGATAAATAGGTATACATGCAAGAAGTATCTCTATAATTTTTACACTACAACTAAATTGTACGAACATCAATTAATCTGTAACAGAGTGGAAGAGATTACAGTTGATATAATGCCCAATGAAGGTTAAAAAGTGAAGTTCATTCAGTGTCAACACCAGTTCAGAATTAGCTGTGTATTGTCATGCGATTTAGAAAGTATCATCGAACATACATCATTGCAAACAAGGAGTAGGTACTTTATGGAAATATATTCCGCTATTTATCCATAACCTACCAGATTATGATGAATTATTTCCAAAAATTAGGTGAAAAATTAGCTCAATCAAGAAGAAGTAATCATTCCAAACAACTATTGAATAGTATATATAATCTTAAAAAAACTGCATTGTCGACAGATTTATAAAGTATAGTTTCACAATTTAAATTAGATTCTTAGATAACTATTGATTTATGAATCAGTCGTTGGAACCGTGTGCTAAAAGTTTATATCGTAACAAATTCTTTGAAACCACGAAAAACTTTAAATCTAGTGAACCCAAGTATTTGAGATAGGATATCATCCTTATGAATATATAATGAACTTTGGTTGATTTGATGAAACCTTACCCTCTTGAAGCGCATTCTGCTCATCACTAAAAAAAGTACTATTTCACAAGAAGACTATCAGTAAGTTTAAAAAATGCTGAAGGTCTTCAATCTACAAACTCAACGAGACCATTATGTGAAAAGGATACACTGCTATTGTGCGATATATTAGAAGAGTTTAGAAGTGTATTTATGCAGACTTACAAACCAGATCCTGCGTACTATTATGATGCACCAGGTTTAGCACATGATGTATCTTTGAAAATGAGTACAGTAGAATTAAAACTGTTAACCGACTATGATATGTTTCTCATAATAGAAAATTCAGTAAGTGGAAGAATATATATGTTACCATATAGATATGCACGAGCTAATTATCCATACAATGTTGACAATAAAGGTACCTTAAAAAATGATGCACCTGATGATAAGCAAGGGTTAAGGTCATTCGTCACGTTTCCAATTTATAACAACTTTTATGGCCAAGCAATGATGCAATTTATGCATGTTACAAACGTTTTAAATGGGCAACTAGAAGACAGATTAAAGTTTTACAAGACAATTTGATGCAATGGAATGATGAAAATACTTTTGGTGGTATATTAGAAGTTGATTTGGAAGCACCCATAAGTTTACATGACTATTTCAAAGACTACCACGAAAGATTAATACCCCGAGTTGAAGAATTGTCACTTTTGCAGAAACAAAAAACTTATAGACGATGGAAAGGGTATCCCAGTACCAAAACTATTATGTACATACATTCAAGACTAAAGAATGTTATGTCATTCATTGTCGTAATCTTAAACTGTATGTCCAGTTGGACTTAAAATTTACTAGGATACGTAGAGCCATCCTATTTGACGAAGAATCATGGTTACAGTCCTATGTCGAAATAAATACTACTTTAAGGACAATGACTACAAAATGAGTTTGAAAAGACCTTATTCAGATTAATGCATAATGCTGTATTTGGAGAACAGATGGAACACGTGCAAAAGAGAACTAAAGATATTTCATTTGTAAGGAAAACAATCATAGATGAGGACTTAGTATTGGTCAGTATGATGAATAAAAAGATTAGATTATCAAACTCCTATCCTAAAGTTAAGTAAAGCAGTAATGTATGATTTTTACTACAATAAGCTGAAGAGTAATAATTCAAAGTTCAATAAATCCTAACCTAGTTACGCTAAAATTCTAAAACATTTAACTCAAAATGAGATTTTTTATTATTTTGCTTATGATACTTCTGATAAATATTGAGTGCGAGAATTAGTAGAACAGATACAAAAAATAGTTACAGTTTTAAAATTGAAGACATGAGGGTTTATTTATTCCTGGAAAAAAAAGTTGATTGATCCACAGATTTGAGGAAATCCTCAAACTGCTGTCAGTTACAAAACACGATTCCTTTCAAAAAGATTTGAAATATATTAACTGCATTTTAATCCTTGGTGCATGCTGGCCTTTCAGTAAACGATTAATCGTTTCATACCTATAATAAGAAAGGCAATTACATTTTACATTTGCTGAAGACAATCTGATATGTTTAGTGTTATAGGCAACAATAGTTTTGTGTGCAACACAGTTTCATCCAAAAATACATTTTTCAGTATACGTTTGGGAGCAAAGTCTGACAAGGTATTGGAAATCGAAGCTAAGCATGATTTCTAGGAATGTTTAAAAAATAAAACAAGGTAACAGTAAACTAGTTTCAGCATGACATATATAAAATCATCCCAACATGCACCATTATAATAAGTTTGCTATCCAGCTGTTTATTATTGCAGGAACATCCCGTTGAGGGAGGAATGAATCTAATATATATCCTTTGTTCGAAGCAGGGATACATTTTCTGGCATATTCTTGACAGTTTAACAGTCTGTCAGTAATTCGTATATGTGACTGATCAGATTTGCAGATTTGCTTGCTGTGTGTAATCATTGTCACACCTAACACCAGTAGTCATATTGGTGCTAACAACAAATGAATATTAATATGCATAGTGCATAGATTTCTTAAGTCATCCGTTCAAAATTGTAATAGATAAGGGGACTGATAATGCAGTGTATTACTACTAATAATCTGTATTCAACACTAATAAACATAATGGTAAACTCCTCTAAAAATACTGCACCAAACAAGAAACTTGGAGACTTAAATGCATTATAATGAAGCATAATGTTTTTTATTATATGGCCAAAAAATAAGGAATTGCACAATTAAATCGCTAAGTTACTTTCTCATACTGATAGGGTAAACATAAATGGAAAGAAAAGAATATGATAGAAGTGTTCCTTCTTAACTATTTAGAAACACAAAAATGTTACTTTTCCATAGTGGAGATTACTGTATTTTAATTAAATATAGTTTACAGCAACTTGTGGGTAAACGAAAGATTTTCACTATTTCATTATACACTACCCTTTTTTTACCCTAAGAAATGCACTAATTTGTTTAAATTATACCATAACGATCTGATCAAAAGCCCCCCCCCCCCATTTTAAAATTTAAAATCTACTATCAAAAATTAAAAGTTCATTTTGTTCTATATTGTTACTTTGAAACTATTATAGAGACAATAAGCAGTTGTAACGAAAATTCAAATACATCACGGAAAATAAAAACAGTAAAACACATGCCATCACGATTTGCCTTTACCTTAAATCAGTAGAAAATGAGCTAAAGCAACAAAAGCAAAGACAGCAGAGGAGCAGATGCATACACACATTTTACTACTACTGGTAATTAATTAAAGAAACTGTTTATTATGAACTGCAACCAATAAACGCAGCTAAAATTATATTTACCAGTGAAGATAAGAAGCATTATAATTCCACCAACATATGTCATATTATATTTGTGAAAAGGAGACTAATGAAGACAAAGTTAAGAACAATAGCACCCAAAAGAAAAAGTTACAACTACCAATTTTAGAGTAAGAGAACGTGTTCGCTTTACTGGCAAATACGCAGGTCCTGCACATATCGAGTGTAATTTAAATTTCATAATTTGTCTGGATATGGTTCTCATCTGATTATCAAGAACTTAGTAAAAAATACATCAAGATCAAGAGGAAGCAATAATGCCAAATAACGATGAAAAATACAGTTAGTAAGGCTTTTATAGAACATAAATTTGAAAAAGGCGCTAAAGAGGTTTTTGCAAAAAAAAAAAAACAATTAGATTTTTTGATAGATATCGTTTATAGTTCAAGCACTAGAACAACTTGCTAAAGATCTAAAAGATGATAAATTCACGGAAACAATGAAAAAATTGGAGGAACTGGAGGCAAGAACGTTGGAACCAAAATATTTTAAAAAAAACTATATATATATCCATGCACGAACACTCATTGGTAAAGCTTCAGATGATTTATAGCATCTGACAAGTTGAACCGTCCCAGTTCTACACTTACGGTGAGAGGGAATTTTCTACACCTCATGTAATAGTTAGAAATAATTGTAGCGCTCTGTATGACTCATTTGAGTGCTGTTGTGAAATTGTGGAGATGCACCTGAAACTGTATCTCACTGTTTTCTCAAGTATAACTGGTATGAGGAGCAACGTACGAGATTAATTCTAAATCTTAAATGTTTATTTTTACCTGCTACGATTGACTTGCTTCTGTACTTCCAGGCTCATCTCAACCATTTTATGACCTAAATTTTAAAGTGCTTAAAGTTGTTAAAATTTTTATTTAAAAATTTGATTTCTTGATATGTATGCCAAAGATTTCTTCTAATCATTATTCACATATTATTTGTAATAGGCATTTACAGACATATTTCAATCACCATGCTCTTTCACTCTGTTTTTGTCTCTCTTTCTCTGTCTTCGTCTCTCTCAGATACACAAGTATACAAACCAATCACATATAGGCCTTTAGGAAGGAAATTGCTTACAAAAGAGATAGGATATTACTGCACAGAGACATAATGATGGGTCTAATTTGTAACAAAATACTTTTCCGGACTTACCGGGACATTATCAGAGTTTATGAATAAATGGCGCTCATGTCCTAGGCAGTTATGCGATTTCCATGCATAACTAGTACAATATGTTTGGAGACACTATCAGCCTTTTTAAATGTATTAGTCAGATTTTAACGTAACACCGTGATTGAAATGCCAGCAGAGAAGCTACAAAACAGCTTTTCAACTAGAAATGTTATTAACATTAAAACAGTGTATCAATACAAGAAGGTAGGAAACTGAATGGCGAGCCCACACCAAGGGTAAAGAAAAATTAAATGTTTTTCGTTTATGATAAAACATTTAAAATATAAGCAGAACCTATGAAAGAGCTTTAGTAAATATTAGAAAATGAAAACCTGCAACCAAAACCTTTACGCATTTCTTTTACGACTGTGACCTTGACTCAAAAATGAAAGAGACTGATGGGTGTGCTTCAGTGCGAATCAGCTTTGCTTTATAATAATTAATTTCAGTTATAAACAGAATACATCCAGGGATTAGGAAATACGTGGAAATTAAAAACTTTAATCAACATTTTCTGATATGACTCTAAGTGAGTGTGTCGAAGTAAGAATTGTCAGTTCCTTGTGTGATTCATCTCTAGTATGAATAGAATTCAGAAATATAAGCACTTGAAAACAGTAACCAAAACCTTAACAAGACAGTTTACGTCGCTGACGCCGCAGGAAAAGTGACTTATATGTCCTGCTTTTAGATTAAAGTAGATTTGACAAAAAATCTTCTGTCAACGAGAAATTTAGCATAAAGTTACTGGGTATGCTTGATATATAGTTTCTTTTGTATCTGTTCGTAAAATGTCTGTCCCACACAAATTAAAAGTTCCGTATAATAAAACATGTTCCCATTGGTAAGATCGTTTTTTTTTTATTCAGACGTCAGTTTCGTAGATGTAGATCTAATGTTAAAAAAAGTGCAAAGTTCTCTTAGATTTATAATGGGTTAAAATTAACAAACATGAAGTAATGTACTGTTCAATATCTCGCGAAACAGATAAAATTATATTTCCATACACATCTGAATAAAGAATTATACAAATTGTGGTTATATAATATACATATATATGTAATTTTTAAGCGGCAAAGAGCTTATAAAATCTTCTTCAATACTTTTTTATTCATCTAGTTGTACATACAAAAATGTCTTGACAGTGACAAAATGTGATATATTTCGATTCGTTACTACGTGGAGAACACTTTGAGCGAGTACACTCTGATGCAGTATCTTTAATAGTAAGGTTGCTTTCGACTTTTTTTAAGGTACTACAGACTTCCGACAGACAGAAGTCATGAAATTCGTGTACATCTCGTGATTTGTGGATTTTACACGCCATGAAGCGCAACCAAATACTTTTTAATGATTATTGGATAATTTGATTACATTTCTGTTAAAACGGTTCTGGTGCAACATTTATTTCACCTTTATCTCCCTTCTGACACTGAATTCTGTAAATAGCGCCCGTCAGTGTAGAATGAATACAACTAGTTCGAGTTTATTATCCACTTCATTTTGGAGTAAAAAAAAAAAAAGATGGGGCATATCCACAACTATCACTCACTTACTGTAACCAAAACATTAAACACTGTAACCAATATTATTCTGTAGAACCATGACAAATTAGACTGCGGACCAACTGACAGTTGTTGCACAACAAGTACAAACTTTCCAAAACAGCTTGCGTACCCCAAGGATTGGTTGGTTTTGTGGGGTTTAACGCCATTTTTCAGCACATGATAGGCTACACATTGCGACCAGTATATTTGGTAGAGGAAGAACCCGGAAGGACCCCGGAAAGAATCACCGACACACGGGAAGCTACTTGCAAACTTTCTCACATACCCACGTTGGTCAAGCCGAGACTCGAACCCTCGTGGACAGAGGCGAGATGTGAGTGAGCTGTGAACGTTAGCGCTTAGACCATTCAGCAACCCGGGACATCCGTACCCCAACGAATTATTTCAATGGTTATCACGTGGAACCGAGAAAAATATGCATTTACACCGGATACACCATGTAAATCTTACATCTAATTACTTTTTGAGTTACTGATCTTTTAATAGCTACCTACGTCTCTCTCAATATACATGTAGTATCGTCAACAAAGTGATTGTACTCATTTATAAACAGAGCTCCAAGTACTTTTCTAACTTTTAGGATCGGGTTACCTACTTGAGATTTGTTGTGTCCATTTCAAATTTTAGGTTGCCAAGGGCATATACTTTGGCCTCCATAGAAACAGAAAACAGAAATCAATTGACTGGGGAATTAAAAGCCTAACATGTAATAAGGTAAAGCTTTTAATTAAGGCAAATTTAAGAGTTATTAGTATAATCACCAAGATTTGCATTCGTGACAAATATCACTGTGGTCAGGAACTGTCATTATACATTCTCTCTCTCTCTCTCTCTCTCTCTCTCTCTCTCTCTCTCTCTCTCTCTCTCTCTCTCTCTCTCTCTCTCTCTGTAGTGACAATAAAACAAGTTCACATAGAAGGTTGTTGTCTCAGATATATCTAAAGTCAACAGCTCTGCAGCCGCAAAATATATTTAATGGCTTTCTTTAAAATTTGCAATTAGTTGAACTGGTCAGAGTCTCAACGACTGGGGTTGAAAATGTTATTAGATATTGATCTAAAAAAAGTGAGGGTGCGCGTAAATAAACGATTCAGTCTACCTGAAGACAGAGATTCTCTTTAATTCCACACTTGCAACTTGATGAATCAAAGAAACAACACCAGAGTCAACAACTTAGCGGCAATAATTGCTTCATAAGAAGTTTGTTACGATTAGGTGAATCAGTCCGTCAGAAAACACCGCGTATAATGTACAGCATAAACCCAGAGTATATGTGTGTAACATGATTTCATATACGACATGTGTGATTCGTCTGAATCTGTTTGGCAAGACAGCTTTTACGTATCATGTTGTCTCCATTTACTTGACCGTAGTCATGGTAGCCGATTAAAGGTCATACATAATATGCTTCCCTATTATTTGCTTTAGCATAAGTTGACATGGTTGGGGGTGGGGGTAATTTGTTTTTTGAACAAAATACGTGCTTAATATTGTGTGATTGAACTTTTATTAAAGTTGGCGGTGATTATTACGAGTTACAAATTTCATAAAAGGAAGCTAATCACGGAAAGCTTATGAAGCCAGAGAAATTGAATTCTCAGCAGAGATTCCAATGGATCGCTAACAAGTTCGATCGCCAGTAAGATGAGAATTGTTACATAATAGGGCTGAATCTCGTTTCAATCACGGGGAAAATGTTCGCAACGAGAAACGCAGGTTTAAAAGAAAAAGAGATGTAAATGACTAGGCTGAACATTCAGCGTTTTCCCGATGGATTAATTCTGTATCTGGTAGATTAACAGATGGAATCGAGCCATTCTTGAGCTGTAACGTAACACTAAATAATCCAATTAGATGGTATGCATATATGAGTCCAAATAACTGATTTATCTTCAAGAACTAAAATTGAAAATAAAGTGAGAATTTCCAAACACATGGGCGATCGTGTAATTCTCAATGATTTTTGTATGAATAACTCTTTTATAACTAAATAACGGTCATCAAAGCAAGAATGAAAATAATTAATTACGGGCAAAGTAATAAAAAAGGTAAGTCAAAGTGACATTTTTCGGACAATGTTGATGAGGTAGTCATAGAAACACAATGATGGAACTTGAAAGAATGTTATAAATATAACAGATATGAAGCATAGGAGAACATGTCAGGTCACAAAACCAGTTAAAACATGTGTAGAGTGAAACATACTCACATCTATTTACTTTTCAATTGATGCCACTACTCATAATGATTCATTGAATATTTAAAAATAATGGAGGTTCAAATCTCATATTGTAGAGCATGATTTGGTATTGCCCGTCGGTCAGAGCTAGAATCTGTTGATATTTGTGCCATGGTTCATCCATAATATATAAAAAGAAAGAAGAACAAACTCATGAGTAAGTTTACAAAACTTCATAAATACTTATGTGATAATAATAATAATAATAATAATAATAATGCCCAACATACAACAGGGAAAAACAGTAGAAGGCAAAAAGTTTGTAAGATTTTGTAAGTTAAGGAGCGCAAATAACTCCGAAATGCAGTACTTCCTCCTGGTAGAAGCCTTCTGTTTTTTTTGTTTTTTTTTTTGTTTTGGAAGATGAATCATGACTGGTGTAGTGCAGATAGTTACATCGAATAATATTCCCTAATGTTCGGTGCTCGCATACAACGTATCTCAAACGATGAAACGTTTAACAAAAGAATTGGGAGCTCAAAGGGCGCTTAAAATGAAGTGGATACAAGACCAAAACTGTAGATTTGGCAATGCAAAGAACTAAACAATGACAGAATTAGTCCCATCAGTACAAAGATAAAAATGGCACCAGTCCTATCCCTTTCGTAACAACATACCACCAAATGCCCCAAACATAACACCGATTGTAGCACATTACTGATTCCTCTGCACTTATTAAGGAATTTTTTAAAGAATTACCTATTGTCGCGTACCGATCATCAAAACACTTAAAAGACCTCATTGTACGTACCCAGTTGAACTCAAACCATAGTACGGAAGCAGGAACATACAGATATAAAGACAGATGTCTATAATCTGTCAGCAAATACCCAGAGACTACTACTTTCAAGAGTTCATCAACATGAGTACATTCAATATCAAGCATTTACACAAATCAAAGATGGACTGACACTAATCTTGGCCATAAAGAGAAATATTGGATAATGCAGATGCGAACTCGTGGGGAATTTGGCTGAAACGAAAAATTCTCGTCTAAAATGTGTCTGTTTAACCCACCGTGCGTCAGGAACTTTTCTTTCAGTTTGTTGAGACTCACTCGCCTCTAATGATATGAAGTTGTTATTATTATTATTATTATTATTATTATTATTATTATTATCAGTAGTAGTAGTAGTAGTAGTAGTAGGCAGTATTACCGTAAATATACTACACTGGACCCAGAATGTAAAATAAAATAAAATATTTTCAATAATAATTTTGCGTACGCGGGAGATTTCAATGAGTGACGGGAGACACCCCTAAACTCGGGAGAAAAACCCTCCCGTGCGGGAGGTTCACATGTACGTTTACGCGGGGACGAGTGAGACGAGGATGTTCCACATGACTTCCCAAATTGATAGCTTTTGGCGTACGAACATCCTACTAGATGTGAGGAGAACAGATTCATATAATAAAATGATAGGTGTTGAAAATAATACTCGAAAACTTTTCAACAATAACTGAAATACCTGCACTGTTCATTTTTAATGTTATTCTTGCAACTCTGTAATGAAACAATGGAAGAAAATATTGCTTACTTTGCTTTAGTGATGACACGTCATCTAGTCATTGTGGCGTCATGAACTTATTATGACGTAATAACAATCACGGGTGTGAGGGCAGTTCAAACTGGCCATTATTTAAATCCGATTTATTTTTCTTTGGTTACGTGCGATGGTAAAGGTCGATTGTGGCTGCGAATTACCATTCGGAATTTCCTCGTCTCTTTCCGACACGACTTGAGTAACTTCGACCCTCTGAGGATGTTCCGATTGTGCGAATTACACTTCGCGGACAAATGCGTCACATTTCCGTTACTCAAGAGATCGTAGATGGCCACCAACCTCCATCTTTGAAATACATACCGAAATTTCGTACTTTTTACCCAGTATGCACCACACCGATGTGAAGCTACAAACCAGTCACTGTAGTTCCGAGGTGTGTGTGTGTGTGTGTGTGTGTGATGGGATCGGGTTCAAACGAACCGTTAGGGGAATGACGTAACTGTTGTACGAATCCACCTACCCCCTCGGCAGCTTGTACCCCCCCAACAGATTTCAAAAACAAAAAGCAATGAGGATATATAAAAAAATTCACAAAACTTACTCATTTCATTCATTGATTTATAATTTCTATCTCGATTGCCACCAACATGACACCCGTCTCCACCTCCCCCCACCACTTAGATAATTAAATGGTCGGTCCCTTACCAAGTCTGTTAGTATACGATTTGACATGTTGCATTATGGGAGAATTTTAATGTTAACCAGCAGGGTAAACATGTGCTTCCTTTTCTAGTTCGCCATCATGGGGTTCGCAAACATTTGGAACAGCCATCCACGTAAATTTGGCCCAGGCTCTAGATACTGGTATATATTATGACGAAATGGACACATTCAGTAAAGTTTATGAATGCTTTAAATTATCAATTACTTTTTGTTTTTTTATTACAAGCCGTGTGTACAATAGAATTCAGTAATTTTATCGGGGAGACCTCACGATCTAGGCATTATGAATAACGACGTACCAATTTTTGCAACTAAACCAAGCTATTTTTCAGTGGAGATGTATCCAAGAATTATGAGCGAAAAAAAAAAATTCAAATCTGAAAGTTTCTTTGATGCTACTTATCGTGATTTCTCCAACTGAAATAAGTGGGGGTGGGGGTTGCAATTCCAAAATATGCAGTCATTTTTCAGAAAAACGTGGTCCCGCATACTTTTATAAAAATGAATAGAATTTCAAACGCTTGATTGTGCTACTAAACGTGTATAGCTTCATTTTTAATTCGGACAAAGAAGGAAAACTATAGGTCACATTTGTCTGCAGCCATCAGAGGATTACATGTAACCTTTGCCATTGAGCTGTCGGGGGCATTCGGACATCTAAGCCATTTATACGTTTTGTCTGCACATACTTGTGATAAACAAGTGGTGACAATTTTTGTAGCAGTAATCAAATGTTCCGCTTGTAATCATATTTGTTTGAAACGTTGATCAACATTAATCGGGTGATTTTCCACCCCATTGGATTTATAGTTTCGGCGTGTCAGATTGGATGGATGGTTTGAGGTGAAACTGGACATATTGTCGGGTAACATCGGACACTTTTAGTATTTGTAAAAAATTAAGAACATGAATGACAGTCCAACAGTTTAATAATCAGCAGTCAGTTACATCTATTCAGTTAAGCTGCACTGCACATTTTTTGTGCAGTGTTTCCTTTGACTCTCATTTGTGGGTCAGAGACCCCCATATTTTTAAATTAACCCCCTGTTCTGACACCAAGGTTTGTTTTTTTACACTATCTGACACCCCGGGGATTTTAGATTCTCAATCTTGCGCCCCTAGGGAAAACGCTGTTGTGTGCATGTAGCAGGGATCAAAACTGTGTGCTTTTGTATATCACTTCTGTTTCTTCTCGGACTTGCTATAAATTTAAAGTTCATTGAACAAAGGGTGTTGTAATCGTATTTGTTTGAAATCTTTATCAACAAGAAAATCTCGTTTACTTTCACAAAATCTTGAGGAAAAAAATGGAGGATTAATGAGGCAATGCACAACATCACTAATGTTTGATTCTAAAAAATCCTAAATTGCATTGTTGTTTATGTCCAGTTGTGTGCATCTGATAGCTTTGCATTCTATATCCAAGTTAATGTCTGAGAAGAGATGAATGTGTGAATTTCTCGTAGTGTGAATTTTGGACACCCACATGCATCTTTTAATACATGCCATAACATGATGCCATATCAACACATTGCTTTCTCTAACAGATGACTTGTGTGTATAATCTCATCAGTGGGTATAAAAAAATTAATGCTTCTAAATGGTTGGTTAAATGTTTATCCACTGCATATAAGCGCATGCATAGTAATATACACGCCTATCTAGTTATCCAATAACTGGAGAGGTAGCACAGTGTATTTTCCCATGGTCTAAAGCAGACAATCTGTAGATGAAATAAGGAAGTCAACATGTATATTTAAAGTGCATAACTGCAAGCATTTGCATATCAACCAAAACGTATGATAATTAGTTCACAAGTGTCTGGTTCCCACAGCAGTCTGAGGAGACCTGACCCTGCTCTACCTTCTACCCTGTGGTCATTTTCATAAAATCTAAAACAAATTTTGGACCGTTATTAAACCTGTCATGTGTTCATAAACTTGTTTCTACAGAATATATCTATGTTGTCATATGTGTTCATAAACTTGTTTCTACAGAATATATATGTTTAACTTGAACTCGACTCGATAATTAAAAAAAAAATTGTAGAGTCACCTTAATTAGGGGGAGCTAACTCTGTGACCCTTTTTCATTACCAACAAAGGAATAAAGTAAAATATTGGCAACATGTTGAAAAATCTTCTTGGTAGGTGAAACTCATCCACACTTCACGTTTCTACCAATTTCACCGATTCTCCCTCTCTCTCTAATACACACACACACATAAGAACATACCTGCATACTAAAAAAAATGTACACATGTGTATGTGTGTGTATATAGAGAGAGTTCTGGTTACATAGGGCTACCATATGTCCTCTTTTTCCCGGACATGTCCTCCTTTTTGGTCCTTAAATCTCCATTTGGCCATGTTTTTTATATCTCTAAAAATGTCCGGGATTTTGCCCTGCTCATTCTGTATCAAATATATAATGTTCAATATTTTTACATTAGTTAATATAACTCGAGGAAAGAACCTACATGCACTTTTTTCCAATTAATATACGACTGTAAAACATCACGTCTAAGTGTGGTATGAAAAACCAATAATAAAAAACGTTGGTAGTTGTCACTGCAAGACCTTAAAAACAGAATTAGAACAGTGTTTCCTTTTCCCAAATTGAAGTATGTTGGAACAACGCCAATGTGAGAATCAATTACACCCCTAAGCCCTTTCTAAAACAATGCTATGCTGTGACAATGGGAAAACACTGTGCAATGAGAGCTAGGAAGTGCCCACTTTTTTGAAAGTTCAAATATGGTAACCCTATAGGTTAGGTTTCTTTTATTTTACAGTGAATATAAATTTGTCATAACATGCTACTGTGAAGCATTTCTGATGTTGTAGAGTTTAAAAAAGCCTGATATAAAGTTCCACAAGGAAATTTAGCTGAAGGTATTCAAAGAAAACATGAATTTAAAAAGAAAAACCTGTATCTCAGTTTCCATTGTTTGTCTGATAGGTCTTATTTGAATTGACTTGAATATAATCTTTACTCTAGTATTAATTGATTTAAATCCAGGATACTTGAACAATTCAGTTTGATACCCAATTTGAGTGCTCAGTTGACAGCCATTATTTTTGGTACTGGCTAGAGAATTTCATACAATTGATGTCATGCTCAAAATTATCGTTTTAAAAAAAAAAAAACAACATTAAACACTGAATCTAAGCTGGTAGTATAAAAACATTTTTTAAAAAAAATGGTTTTTCAACAGCAGACTTTGCCACATGTCACTCTCACTGTACTCAGATTAAAAGTAGGTACCTTCTGTATAAAAATAAATATTGCATATATAGTTTTTGTTTGTTGACATTAAAGGCTTCTGGTAGAGAAGAATTGGAAATGTGTGAAACGAATCAACATTATTGTTTAGATCATTTTCTCGTGTATATTATTTTGAACAGAGGACTAAATTCATATGGGCATAATCTTACTGCAACGATGTTTCAGTTAAATAAATTGAATACATTAATTTCCAGAGAAGAAACCTGAACACTTTATTATGTATCAGAATGAAAATCGTTCTAGATATGAAATAACTTTACGTAAATTATTTAGTAAATCAAGTTTCACACAACAATGCTGGTGACTGATAATGTACTAAATATTTGAGGAATAACTTGGCCTATGCACTGGTCATTTCAATACGGCAAAAATGACCAAATAGGACTACTGAATTGGCTTTGTATGCAAAATAGTTGTTACTTGAAAATATGAAAATACATGGATAAATTCCAATGTGTTGGCAGCTTAAGATGTACTATGTTTATAATTATTATCTCTTAATATATAAACATCAAAATTTTGAAATTTTAAAATCTTTTAAAAATTGTTTACAATCCATAGGCTGCTTAATGTTGTAAACATGTGTCCTGGTCATTCTTCTGTAATGTTTTAATGATTTTGCATTCCAGTATCTCCAAATTTATATTAAAACATGCTGTACAAGCAGACCACTGCTCAGAACCCTAAGGGGTAAGTGAAACTGGGAAGCTAGAAAGAGTTACATCACATGACAGTCCTGTGTCTACACTATCCTGGCGGTATCTGTTTCATAACACTTTTGTAGCAATGTTCAACCAATTATTTATTGAAATAAAACAAATTCAACTTGCCAGTTTTCTTCTGTTTATATATAAACTTGACATTGTACAATATACAAAACAGCAATCAATTCAATGTATCTTGAAAATTAGCATTTTTATGAATTTTTCAATTCCAAAAAATTTTCATCAGTTTCTAATTTAGAAAAAAATCATACCACTATCCACAGGGGCTTGTTACAAATGCACTTAAGAATATCGGTCAATGGAAAGGGATGGGGGGGGGGTCATAACCTGGAAAAATATGACACAATGGAGGACACAATTATTCACCCCTCAGTATTTCCAACCCTGCTAGCTTTCCCAGTTTTTGTCTCCTAATATAAAACAAATTTCAAGCAAAGGGAACACTCCTGGTATGGAAGATTAGTGTAACATTTGGATAAGGTTGGATTTCATCCATGATGACAAAATGGAATCTCCATTCAGCACTTTGTCTGGTTCCCTGACCAATCTCTACTTCATTGCTCATAGCAAAGAGTAATGGGGTAGACCTCGGTTAGGGAACCAGACTATTCAGCACCGAGGACAAGCAGGTGATATATAAAGAACAATTGGACTATTTTCTTGTAACATGATAAGAACATGTAAATAATAAGCAAAGTTGCATACAGATTTCAGCTTTTTCTGAACATGCCATTTTGTCAAGGGTGACAGACAATTCTCAAACTTATGCCTTTAATTTCTGGGCTATTATTGGGGCTGTTAATGTGACAATTATTCAGATGATTCTGTGTAATATAAATATCTTTTCCAAGCCAAGATCTGAAATTGACATCCTCACTTGATGCTAATTCTTGTAAATATTTTCTAAGTTTTTACAATATCTACCACCTTGATTTCTGAAAAACATTTACTGAAGTCAGGTTCTTGTTTCAGTACACAGAATTTAGATGGCTCAAAGTTGAGTATTTCACAACCTTATGAAAATGTGCTGTTGCTGACAGTACAGTGAAACTCCGCTATAACGCGATATTTGGGGTCCATAAAATTCGAATAGGGTATCAACACCGTTTACTATCAATTATTGATCCATCTTTGTTTTCCCACATGACAACCCTTTGATTGAGCCATGAGTTTGATACTTGTTCAGTGCCAAGTAACAGAGTGGTTATTTGAACTCCTTGTGATCTTGCCGCCCAAGCTCAGTCTCTACATAAGCACCCACATATGATAATCTTTGATCAACCACCGCATTGTCTGGTGCTTGGTTGTGTATGCAGTTAAAGAAGAAACATAAGTCAGCTCTTGTTTGCGCAATGATTGTATACAGGATGAATTGAAGTCCAGCGCACGTGTTGGCAGCTTAATTTTTTTGATGTTTATTAAATCGTGAGAATCTTTTATCAACCACCACATTGTCTGATGCTCGGTTGTGTATGCAGTTAAAGAAGAAAAACATGTCGGCTATTGTTTGAGCAATGATTGTATACAGAATGAATTGAAGACAAACACAAAGAAGACTTACTGGCTTTACTCATGGATCAGTAATGAGTAACATTTCCGATAATGTTTATTTTGGTATAACACTTCAAGAAATTGGTGAAATTGTTACATTTCAGAAGCCACGCCACGATCGAATTCATACGTGATCTCTTCCCCAAAATGATAATAAACTTTTTATACACTATTTCTCGTACTTAAATTATTTTTTTTTCCCGTGTACATGTATATAAAATTTCAGGAATCACGCCACAAACGTATTCTACTCTAATTCATACGCGATCTCTTCCCCAAAATTATACTGTAATATACACATTTTATACACTATTTCTTGCACTTTGAAAAATAAAATTTTCATGTGTGAATGAATATATAAAATTTTGGGAACCATGCCACAATCGCATTATATCCGAATTTGCGTTATAGCGGGGCACATTATAGTGGGGTTTCACTGTATGTACTGCCATTATTGCATAAGGACTAAGCACGTGGTTCACATTTCAGTGTAAATTTCTTTTGAACCAGGATATATTTCTTCTGTCTCGAGATAATTACGGGGTGGCAGAGTGGTCTAAGGCACTCGCCTTTACAGATCACTCACATCTCACCTCTGCGTGGGTTCGTGTCTTGGCTCTGCAAATGTGGGTATATGAGAAAGCTTACCAGTAGCTTCCCATGGGTCGCTGGTTCTTCCCGGGGTTTTCCTGTATTCTTCCTCCACCAAATATACTGGCCGGCATGTATAGCCTATCATGTGCTGAAAAATGGCATTAAACACACAAAACCAAACCAAATGAAGATCATGAATTTTTTTTCAAATAAATATAATGGCTTTGATTGGTTCTTGTTTTTCAGTAAACCAGAGCAAGAATATATTTTTCCAGCTCTCTCAGGGCAGCTGTGTATTTTCACTCCCATCTCACCTCCATCTGTGTGGGTTTGAGTCTCAGCTTGGTCAACCTGGGTATGTCAGAAAGCTTGCCAGTAGCTTCCTGTGGGTTTGTGGTTCTTCCTAGGGTTTTCCCAGGTTCTTCGTCTACCAAATATGCTGGCTGCCATGTATAGCCTATCATGTGCTGAAAAATGGCGTTAAACCCACAAAACCAAACCAAACCCGACGTATAGGTCTTTACATAAGTGGTCTTCATGGATTAGTTATTTAAATGTAGATCAGTAATGTCTACCAGCCCCTTCCCCAGTTGAGGTGCACAACATGTGCCTTCCGAGTCGTGGTGGTGATTTACTATGTACTTGCCCATCCACCACGGATAGAGTGTGGAGGGGATTTAGTGCCCCACTGTGATGGGTGGAGACAAATAAAATTTGCGTGAGTTGTACAGTAATGCCAGCATAATCCCCTGGACTTTACTAAGAGGTTGAACTTGGGAGTGTTGGTAAAAAAAATAAGTGTTTGGACATGTCTTTTACCAACACAGGTTTTTATTTTTCCATTTTCTTCTCTCTTCAGCCGAGTCTGCAAAAATACACATGGTTTGATAAGAAAGTATGGTCTGAACATGTGCAGGCGATGCTTCAGAGAATATGCAGATGATATTGGCTTCAAGAAGGTAATCATCAGTTTCAGTGTTAAGAGAACTTATATACTTTTTGATACTGAAATTTTGTGTAAGCTTTGTTTTTGCATCCATTCCATAATCTGCGGAGGTGTACAAGTGTTACCAATGTCTTTCAGTCCTTCATTTATGTGCTACAAATTTATTTTCACACGGTTGTTTCTGAAAGGGCTCAATAATTTAAATGGATTCATGAACTTGATATGGAGCTAATATTACAGGACTCATTTCTGTTGGTAAAAATGGGAAAACTTGACAACACCCACTGTCCTTTTCCCAGTCAACATAAGGTAACTAACTTGCCATTTGAAATCTGACCCCTCGACTGTTCTGAGCAAATTTTCTTGCACTGTCATTGCATTCAGCCACTTGCATTTTTGTCAGTGTAAAGGAGACAGTCCAAACTTCATCACTCTGTTCAATTTAAGTACTTGACATGATTTAATGGACACTTTTATGCAAAGTTTATCTGTTGCTTCGTTTCTTGTCTACTTGGATATAGTTTTGAGGGTATACACTTGGATATGTCATGCTGTGAATAGGCTACATTTAATTCTGATTGGTGCTGTTTGTTTACGCTGAACTGGAATAGATTAGTATCAGCCCTTGCAACTAGTCAGCTTGTCAGAATTGAAAGTAAAAATTCACTGCATGACATACCAAGAGCATATACCTTTAAACTGGTTCCAGGTAGACAAGACATGAAGCAGTGGAGAAATTTTACCAAAAAAAGTGGCTATTAAACAATCGATAAAGTACTTTAATCGTAAAAGGAGAAAAAAAACTTGCAGTGTCTTCTTTACATTGATACAAGTTGTGAATTCCTGAACAGTATTAGAAAATGTGCACATAAGTGGTGAGGGGCCAAATTCGAACTTTGTGGGTTAATTACATTGTGTTGATTGGGAGAAAGGGAGCGTGCGTTAGCAAAAGTTTTCCCATTTTTACTAACAGAAACGAGTCCCTGTGTTCTAGAGTTCTTTCTTGACCAAAGTTTGTGGATATCTTGCATTTAGGGTAATAAAGAAACCTATAGATTCTGGAGTATAAAGGTTAAAAGTTGCAGTCACGGCAAGTCTAATAAGAAAATGATGTTTTTTGCACGTCAAGTTTAGTTGAAGATGGCATACATTGGCCAGAGATCTGTGGATTGAAAATCTTGTCACTCATTCTGAATGGAAAGACATGTCCACGTGGGGTCCTCACCAGAAGACTTATTGTGTCTAGTTCAGGCATGTACAGTCTATGGCTAGCGGGCAGGATCTGGCCTGCAACCTGGTTGTATCCACTTATTTACATCGTAGGGTGTGGCTTTAAAAATTGTGTATCCATCCGGGGGGGGGGGGAGTTGCACATGCCTGGTCTAGTTGGTCATAAATAAAAATGGTGCCACTTAGACATCCAATATGGCCCCCATGTTGACCATCTTGACAATCTTGTTATTGCTTCTCCTCCTGAATGGATTGTCATATCAAAATGGGTTTTCACTAAAAGACTTATTGTAATGTCTGGTTGGTCCTAAATGAAAATGGTGCCAATCTAACACTCAATATGGCCACCATGGCAACCATTTTGAATTTTTTTTTATTGCTGCTTATCCTGGACAGAAAGTCACATCGACATGGGCTTTTCACCAGAAGACTTCTTATGATGTCTAGTTATTTTAGTTATTTCTAAATGAAAATGGTGCCAACGAGACATCCAGTATGGTTGCAACATCAGTCATCTTGAAAATCTTACTGTTACACCTGAATGAATTCTATCAAAGTAGGGTTTTCACTAAAAGACTTCATACAATGTCTGGTTGGTCCTAAATGAAAAGGCAGTCTCTCTTCCAATATGGCCACCGCAGCAACCATCTTGAGAATGTTGTTATCGCTACTCTTAAATTGAAAGTCATATCATCATGGGGTTTTCACCAGAAGACTACATATAACATCTAGTTGGTCCAAAATGAAAATGGTGCCAATCTGACCTAAAATATGGCCACCATGGCAGCCATGTTGAAAATCTTTCTGTTGTTACTGTTTCTAAATGGAAAGCCATGTCGACATGGAGTTTTCAGTGAAAGACTTCTTACGATGTGTTGTTGGTCCTAAATGAAAATGATGCCTCTCAGACATCCAATATGTCCATCTTGGTTGCTAACTTGAAAATCTTGTCGCCACTTTTCCAGAATGAATGGTCCTATTGAGAAGAGGTTTTCACCAGAAGACTACTTAAAATATCGTATTTGGTTGTAAATGAATATGGTGCCCTGCAGACATCCAACATGGCTGCCACAATGAACCAACTGAAAATCTTGTCACTAATTCTCCTGAATAGGTGGTCATATTGGCACAGGGTTTTCACCAAAAGTCTTATTATGGTATCTAGTTTGTCTTAAATGAAAATGGTTCTATTTTACATCCCATGTGGCCACCACAACGCCTTTTTTGAAAATCCTGTCACTCGAGAATATCTGAGATGGTTTCAACACGCTGCAGTCTTATCTTGAATTCCTGGAAATAGTTTTCGGACAGTAGAGCATCAATCCCTTTGAGGGACTCTTGTTATCGTGTAGAAGTGGTAAAATCAAGATGATACAAGTTTTTTTGTGGGTTGTAGAACAGCTTTAACACATTTTTGGTTATTTTATGCCAAGGAAATGGGAACTTGGTGCCTTTCTCAGGGACACGCCAAGGCAAGGCTGGCCTGAGCAGGTATCGAACCCACGACCCTTGGATACAGGCCTGATGCTCTACCAACTGAGCTGCAGCAGCTCCCGACAATGTGATGTAAAGTTTGAGAGATAGTTTACATTTGGCCCCTATTCAAGAATGGAGACTTGTTTATGATCTATATCGTCCAGTTATTGTATTGCAATATTCTGGCAGTTTAAATCCTAGTCAGATTGATGAATTAGATTACTCAGGGAGAATAATCTTTTTAGATTCAAGTATTGACAAGTCTTAATTACATACTTGTTTTAAGAAAGAAAAAACCCCATATAAATCTGATTGTTTTAGTCAAATATTTCTCTTTGACATTTCGACAACATAGAGATTTTGTCTTGATCTTCAGAAACCTACAGAGTTTGTGTAGGCCAGTGAAGGGTCACTGTGGGACTATATATTTACAAATTGGTGAAGTTTAGTGGTTTTTAGCAACAAGTCCATTGTTTCTAGAATTCTCTACTCCTGAACCTGATATTCATGTGTGAAATTTCTTTTACAGCTTGATTAGGACCAGAAGCAGTAGTGAAGTAAGAGCAGGGAAGGCAGTCCAGGATCAGGCTAGCCAGTTACAGCACATCATGCCAACTTGATCATCTGCAGCTCTCTTTCTTGCTCTCTTTTAAAATATTGTAAATGTTACAAAGGTCAGTCAGAAGATAAACAGCTGTCTTCCTCCTGCAGTAGAGTTGTTTTCATTATGTACAAGTTTAATATTGTTGTTATTAACTGAGCTTGTGATATGGCCCTCTGTCCTTCTTACATCATCTGTACTTGTAGGACATGCATCGTCTGTCAACATTTGCTCTTTCAACTTCTTTTCAAATACCATTGGACCAATCATAACCAAATTTGGCAGAAAGCATCGCAGCATGAAAGTAAGTCAAGCTTGTACAAATGTCATCAATCCATCATCAAATATGGCTGGCATTACTATAACTACAAAACATTTAAATGACTTGTTAGAAGAAAAGTGCACGACAGAATTTGACCACATGTGACGGACAGCGTTGTGGCATGAAGGCCTTTTAAGGTTGTACAAATAATGCCAATACACAGTACAATATGGCCACTATTATGAAAACTCCAAAAGAACTTTAAATGATTTCTTCGCAAAAAGTGCTAAACAGATACTGATGCAATTTAAGAGGAAGCATGAAGGCCTTTCTTCTACAAATGATGCTAGTTTGTCATAAGATGTGGCCACCATTACTATAAAAAAATTTAAAATCCTTTAAACAGCTTTAAAAGTCACTTTACACAGTCCACCAAATTTGACTGGAATCATCTAGCATAGAGGTCATTCAGGTTAATACAAATGATGCAGATCCACCATATATGGTCACCGTTACTAAAATACACCACTAATTGAGCCAATTGGCTGTTGTTCAGACACGAGTTGTGCATTTTCTGTGTCAAATAATTTCTGAGATCTCTACAAATTTTAGGTGATAATGGGATGGTGCAGGGGTTGGTACATAAGGAAAAGTCATAATTACTAGTTGCTTTTTTGAGTAAAACCTAGACTGGTGTTAACATAATGTACTTTTTTGTGCCTTCAGAATTTTTCGTACATAGTTTATTTGTACAAGTCATAATTTTCGTGCTAAAATTTTGCGTACACATAAGTTTGTTTTATAATTGAGAACTTGCATAATTTTTCGTACAAATGAATTCTAAAATCTAAAGATTGAATTGTTGGGGAAATAAAGTACACATGAATATTGACTTAAAAAATGGCAAAAATAAAGCAGATCTTAAATGAAACTGTTTTTTACAGCACTTATTTATTGCCTGACATTTTAGAGTATATTTAAGATTTTCTCCAATAGCAGTGTGTAAAAAAAGATACTAGTTATTTTCAATAAAACTAAACTGAAATTACTGGAAAAAATTTTGCATTTTTGTGCATCTAATTATCGGACATAAATCGTTCCAATTGTACTAAAATAATACTTAATAGCCTCAATCATAGTGAGCTAAACCAGGAAGAAGTGTTGACAAATACTTGCAGCACTTCCCATCTTCCGGTTTGCAAATATTTATATTTTTTATAAGTTAGTGCCTTCTTTTCACAATAAGGTGGCGATTCTGTACAAGTGAGCTTTTTGTTTTAAAAATCATAGCCCCTAGCAAATGAAGTTGATGGGGGGAAGCAATAACAACCTAATTAACTAGCTTGTATGTTCTGTTGGGTGAGTTTTTAGTGTAAATATTTACAGTCTGTGTAAATTCATCTTGACAACAGTTCACATCTGCAATCTCAAAATTCTAGCTTTATAAACCATATGTGTTCTAATATTAAATCATCTCTATAGTGATCCCACATTCTATCGCACCCTTTTTCTTAAGGTCAAACTCGTAAGCTAATTATCACGGTTACTAATCACTGTATTTATTTTTAATTAGTTATTTGGACGTGCTGCTTGGTATATATGTTTTTTTTCTATGTTTATCTCGGTTAATGTATACTGTGCACTGTTATGCCAGGTGCTACTCATTTAAGTTTTTTAAACAGTGACACCTTTGTACTTGTTGATAGAAGTGTCAAAGCTTTGAATTAAAATTAACTAGTTTGGCATGAACAAAGATGTAGACCAAATGCAACCTAACTACATGACGTGTACCTAAAGTGTACATGCACTTACTGATAAAGGGTAATCATTGGTGGGAATGTAGACATTTCACTGTAAAAATAAACAACACTGCATGCTAAATGATCGTTCTTGGGATTTAAACTAAATGGAGGATATATGGATATAAATATTGTGAATATTTAAATATAACATCTATGAAACTGAAGGAGTATGGTATGTATATTTTATAATTTCCATTTATATAAAATTTTCATGTTTGAAAAATTACATGATAAATGGCAACTAAGTTCGCAAATAAAGATGTAACATTTTGATTGGTTGAAATACTTGGAATGGTTGAATCAAATCTGCTGTAATTGTTTTTGTTTTAGAGAGTTCGTTTGATTACATAATGTCCATTAATCAGCCAATTGAGTAGAATTGCATGTATGTAATGTCACTTGACATATTTATATTATTTCTCATGCAGTTTCTATAAAACTTTTTAAATGGGTTTATATCATCAAGATCTTGGATGACTTCAATTATGAGCAAGATATTGTACCTATTAATTATGCAGTTATCTTTAGAACAAATTTTTATCACGAGGCTTAACTCATTAACCCCTAGCGCCACGTTTACGCGTCGTGGGGTTATACCCCATTTCCGAGCTCTGTAACATCAACATCATTTAAGATACACTAAAGCGGATGGTATTGCAGGAAAGTAGACAGATGTAGCTCTACAATGATACCAAATAATGTCGACTTTCTACTCGCATTAAAAAGTACAGCGAACAAAATGCATTTTTTGAGACCCGATTTTTTTAGGTCGAAAATTGAAAGTTGCGGACCCGAAGTTTGTGTCTGGATTTTAGATTTTTTGGCCTTAGATCTAAAGCAGACCCGTCTGAACTGCACACAGACAGATGAACCTTTGCAAAAAGTAGGATAAGTTTGAGATTTGGAGCAAAAAGGGGCCAGGACACAAAAATCGGAGGTCCAATCCGAAAAATAAAAGAAGTCCAACTTTTACCCTTCTGCACATGTGTGAGCATAATAGCCAATGAAAAACAATGTTTCTGATACACCTAAGCATCCGGCTAAACGATAAACTTTCGTAAGCAGATCTGTTTGGCTGAATTCAGAAGTAACCCCAAAAATGCGTTGCATACCCCCATTTCACGCGAAAATGAAAAAAATCTCCAGGGGTTAACGAGTTAAGCAAAAAACAGATTATTGCTATTATTAAATATGTTTTTGATATTGTATTACAATAATATCTTTCGGCCATACAAATAATAGTTTCATGTTGAAATCAAGGAATTCAAAGATGAGCACCAAATAGTTTGCATATTATATAAATGTCTTTTTTGAACATAAGTTTACATGACGAGGTCCAAACTTATGACAGACTTGCAAACTGATTTTTACATTGATCTCCATTGAACATCTTTGGTCCCTCATATTAGTTACTTCTATTACATATTAATGATTCATTAAGGAAAATTGTAGTCTTTTCTGAATGAAGTGAGGATTTACATAAAGAGATCGTAACATTTTAATAAAAAATTATCTTGTGATTGAAATGACAGTGAGTGCCGATTTTTATACCAGATGTTTTCATCAGTAATTCCACACTTAGAGAAAATGCATTCAAATGTATCCCTAATACTAGTAATAGAAATGCGTGCGAATTTTAAAATGCCAGTATTGTGTAATACATTTGGAGACTTGACAACATTTTATATTATAATTACACAGAGTAACCCTGAAATGTTACCTTTTGGTAGTGAACATTTCTGTCCTACATTAAGTGCTATATAGTTTACATAACATCGATAAACGACAGAACTTCGATTCTAGTGCTTTTGTACATTAAAACCACAAAACACGACCTCCATTCAGTTTGACACCTAAATGAACGACAAACATTTCAAAGAAGATTAAACGTACCTAGCTATTCCAGAGAACGACTTAAATTAAAATAAAACTCCACAGAAACTTTTATCGTGTCCATTTGCAGAAATGGAGATGTGAAACGGTTCATGTAGTACATGAAATAGAAAGCTGACATCGCAGTATACTGTAGTTTCGTGCTTGAATGTAATGATCATTACAGTAATGAACCTTTTCAGCTATTGGACACAAAATAGTTTATTCAAATTTGAAATGCAAAGATTTCCAGCAGCTGGTGAAATTTACATGTGCACACCATTATCTAAAAAGAAGCAAATTTATATTTTTTATGGCCATACCATTATTCATTGAACCATTATGTTACAAACTTGACGTCTTATTTTTACACACCCAATTGACATGATTTATGAAGATCAAATATAATAAGTTTTAATTATTGTGACCATTTTTTTCCTCCAGCAAGGCAAGTTCTCCATGATTTAATAGAAAATGGTAAAAAAATTTTTTTATTGATATTGTACTTAAAAACATTTTCCTCCCAAGATTTGAAGTAATAAATATTTCACTAGTTCTGGCGACAAGCATTTATTGCACGATAATATTCATATGGAAATTCATAAATTTTAAAATCATCTTCAATTTGAAGACCTCTCTATGGGTTTTAGTAATATTTGAACTCGTACCAACTTTTGCTACATGATTTTATAGTGAAAAATGGGAAGAAAAAAATTAAGTTCATTTGGCAACAGTAATGAACATTTCAAATTGACATGTATTCAAGCTAGCTGCTATTTCAACAAACAAAGGATGAGCTGAAACCGTTGTTGATTTAGAAGTGCACATGATATGGAAGATCTTATTACAAAAGCGCTTGCATTTTGACCATTGCCGTGACATTAATTGCACCCTGTTGTTGAGAATAAGTGGGAGGAGGTGTGGCTCTGGAATGCGACACATCTTCTAGTCATTTTGAATACTTGGGCAAAGTGTTGTGAACATTTCTTCAACTGTTAGAAAGTTACAAGCTGGATGCCATACCAGAAAATGCCCGACTTGAGACGGGTGTACCAAACCTAGGATCTGAGCTTTGAATGAGTAAACCTATGTTGCATCTCAAGAGCCAATCTTGGATGCAAATGTATTATCTTTTCATGCCGAGTAATGGTATATAGTCTTGGGGTGGGGATCTGAATACTAGCAGTTTCTAAGTAATGACCCAGGGGCAATATAATCACCCCCATGTCGTTCCCCTGGAGTACCTTGCAATAAATGGTGCACATCTTGCCACAGTGATTACATACAATATCAATGACCTTTATTCACAGAATTCTTTAAATTATCACACATTTTCTACTGTTATAATTAAAGGTCCACATATTTTCTATTGTTATAATTAAAGGTCCAGACATTTTCTACTTTTATAATTAAAAGTCCACATTTTCTACTGTTATAATTAAAGGTCCACATATTTTCTATTGTTATAATTAAAGGTCCAGACATTTTCTACTTTTATAATTAAAAGTCCACATTTTCTACTGTTATAATTAAAGGTCCACATATTTTCTATTATAATTAAAGGTCCAGACATTTTCTACTTTTATAATTAAAAGTCCACACATTTTCTACTGTTATAATTAAAGGTCCAAACATTTTCTACTGTTATAATTAATGGTCCCCACATATTTTCTACTGTTGTAATTAAAGGTCTACACATTTTCTACTGTTATAATTAAAGGTCCACACATTTCTACTGTTATAATTAAAGGTCCAGACATTTTCTACTGTTATAATTAAAGGTCCAGACATTTTCTACCGTTGTAATTAAATGTCCAAAATTCCTCACTTGCCACTCTGGAGAGAACTGCAGGGATGACGAAGTAACCAAAGTGATATAGGATATAGCTGAGCACACACCATGTTCCAAATCTTGTCTAGATTTGTGGTTGTGAAACGTTTGCCACGCCTGCAGACCAAGAAATCTAAGTTCAAAAGGTTGAAAACAAAATAAACATTTGAAAAATTGCAATCATGGCATGAAAATCTAATATGTCATCTACATGTGCATTCATAGATGTCTGCTAAATTTCATTTGTTTTCCTTGAGTGGTTTTTACTTGATCGTGCTAAAAAGCAAATCTTCTCAAAATAAGTTATTTTTGTATTAAAAAAAAATGTAAAAAGTCCACGAAGTTCAGAAATGTGTGCACAAAATTGAAAAATTGCTTTACTAACCTGAAAATCTGATAGGGTCATTGAAATATAAATACAAATATGCCTTCAAACTTTCATTTGTACACCTAATGTGGCTTTTGCTTACTCTTGGTAAAAAAGTTTCTCTAAAACCAGTCCAAGTCCAAAATGTGTGTAAAAACATAAAATTGCTGGAAGACCTGAAAATCTTGTCTGGTCATCTATATATTCATGAAAATATGCTAGATAAAGTTTATGTCAGCACTGAGTAGTTTATGTACAATCATGCTAGCAAGTGTCTCTAGATGTACAGATGGATAGGACCAAATCAAGTTACCCCCAATGGGAGCATAAATGATGGGGCAAGTTACTCAAATCTAAGCAATCCAAAGCTCATTGTATTAAGACTGAAAAATCCCTACCCTAGGAGATGACCCTGCAACCAGGGTGAAATAGAATCACATTAAGTACATACTGATGCTATATTAACATGTAATAATAAATACCAGAAATATAAGCAAATAAAAAGTTGAACAATATGGCAGCCATCTTGAAAATCTTTTTATCACTACTACTACAACATGGATGGTCATATCAACATGGGGTTTTCACTAAAATATTTCTTATGATGTCTAGCTGGTCCTAAAAAAAAATGGTGCCAATCTGACATCCAAAATGGCCATCTTGAAAATCTTGTCACAACTCCACCTCAACAGAAAGTCATTGACATGGGATTTTCACCAAAAGACTTGTTATGATGTCCCGTTGGTTTTAAATGAAAATGGTGCTAATCTGACATCCAGTTGGTTTTAAATGAAAATGGTGCCAATCTGACATCTTAAAAATCTTGTTATTGCTACTCCACCTGATTGGAAAATCATACTGATGTTGGGTTTTCACCAAAAGACTTCTTATTATGTCTAGCTGGACCTAAATGAAGTTGGTGCTGATGTGAGGACCAATATGGCTGCTTCAGTGTCCATCTTGAAAAAAATCTTGTTATCACTACTCCTGAATGGAAAGTCATATTGAGGTTTTCACTCAAAGACTTCTTATGATGTCTCGTTGGTCCTAATATCCAATATTACTGCCACACAGTGGCCATCTTGAAATTTTTGTATCCCTACTCCTCCTAAAGGGATGGTCATATCAGCAACAGGTTTTCACTAAAAGACTTATGATGTTTAGTTGGTCATAAAAGAAAATGTTGCTGATCTGATGTACAATATGGCTGCCACAGCAGCTATCTTGTTATTGCTACTCTTTCTGAATGGAGAGTCATATTGACATGGGGTTTTCACTAACAGATTTCTTATTATGTCTAGTTGGTCCTAAATGAAATTGGTGCCAATGTGAAGTCCACTATGGCTGCTACAGTGAGCATCTTGAATATCTTGTTGTCACTATTCTGAATGGAAGGTCATTTTGACCTGGTTTTTTCACCAGAAGACTTCTTATGATATCTAGTTAGTCCTAAATGAAAAAAAATTTTGCTGATGTGATGTCTGATATGGCTGTCACAGTGGCCAGCTTGAAGATCTTGTTATCACTGCTTCTCCTGAATGAATGGTCATATCCAAATGAGGTTTTCACTAGAAGACTTCTTATGATGCTTTGTGGATCCTAAATTAAAATGGTGCTGATCTGACATCCAATATGTGACCATCTTGAAAATCTTATTTTTGCTACTCCAAATGGAAAGTCATTTTGACATGGGGGTTTTCATCAGAAGAGTTCTTATGGTGTCGAGTTGGTCCTTAATGAAAATGATTAACCCTCAATATGGCCACCATGGTGGCTATCTTGAAATATTGTTAGTCTCTATGCTTTCCTAATAGATGGCTATATCAACATGGGCTTTTCACCAATAGACTTCTTATGAAACTCAGTTTGTCCAAAATGAAAATAGTGCCAGTCATACATACAATATGGCTGCCATGATGACCATCTTTAAAATCTTGTTGTCACTACTCCCCCTGAATCATTATGATGTGGGGCTTTCATCAAAAGTCTTCTAAATGAATATGGTGCCAAGCTTAAATCCAATATGTGCACCACAGCAGCTAATTTGAAAATCTTGTCGCTGAAGAATATCGGAGATGGTTTCAACACTCGGCAATTAAAAGGAAGAAATGGTCTTGTCTTGAATTAAAGAAAATTTATTCTGGCCAGTAGAGTGTCATTCCCATTGAGGGACTCTTGTTACATTCTGTGAATTCACTGTTACTTGTGGTTTACCAATTAGTCCATTTGAGAAGCAATAAATTGGTTACATAGTGGGAACTCACAAAGATACCCATGTATGAAAACTTGAAGAGATCCAACTGTGATTGTAGCTGAAATTTTCTATAACTAATAAACTGATTAATTTGCTCCCTGAATTTGGAGTGATACACGGCTATGAAAAAGTGTAAAAGGTTCAACTCTACTTGTAGCTGAATTTCCTTGTAAATATTAGATTAGTGAATTAGTGGGTGGAACTCAAAAAGATAACCAGCTACATATAAATGGTATGATGTCCAACTTTTGTGGCTGATTTTACGCATAACAACTGGATTGGTCAGAATGGAACTTGCATAACTACCAAGCTATACAATTAATTATGGCTGAATTTTCCTGTAACCATCCAACTGGTCACTTAACATGTGGAATTCACAAAATACCCATCTATGTAAAACTTGAAGAGGTCCAACTTTAATTGCTGCAAAATTTTTCTCTAATTAATAAACTGGTTATTTTGCAGGTTGAACTTGGCGAGATCCACAACTATGAAAAAATGTCAAATGTGCAGCTGTAATTGTGGCTGAATTTTATGTAACTATTCGGTTTGTTACACAGAATGTGCACCTTGGAGAGATACCCAGCTATGAATAGCTGTAAGAGGTCCAACTGATATGTTGCAGAATTTTCCAGTAACTATTACTTTGGTCACTTTGTGAGCGGAACTTCGAAAATAGATGGTGGGCCGTTTTTACATATATTCAGTTCAATACAGAGCTTTATATTTTTTTAGAGAGCTTTCCAAATAAATCGGAGCTCTGCAATTGAATTAGAGAGCTCACCTCCCTAATTAAATTATTGCCCTCAATTATTATTGATGTCTATACTTGAACTGTAGACCTCTCTAATTCAATTGGAGACCTCTACAAATTAACGAAAGCTCATTCATTCAATTGTAGAGCTAACTAATAGAATTAGAGACCTCTCTAACTCTGCATCGGTTCGACAAATCTATAAATGAATTAGACAGGTCTTCAAATTAATTGGAGACGTCTTCAGTTCAATCACAGAGCTCTCTTATTCATTTGAAGAGGTTTATAAAGGGTGTTTCTTGGCATCCAAGCCCAACTTCCTTAAAATGAAATAACAACTGCTCTTCCAAGTATACGCATGTGTAGTAGGTTCACGCTATCGCTAAAAATAAAAATGACTGCATAATAAGAAACAAATCGGGAGACCAGTATTGTAAAATCAACCATAAAACTAGATTTAGCTGTACGTGATGCAAGACCAACACCATTCTCAATTTGTTTACTATACAACTCTAGATCACTCACAATTCTGTGTTTAGCACATATTGTACAAGAATATTGCTGGACCATAGTAAAATTGCAGAGCTGGACCACCCAATTTTTTTTTTCATTTTTAAATTTCTCGACCATAGACTAGTTTATTAATTTAAAATTTCTTGAATAGTTTGAAAGTATTTGCAAAACATAATTAATATCACAAAGCTAAATTGTTTTGAATTCAGTAGTTTCCAGAACGTTCAGAGATATATTTCTCCAGTACATGTATAACAAAAAAGCAACAATATCGGTATCAATAGATAATGCCTATTTGTTTACAAGTTTCAACAGTGTGGTCAAAACTAGTACTGAAGAAGAACATACAAGTGAATACAAATGATAACTTTGTTTTAAATATAAAAATATTTTAAAATGCTTTAGAAAAGTTTCAGATTTACAGATTACTTTCAGTGATGAAAACAATAATACAAGTAGTATCAACCCCGATAGCAAGATGGTTAAAAAGGTGCAGCAACAGGAAGGAATAAATAGTATTTGATGCAGGTAAATGCACTAATATATGTGTAGCTAATTCATTTACAGTGCAACTTTAAGATCTTGTAAAATGTACAAGATAAATGTACACCTGTTCGACAAAATAGAGATAGAATTTATGGGGAAAAAATAAAATTGGAAGAGCACATGGTGACTCTATTTACGAAGTAGCTGTTTTTATCTCACTTGCATAACTTAGAGCTCAAGTGGCATGAAACTGGGTCGGTTTGACTTACTTTAGTGTTTAAAGTTTGTCAAGATATCTAAGCGTGCCAATGCCAAAACACCAAAATCCAAGCCACCGAAATATCACACGAAATTCAATGATGGTTGGAAACGGGAATTTCATTGGTTGGAATTGTGTTCAAAGGGACATGAATATGCATTCTGCTCTTCCTGTGAAGCTGATTTTAAGGTCTGTAATGGTGGCAAGAATGACATCATGCGTCATGCAGAAACCCCATATCATAAAAGCATATTAACCACGACAACAAATATTCCATCACTGAAATCCATGTTCAAGTAATCTGCATCAAATGTGGATCAAGTTACAGCCGAGACACTATTTGCCAACTTTATAGCCAAACATAATCTCCCGTTTCTGGTAGCAAATCATTTTTTCAGATTTAGTCAAAATAATGTTCCCCGACTCATAAATTGCCCTAAAGTTCTCATGCAAACGGACAAAAACAACTCACGTAGTGATTATTTTATTGTTCATAAGAAATCATAATCTTAATTGTAAAATAATAATAATAATAATAATAATTTATTATATAAACGCAGTGAGCGACCATTTGCAGAACGCGACCAGCGACTGCGAATTTTAGACAAAATTGCGTTTGACACTACTACGATTGATTTAATCCTTTGCAAACATGAATGTAAACCAGACTAAAGTACATGTCACTAACTGCCATTGTAATCCATAATGTCTGGGATGAGTGGGGTCTTTGTCTTTGTCTATAATACTAGTAAGTGATAAGCATTTTTTAGATTTGATTGTCATTATTAAAGAGTGGTGATAGTGATGATAATGATGACAACAAAGATGTCTGCAAATTAGGCTTAAAATTACAAAGGGTGTGATGGTATAATGTATGCATTTTTTTGCTTCATGTGAAGAATCTTACTGACATTAAAAAAACATCAGACCCAGACAAAACCAATCTTGAGCAGTTCTTGCAGGCAGTCAGCAATCTGAATCAACCCACAGGCAGGAAACAATTTAAACTTCTTGGTGGACTCGGTAGAGTTGTAATGACATTGCCACATTCCAGTGCAGACACTGAAAGGAAATTTTCCTTTCCATTCTGAGGAAAATTCAGGCTGACTCCAAATGAATCCTGGATCCAATAACAGTACACTATCTCCTAAGTGTTAAGATCAACAATGAGGATTGCCACCAATATAATCCAGGCAATGATCTCCAAAGAAATGCTAAAAATTTTAATATTTAAAAAATGTAATTTTGTTCAATAGTTGTAACTTTATCTATTTGCATGCAAAAAATCGGGTCAATGAAAATCCTCCCTCTTTTGAGGTCAAAACTCCTGACCAAATTTTGGAAATCTCCTGATCTGTCCTGACCTGTCTTTTCTGTCAAATGTATGCATAAGCATGGTAAGATGCAGTAGTCACTTTTAAGGCGGCGATGTCCAAGTTTATGAAAGTCGTATCTTTTACATCAGTGGCTGCATTTAAGTGAAACTTTGGGATAATATCACTATGTCTACAGTTTATCCCGTTTTATGCTAGGAGCTTCTTGCATGTTGGTGAATAAGATTAAATTTCTGCATTCAAGTTTTTCAGTCACATATTTTCCACTCCAGTGGCTGCATTCAACTGAAACTTTGGCATACCACCATAGATCTAAAGTTTATGCCACGATATGATAGGAAGCCTCGTCTTGCCCGTCTCCCCTGCTTAAGCAGAGAGTTTGTTGCATCATCCTAAACAACATTCAAGTTTTGCTTTAAAGCTTTTGACAGTTAAATATCTTCTACACTGGTGGCTGCATTCAACTGAAGATTCAGGATATTACTATGGGTCTAAAGTTTATATGCTGATATGCTGGGAGTTCCTGTCTTCCTTGTCTCGCCTGCTTACCTATAAAACTTTTCACATGATGGTGAACAATGTTCAAGTTTTGCATTAATTTTCAAAAAAAAATCACAAATCTTCCAGAACAGTGGCTGAATTCAACTGAAAGTTTAAAACACGTTTCATACAATTAACTTATTTAAAGTAAAAATTTGAAACCTCTTTACTGTATTTGTGTTGTCCATCTTCCAAATTTTAAAATAAGGTACAAAAAGTTTAAGTCTTGATATATAAACATAAACATAAATACAATAATGGGACTATCAACAAAAGTTATTGTCATTACTAATTTTATAGTTGCATGTGTACTTTGGTCAAATCATTGTAATTTATCTTCCAAGCTATGTCCAATCTCTGCATTTTGCTTATTCTGGGATTCTACAATATCATTTTATTTGTCTTGAAGACTATTTAATTTCTGGGTCTTTCCATAGGATCTTTTCCTAAGACAGTTTGGTAAATTTTAGTTGCCCTGTGGCTTCTGCCTTCTCACGCAGGCCGTCTAAATCCCATACACATACCGGTACACACACATATATATAAATGTCAACCTTTTGCACAATTTTAGAGTAAATTTTCTCAAGTATGGTTTTGTTTTTGCTAATTCCTGCTGTGTTTTCATTTTCTTACTTTCCTTATCAAGGTATATTTCTTATGCCCATTTCTTGCTGTTGTTGTGGATGATAACGCCTTTGAAGTGGGTACATTCATAACCCCACCAAAGTTCTTAACATGTTCACAAATCAACTTCTGTGCAACCAATGTTTCTGTTGCATATGTTCAACTTCTGATTCTTTGCCGACAGCAAATTCTTGCTCCTCACTGGTTTGGCACGAGATGCACAAGCAAAAAGCTTGGTTATGTGAAACAGTTTTTCACATCTTTCTTCAGACATATACTCTGAATAGAATTCGTTTCATCTGTTTAGTGAGAAGTTTGTAAACCTAGCAGAACCTGTCTGGCTAATATTGTCAACAAATTGACTATACTGGATTAATAACCAAATCAATATCATCTCCTATTCTGTTGAGTCCTGTTACACTGTTCACTACATTCTTAAATCTAAATATACTCTCTTTGGGATTGAAACCATTTCCCTGGGATTTAATGCCAATGAATATGATAGGGGGCACTTGTGCATTAGTTTCTTTGTCAGATTCACAAGAAAATGCCTGCATTCCATTTGAAACTCCATTGGTTGTTTATCACAGATGCCTTGTGTTTCTTTCAATTCATTTACAGTTAACAGCCCCTCCCCTTCAATTTTATTGTAGACTACATACTTGCCTTTATTTTCAACATCTAACCTCACAAGCTTTTCAGATGTTGTACAAGCTGCAAGGACACCAGCTTTATAAATTTCCTCAAGATTTACTGAACTTCAAGAAAATCGAGTTGTTCCACTTCATCTACTTTACCTATGCAAATTAGACTAATGGGCTCTCACACAGCAGTGGTCAAAGGAATAGCAAACACAAAATCACCTTAGCTATTGTTAGTCAGTTGATAAGTAATCTGTGGAACGGTTGGTTGTTTATCTCTGACTGCCTTTACTTTATAATCACCTCTTTAACTATTACTGTATATTAAACTGTTCAGGGGTTTTCACATTTTCTGAGCATTAATTGTGAAGCTATGCGAATCGCTAATGTTTTTGCTGTTTATTCAGGCTACAGGTTACAGGCAATTATCGCAGGGTCAATAAAATGTACAGGAAATTGTTTGTGGCAGTAAAATATTTTGTTTTTTGTGTGATGTGATCTGGCAGGTATGTAAAGAGGATTTTGGAAGTGATTGATGGAAGCCACGCTGTTGCTAGGCAAGAGCCTCTGGACTCTGTTTTGGCAGTACATGTCCTAAGGAATATTTCTATTAAGCTTAAACCAAAATTGGTTCAGTTGAATAATAGATTTTCCAGCTGGTTGCTTTGGTAGTCAAGTTACCTTGGAAACAATTTTGGTATAGTATGTATGAAAGGTACAGGTCTATCTAGTTTGGTATAGTATGTATGAAAGGTACAGGTCTATCTAGTTTGGTATAGTATGTATGAAAGGTACAGGTATATCAGGTTTGGTATAGTATGTATGAAAGGTACAGGTCTATCAAGTTTGGTATAGTATGTATGAAAGGTACAGGTCTATCAATTTTGGTATAGTATGTATGAAAGGTACAGGTCTATCAAGTTTGGTATAGTATGTATGAAAGGTACAGGTCTATCTAGTTTGGTATAGTATGTATGAAAGGTACAGGTATATCAGGTTTGGTATAGTATGTATGAAAGGTACAGGTCTATCAAGTTGGGTATAGTATGTATGAAAGGTACAGGTATATCAAGTTTGGTATAGTATGTATGAAAGGTACAGGTATATCAGGTTTGGTATAGTATGTATGAAAGGTACAGGTATATCAGGTTTGGTATAGTATGTATGAAAGGTACAGGTCTATCAAGTTTGGTATACTATGTATGAAAGGTACAGGTCTATCAAGTTTGGTATAGTATGTATGAAAGGTACAGGTATATCAAGTTTGGTATAGTATGTATGAAAGGTACAGGTCTATCTAGTTTGGTATAGTATGTATGAAAGGTACAGGTCTATCTAGTTTGGTATAGTATGTATGAAAGGTACAGGTCTATCAAGTTTGGTATAGTATGTATGAAAGGTACAGGTATATCAAGTTTGGTATAGTATGTATGAAAGGTACAGGTATATCAGGTTTGGTATAGTATGTATGAAAGGTACAGGTCTATCAAGTTTGGTATACTATGTATGAAAAGGTACAGGTCTATCTAGTTTGGTATAGTATGTATGAAAGGTACAGGTCTATCAAGTTTGGTATAGTATGTATGAAAGGTACAGGTCTATCTAGTTTGGTATAGTATGTATGAAAGGTACAGGTCTATCAAGTTTGGTATAGTATGTATGAAAGGTACAGGTCTATCAGGTTTGGTATAGTATGTATGAAAGGTACAGGTCTATCAAGTTTGGTATAGTATGTATGAAAGGTACAGGTCTATCAAGTTTGGTATAGTATGTATGAAAGGTACAGGTCTATCAAGTTTGGTATAGTATGTATGAAAGGTACAGGTCTATCAAGTTTGGTATAGTATGTATGAAAGGTACAGGTCTATCAAGTTTGGTATAGTATGTATGAAAGGTACAGGTCTATCAAGTTTGGTATAGTATGTATGAAAGGTACAGCTCTCAAGTTTGGTATAGTATGTATGAAAGATACAGGTCTATCAAGTTTGGTATAGTATGTATGAAAGGTACAGGTCTATCAAGTTTGGTATAGTATGTATGAAAGGTACAGGTCTATCAATTTTGGTATAGTATGTATGAAAGGTACAGGTCTATCAAGTTTGGTATAGTATGTATGAAAGGTACAGCTCTCAAGTTTGGTATAGTATGTATGAAAGGTACAGGTCTATCAAGTTTGGTATAGTATGTATGAAAGATACAGGTCTATCAAGTTTGGTATAGTATGTATGAAAGGTACAGGTCTATCAAGTTTGGTATAGTATGTATGAAAGGTACAGGTCTATCAAGTTTGGTATAGTATGTATGAAAGGTACAGGTCTATCAAGTTTGGTATAGTATGAATGAAAGGTACAGGTCTATCAAGTTTGGTATAGTATGTATGAAAGGTACAGGTCTATCTAGTTTGGTATAGTATGTATGAAAGGTACAGGTCTATCAAGTTTGGTATAGTATGTATGAAAGGTACAGGTCTATCAAGTTTGGTATACTATGTATGAAAGATACAGGTCTATCAAGTTTGGTATAGTATGTATGAAAGGTACAGGTCTATCAAGTTTGGTATAGTATGTATGAAAGGTACAGGTCTATCAATTTTGGTATAGTATGTATGAAAGGTACAGGTCTATCAAGTTTGGTATAGTATGTATGAAAGGTACAGCTCTCAAGTTTGGTATAGTATGTATGAAAGGTACAGGTCTATCAAGTTTGGTATAGTATGTATGAAAGATACAGGTCTATCAAGTTTGGTATAGTATGTATGAAAGGTACAGGTCTATCAAGTTTGGTATAGTATGTATGAAAGGTACAGGTCTATCAAGTTTGGTATAGTATGAATGAAAGGTACAGGTCTATCAAGTTTGGTATTGTATGTATGAAAGGTACAGGTCTATCTAGTTTGGTATAGTATGTATGAAAGGTACAGGTCTATCAAGTTTGGTATAGTATGTATGAAAGGTACAGGTCTATCAAGTTTGGTATACTATGTATGAAAGATACAGGTCTATCAAGTTTGGTATAGTATGTATGAAAGGTACAGGTCTATCAAGTTTGGTATACTATGTATGAAAGGTACAGGTCTATCAAGTTTGGTATAGTATGTATGAAAGGTACAGGTCTATCAAATTTGGTATACTATGTATGAAAGGTACAGGTCTATCAAGTTTGGTATAGTATGTATGAAAGGTACAGGTCTATCAAGTTTGGTATAGTATGTATGAAAGGTACAGGTCTATCAAGTTTGGTATAGTATGTATGAAAGGTACAGGTCTATCAAGTTTGGTATAGTATGTATGAAAGGTACAGGTCTATCAAGTTTGGTATAGTATGTATGAAAGGTACAGGTCTATCAAGTTTGGTATAGTATGTATGAAAGGTACAGGTCTATCAAATTTGGTATAGTATGTATGAAAGGTACAGGTCTATCAAATTTGGTATAGTATGTATGAAAGGTACAGGTCTATCAAGTTTGGTATAGTATGTATGAAAGGTACAGGTCTATCAAGTTTGGTATACTATGTATGAAAAGGTACAGGTCTATCAAGTTTGGTATAGTATGTATGAAAGGTACAGGTCTATCAAGTTTGGTATAGTATGTATGAAAGGTACAGGTCTATCAAGTTTGGTATACTATGTATGAAAGGTACAGGTATATCAAGTTTGGTATAGTATGTATGAAAGGTACAGGTCTATAATTTTTGGTATAGTATGTATGAAAGGTACAGGTATATCAAGTTTGGTATACTATGTATGAAAGGTACAGGTCTATCAAGTTTGGTATAGTATGTATGAAAGGTACAGGTCTATCTAGTTTGGTATAGTATGTATGAAAGGTACAGGTATATCAGGTTTGGTATAGTATGTATGAAAGGTACAGGTCTATCAAGTTTGGTATAGTATGTATGAAAGGTACAGGTCTATCAAGTTTGGTATAGTATGTATGAAAGGTACAGGTCTATCAAGTTTGGTATAGTATGTATGAAAGGTACAGGTATATCAAGTTTGGTATAGTATGTATGAAAGGTACAGGTCTATCAGGTTTGGTATAGTATGTATGAAAGGTACAGGTCTATCAAGTTTGGTATAGTATGTATGAAAGGTACAGGTCTATCAAGTTTGGTATAGTATGTATGAAAGGTACAGGTCTATCAAGTTTGGTATAGTATGTATGAAAGGTACAGGTCTATCAAGTTTGGTATAGTATGTATGAAAGGTACAGGTCTATCAAGTTTGGTATAGTATGTATGAAAGGTACAGCTCTCAAGTTTGGTATAGTATGTATGAAAGATACAGGTCTATCAAGTTTGGTATAGTATGTATGAAAGGTACAGGTCTATCAAGTTTGGTATAGTATGTATGAAAGGTACAGGTCTATCAATTTTGGTATAGTATGTATGAAAGGTACAGGTCTATCAAGTTTGGTATAGTATGTATGAAAGGTACAGCTCTCAAGTTTGGTATAGTATGTATGAAAGGTACAGGTCTATCAAGTTTGGTATAGTATGTATGAAAGATACAGGTCTATCAAGTTTGGTATAGTATGTATGAAAGGTACAGGTCTATCAAGTTTGGTATAGTATGTATGAAAGGTACAGGTCTATCAAGTTTGGTATAGTATGTATGAAAGGTACAGGTCTATCAAGTTTGGTATAGTATGAATGAAAGGTACAGGTCTATCAAGTTTGGTATAGTATGTATGAAAGGTACAGGTCTATCTAGTTTGGTATAGTATGTATGAAAGGTACAGGTCTATCAAGTTTGGTATAGTATGTATGAAAGGTACAGGTCTATCAAGTTTGGTATACTATGTATGAAAGATACAGGTCTATCAAGTTTGGTATAGTATGTATGAAAGGTACAGGTCTATCAAGTTTGGTATAGTATGTATGAAAGGTACAGGTCTATCAATTTTGGTATAGTATGTATGAAAGGTACAGGTCTATCAAGTTTGGTATAGTATGTATGAAAGGTACAGCTCTCAAGTTTGGTATAGTATGTATGAAAGGTACAGGTCTATCAAGTTTGGTATAGTATGTATGAAAGATACAGGTCTATCAAGTTTGGTATAGTATGTATGAAAGGTACAGGTCTATCAAGTTTGGTATAGTATGTATGAAAGGTACAGGTCTATCAAGTTTGGTATAGTATGTATGAAAGGTACAGGTCTATCAAGTTTGGTATAGTATGAATGAAAGGTACAGGTCTATCAAGTTTGGTATTGTATGTATGAAAGGTACAGGTCTATCTAGTTTGGTATAGTATGTATGAAAGGTACAGGTCTATCAAGTTTGGTATAGTATGTATGAAAGGTACAGGTCTATCAAGTTTGGTATACTATGTATGAAAGATACAGGTCTATCAAGTTTGGTATAGTATGTATGAAAGGTACAGGTCTATCAAGTTTGGTATACTATGTATGAAAGGTACAGGTCTATCAAGTTTGGTATAGTATGTATGAAAGGTACAGGTCTATCAAATTTGGTATACTATGTATGAAAGGTACAGGTCTATCAAGTTTGGTATAGTATGTATGAAAGGTACAGGTCTATCAAGTTTGGTATAGTATGTATGAAAGGTACAGGTCTATCAAGTTTGGTATAGTATGTATGAAAGGTACAGGTCTATCAAGTTTGGTATAGTATGTATGAAAGGTACAGGTCTATCAAGTTTGGTATAGTATGTATGAAAGGTACAGGTCTATCAAGTTTGGTATAGTATGTATGAAAGGTACAGGTCTATCAAATTTGGTATAGTATGTATGAAAGGTACAGGTCTATCAAATTTGGTATAGTATGTATGAAAGGTACAGGTCTATCAAGTTTGGTATAGTATGTATGAAAGGTACAGGTCTATCAAGTTTGGTATACTATGTATGAAAAGGTACAGGTCTATCAAGTTTGGTATAGTATGTATGAAAGGTACAGGTCTATCAAGTTTGGTATAGTATGTATGAAAGGTACAGGTCTATCAAGTTTGGTATACTATGTATGAAAAGGTACAGGTCTATCAAGTTTGGTATAGTATGTATGAAAGGTACAGGTCTATCAAGTTTGGTATAGTATGTATGAAAGGTACAGGTCTATCAAGTTTGGTATAGTATGTATGAAAGGTACAGGTCTATCAAGTTTGGTATAGTATGAATGAAAGGTACAGGTCTATCAAGTTTGGTATAGTATGTATGAAAGGTACAGGTCTATCTAGTTTGGTATAGTATGTATGAAAGGTACAGGTCTATCAAGTTTGGTATAGTATGTATGAAAGGTACAGGTCTATCAAGTTTGGTATACTATGTATGAAAGATACAGGTCTATCAAGTTTGGTATAGTATGTATGAAAGGTACAGGTCTATCAAGTTTGGTATAGTATGTATGAAAGGTACAGGTCTATCAATTTTGGTATAGTATGTATGAAAGGTACAGGTCTATCAAGTTTGGTATAGTATGTATGAAAGGTACAGCTCTCAAGTTTGGTATAGTATGTATGAAAGGTACAGGTCTATCAAGTTTGGTATAGTATGTATGAAAGGTACAGGTCTATCAAGTTTGGTATAGTATGTATGAAAGGTACAGGTCTATCAAGTTTGGTATAGTATGTATGAAAGGTACAGGTCTATCAAGTTTGGTATAGTATGTATGAAAGGTACAGGTCTATCAAGTTTGGTATAGTATGTATGAAAGGTACAGGTCTATCAAGTTTGGTATAGTATGTATGAAAGGTACAGGTATATCAAGTTTGGTATAGTATGTATGAAAGGTACAGGTCTATCAGGTTTGGTATAGTATGTATGAAAGGTACAGGTCTATCAAGTTTGGTATAGTATGTATGAAAGGTACAGGTCTATCAAGTTTGGTATAGTATGTATGAAAGGTACAGGTCTATCAAGTTTGGTATAGTATGTATGAAAGGTACAGGTCTATCAAGTTTGGTATAGTATGTATGAAAGGTACAGGTCTATCAAGTTTGGTATAGTATGTATGAAAGGTACAGCTCTCAAGTTTGGTATAGTATGTATGAAAGATACAGGTCTATCAAGTTTGGTATAGTATGTATGGAAGGTACAGGTCTATCAAGTTTGGTATAGTATGTATGAAAGGTACAGGTCTATCAATTTTGGTATAGTATGTATGAAAGGTACAGGTCTATCAAGTTTGGTATAGTATGTATGAAAGGTACAGCTCTCAAGTTTGGTATAGTATGTATGAAAGGTACAGGTCTATCAAGTTTGGTATAGTATGTATGAAAGATACAGGTCTATCAAGTTTGGTATAGTATGTATGAAAGGTACAGGTCTATCAAGTTTGGTATAGTATGTATGAAAGGTACAGGTCTATCAAGTTTGGTATAGTATGTATGAAAGGTACAGGTCTATCAAGTTTGGTATAGTATGAATGAAAGGTACAGGTCTATCAAGTTTGGTATAGTATGTATGAAAGGTACAGGTCTATCTAGTTTGGTATAGTATGTATGAAAGGTACAGGTCTATCAAGTTTGGTATAGTATGTATGAAAGGTACAGGTCTATCAAGTTTGGTATACTATGTATGAAAGATACAGGTCTATCAAGTTTGGTATAGTATGTATGAAAGGTACAGGTCTATCAAGTTTGGTATAGTATGTATGAAAGGTACAGGTCTATCAATTTTGGTATAGTATGTATGAAAGGTACAGGTCTATCAAGTTTGGTATAGTATGTATGAAAGGTACAGCTCTCAAGTTTGGTATAGTATGTATGAAAGGTACAGGTCTATCAAGTTTGGTATAGTATGTATGAAAGATACAGGTCTATCAAGTTTGGTATAGTATGTATGAAAGGTACAGGTCTATCAAGTTTGGTATAGTATGTATGAAAGGTACAGGTCTATCAAGTTTGGTATAGTATGTATGAAAGGTACAGGTCTATCAAGTTTGGTATAGTATGAATGAAAGGTACAGGTCTATCAAGTTTGGTATTGTATGTATGAAAGGTACAGGTCTATCTAGTTTGGTATAGTATGTATGAAAGGTACAGGTCTATCAAGTTTGGTATAGTATGTATGAAAGGTACAGGTCTATCAAGTTTGGTATACTATGTATGAAAGATACAGGTCTATCAAGTTTGGTATAGTATGTATGAAAGGTACAGGTCTATCAAGTTTGGTATACTATGTATGAAAGGTACAGGTCTATCAAGTTTGGTATAGTATGTATGAAAGGTACAGGTCTATCAAATTTGGTATACTATGTATGAAAGGTACAGGTCTATCAAGTTTGGTATAGTATGTATGAAAGGTACAGGTCTATCAAGTTTGGTATAGTATGTATGAAAGGTACAGGTCTATCAAGTTTGGTATAGTATGTATGAAAGGTACAGGTCTATCAAGTTTGGTATAGTATGTATGAAAGGTACAGGTCTATCAAGTTTGGTATAGTATGTATGAAAGGTACAGGTCTATCAAGTTTGGTATAGTATGTATGAAAGGTACAGGTCTATCAAATTTGGTATAGTATGTATGAAAGGTACAGGTCTATCAAATTTGGTATAGTATGTATGAAAGGTACAGGTCTATCAAGTTTGGTATAGTATGTATGAAAGGTACAGGTCTATCAAGTTTGGTATACTATGTATGAAAAGGTACAGGTCTATCAAGTTTGGTATAGTATGTATGAAAGGTACAGGTCTATCAAGTTTGGTATAGTATGTATGAAAGGTACAGGTCTATCAAGTTTGGTATACTATGTATGAAAAGGTACAGGTCTATCAAGTTTGGTATAGTATGTATGAAAGGTACAGGTCTATCAAGTTTGGTATAGTATGTATGAAAGGTACAGGTCTATCAAGTTTGGTATAGTATGTATGAAAGGTACAGGTCTATCAAGTTTGGTATAGTATGTATGAAAGGTACAGGTCTATCAAGTTTGGTATAGTATGTATGAAAGGTACAGGTATATCAAGTTTGGTATACTATGTATGAAAGGTACAGGTCTATCAAGTTTGGTATAGTATGAATGAAAGGTACAGGTCTATCAAGTTTGGTATAGTATGTATGAAAGGTACAGGTCTATCAAGTTTGGTATACTATGTATGAAAGGTACAGGTCTATCAAGTTGGGTATAGTATGTATGAAAGGTACAGGTCTATCAATTTTGGTATAGTATGTATGAAAGGTACAGGTCTATCAAGTTTGGTATACTATGTATGAAAGGTACAGGTATATCAAGTTTGGTATAGTATGTATGAAAGGTACAGGTATATCAAGTTTGGTATACTATGTATGAAAGGTACAGGTCTATCAAGTTTGGTATAGTATGTATGAAAGGTACAGGTCTATCTAGTTTGGTATAGTATGTATGAAAGGTACAGGTCTATCAAGTTTGGTATAGTATGTATGAAAGGTACAGGTCTATCAAGTTTGGTATAGTATGTATGAAAGGTACAGGTCTATCAAGTTTGGTATAGTATGTATGAAAGGTACAGGTCTATCAAGTTTGGTATAGTATGTATGAAAGGTACAGGTATATCAAGTTTGGTATAGTATGTATGAAAAGGTACAGGTATATCAAGTTTGGTATAGTATGTATGAAAGGTACAGGTCTATCAAGTTGGGTATAGTATGTATGAAAGGTACAGGTATATCAAGTTTGGTATACTATGTATGAAAAGGTACAGGTCTATCAGGTTTGGTATAGTATGTATGAAAGGTACAGGTCTATCAAGTTTGGTATAGTATGTATGAAAGGTACAGGTCTATCAAGTTTGGTATAGTATGTATGAAAGGTACAGCTCTATCAAGTTTGGTATAGTATGTATGAAAGGTACAGGTATATCAAGTTTGGTATAGTATGTATGAAAGGTACAGGTATATCAAGTTTGGTATAGTATGTATGAAAGGTACAAGTCTATCAAGTTTGGTATAGTATGTATGAAAGGTACAGGTCTATCAAATTTGGTATAGTATGTATGAAAGGTACAGGTATATCAAGTTTGGTATAGTATGTATGAAAGGTACAAGTCTATCAAGTTTGGTATAGTATGTATGAAAGGTACAGGTATATCAAGTTTGGTATACTATGTATGAAAGGTACAGGTCTATCAAGTTTGGTATAGTATGTATGAAAGGTACAGGTCTATCAAGTTTGGTATAGTATGTATGAAAGGTACAGGTATATCAAGTTTGGTATAGTATGTATGAAAGGTACAGGTCTATCAAGTTTGGTATAGTATGTATGAAAGGTACAGGTCTATCAAGTTTGGTATAGTATGTATGAAAGGTACAGGTCTATCAAGTTTGGTATAGTATGTATGAAAGGTACAGGTCTATCAGGTTTGGTATAGTATGTATGAAAGGTACAGGTCTATCAAGTTTGGTATAGTGTGTATGAAAGGTACAGGTCTCAAGTTTGGTCTAGTATGTATGAAAGGTACAGGTCTATCAAGTTTGGTATAGTGTGTATGAAAGGTACAGGTCTATCAAGTTTGGTATAGTATGTATGAAAGGTACAGGTCTATCTAGTTTGGTATAGTATGTATGAAAGGTACAGGTCTCAAGTTTGGTCTAGTATGTATGAAAGGTACAGGTCTATCAAGTTTGGTATAGTGTGTATGAAAGGTACAGGTCTATCAAGTTTGGTATAGTATGTATGAAAGGTACAGCTCTCAAGTTTGGTATAGTATGTATGAAAGGTACAGGTCTATCAAGTTTGGTATAGTATGTATGAAAGGTACAGGTCTATCAAGTTTGGTCTAGTATGTATGAAAGGTACAGGTCTATCAAATTTGGTATACTATGTATGAAAGGTACAGCTCTCAAGTTTGGTATAGTATGTATGAAAGGTACAGGTCTATCAAGTTTGGTATAGTATGTATGAAAGGTACAGGTCTATCAAGTTTGGTATACTATGTATGAAAGGTACAGCTCTCAAGTTTGGTATAGTATGTATGAAAGGTACAGGTCTCAAATTTGGTATAGTGTGTATGAAAGGTACAAGTCTATCAAGTTTGGTATAGCATGTATGAAGGGTACAGGTCTATAATTTTTGGTATAGTATGTATGAAAGGTACAGGTCTATCAAGTTTGGTATACTATGTATGAAAGTTACAGGTCTATCAAGTTTGGTATAGTATGTATGAAAGGCACAGGTCTATCAAGTTTGGTATAGTATGTATGAAGGGTACAGGTCTATAATTTTTGGTATAGTATGTATGAAAGGTACAGGTCTATCAAATTTGGTATACTATGTATGATAGGTACAGGTCTATCAAGTTTGGTATACTATGTATGAAAAGGTACAGGTCTATCAAGTTTGGTATAGTATGTATGAAAAGTACAGGTCTATCAAGTTTGGTATAGTATGTATGAAAGGTACAGGTCTATCAAATTTGGTATAGTATGTATGAAAGGTACAGGTCTATCAAGTTTGGTATAGTATGTATGAAAGGTACAGGTCTATCAAGTTTGGTATACTATGTATGAAAGATACAGGTCTATCAAGTTTGGTATAGTATGTATGAAAGGTACAGGTCTATCAAGTTTGGTATAGTATGTATGAAAGGTACAGGTCTATCTAGTTTGGTATAGTATGTATGAAAGGTACAGGTCTATAATTTTTGGTATAGTATGTATGAAAGGTACAGGTCTATCAAGTTTGGTATAGTATGTATGAAAGGTACAGGTCTATCAAATTTGGTATAGTATGTATGAAAGGTACAGGTGTATCAAGTTTGGTATAGTATGAATGAAAGGTACAGGTCTATCAAGTTTGGTATAGTATGTATGAAAGGTACAGGTCTATCTAGTTTGGTATAGTATGTATGAAAGGTACAGGTATATCAGGTTTGGTATAGTATGTATGAAAGGTACAGGTATATCAAGTTTGGTATACTATGTATGAAAGGTACAGGTCTATCAAGTTTGGTATAGTATGTATGAAAGGTACAGGTCTATCAAGTTTGGTATAGTATGTATGAAAGGTACAGGTCTATCAAGTTTGGTATAGTATGTATGAAAGGTACAGGTCTATCAGGTTTGGTATAGTATGTATGAAAGGTACAGGTATATCAAGTTTGGTATAGTATGTATGAAAGGTACAGGTCTATCAAGTTTGGTATAGTATGTATGAAAGGTACAGGTCTATCTAGTTTGGTATAGTATGTATGAAAGGTACAGGTATATCAGGTTTGGTATAGTATGTATGAAAGGTACAGGTATATCAAGTTTGGTATACTATGTATGAAAGGTACAGGTCTATCAAGTTTGGTATAGTATGTATGAAAGGTACAGGTCTATCAAGTTTGGTATAGTATGTATGAAAGGTACAGGTCTATCAAATTTGGTATAGTATGTATGAAAGGTACAGGTCTATCAGGTTTGGTATAGTATGTATGAAAGGTACAGGTATATCAAGTTTGGTATACTATGTATGAAAGGTACAGGTCTATCTAGTTTGGTATAGTATGTATGAAAGGTACAGGTATATCAGGTTTGGTATAGTATGTATGAAAGGTACAGGTATATCAAGTTTGGTATAGTATGTATGAAAGGTACAGGTCTATCTAGTTTGGTATAGTATGTATGAAAGGTACAGGTCTATCAAGTTTGGTATAGTATGTATGAAAGGTACAGGTCTATCTAGTTTGGTATACTATGTATGAAAGGTACAGGTATATCAAGTTTGGTATACTATGTATGAAAGGTACAGGTCTATCTAGTTTGGTATAGTATGTATGAAAGGTACAGGTATATCAAGTTTGGTATAGTATGTATGAAAGGTACAGGTCTATCAAGTTTGGTATAGTATGTATGAAAGGTACAGGTCTATCAGGTTTGGTATAGTATGTATGAAAGGTACAGGTATATCAGGTTTGGTATAGTATGTATGAAAGGTACAGGTCTATCAAGTTTGGTATAGTATGTATGAAAGGTACAGGTATATCAATTTTGATGCAAATTGGCCAAGTAGTTTTTCAGAAGCCAAAAGCAGCATGTGCTGAGGATGGATGATGGGCAGAAGAATTATATGAATGGACACGAGGTCATATCATAAGATCAAATGACCTCTGGGGTAAGCTACAAACAAGAAAGAACGAAGCATCTCTACTCTCCCGATGTCTTAAACATTGCTGATGCATACAGAGGTCATTTATAACTACTGGAAATGGTTCAGTACGATGCATAAAGGTATAAAACATCAAACCCTGCCCACACCAACGTACCTATTTGTAAACCGAACCAGACCTGCCACCATTGTGGATGATTTAAATTCCAAAAGTATGGACAGTTCTCTTCCTGCATTATTTGGCTAGGAAGGTCTTCTAGAAAAGCAAACTACAGTTAAACTTCTCAATACCAAAAACCCTAGGGACCACATGAAAATTCACTTGAGGGGATCAGTAAGGTTTCTTGTTTACTGATTAAAAAGGTTCTTTATTTTCACAGATAATTCAGATGTTATCAGTTGTATCCCTTTTTATACACACAAGTATACATGTTTATTAATGCCCGACTTGATTTTCATGGCATATAATGCTTGTAATTCTACTGAAATTTTTACTGTATTTGTGCAGTTTAATAATTCTGTGTCAGTACATGAACATGGCCTAAAAGAATGTGCATGGTTTGATAAAACATCAATATCTTGAAATACTTATCAGTGATAACATGGTTTTGTTAAATTATAAACAAACATTATAAAGCTCACTTTTCAACCACATGAAAAGACTACTGATTAGCTATTTCGTTTTGCTGGCTATAATCTGTTCTATTGCATATTTTTTTGTTTTTGCTTTGTTTTACCTTGTTTTGGGCCTTTTACGGCTCATTTGCTGGCTATACACTCTCAGCAAGCTCTGATCTCATGGGCTTCATTTTAGTGTAAAAATGTCACTTGAAACCAAAACCGTTTGGTTTTCAGAGAAGAGGAATTTGGTTCACCAAGTCAATTATATTGAAATTAAAAGAGGAAATATCTGGAATTAGAAAAATATTTCATTTGCTAGAAGATTTTAGAATACCTAAGGTTTCCTTCTTGAGAGGTTTCGCAGTATTTAATTACACAGCTATTAAAAAATGAATAACAAGGGATAGTCTTTGACTCAACTTTTATTAGTTATTTCTTTTCTTAGAAAGCACCAAATTTTAAAATGTTCTCTTGCATTTAACAGACAACAGTTACCACAGACTGTAATTCAAAGCATCAGTGTAAAATGAAGAATTGGTTCAACAAAAGATACTGTAAATTGTACAGGACAGGCGCAAGAATCAACCAAGGGTTGAGGTGCTACAGGAGTATATAACTAGTTTCCCATTGTTTTGTACTAATTTATATAATTTAAAATTTCTTACTCAAACACCCTTCATATAAATAAAATACATTGGAAAACATAGTTGAAGAATAGAAGGTAAATGTATTAAACTAGATTTGTGTTTGTAAAATGTGTGTGAATCCAATGCAGACTAAATAAATATGAATCCCTAGAAGTGAATGATGCTTTACTGTCCGAAAAGAATTTACAGGAATTCAAGATAAGACCATTTCTTCCTTTTAACTGCTGAGTGTTGAAACTCTCTCTGTTATTCTTGAGTGACAAGATTTTCAAATTATCCACTGTGGTGGCCATATTGGCTGTAAGATCAGCACCATTTTTATTTGGGACGAACTTTACACCACTGGAAGAATTTTTGTGAAAACCCCATGTTGATATGACCATCCACTCTGGAGATTTAGTGACAAGATTTTCAATATGTTCATTGTGGCAGCCATATTTGCAGTCAGACTGGCACCATTTTCATTCAGGACCAGCAAGATATCATAATTAGTCTTCTGGTGAAAACCCCATGTCAATATGACTTTCCATCTAGAAGGGGTAGCGATAAGATTTTCAAGATGGTGGCCATATTGGATATCAAATCGGCACAATTTTATTTAAGACAAACTAGACACAATAAGAATTCTTCTGGTGAAAACCCCAAGTTGATATGACTTTCCATTCTGGAGGAATAGCAATAACACAATTTTCATGATGATTGCTGTGGTGGCCATATTGGATGTCAGACGAGCACCATTTTTATTTTGTACAACTAGACCTCACAAGTCTTCTCGTGAAAACTCTATGTTGATAAAACTTTACATCTAGGAGTAGTAGCGACAAGATTTTCAAGATGTGTTGGCCATATTGGATATTAGATCAGCACAATTGTATTTAAGACTAACTAGACACAATAAGAAGTCTTCTGGTAAAAACCTCATGCTGATATGACCTTCCATTCAAGCAGAGAAGCAATAACAAGATTTTCAATATGGCTGCTGTAGTGGCCATATTAATGTCAGATCAGCACTTTTTTCATCCAGGACCAACTAGACATCATGACCATCCATGCAGGAGAATTAGCAATAACAAGATTTTCAAGCTGGCCATTGTGGCAGCACTAATGGATGTTCAAGCAGAACCATTTTCATTTAGACCAACTAGACATCATAAGAAGTCTTCTGGTAAAAACCCCATGTTGATATCACTTTCTGTTTAGGAGTAGTGATAATCAGATTTTCAATATGGCAGCCATATTGTATGTCAGATTGGCACCATTTTTATTTAAGACCAACAAGAAATCATAAGAAATCTTTAAGTGAAACTCCCATGTTAATATGACACTTGAAACCAAAATGGGAGGAGTAACAATAACATGATTTTCAAGCTGGACTCTGTGGTGGCCATATTGGATATCAAAGTGGAACCAATTTCATTTAGGACCAACTAGACCTCACAAGAAGTCTTCTGGTCAATTTGACCTTCCTTTCAGGAGGTGTAGCAATAACAAGATTTTCAAGATGGCTGTTGTGGTGGCCATATTGGATGTCTAAGCAGCACCATTTTCATTTTGTACCAACTAGACCTTGGAATGAATTTGTGTGTAAAGATTCATGGCAATCCTCCATGTAGTTTAGGAGTAGCAATAACAAACTTGTTCTAATGGATGTTGGACGACAGATGATGTATGACAAACAACAAGCCAATCCTGAAGCTCTTCTGGTCTACAAAATTTAAAACTCAAAAAAATGTGAACTCCTATCATGGCATGAAAATCTAATCAGATCATCTATTTATGCATACAAACAAGTATATCAAACATCATTATCTACCTCATGTGGTTGTTGCTAAATTGTGCTAACAAGGTTGACGTTAAAGTCCAAAAGTTTAAAAATGTGTAAAACAAAAATTGAAAAATTGCTGCAATGACCTGAAATTCTAATCAGGTCATCTACACATGATTACACCAACAAAATTTAACTTGTATTACTCAAGTGGTTTTTGACAAATTGTGCTAACAAGGTTTTTGCCAAAACAAAAAAAAGTCCAAAAAGTTAAAAAAATGAACAAAATAGCTTTTTTTTTATAATGGCCTGAAAATCTAATGAGCTCATCTGCTCATGACCATGATAAAATGTGTATAATTTCATGACTCAAAAGTCCAATAGTTTGACAGTTTTTGTGCTATTGCGGTAAAATGGTTAGGGGTGGATGTACAGACAGACAGCAGCAAAGTAATATGCCCTTTTCTGCTAATGCAGTTGGGGCATAACTGAATGGTGCATTACTTAAGACTGTAATGTTGTTAGAAGTCCTATTAAAAGCAAAGGTTGAGTGGAAGAAGTCACCCAAATTTAGTATTGCATGTATGCTTTACCTTGGCCATTAATTATAATGTATGTACTTCTCTATTCAGACAAAGCTACATGAAAGTTTTTTTTCCTCATCTGGTTAACATATGAATCAGCAGAACTGTGCAGGTCTGTATATAGTTTTCTAAAAAAAATAAATGATGGTGAATGCTAAGAAAATATTTTCAAATGCAAATATATATTGTCACATAGTTGCCAAAACATTTTTTGTAGAGTGTGCACACTTCTTTTGATGGTTATCACAATATGCATCAGGATTTAAGCTGCAGGAAAAGAACCATGCTAAAAACGGGGGAAAAGAGTACTGTATTTCACTATAATCTGTTATTGTCCACTAGAAGAATACAAGTTAGGTGTGGCTTTCTAGTAGCTCCTTCCAAACAGTGTATAGAATTGTGGCTTTTTGCTACAATCCGGGTGAATACACCTGGTATCAGCCTTTAGCTCCCGGGGTTGCTGGAAAGGAATACACAATCCTTTGGCTCCCATGGCTGGGGCACCTTCTTCCACCACCACATCTCTGTAAAACAAAGTGGAAAGAAAACTTGTAATTCTGATGGCTTTTGTCTGACTTTTTTCACCAGAAATGAACATGGAGGTCAGATATTTGTGAAATTTAATAAAAAAGCATTCAAAGGAGGTTTTAAAAGTTGCAATAAATATGAAAACATTGATATAATTAATTATTAAATGCATCAGCAAAAGTGTCATTTTCAGTTCCAGATTTGTTGTTGCTTCAAATTCAGTTATGATCCTTCCATGCTTCAGTGGTTTAGAATGATTTTTTTGTAAAATAATATTTTCCTTCATTAAACAATACTACAAATTGTCACTCCAAAGCAGTATTGTATGCCACTCTACTGTTTAAATAGTAGCTGCGGTAGCTCAGTAGGTAGAGTGTTGGACCCATAATCCAAAGGTTGCAGGTTCGATACCTGCCAAGGCCAAACTGGTTGGCTGCCTCTGTCTCCTTAGGAAAGGCACTTAGCTCCCATTTCCTTGGTATGATGTCGCCAAAAATCCTCAATGGGCTTTGCTCTGCAGGCCAAAAAAGAATTTCCAGGACTTCAAGATAAGACCATTTCTTCCTTTTAACTGCTGAGTGTTCAAACCATATCCAATGATCTTCACCGATAAAACAAGATTTTCAAATTCAAGATTTTCAAATTAGCTGCTGTGTGAACATCTTGGTTGTCAACATTTTCATTTAGGAACAAGCAGACATCATTACAAGTCTTTTGGTGAAAACCTCATGTCAGTATGACCATGCATTCAGGGGGAGTAGTGACAACAAGATTTTCAAGGCAGTCATTGTGGCAAAAATATTGGATGTATGATTGGCACCATTTTTATTTACCATATATACTAGCATATAATCCGATACTAACTGCACATTATGTGATGGCAGATCTGGGTCTATGCAGTTTGTAAGGACTAATCAGAAGATTAAACAACATAGACCCTGATCTGCCGGCGCATTATGCGATGGCAGATCAGGGTCTATGTTTGCATTTGGACCCAGTTTATACGCGAGTATATACGGTAAGTGGAACTAGGTATTATAAGCGGTCTTCTGGGAAAACCCCATGTTGATATGGCCATCCATTTAGAAGGAGCAGAAATATTTTCAAGATGGCCACCATGGTGGCCATATTGAGGGTCAGTTTGCATCATTTTCATATAGGACCAACTAGACACCATATAAACTCATCTGGATGAAACCCCATGTCAAAATGACTTTCCATTCTGGAAGGGTAGCAATAACAAGATTTTCAAGATGGCCACCATGAGGATGTTAGATCAGAACCATTTTAATTTAGGACCAACAAGACATCATAACAAGTCTTCTGGTGAAAACCCCATGTTGATATGACTTTCTGTTTTGGAGGATAAAGATTTTCAAGATGGCTACCATGGTGGCCATATTGGATATTAGATTGGCATCATACCAATTTAGGACTTACTAGACATCGTAAGAAGGTGAAAGCACAATGTCTATATCACCAGCCATTTAGGAGCAATAGTGATAAGATTTTCAAGAAGGCCATTGTGGTGGCCATATTGGAGACCAGATTGGCACCAATTTCATTTAGAACCAACTAGATATCATAAGTCTTTTAGTGAAAACCCCATGTTGATATGACCAGCAATTCAGAAGGTGTAGCGATTTTCAAGATGGTCACAATGGCAGCCATATTCGACATCAGACGGGCACCATTTTCATAAGAAGTCTACTGTTGAAAACTCCCATGTCAATATGACTTTCCATTCAGGAGAAGTAGCGATGCCACTATTTTCAAGATGGCTGCTGTGGCAGCCATATTGGACATCAGATTGGCACTGTTTTCATTTAGGAACAACAAGACATCATAAGTATTTTCATGAAAAACCCATGTTTATATGACCATCCATTCAGGAGAAGTTGCAATAACAACATTTTCAAGATGGCCATTGTGGTGGCCATATTGGCTATCCTAGCAGCACCAGTTTCATTTAGGACCAACTAGACCATGGGATGAATGTGTGTGTAAAGTTTTATGGCAATCCTCCAAGTAGTTTATGAGCAGTCGTGATAACTAACTTGTGCTAATGGATGGAGAGATGACAGAAAACAAAACCATCCCATATGCTCTCCTGGTCTATGTCCAGCAGAGCTAACAAAATACAAAAAGCTGTTTTACAAATTATTTAATTTTGGTCGTCATGTGGACTTGCCACATTGAAACATGAAACACATAACTGATGGGTATTTCTGGGAAAAGTTCAGTGGTCAAGTTTTATTTGTCAAGGTCTTCAAACAATGTGCTGGAGGATGAAAATAAAGGTTAGTTGTAGTTGCTTTCTTTTTAATTTAGGCCTAGGCTGCATTATTTTTGTTCCAAAGGTCTGATCTCTGCTGACACACTGCCACATTGTTGAAAAGAACATGGTGTGAGGAACTGATTATTGTATTGTCTACTGTATAGTATAGACTCTGGGGGCAATCATTAACTTTTAGGGTTTTGAGAAGTCCAGGATATAAGCTTTCACACATCTTTTGTCTTATGCTTTATGGCTACAGAGTATTTAAACAATGATAAAACATAATGACCAAACAAATGCATGGGATAATTATGGGCACCTTGTGTCCAACATCCAATATGGAGAGTTGTTAGCATAAGGTTATTTGAGCTCATTTGTCAGTCATGTCACACACACACGCACAGAGTGGTCACTCTTTATAACGCTGTTCATGGGAAACGAATTGTGTTATAAGTGAGGAAGCATTGTATTAAAGGATGTTCAACATGGCCGTGTCTTGAATGTGCACATCAAAACAACACCTTCTGTACAGCCTGCCTTTTTATTTTAGATAAGCAAACAAGAGGAATGATGAGCAATTTTACTTAAGTAAATATAGCCCAACCTCTTATGCATGACACCCTTACCCCATGATGGAGGAGACAGAAAATGACTGAAAGTTCAAATTCACAAAAATTAAACGGGTTTTCTTTGAAGCATTTAATACATATCCAAACAAAATATAACCTGCAGACTTTGCATTGTTATATATCATCATCATCATCAACACACACACACACACACACACGTACGCATGCATGCACACACACACACACATTAAATATAAAAATACACAAAGTTTCTGGTTTTAAAATCCATGACTGTGGAATGTAGTATTAACTTGTAGTTGCTGACTTTGCTGCTCTCAGTATTTCAGTGGATGGTTTGAAGATGATGCAAGTGTCACTGATGTTAATCTTTGCACTGCTTAGAGACTGGATGGTACTGTTGTTCAAACTTCACTGAAGATCTTGTTGAATTTTTCTAAGCAATGAAAATGCCTTTTTTGCATCTGCTCTGAGGCAGGGTGGTGTTGTTTTGCTGGAATATGTCTTACTCCAGAATGACTAATGTTGATGAAAAGGTGTTTGCATTAACTTCAAACTTCCAACTGAACTACTGACAGCAGCAAAGACTGCATCTAATTAAGACTGTATTCCAGTGTCCAATGGATTTTAAAGACAGAAATTTGGCATATTTCTTTATTTAATGTCTGTGTTGTTGTGATTATGAGTTGGGGGCACATATATGTGTGTGTATGTGTGACAATGCTAAGTTTACCAACTATTTGTATTAAATGCTTCCAAGAAAACAGATATGTTATTTTCTTTAATTCGGATTTGAACTTCCAGTAATTTTCTATAGGCTTATACAAGTAAGTAACTTATTCTCAACTTGCATAATATTGCTTGTAAGATGTCACTTTTCTTTGGTCATGTGCACTGACCACCCCTTGGAACCTCAAAACACACTTTTTGCGTCTCAAAATCCCCCCAACACTGTCTGGGAGGTTGGCAGGTATGATGGATGGAAGTATAGACAAACATACACAGAAATGCCAAAGTCATTGATATGTCGAGCTTCTGCCAAGTGGGGTTTGACAAATATTTTTACAAGGTGCAAGAATCTATTCAGGTTATCTACATATGGCTAGAAAAAATATCAAATTTCATTTGATATGCTTTTATGTGTAACAGGGGAAAATGCATGACTGGACTGGGGCTCAAACCTGAGACCTCTCTAACTGTAGATGGCCACTCTACTGCTTGGGCTATCTGGGCAAATACACCCAGTCCTAACCATTAAACTTTTTCCCTGCCTTTTCGAGTTATGTCCCTGTGCCTCAACTTAAGACTTCCACTTTACTGCACCCTCCCTAGACGTGTTACAGATATGTAATCATGTTTGCAGCACCAAATGTAACTGGGAAAAATGCACAGCCCAACTGGGGTTTGAACCCAGAACCTCCTGAACTCTAGACAGGCACTCTAACACTTGAGCTATCTGAGCCAATGTGCCCAGTCCTACCTGTTACATATGCATTACAATGCTAATGAGCTAGTTGGGACTAAAGTACAGGACCACATCATCACAACTTGCTGTATTCTCTGCAGGGGGAAAAAAAAGGTTGTAAATGTGCTAGAAATAAAAGTGAAACCATATTTTCGAAATGTTACAATACTGCTATTTTGTAACTGTGTAGGCTGACCTGGCACTATCCTTCTTGATCCTCTCCTCACACGGGATGTCACCACAGAATGGGGCCTGGATGATCTTCTTCTCATCCAGGCTGCTACAGAAGTCCTCCCAGCTGTCACACACACACATATGCTCCTCCAGCTCCTTCTTGGCTCTAAAGTAGTAATAAAGTCAGATAAAATACACAGATACAACTGTAAACATGTACAGTAAACCGTAACCCGAGTTATGTGGAGAAAGGTTGCCAAAATGCTCAAAAAAACAGAGTTTTATACAAAGATGACAAGTAGTGAATAACATTATGGAAGCTATTTTACAGGTGGCCATATTGGTGGTCAGATTGGCACCTTTTCATTCTGGACCAAATAGACATCATAAGAAGTCTTCTGGTGAAAACCTCATGTCAATAAGACATTTCATTCAGGTGAAGCAGCGATAACATTTTCAAGATGGCTGTCGTGGTGGCCATGCTGGATGTCAGAATGGAACCATCTTCATTTAGGACCAACTAGACATCATAAGTCTCTGAATGAAAAAATCATGTTGATATGACCATCCATTCAGAAGGAGTAGCAATAACAACATTTCTTTTGTACAGCCCCATAGTTGATTTTCAAGGAGTATTTTTTCTTATGGAAATTGAACATTTTCCATATGTTATTTTGTTTTTATCACTGCATAAAAGGTATAAAAGTAGAACAAAAAACCCCACATAATTAGTGCATCACAACAGCCAAGGAATGCTACTCCATCTGGTAACTACAAATGTAGAATGTTGTTTGATTCACCTAGTTACATCTTATTTAATTTATTTATTTATTTATTTATTCATGATTTTTTGAAAAAATACATAACTAACAAGTAAAGTTCCTTGAAGGGACTGATGCTCCACAGTTCAAAAAGGATTTCCAAGAATTCTAGACCATTTCTTCTTTTCAACTGCTGAGCATTGAACCCATCTCTGATATTCTTGAACAATAAGATTTTCAAATTAGCCACTGTGGTGGCCATATTGGATGTAAGATCAGCACTTTTTTAATTTAGGACAAACTAGACACCATTAGAAGACGTTTGTTGAAAACCCTATGCAGGAGAAGCAGTTACAAGATTTTCAATATGTTCATTGTGGCAGCCACATTAGATATCTGCAGGGCACCATTTTCATTTACAACCAACTAGACATTGTAAGAAGCCTATTGGTGAAAACCCAAGTTGATATGACTTTCCGTTCAGGAGGAGTAACAATAACAAGATTTCAATGCTGCTTTGGTGGCCATATTGGACATCAGATAGCACCATTTTCATTGAGGACCAAACAGACATCAGAAGAAGTCTAATAGTGAAAACCCCATGCTGATAACAAGATTTTCAAGATGGCTGCAGTGGCAGCCATACTAGTTTTCATTTGAGACCAACTAACTCCTGCGTAGGAGTCAAGCATGCTAACCAATGGCACTTTACAAACAAATCTTATAAATATAATTATTTTATCACATTATTATCAGCTGAAAGTGATAATTGCTTTTTTATTTTTATTTTTTCATCTTAAATTATAAATCATTCATTACAATCCCTAAGGTGTATTATTTTGTTATCTGTTACAACCTGTTCTATTAAAATGTGTTCATCTTGTATTCTGAAAATAACTGTTTATGTTTTAAACTTTTTTCTGCATGGTGAAGAACTCTGCATAACTCCAAACCTGTGATTCTCTAAATTGCCCGTATCATAAGTTACTTTCATTGCAGTACTCAAACAAGAAATTTGGGTCAATAGGATGCTTTCTGTTGAAATTTCTACCAAAACTGTTGATTGCCTATGTTATAAAAATAATAATTTATGGTTCTCTAGTTTTGGTATCTACATTCATATTGGATGGTACATCAGCATCATTTGTACAAATCTGAAAGTAACTTAACTAGGACACTTTCTGTCAAATTTGATCAAGGTTTAAGTGATGTTTTAGAAGCTGTTAAAGGTTTTTCTATCTTAGCAAAAATCTGCCATATTTGATGGCAGATTGGCTTCATTTGTATAAATTTAAAAGTCCTTCATGCAAGAATACTTTGTGTAAAATTTGGTCAATTTCTGCTGAGTAGTGTTTGAAAAAAATGTTGTTGATAGGAGTTTCCATTTTTAGTAATGGTGGCCATATTTGATGGCAAGTTGACATCATTTTTATAAATCTGAAAGGCCCTATTACTAGAATGATTTGTCAAATTTGGTTCTGAGAAGTCGTTTAAAGATTGTCTAATAATTTCATGGTTCTAGCATGAACAGTACCTGGAAATGAACATCAAACATAATTTAATCCAAGTCAGTGACGTGTAAAATTTGGGCCATAATGACCTACTACTGAAATGAGGGAGCAGTGCTCATCAAGATGCGTCCCCAAGTTTCATGATTCTATATATGATAGAATCCATACTGCATGCCAAAATCTTATGTAGTCACGAACAAAATGCAAAAACTTAACCTAAGCCAGTAAGATGTGAAATATTGGTCATGGTGACCGTTGTTGGTATGGGTGTACTACTGAGAGAGATATATACAATCGTCTTGTTTAATGATTATAGCATGAATAGTAAAAATGTTAAATAAAGTCAGTGAAATTTTGAAATATAGGTCACATGGACCTACTTTTAAGATGAAGGTGTAGTACACATTAAGATGCATCCTCTTGCAAAGTTTCATGATTCCAGGTATAACAGTATTATATACATGTAGCAGATAAAACCCCCATGTGGTCATGAAATAAATGCAAGAACCTAACATAAGCCAGTAAAATATGAAATGTAGGTCACAATGATCTTTTTTGTTGTAAGGGTGTGATACTAATAAGGATGCATGCAATCACCTAGTTCAATGATTCTGTCATGAACTGTGCTTGAGATTAAACCCAAATAAGTGAAGCATGGGTCACAGTGACCTATTTTTCTGATGGGAATGTAGTACTCATCAAAATGCATCCTCTCATCAAATTTCAAATAGACTGTAAACCAGACTAAAGTACATGTCACTAACTGCCACTGTAGTGCCAAAGTCAATGCCATGGTACGTACATTGTTTGTCTTTGGAGTTAATCCGTAATGCCTGGGGTGAATGAGGTCTTTGTCTTTGTCTTTAATACCAGCAAGTGAGAATCATTTTTCAGATTCGATTGTCACTGTTAAGGGTTGTGTTGTTTGTTGCTTTTTTTATGTTACAGTGATTATAGCCCACACACCAAGCCATCATCTGTTCACCTTAGGCTAAGCCTTAGTGTAGCTGGTAACGCCCTTTGTTTATGGAGTTAAACCCTTCATGTAATCGGTGAATTAATGCCTTTGACTTTTGTCTCTAAATAAATTTATTCTGTTTCTGGATGAGTTAATTATGTCTTTTTATTTCATTCATTGATACATATACAATGTATATATAGGCCATAGTTCCCCAAAGCCTGATCAAAACTGCTACAGTTGTCATTACAATTGATCACTGATAACATTAATACCTAGCACTTTAATAACAATGGCAGAACCGCCAATGACAAAGAGAGAAATTCTAACACTGGAGGAAAGAATTAATGTAGCTGAAAGGAGTGAAAAAGATGAGACTGCTTGCAAAATAGCAGCCACTTTAAATGTCAGTAAAACTCAAATTCAGGGTGTTATAAAAGACAAGGAGTCAATTAGAAACGAATTCATATGCTAATTCATGTATATGTGATCTTCAAATATAAATGTGATTGATGTTTAATGATAGATGTATATCTTTCTTGCTATATAAAATTATTTTAAGATGATTGCATACAATATTTTAACAAGAAATATGAATAAAGAATACAATATAAACAGTGCTGAATTTTGACCTAGGAAACTTGTCTTTTTGTACACACCTGTTATGAGAGATGACCCGTAATGAGAGACCTCTTTTTGTTGGCAGAAGGGGCAGTCTCTCAAGACAGGTTTTACTGTATAAACCCATATTCCAAGCCTGATTGAATTGGATGAGAAATATAGACTCCAGAGTTGTAACAAGCAATTGTTGACAGATGGAAGCACGATTCACAATGCACAGTGGACACAGGGCCATACATAAGCTCACTTGGCCTTATGGCCAGGTGAGCTAAAAATCAAACATGTTCTTAATTGCACTGGTAGGTTTTGAGGGCTTCAAAATGCAGTAATCTGGCAAATGTTTGAGGTATTTGGATGAGCACAGGTTTATTTAAAAACAAAATTAATCACTCATATCACAGTGTTTCATTATATCATGTGTATACAAGTTGCAGTCGACACAGAGTAGTTATGGTATAACCACAACAAATATTCTTAAAAACACTTTTATCCTGGCACTAATTTTGTGGGCTAAAATCAGCCCATATACAACCTTGTAATTTGGTCAATTTTTGTTGAGAGGTTTTTCAGAAATGTTTTCATAAAATGGACAAAGGACCACACCATAAGCTCAATTGCCTTATGGTGAGGTGAGCTAAAAACTGGTACTAGTTACGTTCACAAGATTGTGCAAGGGAGGATGGACACAAGGGTTCCTATATACCCTGCAGCCACCGAGTCAGGGGGATAGTATAATAAAGGCATTGCAGCCAAGTGATTTAGGTATAGTAGGGGTATGAAAGCAAAGTGGCAGATAGGCTTCCAAGATGAAAGTGTAGTGTACCCACCATGCCATACCTGCCTGGGAAGAAATCGACACTCTATTTTATGTCTGTATGCAAGAATTACCATCATATATGTCATGTCAAGTAAATACATTTGCTTCATTCCTCAGGTGTATTGGAATCCTTGCCCTTGGACTCGGGCTCCAACTGTTGTATAGAATGGCAGATGTTGGTATCTTAAACAATACATATGATCCCAATATTGTTACTATCATCCAGTGTTGGAGATTTCTGTCAATTAAACCACAAATTACTAAAATTTCATTTGAACCCATTGTGCAAGCTTCATTTAAAGTTAAACTGCATTAATATGAAACAAATGCAAGCATCAGTTTGTATAAAGAAACTAAGAAGGTACAGGTGATATTTCATACTTTTTATACAGACAGGCCTGTATGTCATCCAAGAGGTCCGATAGCTGCTTGGCGATGTTCTCTTTTTTCAGTGTTGACTTCTCTCCTGTATCTCTTCTCACTGCAACAACTTGATTTTGCTTCAGGTCCCGTGGACCAAGTTCAACTCGGATTGGAACTCCCTATAATGGTAGAATTATTCATGCATAATAATTCTTTACCAATATCTTGGAGTGTAAACACTGACTGCGTAACTTATCCCCTCAAAGCATTTAGTAATCTTCAATGACTACCACAAACATGAGTTGTTACAAAGTAAATAAACAAAGCCTAGAGTGACCTGACTTTTGTTATTTGGACCCATTAAACATTAATAACCTTAACACAGGTAAATCTCTTAAAAAATTTCATACTGAGCATGAACAGTGTCTGAGAAAGTAATTGAAACAAACATCAAGAGGCTAAAGTGGGCCTCATATCGCTCACTCGTGCAATCAACAACTGCAAGGTTATGAAGGCAAATTCATACATGTAGTGATACTGGGGAGTGGAAACAAAAGATTGAGGTGCTTAATTGCCACCTTGTTTATTTGACCTAAAAATATATTCCACGTTTTATCAAAATCGGATCAGAAATATGACCTTCAGTGTGGTAACAAGTTTAACCAATCAGATGCAAGATTACCTCATTAATATGCATGGATCTCACTGTCATGAACTCATCCAAGATTTTGATGATATAAACCAATATCCCAAGTTTGATTTAAATCAGATCAGAAAAATATGGACTCCAGAGTGGTAACTAGCAATTGTTGACAGACAGATGCATGATGGATGATGGAAAATGCAAGATCATACCATAAGCTCACTTGGCCTCTTGACCAGATGAACTAAAAATTAAATATATTTCAAACTGATCTACTTTTTACCAATACAAAATTATAGGACTCTATCATGAATAGTGTATAAACAGTAATTGTTAGCTACAAACTTAATCCCAGACAGTTTAAGCATGAATGATAGGTTAATGTGACATATTTATAAGACTGTATTTAGATGCATATCCTAATTAAGTTGTATGACTCCATCAAGAATAGGATTTCAAGCACCCTGTTGTGAAAAAGTAGGGATAAAGAAGCACCATTTTATTTTTAAAAGCAGAGAACAAGAAGAATATATATTCCTGCCTCATGTTTAATAGTCCTCTATGAAAAAAAAATGCAATTTTTGTGCAGACATTTTTTTCTTCTTTCAGTGACCATAACTTTAAACATTTTGACCCCAAAATCAAAAGGTCTCTTCCTTACCCTAAGTGCAAGCCATCCACAAAGTTTGGTCAAGGTTTGCAGTGTAGAACTAATGTTTTTTGTGCAGAAACCATTTTATTTCCTTTAGTCACAGTGACCTTGACCTTTGGAACATAAAATCAATAAGCTTCTTACTTACCTCAAGTGCAAGCCATCCACATAGTCTGTTAACTATATATGATTTTCAAAATTTTAGTTCTATTCAAATTATTGTGCAGTGATAATTTGTCTTTATACAGTGACCTTGAACTTTGACCTTTTAGCCTTGAAATTGATAGGGTTGCCATGGAATTGTGTGTACAAAGTTGCCATTGTATTGTATTGTATTTAAATGTAAATATAATATGGGTTCCCTAGCTGTAGACAATGTTACCCATGGTAAATGTTTTCGTTCTGTCAGATGATTGCAACAGTTTTACTCACTTGGTCGACTGACTTACTTTGATAGATGCAAAGTGCCAGTGAACTCACTTACCTCATGTTTTCCGTCTGTGGTTTCCCCCATGTATGGGTATATACAGTGCCAATTTTTCCTCTATAGTTACACTGCATGGATGCTTTGTCAGGAAGTGCTTGTGTTTGATAGAGTTTGCTATGTTAAATTTCTATCATTTCTAATAATTTCACATAACAAAATACTATTCGATTGATTATAGTCTCTTTCATGTTACAGTCATATTTTTATCTGAATTGACAAGCTGGGTTGAATTATATATGTTGTATATAGTAAACAATAAGAAGCATTCTAGCTTTTTATAATCCAATGTGATTATTCTTGCTGTTGATAGATTCATGTATAAACCTGGTTATCATAAACCCTCATAAAAAGGTTCCACAATGCAGCAGCCATGCTGCTTCTACCACTCATGAAGCACAACAAATACATGGACCAGGCTGCCTAAGCAAATTCATAACATCAGAGCACTAGATGTTCCTTAAACTGTTTAAATTACAGCAAAGAAAGCACTGCAGAGCAATGAACCTCTCGATGATGGTTAGTACATATTACATGGATAAAAGAATGTCCGTGAAATTTAAAAAGGAAGGACTGGTTTGAAGAAAAGTAGGGACAAGAAGACATCCCAATGAAAAAGTGGAGAAAAGTACAAAGAGTTGGCAAAAGTAGGGCCACTTAAAAGTCTGCAATGGACTAAATAACCAAATTTAAACATATTCATTAAAGTATTAAATACACTGTAACAGCCTGAGCAAGCTCAGGAGACATTCTCCCACCCCAAACTGCCAGTGTCCCCATTAAATTAACAAATCCCCATATCTTGATCATTATAGGGTGATAAAAGTACACAAAATGTCCCCCTGATAGCTCAACCAAGGTGCAACACTGAAATATGGGTGTAATACTTAGTAATTATAGAGATCCATCCATTGATATTATTATGATATATAAATACCTTGAGTTCCCAGTGGTTGAACTTCCATCCTGGGGAGTAGTTATCCCTGAGATCAGTCTTGGCTCGGATACCATGGTGCAATAGTGTGTCCCTCAGCTTGTCACAGGCTGACACCAGAGTTTTCTCATCAGCCTCACCCAAGTTGGATGTTATCCCACATGGCACGATGATGACCTGTCATAAATGGGATAGGGTACATCAATATCACATGCACCAGGAATGTCAATCAATTGTACTCTACAAAACATCAGTACATTTTAGGATCCTTAGATTCAGAGAAAATCGACTTTCCCTTCATCTCCCCTTAAATTTGGATGTTGTACAGGTTTTTCCTGTACCAAACTGGTAGGTTTAATGCTATATTAATATCCATGCAGTGAACCACAAGAGTGTCAAGCACTGATCAGCAAGCAGTCTGTTGAGATTACTCAAAAGGGAATTTACCTAGTATCACAAAACTTCAGTCAAAAGATGTTTCCAGTCCAATTTGGTCTAAATAGATAAGGCACTTCTGTAAAGTCATTTATGGTTTATTATTTCAATTAAAGTTACATTGGCCATAATGAATGGCACAACAGCATAATTAATTTAAATGTCAATTTGTAAAATTTGGCAAACTTTGGTCAAACAGCTCATGAACAATCTAAAGTCTGACATATTTAGTAACAGCTGCCATATCTGCTGTTTAACTGATCATGTTTTGACAAACCTGAGAGGCCTTGGTGCCAGGACACCCTCTGGCTGCTGCCAAAGAAACAGTAAAATCAAGTTTGATCAGACTTGCATGGCTCAGTTGTTCTAGAACTGAAGTCAAAAAAGATTCTCTACTTGTCAAAGACAGTTTTCAGGTCGATTATATTCTATGGAAAATTCTGACCAAAATCTGAATCAGAATTGGTTCAGCTGTTCTGGAGATGTTAAAAACAGGCTTTCCACCTGGTTACTATGGAAGTGACAATGTTTAAAAGGTGACATGCCAGACTCAAATTTTGTTGACCATGTCTTGTGGAACATTCCTTCCAAGTTTGATCAAAACTGGCTAAGCCATTCAAGATATTTTATGTCAAAATTAGGTTAGCGATTGAAAATCGAAGTGGATGCATACAAACTATGTGTGTTTATGATGGTGATGCCTAAAGTTGTGCTGTGCTATTGCCATTATTCTAGTGAAGACACATGCTATGCTAATTTTTGCTAAAGCTACAGTTCACTTTAAATTCTATTATTTTTGAATCCTCCGACAACTGCCTGTCAAGTCTTGCTATTTATAACTGACAAACATGTATTATTTGAAACATAACATATTTGTCACTGCATTAGTTTATACTTTTTCCCCAAAGTAATGACTATCAACTTATATTCCACCTCAACTAACACATCATATGCCACATAAAACCCCATCAAAGTTTTTTGCTGCGTAGAAGATTCTTAACATTGTAGTAAATGTAAGCAATGCATGATTTGTGCTAAAGCAAATAATATGATGCTGTGGATGAAAAACATCCATGATTTTGTCAGCTGAGATGTTTTTTTGTTGGAAAGAATAAATTATTTACACAGTTCTTCTTGATGTCTGCTGAATCAGTCAATATTAGCATCCTAGATGATCTCTTATACATCAACATCAGGAACAGGATACAAATTCTGTCTGTGTAAAATTACAGTGTGTTTTGAACTAGACTAATAATCCTAATGAACGGTGTTATTACAGTATCTCTATCATAAGGATATTGGACACCATTTATTTCTGATGACAGAATCATGGGAAAAATCGAGCATGAATGTCAATGGTGTATAGGTGCTAATGACCTTGCAGACACTTCCAAGTTGCTACTTTGTTTGCATTGATGTTATTAATCCTCAAATAATTACAGTCCATATCATGTCCAAAAACTGCATTAATTCCGACTTGTTATCTGAATACTGGTCAGAGGTAGTGGCCTCAGTTTCATGATGTAAACTAGCTTGTTAATGTGCTGTCAACTACTACACTTTTCTGATGTCAGTAATTAAATCCAATCCTCTAATAATAAAAGCCCTAATCCTGTCACAAGCACATTAATTACAACTTGTAATCTGAATACTGATCCTGGGCTTGGTAGATCACCAGAGACATGTATAATACCATAATGACGGTAAGTCTTGGGGCACTATAAGTCTTGGGACAACCTAAATTATTTTCAAAACAATTTTTTGTATGACCTATAAAAGTTGGAACATGAATTTATATCAATTTTTTTTATGTACTACAAGTCTTGGGACACCTCAGATATTTTTTTTTCTCTACTGATTGCTCAGCGTATTTTATTGATCGTAACGTTATTTTAAAAAAATTAAAAGACCATGGTTGTTAAGGGACTATCTTTATGAATTATTAGATGCCAATGCTAAAAATTTTTATTTAAAAAAACAACAACAAAAAAATACATATAAAATTTTCCACAGTTTTCTCATCATTTCTATCTCTTTCAAATATGTATAATTTCATCAGACGATGACAAGCTCTGAGCATTAGCACAATGTTGTAACCATATTGAAAGTAACTTCTCTTGCTTTTGCTCTACCGGTAGTTTACTATTGTCAGTTTATGCATTATTGCATTAAAATTGTCAAAAGTCACCGGTATTTACATTTTCTGACTTGAAAATTTAAATACCTATTTCATTAAAATGTGGTACCAGTATTGCATCAATGTAAATAGTGTTTGGTTAATTGCTCGCATTTATAGTGTTCATGTTCACATCATGGTGTCACCACATGTAAATTGAAGATTTTTACTTGCGCTAAACTAAGTACATCTCGTGGTTTCGAATTATAGGCACCACTACACTAAACTTCAATAATATCTCAAAAATACTATAAAGAAGTCTCAGAAATAATGCTTTGAAAATAATTGCAATAATAACGCAGTGGTAGTTTGCTTTGATGTAAGCGACCTTTAAATAAGTACATTTTTATTCAGCAACTGTAATCATGCTAATATTATGTATTAAAAGGCCATAAAAGATGTGCCGGCGCATTATGTGATGGCAGATCTGGGTCTGTACATTTTGCAGCTGGACTCCACTTATAAAGGAGTATATATGGTATGTTGCTGATGTTGTAATTGAGAGAAGTAGATTTACATCAGTAAATTCTTTCATATTTCGCTAGAGATCTCTAAAAGATGTGAAGAATGTAGCACTGATCCAAAAATGGCATTTTGCTAAATTTGATGGATTTACTCCCAATAACTACAGCTATAGAGGGAATGTGCAATGACGTAATTCGCATTTGGATTGCCTAGCACATTTCACAATGAATGGCAAGAACAAAACTGTGCCATTTGTCTTACAGTAAAATATTTTTTTTTTTTTTAAATATTTTTTTTTACGTTTTTCTCTGATAAATATGTAATTAGCTGAGAATTTAAAATTCATAATGTGATTCACTTCCCAGTAAAATGAACTGTCATGTAATTAATAACAAAAGTACCATGAACAGCACATCATACACCCACCACATCTTTAATAGTCCTTTATGTAGATAGGTGAACATTTCTATACCCAAACCACTTTTCTTCTTTCAGTCAGAATGACCTTGACCTTTTGCCCTCAAATCAACAGGCTTCTTCCTTACCGTAAGTGCAATTCATCCAGAAAGTCTAGTAACTGTATATAGATCGTGGACAACTAAAGTTATTGTGCAGAAACCAAATTGGTAACAGACAAATAACATCATCAACACATTATACTCCACCTTATGGTGGGCATATAATAAACATGTTTCAAAATGAATAATAAGATTTGAAAATCTGAGCAGTTTACAGAACATTTATCTAGCTTTTAAATGATACCAAACTCTGACTGTATTTAACTGAAGAGAAATAAATGTATAAAATAGAGCAATTGGTATATATTTGATAGTTGTGATGGAAAAGCGGTTAAGTTATTTCAAAGACTAAATTTATGCTCATGTTTAGACCCTGGATATGGCCCTAAAACTTAAAATCAGCTTTATGGAAACTTGTGTAGTTTACCGAGCGATAAGAGTTTCAAATTAGCTGCTGTGGTAGCCATACTGGATGTAAGGTCAGTACCATTTTCAATTAGGGCAAACTAGACAGCATTAGAAGACTTTTTATGAAAACCCCGTGTAAATTATGACCATTCATTCAGGAGTAGCGATAATAAGGTTTTCAAGATGGCAATCATGGCAGCCATATTTGACATAAGATTGACACCATTTGCATTAGGATCAACCAGATATTAAAAGAAGTCTTTTGAAGGCAACCCTATATCAATATGCCCATCAATTCTGGAAAAGCTATAACATGAGTTTCAAGATGGTGGCCATATTGGATGTCAGATCAGCATTATTTTAATTGAGAACCAACTAGATACCATAAAAAGTCTTCTGATGAAAACCCTATGTCTATATGACTTTCTGTTTAGGAGTATTAGCTATAACAAAATTTTCACGTCAGATAGAAATCATAAGAAGTCTTCTGGCGAAAACTCAATGTTTATATGACTTTCCACCTAGGAGGAGTAGCGATATGAAGATTTTCAAGATGACCACTGTGGGTGGTGTTCATACTAAATGGGAGATCAGCATAATTTTAATCTAAGACCATGACGACACCATAAGAAGTCTTATGGTAAAAACCCCATACTAATATGACTTTCTGTTCAGGAGGAGTAGTGATAACAAGATTTCAAAATGACTGCTGTGGTGGCCATATTAGATGTCAGATCTGCACCATTTTCATTTAGGACCATCTAGACCCTGGGATGAATTTGTGTGTACATTTTCATGCCAATCCTCCAAGTAGTTTAGGAGCAGTGATAACAAACGTTTGCTAACAAACATATTGACAACAGACGACAGATGACTGACAACAGGCCATCCTATAAGCTCTTATGGTCTATGATAAGTAGAGCTAAAAATTAAATTTACAGCAGAATCTGAAATTGTTTCAAGTGCAGAATTGATAGTTTTAATGATTATATACATGGCCTTGTCAATGCTGACATCTTTGATGTTTATGTATAGTAGTACCGATTTGTGTAGCGATTAAATACATACATCAGAGAATTTGCTACCCAGAAATGAAATGTATTGTTAGTTAAAATGACAGGAAGTAAATCCCAAAAGGAACAAACAACACTTACTGAATATGGCTACACTCATAACCATACAGATGCTTGAATGCAGTATAGCATTCACAAGAGCTTCATTAATTGGGCATATGAGCCTAAAATAAGTGAATATAAGTTGGGCATGCAGCTTTACAGAAAAAGGCTATAAAATTGATACCATGAACCACAGCCCATACTTTTGTTAAATATTCTGCTGAAACTATGGTGAAATCATAGTAGTAAACAGCTCTGAATGCATCCACATACCAAGTGACATAAGCGACTACTGTTGGTGGGTTGAGTTACTCTTCTTGAGATGCATCCACGTACCAAGTTTCAGGAGTGTATGTGAAATAGGGTCCAAGATATGACCAAATAGCCAAAAATACAGAAGAGCCACTAAAGTGTGAAAATGAGGTCACAGTGACCTAGTTTTTGTATGGCTGAATTATTTTCTATGAAACACATCCAAATACCAAAAAAAAATTCTCAGTGTAGGTCAAACAGGGTCTGGATATTAAGGAATGAACAGATGAAACAATGAACAAACAAACACACTAACTGATAAATGGGCAAAATGCTCTATGCCCAAATGGACCTTAGATTGTTCACCTGGCTTACATCTGCCTAATATCCAAATAAAAGAGCCATTGGCCAAGAAAGTCTGGGTCAATAGGTTGCTTTCTGTAGAGACTTCTTCCAATGCTGTTAATTGTGTAAGTTATCAAGCAGCTGTGTCAAGGTCAGGTCCTCTATATTTTGTATCTTTATCTACATACGAAGACACAGCAGCATAATTGGACCAATATTGAAAAGTCTTTATGACAGGATGCGGACAAAATTGGTTTTAAAGTTTCTTTTCTTCTTCTTTTTAGTATGTATGTCTATATATATATATAGGGTTTAATGGCATGTCAGCACAACACTGGCTACATGGTGCGGATCAAAAAGTATGTTCTAAAAATAAAGATAAAAAATTGCAAAAATGAACAAACTTTAGGAAGACAAATCCTTCTAAATATGCATAAACATATACTACAAGATAAAAGATAAAAAGTAAAGAAGCTAAAACTCTGTAAAAAGTACATAAAACAAAAAGATGAAGGTAAAAAATATAAAATCCTTAAAATATTGCAGCAATTTCTTTTATATAAACTGCATTCACTCAAAATGTCTATGATTTTAAGATAAAGTTGCTTAATTGAGTTGACATAAAAAACTAATTGTCTCACAGGGTAGAAGTCAATACACTCAACAATAATTTGTTCTGCTGTCAGTGGACACTAGCAGGGTATGCAATTTGGTTAAGGGAGGCATGCACAAGTCAGGTATGCATGTCCTATATGTGACTGGCACAATACCACCTCATCTCTGTAATCTGTTGTACATAAGGGATGCCATTACCCTATGATGGGTTTGATGTTATGGAGTGTTAAATGGCAGATGCAACATTGTCTCCATATTTATAACAATCAGTATACAGGGATATAAAGCCATGATAAGAAGCTCTTATTTCGATGAATTTATTCTGAAAAATGAGGGGATCTGTTGAGGAATTTTTGATTTGGCAAAGATCAAATATTTTTGGAGTTTTATATGGGAAGATAGAATTCTGTAGTATCGGCAAGACTGATACTTTCTTTTTAGTAATGACAGCCAAATTTGATGGCAAATTGTCATCATTTGTACAAAACTGAAAGCCCTTCATGACAGGATGCTGTCAAATCTGGTCAAATGTTTTTAAGTGGTTTCTAAGAAGTTGTTTTCAAGTTTGTTTTTTCATATCTGTATTTTCATTAATGGTGGCCATATCTGATGGCTGAATAGCATCATCTGAATAAACTTAAAAGTCCATTAATGCCTGGATGCTTTCTGTCAAATTTGGTGAAAGTCTGTTAAGCATTTTTTTGAGAAAAAGTCGTTTAAAGCATACATGCCAGATCATGTCGTGTCACAGGAAAAACATAATTTTTTACTCCCAAACCAACTGACAACGTAGTTTATAAGAACACGATTTCCAATAAATCTTGTGAAAAAAGAGACACCTTTCTTGAGTATGCGATATATGCCTTTAACCAGTATATACAGTAAACAGCCACGATTTGCATAGTTTTACGATTTATGCTCATGGAAAACTACAACTACTGTTCAGTTTATAAAGTTAAATGTCATAGATGCGATTAAATGGTAAAGACACTTACAGATAAACCATCACCATTCAACAGATTACTTAAACTGACTGCCAATAGGCTAGCTAGGGTATTTTGTGCTTGCAAGTTGTCTGAGCATTGCTGTGGTAAAGTCCATTAGGCTAATTGCACAGGTAAAGTACACGAAGTGGAACAACCCAATTCATTGAAGTCCGGTATATCAGAAATGCATATTGAAGAAACAAAAGTTATTACACTTTGTTGTCTTGAATTAGAATATTTAAGCCATCTTTATTAAAGTTCGATGGCTAGTTCATGATCAGTGGCAACATTTCTTTATAACTGGATTTTTACTACATACATAAAATGCAAAACGTGATTATTCCGGTAGCTGGAATGATAAAGTTAGATCACCAAGAATGTGATTTTATTTTTTTAAGGCAAAATATTGATTCATGGATTGTTAAGCCATCTGCAAAGAGAGCAAAGCCCAGCAAAACTAAATTCAGAGCTCCTGGCTTACAGAGTTTCATTTTATGAAGTGCAGGAGCAAGGGAAATGTTCACTGAATGTGATATTGCTAAGAAATTCAGTTGTAACAGAAGTCTGACACTCCCTCACAGCAATGCAGATGCAGAAAGATAATTTTCAGTGCTGAGAATATTGAACAAGATTTTCAGGAAAGTTTGATTAAGAGTTCCATAAAGTCTCTAATGAGTGCAAAGATGAACAGTAATGACACTTGCATCACCTTAAAATCCTCCAGTGAACTATAGAAAACAGCAAAGCCAGCAACTACAAGTTAATACTGTATTCAAATGTCCAATGGATTCAAAGATAGAAACTCTTTATATTTTTTAAAAATTTAATGTCTTTGTGATTGTGATTATGTGTGTGTGGTGATGATATATAACTAGGCTAATTCTACCAGATATTTTGTTTGTCTGAAGTGTATTAAATCCTTCAAAGAAAATATAAATATTTTAAAAGCAATTAAAATATGAATTTCCAGTCTTTTTTTTCATAGGCTTATACGAGTAGATAATTGTACAACACTGATGTTTTGGTCCATGTGCACTGACAATTCCCCACCCCCTTGACCACAAAATACGTTTCGAGTTTTAACCATCAACACCCACCAGCTCCAATGTTTGAAAGGTTGGTAGGTATGCTAAAGGTTTTTTGTATTTATTTTAGCAACAATGGCCATATTTGATGGTAAATTGTCATCATTTGTACAAAATTGAAAAGCCTATATGTCAAGGTGCTTTCTGTCAAATTTGGACAAATCCTCGAGCTGGTTTTGAGAAGTCGTTTAAAGGTTTTCCTATATTTGTTAAATGAGGCCATATTTGAAGATGGATCAGTATCATTTTTATAGCTTGAAAGGCCTTCATACCAGGATGCTGTCTGCCAAGTTGGTTGAAACTGGTTTAGTTATTTTTGAGAAGTTGAAAATAGCAATTTGTTGATGGATGCACAATTGATGCATGTTGGATGCAGATGACGCAGTCTCATACCATAAGCTTACTTGGCCATATGGCCAGGTAAGCTAAAAACAAGTTTTTCCACCTGTGCAACATTCTTGCTATGTTAGTCACCCAGGATCAGATTTAGGTTGAGCATGTCCTACAGAACATTCCTATGAAGTTTGAAAAAAATCATTTCAGTTGTTCCACTGATGTAAAAAAATAAGTTTTCAATCTGGAGAAGCTGAAAACAGGATTTCAATCTGGTTGCTAAGGAGGGCACACCATCTGAGGCTTCACCATTGCACGAGGAGCTCCCCATCCCCACAGAGATGGTTTGGATAGAGTAATATCTAAGAAACATTCCTACAAAGTTTGATCAAATTGGTCTGGTAGTTTTGGAGAAAAAACAAAGACACGAGAACACCATGGCATTTATTTACCCACATTTTGAAGATAGGTCCATACAAATACAATGCATAATTTTTCACAAAAAAACACACTTGATTGCAATCAAGCATACAATAATGACAATGGTAAAGTAAACAATCATTGATCAACAAAAAGTTTGTAAACCTTTGGTTTGATTGTAAAACTGTAATCTATTCCAAACAGAAACTTTAATAGAATACCACATAAGATAAAGAGCTTTTCATAAAAAGGCCTTGTAGTGGCATATTCCTACTGACTTGGTAAACTAAGTTTGAAGATGATGAAGCTGATTAAAAATTTTGCTTTTCCATCCAGACAATGCTTACTATAATACGTAATCCACACATGATTCATTTTTCTGAATTACAAAATAGTTAAAACACCTGTTGCAGTTACCTGTACACTGGCTACCTTAGGTGGCAGCACCAGTCCTTTGTTGTCCCCATGGACCATGCACATCACCCCGATAGTTCTGGTTGTGAGACCCCAGGAATTCTGGTACACGTACTGTTTTGTCTGAGTCTCAGGGTCCTCATACACAATCTCAAACATCTTAGAGAAATTCTGACCAAGGTGATGAGATGTTGCTCCCTGTAGTAAAAATAAAGTAGATTTCAGGGTCAATTTAGCATCTGTCATCCATACAAACAACTTAGAGAAGTGACTATAGCCTGTAACAAACACCTTTAAGTGTGGACATTTTGGCCCTTAGTACATGTATCACATGGAATCTGCTAGATCACCTGATACAGTTTTCAAAGACTGTCAACAATTTACTGGATAAAACTAAGAAAAAGCTATTCCAGAATATATTTCAACCCGAGTCAGAAATACAAGTAGGTAAGAAGACCCGGTAACACAGTTATCACAGTGTCTTATCTTTAGAGTTATTTAGCAGGCATACAATATATATATTCATATAACAATAACCATGCAAGCCTTTGAGTATTGTCCGTTTGATGTACCCTGACTGCCCATAAAATTAAAAAAACATGTAAAAAGTACTGGGCAAATATAACACTTTTTGAGCTAACTTCAGCTGAAATACAAGTACAAACTTGGATATCTGCATTTTAAAATTGTTGGCTCCGGTATTCTCCATGACAGGTTAACTGGGTGGCAGTCAATCACATCTTGCCCATGTGCTATTATAGCTACTGAGTAACACCTGTGCAGTAACTCCTCCAAAGTACTCATATAAGAACTATGGAGGCATAGGGCAACAATTTTAACACCTTAAAAAAGTAAGAAAAGTGTACAGTAGTATATCCAAGAATAAATAAAAAACAAGTAAGATCACAATTGTCTGCACATTCAAATTTTAGAGAAAATTTAATTTTATGGTCGGTCAAGGAACAGCAAAGAGACTATACTATCAATTTCGTGTCAAGAGAACTTCAGTAGCTCCGTTGGAAGAGCAGTAGACTTGTAATCCATGGGTCATGTGTTCAATACCCACCCAGGCCAGACTGGATCGGCTACCTCAGTGTGTCCTTGGGAAATGCACTGAGCTCCCATTTCCTTGGCATGATATACCCAATAATGTGTTTTAAGTGCCGTTAAAAACCAACCAACCATTTAAGTATCATATCCATTGTGTTTTACATGCAAATACAAAGACTGGAAACATTCAAGAATTTTCAATTGTCTCTTGGACAAAAGTATGTAATATTTTTCAGGTTGTATGTCCAATTTAAAATAAAACCTGGAAAATTCATGAAGTTTTGAACAGGCACTGGAATAAAATGAAACCAATCAGTGACCTTAACCCTGAAGGTAAAACATTGACTGTGATACAGTAGATGTCATCAAATAGAGAAACATAAGTGTACCATGGCTCATTTCTGAACCTCAAGTAGCTTTTAACATATCGAGCAGAAACAATAAAAAATATATTCTGTGATGCTGCCAGGATTTTATCTAAAGGGGACCCACCCACCCTTGTCACCAAAAACAAGGGGGGAGTAGAAAAAAATAAGGGGGGAGGGAGGAAATTGTTATAGTTTATTATTTACCTAACACTTAAATATCTGTCTCTCTTTCTTCCTGCTCCACTCTGTTAGGGCTCTGTTCAAATCAAAATCATCATAAAATGTCCCTCTAATTGTATTAGCATTAATCTGTTGACTATTTCTGAGCTTAATCTGTTTCTTATCTGTGTATGAATATTGACCTGCGCTGAGAACCCCCTTTCATAGTCAGCTGTCTGATGGAGCATATGCACAGCTAGCTTTAGCCAGCTTGAACAAGTTGGGAAAAAGTTCTTTATAGATGTTTTGTAGAATTTTAAAACAGCTCATAGGAATTGTCTCTTGGATATCTCTGCTCCAAAATAAGATTTTTCAATAACATGAACTATGCCCAAGTTTCACTTTGTTGAATCAGTGCTTTTACGACTACAATGCCAGATTTCTTATCTGTTCCATAATGCTGTATTAGGATTTCCATTCCATCAATGCCATAGTTTGTTTGTTTATCTTTGCTCAGAAATGAGTGGCCTCTAAGTCCAAGTACTTGCACACTTGTTGCAACTGATGCATTTTCCTAAAGAAATCTCTCCTTTATTTCATGTTTTAAGCCTTCTGTAAAATCTTTTCTAATTGCTTCAAATGCTGATTTCACAAAATTTATATACTTTATATACTTTTCCTCTGTTCCAAGTTTAATACCCTGAAAGGTGATGATCACATTTCTACCCTTGTCCTTCTCAATTTTTAGTTTGTTCTGCAATTCTTGCTTAACCCTGTCAGCAGTCACAATAAATCCATCAAGTGCAAGTTAGATAGCTGCAATGTCCAGGTATGTCTTCTGAAAAACCAAGCTCATGAGGAGACATAGTACCAAAACAAACGTGTAGGTGGTGAGATGTAGCAATAGTTCCTTACATTTCTTACTGTCACATTTGTGCTTTCTCAATGTAAGTGAATAGTAGTTTCTAAGACTGGAAAACAGCTTCCAGAGCACCTTAAAAGGCCATTCAACTTATTTCATAAAATTATTTCATTTAATACTGGGGCAAATTAAGAATATCATGCATTTTCTTTAATTTCAGAGTCTTTGAAGAAGATTTACTGAAATAGTGAAATAAGTCTTTGATTACCTTTATAAATATTGCTTTAAGGTAAGTTACTTTGTCAGCAGCTTTGACTGAATACAAGTTAAGACTGTGTGCCACACAATGAATAGCAATACAATGAGGGTTCACATGTTTAATTCTTGTTGCTACACAACTTGTAGACCTTGTGATGATTGATGCTCCATCACTCCAAAAGGCAATTTACCTTCTCCACAGAAATGGCGCTCTCTTGAAGAAATTGGAATAACAAACCAAACAAGACCTCTGCTGTTGTATTAACTTCATTCACTTCAAGGTTACCAAGAAACAATGATGCAGCATGTAAAATGTCAATGACAACTTTGCCATAAACAATATGTTTCTTCTTCACAGATATGTCAGTACTTTCATTTATCATTATTGTGAAAAATTCACTTTCTTGACGTTTTTTGTCTATGTCAGCCTGTATAACCCCAGCACAGACCTGTATAACCTCAACACAGACATGTGTAACCTCAACACAGACCTGTATAACATCAACAAAGACCTGTATAACCTCAGAACAGACCTGTCTAACCTCAGCATAGACCTGTACAACCTCAGCACAGACCTGTATAACCTCAACACATATCTGTATAACCTCAGCACAGACCTGTATAACCTCAGGACAGACATGTATAACCTCAGCACAGACCTGTATAACCTCAGGACAGACATGTATAACCTTTGTACAGACATGTATAACCTCAGTACAGACCTGTATAACCTCAGGACAGACATGTATAACCTTTGTACAGACATGTATAACCTCAGTACAGACCTGTATAACCTCAACACAGACAGGTATAACCTTTGTACAGACCTGTATAACCTCAACACAGACATGTATAACCTCAGTACAGACATGTATAACCTCAGCACAGACATGTATAACCTCGGCACAGACCTGTGTAAATTCTTCTCCAGAGTTTCAGGACTCATAAGTGGTGCTGTTATGAGATGAAAGTGCATCACAACCATTTGAAATGGGAACATTTTCAAAGGTAGTACAATATGCCATCCTCATCACATATACAACTGCATCAGATCTTTCTTAAAAACACTGGAGGCAGTGGCTTGGAAAAATAATAGATTTTAATGCCTGCATGTGATCTGGCGACTCTGCATGTTGTGTAAGAGTTTGACATCCTAAAATTCAAACAGACAATTTTCAATTTAAAAGGGTTAACTTTTACAAATATTACACAACATATACCTCCTGTCTTGTTGTTTTGTGTTGTAACCATTTGTACTGTAACAGACAAGACTGTTGAAACTTTGCATCAAATTTTGGTTTTTTCTTTGGCGGTTCATCTATCCTGGCAATCTGAGATCATTTTAGAATAATCATCCTCCACTTTGCGAGAAACTCGACAATATCCTTCACTTTCTTCATTCTGCCATTCACTTTGTACATTCCTGCCACCACTGACTTGAAGTTGAAAATAATCAGTAATTTTCCACCCTGCCATGATTGCCTATAATTTACTATCTCATGTTCAGGAAATGGACCAAAGTTCACACATTTGTACAAATGAGAGGAAAGGGCATCAATTGCAGAACCCCTCAAGGACACATTTTTGTTATAAATAATTAGCAGTATTTCCAAACATCCTTTTGTATTAACCCATATCTGCATACTTTGGCATGGACAGAGTTATTTTGGTCAAGCAAGTATTCTTACTTTTTAATTCTTATTTATGTTCTTATTTTTTCAGTTTATTTTAACAGTTAAATAAACATTCTCTACTGCACAGAGAGCATTTTTTAAATGCATGAATTTAAACTAATTTGTGGGAGTTCTCACGCATCACTTCTTTCCAAATGCACAAATTTGTATTATTTTGTGTGTTTGTGCACTCGTGGATGCTAGCAGCATTTCTATATATACTTCGGAGATAGGACTTAAAATGTGGAATGCTAAACATTTTCTAGTGATATACATGTGTACCAAATTTCGTTCATTTATCTTGAACAGCTTCTAAGTTATAGAGCAGAAGGAAAAATGTTACTGAAACCTAAAATATTGGCCTCTGACATTGACCTTGCTTTGTTTTTATCTGGTTGTAATTGAACTTTTAACAGATTATTGGCTGACACAGACAAAGAATCATTCATCAACCAGAGTGCAATCTGCATTTCTCAATCTGCACAACCAGTTTGCTTGGTTCTGGCCATTGCAATATGTGCAACTTTCCTTCTAAACTGCAACTGTTGCATTGGTGTTATTTGTGGTCACCTCCAAGTCCGTCCCAGCATATATGGCTGGTTAGAGCTTTAGAGATGATCCCACTTTATTTGGTGAGTTTTTTTTTGGCTAAGTATAGTAAAAGCACACAATACAGCAAGTTCATTCACAAGATTGTACATATTCCATTGTTTTACAAACTCATCTTATCCATATTTTTTTTTATTTGCCTTAGAGTGTTACTTGTTATATGTATATTTTATAACTTTTCCTTTTACTTAAAATTACAAATTATTCGGTTTAATCCCCAATGTGTATTATTTGGCTAATTTATAGAATTTGTTTTAGTTAAATGTATGCATCCTGTATTCTAAAATTCTTCTTTTCTAATTTGCTTTAATTGTTTCTGCATGGATGAGAACTCTGCAAAAGCTCAAACCTGTGATTCTCAATAGTCCTAATCATGCGTTACTTCCCTGCCTTAATAGCCAAACTGCCATATACATCAGGGGTCACACTACCAGGCGAAGTGGGCAACTAAGTCACCGAAAAAATGTTAACTTCGCCTTTTTCTATTAGGAAAGCAAAAACAACTTCGTCCTGTCATTTTGTTTAGATCTAAAGCAAGTGACAGTAGTTTATGGCATTTGAGATCCTCCCTCGATCAGCCAAGTAGTTAGTTTTAAGCCCCAGGCAAAATGGATTGCATGTTGTCTTAGCAGGTGTTCATATCAATTGCGCCAACAAAACAAACTAAGTTGTTTTTAGGTTTTTCTACTGTCAATAATAGTGGCTATTACTTATATCAGATCTGCATCATTTGTATAAACTGATTTGCCGAGTGTTTTTTGTAAAGTCCTATAAGAGATTTTGAATTTTTAGTAACAGTGGCCATATTTAATGTTTGATTATCATAAATTGAACAAATTTAAAAGACCTTCAAGCCAGGATGCTATTAGTCAAATTCTGTTGAGTGGTTTTTGAGAAGAAGTTGTTTAAAGATTTTTTTACTTTTAGCAATGACAGGCATATTTGATTGTGGATAGGCATCATTTGATGAAATTAGAAAAGGCCTTCAAAACCAAGATGCTTGCTTTCAAATTTGGTCAAATTATGCTGAGTTGTTCTTGAGAAAAGGTAATTTAAAGGATTTTCTATTTTTAGTAATAGTGGCTGCATTTGATGGTGGATCAGAATTATTTGAACAAATGTTAAAGAACTTCACACTGCAATGCTTTCTGTCAAATTTAATCAAATTCTTTTGAGCAGTTTTTGAGACGAAGTTGTAAATAAAAATAGTGAACGGACGATGAATGAAGGAACTTACCATAAGCTCACTTGGCCTTATGGTCAGGTGAGCTAAAAAATGTTAAACAGAACCTTATTGCAACTTTTCTATTACTGGGACCTTGACCCCAAGGTAATGTCATAAATAAACTGTCTCAGCTTCATGTTGATTCATGCCAAATATGATGAGAATCTATCAAGGGGTTTCGGAAATATATGCAAATGAAAAAATTAAACCAAAACTTTAACAAAGCCGTTGATGCTGCTACCATTGGAAAAGTTACTGCTATGTCTTGCTTCCACTAATGTGGACTCAGCAAAAATAATATTGATCAAATAACTTTATTATTCATATTTCAATATCTTTATTATAAAATACATTTGTCCATGACCGTCTTATAACCAGGTATGCAATAGACTACTTTCATAGGATCTACAATACAGATTAGAAAACATACAACAGCTTACAAGCTTTTTTTCTTCTGAAGAAAATGTTATTCAACAAATAATAACAATAACATGTTTGAAGGTCACAAATTTAGTTTCGAAACAGTTTTTTATCAGTACCATGAAACTGTTGCTGTGTTGACTTTGCAGTACACCTTCTTCTCGTCAACTTTGACTCTTTTTTGTTGTGAGTGAAGCCAAATTCGATATAAGAGATCCATCATATAGAATTTAATATTTATGATAAAATATCACAGATTTTTACAAGTTTTGCCACATTATAAATCTAATACCTATTGATTCTAAATCGGCAACAAAGCTTTGTATGCATTAACAAATAATAAAATTTTATCTTACCTGGATTGCACGACCACTAGCAGATATATACACTTCAATGGTTGTGGTAAAGTCTCCGCCTGCAAACTTTTCCTTCTCAGTTTTCTTGCCACGCACAACTGGAATTGCCAGCAATTGCTCATACACAGCTACATACAGATCTAAAATTGTGTACACCTGGATATTTGAAAATAAAAATGACAGTGGCATTATTGCATGGAGTTCTTAGACTTCAATTATTGTGGTTTCATTTACTTTCATGGGTATCAATTTTCATGGCTTTAAAAAAAAATAAAAGTGCATTTTCATGGGTACCTGAATTTGTTGATTCCCCTTTGTCAAAGTCTGCTTATTTGTTGGTATTTTATTTTGTGGACTAACCTCTACAATTACCCAAACGAAACACAAAAGAGCAAAAACATACTGACAACAATTGGTAGTGGCTTCCATGGTTTAAACAATACTACTGTCAGTATAAACACAAATTCAACCACCTATCAAGATCAATCCCTATTATGTTTTTGTCCAAGTGTTCAACATCAAACACAGCAAACAACACCATGCCAAGCAGTAAATAAAACATATTTTTATGATCTTTTACTTAAACAGTAGTTCATAAAGTTGCACCATCAATATATTTTGATGATAATGTCATCACTCTGTATGTGAACCAAACATATGACCAACTGCCCCTTGCTCAATGCAATTGGCAGGCTGTGGCAACTTTTGATGTGTAGTGAAGGAAAGCAGCTCAAATTAAAATGTGTGAGAATGGTCCTAATTATCTGTGGCTTTCAGAAAACTGGACTTGTACTGTAATTTTGTAATTATTCATGTGACAAACATTTGTGTGTACCAGAATTTTATTGACACTGTTTATTCAGTGGTTTTGTCCAAAACTCAGTAAAGTGGGAGCTTTAGTACTGTTCTTCATGCAATAGTTTATTCAATGGTTTTGTCCAAAACTCAGTGAAGTGTGAGCTTTAGTACTGTTCTTCATGCAATAGTTTTAGTATTTAACATTCTTGTTGTTCCTCTGTATTAAAATGCATGGATAAAATGAGATGTGCTTTTCAAGATTTAAAATTAAGAGGAATTTCTGCTACCTATAATTAGAAGTATACATGTTTGCATTTATCTTTGATTAATGAAGATTATTCATTCAGTAATTTCAATGGCATAAAACACATAAGGACGGAAGTGGAAATGACAGCTACCAGATACTGTATACATGTGTACTGAAAAAATATTAACTGCTTTACAATTCTTTTTTTCCAAATGGGTTAAAATAAAACAAACACATGTAATAGGCAATATTTTATTACAGTAATGAAGCTTAATTTTGAAGCAGTAGAGAATTGTTGATAGCTAGGAAAGTATCAGCAAGAAAATGAGGAGGTGACTTTTTTCTGCATCACACATAATTTTTCGTTGGGTCTTTAATTTTGCAGTTCCGAGGAACCATGAAATCTACTAAAATATTAGTACCCCACAAAAACAGTGAAACCACAGTAATTAGAAAGGCAATTTTTAGTAAATTATATTTCTCCGAAAATTCTTACCTGATCAGATTAACATTAGGAAAGTACTCTCTGCAACCTCCGAATCTAGCACTCCCTGAAAGACGAAAAAACGTCTTTCTGTCTATATATTGTATATATGAAGAAAAGTAACTATTGCAGATTAACTCCCCTTGTTCCTGCTTGGTGCCCACATGTATCCTGGATATTTAGTAGCTTAACCTTGAGTGAAACCTATAACAGAATGCTCACATTTGCGGGGAAGGTTGGGAGGGATTTATAGCAATGTGATCGGGTAAGTATTTTTAGAGAAACATAATTTACTAAAAAATGTCATTTCTCCATCAAATACATTACCTGATCACATTAAAATTAGAAGAATAGGTAAGAGGAGGAGGAAATGTTTAAGCATCCAACTCCTATCCACATCACCCTGTAGGCACACAATGACTGTTCTATTGAAAGGATGAAGTTCTCCCAATGTGAAGTCAGCACAACTGAAGATAATGCATTTATACATTTGCGATGGCAATCCCTGTGGGATTCCACACCTGACTATTGCCTTACATGCAAAAGTTTCCAAGGCAAACCCAGAAAAAGTTGTAAGATCATACCCGGGACTGAGGTTGTGATGTCATGATCGGGGCGTTTCAACTGTATGGGCAGCTACCAGTGACCCTAAATGATTCAGCTCTCTCCTTTGTAAGGCCATGTCACATAAATAGAAGCTGAAGAAAGTAGACAAAGCATGCCAGCCAACTGACTCCACTATGTCTCGAATTGAGACATTATGTTTGAATGCCAGGCTCATGGAAATCATATTTTATGAGCCGAAATCTTCACGAGTCTTACTTGATCCTATGGGAGTTCAGAGTATGCTGATCTAACAACCTCCTTTAGCCAAGAGGCCAGTGCTTCTAGGGTTATGTCTTGCTCTCCTGTCTTAACTAGTAGGAAGAACCTTTGATGGCTACCACAGACATTCTGTGTGCCTCAGATAATGTCTGAGGGTGCGTACCAAGTCTTGCAAGCTTCATCTCTCTCGATGGGTCAATCACGGAGAGTGGGTGAATAGTTATTTGTTGATTGCATCTCAATGGTAACCTGTTCTTAGAAACGAAACCAGGTTACATCATTAGTACAACTTGTGATCTAACCATCAGAACTAAACTGCATGTAGTTTGGATCCACAGACAGCACATGCAGCTCACTCACCCTGCAAGCTGAAGTTAGTGCTCTCAGGAAACAAATCTTGTATGATAACTGCTTCAGTGAGGTGGAAGAAAAGGGCTCAAACCCAGGGAAGGTTCCATTTTGGTAACAAGGTGAGTAAGCATGGCCTGTATATGTCAAAATTGGACAACAAATCAGAAATATCCTTGTTGCAGCCAATATTGTCTCTTCCATGATATCTGAATATGTCTGAAATCATGGAATGGTATCCACTGATTGTGATAGGGGCTAGCTTCTTGTCCTCAAAGAGGAAAAGAAGGAAGTTAGCCAATTGCAGAATGAAGGTTAAAAATGGTGTGACATCGTTAGCATGTCACCAGTTACCTCTGAGTATGGGAATGGAGAGATGAACGTGGACAGTTTGTTGCTCCACCTCATTGCAAATAGGTGTAACATTGGTCGGCTCCATAGACCGTAAATGCAATGAAAGCTGGACGGATGGAGAGCTGGTCTCTTCTAGATAATGAATCGGTCAGAACATTAAGCCTACCCGGGATCTGTTGGACTTGTATGCTTATGTGATATTGGGCACACCAACGAAGGTACTCCCAAGCCATAACATAGAGGTCTGGCGATCTCATCCCCCTTGTTTGAAGAGGTAGTTCACTATGACTGAATTGTCTGACATTATAAGAACAGACTTCCTTTGGATGCACTTCACCCAAGCTTGGGAGACATGGCGAATGGCCTTCATTTCCTGGAGACTGATGTGAAGAGCCTTCTTTTGCAGCTTCCACTTGCTGCTGACCATCACGAAGTCCGGTAGCAAGTGTGCCCCCTAACCCGACAAACTGGTGCCTGTACAGATTGTGACTTCTGATTATGAGGCTTCTAAATTCATTCCCACCGCTAGCGACTCTGTCTTGCCACTGATTTTATTTCAGTTGAGATCATAATCTGGTGATCTAAACTCCCTCACTGAAATGAACGTCCTGGTGGACAACTTCTCAGACACATGGATGATACTGTCAATGCATTTGGGTGGAAGACAAACGAGGCTGATATGCATTAGAAACTTCATACCTAGATTAATGACATGTTGAGAAGGGACAAGATCCGATTTCTCCACCCTGACTATCCAACCTAAACTGTGAACACGGTACAGAAGATTATTCATATCGTGAACTAAAACTGAATTTAATTAATGTTTTTGCAGTATGTTGTCCAGGCACACCACCATCGCTGTGGAGGACAACATCTTGAAGTGGGATATGGCATAGTCCCACATCTTGGTAAAGGCCCAAAGGCCGCAGTTGAGGCCAAATGGAAGGGAGCAGAATTGGTACACTACCTCATGGTAGCTTAACTGAAGGTACTTGCATATGATGTCATGTGAATAGGTATATGGAAATATGGGTCAGACAGGTCGAGACTGATCATGTATTCATTGTTTCAAACAGACAGATGGACGGACCTTTCTGTCTCAATCTTGAACTTTGGGGCAGCAATAAACTGAGTATGCTCAAGTCTATGACATATACCAATTTCCTGTTGGCTTCTGTGACTAGAAAAAGTTTGGAATAAAAACCTGGGGAGTCCATTTTTTGGACTACCTCCACAGCTTGCTTGAGGAGCAACTGCTCTATCTCCTTCTATAACATGTCCACCTTTGTGGGATTGCTTGGGCTCTCTGTCATGAAAGGGGATGACGAAAGTGGAGAGGGCTGGATGAAAGAGATCTGGAGCACCTCTGAAATGGCTTGAATCACCCAATCATTTGTTGGAAACAGGTTGATCCAACTCTGGCAGAACAGAAGGAGTCTGGTACCCACATGGGGATCATCAGTGGGCAGGAGGGAGGGCAAGTTATTGATGGTTGGTGGGAGGCTTGGGGAAGGAGAAATTCATTTTCTCTTCTCCCTTCCTGGTCTGCCAACAAAAGTTAGGGGTATATGGCAGCTTATAACTTGCCTGGCCACGAAAAGGTTGTCATTGTTGCTGAGAATTATCCCTGGTCACACAGAGATAGGGGCTTGCACATAGAGATGAAGGGGCAACTCCTATGCTGCCTGTTTTCTTACCTCATCAATTTGGCCCCTGAACAGGAGGGAAAAAGAAAGGGATGGAGCGCAGGGTCACCACATGGTGGGGTTTAAGAGAAGTAGATCGCAGGAAGTAATATCTTCTTATCAAGTCCAGGTTAGAAGAGGCCATTAGGACATTCACCATCCTGTGGTGAGCCACCCTATTGATTACCTTGGCAATACGGCATACCGATTCCCAGGCATGGTCACTTCTGGCCTTCTTAGCTAGGCAAAAGATCACGTGATGCCAGGTCAAGTAGGGAGGAAGTCAACATGACATTTCTGACCAACTCAGACATGGCATTGAACACTTATCTGTCCACTTTATATTGGAGTGAAGCAGACATGTTGATGGCAGTAATATCTTCGTCTAGGCAAAAACATCCAAATGATAGACACCAGTATGTGATTTGTACCAGTGTAATGAGAAAGTTGCGAGCAACTGATCACTGAAAAGAAGGCCCTCGAATTACTGGGCTCATGAATTTTATCCAAGAGATGCCCTGTAATTTCTGCAATTTTTGACGACTGTGGCAAAATCCTGAAGGATGGATGTTTGTCATCTTATCAATGTCCACTGAGGCTTGACCTTGTATGACTGTCACCTTAAAACTGAACTCTGTCCTTTCCATGGTTCAATCAGAATGTTCAGGTAAGTCCATACCGCCCCCCTCATCAACCGGTGTACTGGTATCATGTATAAGGTTGGTATAGCTGGCCGGCCAGGATATTCTGCTGGACATAGACTACCAATGCTGTAGGAACTGTCGAGCAATGTGCAGTTCACCAGTCTGACACCCACCAAAACTGTACACTGACTGACTGAACTGGTTGGTTGGCAGCTGGGGTGGTGGATGGTGATTGATATACGATTTGTGGGATCAGAAGAAATCGTCATGTCACTGTAGGCTCTGTTTTAGGTATCTTAGCCGGGGGTGGGGGTGGCATATCGACCCCTCCATTACCCTCCCCATAAAATTTGCCAACAAATCCAAATTTGGATGAATGCTTAATACTTCGTATTTGGAAGACTTTGAGCATGCCCCTTTTTTGTGTCCCTTCAATTGCCTTTTCAAGACGTCTGACCAAATGTCTTCTGCCCACAATGCACATACACTACATGGGTGTGAGGAAACACATTTTGTGCAGGCAAGGCATGTCTCTTGGTTGTCCTCAAAGACATTAAAGTATATGCACTTCTTGCACTTAACTGACATCTCTGCAATGAAAGAGAGAATAAAAAACAAGTGCAAGGAACAAATATACAAACTGTTCAAGTAGGTGAACTCGTGTTACCGAGACAACCAAAAAAGTGCATAATAATTCAAAGTTTAATAGTGCAATACAAATACATCAGTGAAAACGAGTGTTAAAATTGTATCAATACAAAAAAATTCACCAGAAAAAACACAAACGTTGTATACACCAGGTATATCAACCCTCTGACTTACCACACCACTGAAAAAATATGTTGGATGGTCAAAAATTATTATAAATTCCAATGGATTCTTTGGAGGCAGTATTAACAGCTACAAGCAAAAGTTTAAACTAGTAAACATCTGGGATACGGGTGGTCACCTAGCGGGAACAAGGGGATTTAATCAGTAGGAATTACTTCTCTTTGTCTATATGATATATAGACCGAAAGACTTTTTTTTGTCTTTCAAGAAGGGCTGGATTTGGAAGTAGCTGGGAGTAATTTCCTAATGTTAATGTTGTGAGATAATGTATTTGACAGAGAAATGCAATCAAACTATTTCTACAATTGAAAACTTTAGTGTAACAGCTTCTGAATTTTATGATATTATGATTTATGAATACACCACTCTCATTAATCTGCACTCATGTAACTTGCAAAAGTGCATATAATGTGACAAAATCTATGGGTCCCTTTTTTATGGTGGCAACAAAAATAAAGAAATGGACGGTGACAAAGTGAGACTCTATTTTGCAAAAGTCCAATGATTATTCTTTAGCATTAACAGTGAATAATAATTAAAAAAATGAACATAGTATATAAATACTTATACTACACAAGACTGCTTAGAGCACTGAATACATTGTGAAACCAAAAAAACAGCAATTGCAATAACTCTACTTACTAAGCAGCAAAGCTGGCTTTATTCTGACACTTGCTGAGGACTTAATGCTTCCAAGACACAATCTAATTACAATACATTAACCCTTTACCTCATATAAGCGCTTTTGGATGCCTCTACTCCATTCTCATGGAGGCGCTATTGGATGCCTCCATCCCTTTCACATACAAGCGTGTTTGGTTTCATAGCGCCACCTTCAGAGAAAACCCCCTATTAGAAACTACAGGCATTGAGGTAAATGACCATTACATCACATGATGTGGTTGCTATTTAAGATATAGTCGTAATCTACTATTTAAAGTAACTGGATCAGATTCTCTGCTTTCCAAAATGGAGGCCGCATATTTTGTTCAGCACTTTCCTGAGTTTCGATGATCAGAATTATGACTATGAAGGCTTCAATAAGTCAGATACAGGCTCTGATATTGATGTTCACAACACTGATTTTTAAGAATTTATCAAATTCGGATGATTTAGTGATACAGATGTAGACAACAAACTGGTAGATTTAGAGATTGAAAAAGGTCAATGGTTGGTCACACAGCTTCCCTGACTTGATGGTAAACGAGCTCTCTCAAGATTTTAAAGCATATAAAAAAATCTTCCTGAAAAATAATTATACAACTATAAAGATCAGATTTTACTCTTACACCTATCTATAGATAACAGGTATGTACAAAAAAGGGTAAAATTGTTAAAATTTATGTTGAACTTAACATATAATACACTGCTATAAATTTTACATGCAGGCCTATTTGTATCGAGTCATTTAGGTAACAGGTGTTCTATTTATAGCACACTGCACTGTGTGGCTTGGGCACATGTATATCGACAGCCTACACAGTAACAGATGCTACGAGGTAAAGGGTTAAAGGTGCTGACATGACTTTAACATCTAAATGTAGGATCAACCTAATTTCTTGCTAAAATCACACACCATAGACAAGTT